>JARLTB010000258.1:4787500-5511250 GCA_030141615.1 Unio pictorum | reverse complement strand
CGAGTACGCGTCAAATACCACCCTGTACCGAGCTCTATAATCACTGAGTTTTTTCTGAGAACACGATGATAATTTTTTAGTTATCGCGGTGGCGACTGCAGCAATTGTTGTTGCCGCGGAGATAGCAATTGGAACTGCAATCGGAGCCATCATGGTCACCGTCGACAAAATAACCCCGGCGCTGGCCATCACACCGGACACCGAATACACAGTTACATCGATGGCGGTAATTCTTCTGCGGTATTTCTTTATTTTTCCACGATAACGCTCGGAAAGTGATTTCAAGTTCGCGGAAAACTCTTTCACGGTATCATATCGATATTGCGACGATGACAAAGTCATCGACGGCGTCATTGACAATGACGAAGTCATTGTTGTTATTTTAAACCCACTGGCGTTTTCAATTATCCTATTATTGAAAAGGTTTTAGGATCAGATGAGGGGACACCGGATACAAATTCTATTATCCAGGGTAGTGACTCCCTAACCATGGACTCGTCGGAATTATTTATAGTGATTGTCAACGGGATTGGTATATAGGGTGGAGGTGGTGGTATTTTCTCTAGTATATATGTCAGCGTGTTAACACCGTGGATACCCATGTTGCTGAATCCCAAATCAAATTTATGGCGATGTATTATTGTAAGTCGGTAGCAACCTGGTATACCAGTATGTCTATGGCCAACACGAAGATAATTTTATTTTCCTCGGATCCAATCAAAGGTCCCACTATCAACCGTGTACACGATGTTATTAACGGCGCTTACACTATGTGGAATTTTTACTTTATTGATTGCCGCGCTAATCTCCGCGAGAGTCATGACTGCCACAAGTGGGGTTCCAAAAAACTTATTGACGACGTCGCTGGCGGGGTTTTGTATCCTTTCAAAGTCTGCTTTTAGTTTAAGAATATCATTATAAATTTCGAGATAGTTTACATGGACTTCGGTAGAAAGCATCATCCTCCCATCCCTCTTGCTAAAAAAGAATGAAATCAGAAGGTCGTTGATTTTAAGCCGTGCTAGGGTTTTAATATGGTTGTCGATGTTAGAAAAGTTCGTCGTGATATCTTGGAGGCTACTTCCCTCAAAGAACTTATTAACAATATCGCTGGTGTGCTTTTGTTCGTCAATAGCGCTTTTAATTTCAGCGAGAGTCATGCCTGTCAACGATGTGGTTTCAGACATAGGTGTTCTACCTAAAAATTTATATACGATGGTATTAAGTGTTGCTTGTCTCACCATAAACATATTAATATCTTTGAGAGTTATCGTAGATGTAGCTGGGACACCAAAGAAACTATTAGCGACGTAGGCATTGTGAGTATGCTTGCCAATAAACTCGCTAATTTCAGCGAGAGTCATGCCAGCCACAAGCGGGGTTCCAAAAAACTTAACAATGACGTCGTTAGTGGGTTTTTGTACCTTTTCAAGATTTTCTATTAGTTTAGAAATATCGAGATAATTTGCCTTGATTTCATCTTCATTCATCACCCTTCCCGCGTCCTTGTTGAAAAAGAATAAAGATAGAAAGTTTTTAATTTCAGCGAGAGTCATGCCAACCACAAGCCGGGTTCCAAAGAATTTATGTACGACATTTTTGCGAAAACTATTATAACCTCGTATATAATCATCCAGCTCACGACCGTGGGCGGCAATCTTGTTGTCGTGGGTGGTAATCATGTTGTCGTGGGTGGTAATCATGCAGTCGTGGGCGGCAATCTTATCGGTGATCGTAGACACAAGTGCGCCTGGTTTAAGTTGTCCATCGTTGGAATACAGCGCAATAGAGTTTTCAGCGGCGTCGTGTTGTCGTTTTAAAATGTCATCCAATGATACATCACTGCTTTTCAATTTACCCTGGCGATCTTGAAATACAACTATTTCGTTCGGGTCAACACTTACTAAATTTAACGTCTCAGCGATGTCATCTTCAATTATTTTTTTTACATCCTCGATAGAACCCGCAGATGTTTTCGCGGTGGGTTTCGACATTGACAGAGATCGTCTCCAAATATCATTATTGTTAGCGCAACTTGTATTTTTAATTTATTAATTCTCTAAAATTACCTTGTAATTTCCCACTGGTATATTCGTTTACAACAATATGAGGTGGTTTCCACGGAGATCCAAAGGATTTTAATGAAATCTCCGCGAGGACATTTAATACTTCACGGCCGCATATCGGTGGATCATTTAATTGTTGTGTTGGCAGCGTGGAATAAAAAATCGGAAACTCTTTGAGTTTCGTCGAAGAATTTATATACCGCATAAACTCGTTCGGTGGGGCTAGCCCATATGAATCAAAATAGACAATCCCACGCGGATCAATCGCGTATGCAACCCAGTGAGTTCCCGATCCGTTACTGTAATCAAGATTGATGATACCGGTTTCAATGTGTTTAGGTTTTCTCGGTAATTGGTCTCTCATAAAAACCCCTCGGAAGTTTTTTATCGCTAGTTTTTTAGCAGCATCAATTAAATCAAATTTTGGACATGGGAAGAATTGGGTTTTCAACTAATAAACCGTTCCTGGTATTCTCAGGCCGGATCCGTGAACGGATCTCCCGCTGTACCATGAATACGGGGTTCCTGGTAGTCTTAGACCCTTTCCCTTTTTTTTATATCCTTTCCCAGTTGCTTTTCTCAACGCCATCCCTGCCGCGGTACCAACGGCTCCCAACGCAGCCGCTTTCGCCACTGCTGGAGCAGCCGCTGCAATCAATGCTGGTATTGCAGCTAACAATGGAAATATACCACCTGATTTTATCATGTTCGCGACTGCAGCCTTCGAAAATTCAATTTGAACTCCCCGCTTTTTTTTCATTGCATCATTGAAATGTTTTATTTGACGATCCGTTAATGATATTTTATGTGTACCGCAGGACATCTGCGCTGGTTTTAACGTTATTGTTGTTCCACATTCTTTAGCGGATTTTGATCGCAATTTCTTGACCTGACCATCAGTCAGCTTGACACTAACAACACTATATGTCATTTTATTGTAAAACACATTTATGCTTTCAATTGATCTAATTGGAAACTCTTCAAGTTTCATTTACATATTTTTGAAAATCATAGATTTTCCACTGGTACATCAATAAGTCTCATTCGTCCGCCAGCCCCTTCTAACAACATTGATTTGTCGCTGAGAATGACAGCAACCGCTCTATAATTAGCAATAGCGCCACGAAGGACATTGGCTCTGAAGTGTATATCAACGACGGATTGCCTTGTTAAATCAAGATGTTCCAGCGAAAAGTAGTAGATCGGATAAAAGTTCTTAAAATCATGTTGCGATATTTGCAAGCCAGTATCAACATTTTGATCACGACCCATATATGACAGCATACGATGGTACACGCGAGCAATATGGTTTTTGACCGAAATTAAGTTGTATGTCTTCGGATGGTTCCTGCTGGCCAGTTATTCTCAACGAGACCTCAGTAACTCCTAATTGATCAAATATCATATGACTGTGCAATTGTGATTCCACTCTTGTCATATCTTGCAACGCGATAAATATATGACGTGGAGCTGCAACGCCTTGTTGTGATGCCAAGTTCCATGTAAATGTACCATTGATATTTGATTGCTTAACATCCGTTGTTGTTGTTAGCCAACTTAGCAATGATTTGCCACCTGTGTCCATAAATGAAAGTAGCCGCTCTTCCGTGGTAATTGATGGGGTCATTACTGGCATCCACAAGACCAATTTAGTTAAAATGACTTTACCAGCGTCAGCATCTGGATTGGCAGGATCCGCTGGAATTCTCCAGATTGCATCATCGTCACTACCCTTTCGCACGAGTACTACTGTATGCTTCGCTCCATAAATAACTTTTCGTACATTTCTGCAGAATCCAAATATATGATGCAACGGAATCGCACATGAAAACGATTTACGCTGTCCTGCCAACATTGCTATTCGTGTTGCAGCTCCTAGATTGTACTGGGATCAGTATTTATAATCATATTCTCGACATCAACAGCAGCAGCGCCAGCATTATTATTTGGTCGTCGTACAATAAATTGAGTGGGTCAAGCAGTGTTTTTATTATCCTTTGCAAACATCATAGACGGACCTGCTGATCTTGTATAATCGTCGGAATATCTTGCTAACCCAATTATTGTTGTAGCCACATCAACATCACGTTCTATAGACTCAATCTCTTTTCCGTCAATGAGATATCTCGCGGATTCAAATAACGCCATGATACCATTATTGACTAAGCCGACTTTGGTGCCATCTGGATACGGTGCGGGTACAGCAGAAGTATCAGTAAGTCGTACAAGTTCTCCTTCTACTTCGATAAACGCTTCACACGGCAAGAAGTATTTGCTGGTATCATGGACTTGAAGTTCAATTCGCGATCGTAGGTCTGGTTGTATTGCATGATAGGAATAAAATTGATAATCGCGGACGGAATTGTCTTTGCGCACTGGGGCTTCCATATCTAACGCGGGATCAGCTGTTCGTTTAAACATTTTATTAAAATACTAGTGTTTTCAATTGTGAAACTCTTTGTAATCATCGTCGTTGAAAATTCTTCGAATTTCTTTTTCGTTTTAAATCACTTCCTGCTATCATGTTTGCGATATCATCTTGGTTACTGTTCGCCAACGACGCTAGTTTTTCTTCCACTGCGTTATTTATTGCTTTGCTGATTTTTGCAGGCATCACTGTAGTTGATGGCAGTACAACTGGTTGCTTTTTTCGTCTTCGCACCAATGATGCTATTTTATCTTTCGCGGCAGAAAACGCTTTTCCGGCAAGATTTCCAACGAAATCTCCGATTTTGCTGGTTCCCTTATCACGAATAATATCAATGGCTTTCATTGATAATTGTTTAGCTAACGGCGCCACCTTGGGAGCCATTCTTGTAAATAACCCCGCAATGGTATTGCCGAAACCATCTCCGTAATATGCTCTATAAACAGGCAATCGTGAGTTCACCACGTAGACGCTTACGGGTTTATCATGGTTGTAGTGTATAATCATCTTGTTATAAAACTAGTAGTTTTTCAATTAATGATCAATCGCTTACTTCCATTGGATTTTCATCATAACCATGAGCGTCTCTGTGATTTTCAACTAATTCAGCAATGAGTTCTCGATATACATTAATGTCCATGATACCGCCGGCAAATAATCGTCTACAGATATCAGCTGCTTCATTAATTACTTCCGGTGAGTTATTTCCGGCTCGTTTCCCTCCGATGAGAACTTCCAGCCGTGATATATCACTGAGAATGTTACCAGGACAAGTAACTAGACCACTACCTGAAATTACTGGCGATTTCTGAGATTTAGAAAATCCCTCCCCACTACTATAATCAGGTGTTCCCCCCAGTTTTTCTAAATTCGTACTTTGTAAATAACTAAAAGGATCATCATCATCTCGATCAGATGGTCCAGGCGAAGGTCCAAGCGAAGCTTGGGGTGGTAGCTGTTGTTGAGATTTTTCTTGTTTAGCAGGTGAAAAAGATATTCATTTGCAGTTTGTTGTCGCCCCCGCTGCAGTCCTTGTGGTTTTCTTTGTGATTTTTGTTCTTCATATTGTTTATACACTATACCCACCGCATTGATATATTCAATGTATGATGCACTATCTGTCTTAATTTGACTTTTTTCAGTTTTAATTTTGTAAAATATATCAGCCCAATGTTGTATACCTCTTACATACTTGTGCTGTTCTGGTTTTAACATTTTTTTTCTGTTTTCATACGTCGTAACAACAAGTGCAGGAAACTCTGTAGGGTCAGTCTTATCAATTGTTGCTAACCCTTCTTCGTTAAATCGCGCGCGTAATTCATCTACTATTTTATCGTTGGTCTTTTTTGGACTAGGTGGGGTTTTTTGTAACAACGCTGATGTCTTTTCAGTTTCCGCTGCAATTTTTTCAAGCACACAAAGAACAGGCACTTCTCGTCGCTTGCCTTCCTCAGGAATATCCCCAAATATTGCTCGTTCAGTTGCTGTTTTCACATCTTTGGTCGCACTTGTTATCGGAGTAAACAGTTGTTCACTTGACACAGAAAAGTCAGTCTGCGCTTGTTGTCGTTGTTGAAGTTTCTCGCGAAGTCTGTCTCGAACCGGTATAAACTTTTTAATTGCTACTAACCGCTCTCGGGCTAATCTAGTTGTAAGCGATTCACCTACCATATATTGTTTGTGAACTGAATTTTCAAATGTGAAACTATCACAATTAAAAGATGAGTTATTAAATAATGTACCATCAAGCTAACGTATCCATCTTCGACAGGGTTAAACTGTACGACACTATCCGCGAGTGTTTCAGAAATAACATCGCTGGGGGTTTCAGAATTGTAATATCTGAGAACGGCGATGAACGATTTGTGTTAATGACGCGGCAACAACAACAACTACGTGAAAATGGAGGCGTCGTGGTGATTACTTGCTACTACGACCAGATAACTGCATGAACAAGTCCAAACTGATGAGTATTCTTTCAGGAGAAAATCCTATGTGAGTGTTACAAAAAAACGCTAAAAAAAATTATTTTTTAATAAAAATTATTTTTTAATAAAAATTACTGAAAGCCTATCACTCACGTGGTTAAGATACTGGTTTTTCCTCGTTTAACATTTTTCTAAGATCACGAACCTTAGAACTAATTTCAGCTCGCTTTTGATACTCTTGGCCGAGCTTTTGACGTATTGCTTCAACGGTGTTAAATAGCGTTATAAATACATTAATGTCGTTACCGTACAAACAAGCATTGATGGACTTTTGAATTCCTTTCACGAGCCTGTACATCTTGGGTAAAACATAACGACCCTTACTAGACTGATACTCAATTTCTTCATATTCCGAGGCAATCCTGTCGCAGTCGAGATCTTCAAATAATACTACCCCTCTATTTTTTAAATCTGAGATTTCAGCAATTATAACATTTACATCTTTGATATCCATATTTTTATAGTATACTGTATCTCTAATTATTAAAAAAAAAATAACACTCATTTGGCAATCCCGCTGGCGCCCTATGACGTCAGAGAGACCCAGAGGTTACATATACGACAACACATCTTTGGAACTCCTTGGTTGCCTTCGCATCCAAGTAAGCCCAAGGGGACCCGAAACATACATCTCCGGCGGGAGGCCTAAGGTGGTAAACGCCATCTTAGACCGCCCAGAAGATATGCTTGGGGTGACGTCACAACATGTACTTAATTAAGGACGGCACAATGCCATATATATCTCCGCTCGAGTGTTGCGGCAGATTGTAGGCGTAACATATACTTAATTAACTTAAGGATGGATTTTAATTCAATGAAACGATGATGGAATTTGTGATGTAATGATTTGGGACGGCACAAGACAGCACAAACATGAAACGACGGGGCGGATTTTCTACGGCCAACCAACCAATCAAAAGCAACCCAATTAAATTAACCCGGTTGCATGATTGTGAACAAAAGACAACCACACGCCCGGGTTAATGGCGTTGGTTAGTTTTGATCGGTCGCATTGGCCTTCGAGAGCCCCAAGCTTTATACCTTTGATATGCTATATAAGGCGACTAATACAGCAGCGTTGATTCACGAGTGTGTTATTTTATTTCCTTGAATTACTTATTAATGCTGTTTCACAACATTTAAAAAAGACAAAATATTTGAATAAAACATTAAACAAAAGAATATAGTTTTTAGATAACAGCGTGTATTTACTCTGTTCTAATTCTCTAGACAAAATACATTATCGATTAGATCACAAATAGCTGTATACAAGGAATTTTAACCACGCCCACCTACTTCAATGAATGGGAAACACTCGCGTTCCGGCTGAGCGAACATAGGTAATACGCTGGATTATAAAGAACGTCTGTACTGAAAGTGTATTAATAGATGGTCTCAATAAATACAACTGTTTAAATAAATGCAGTTTTAGCCAAAGCGACAATAAAACATTTTAGAATTATTTAAAGTTGATTAAAAAATACAACTCAAACGAAACTCATGTATTATATCTCCATTACAGTCACGTGGGCGCGCCTAGTCAAGGTATACAGGTAATAGCAGACGACAAATTCCTTTGACGTCATAATACAAGGGAACTTAGTAGGTAGAGTGTGAATTGCGGCGGATTTATCCATAAAGGATTTATCTCCCTTGAATAGTTTCAGGTGTATACGAATTTTATTTTATGACCATTTTTTTTAGACAGAGCAGTTTTAATTATATTTTCTGCAACAAATCGTATTGAAGGCATACAAATGTCAAAGTATCTATTGGCTTCGTTTATCGACTGAAAGCTTCTCTCTTCATTATTTTCTAAATCAAACGATTTAACTCCCCTTGGGCGTTTTGCATGTTTGCCAGTTCCACCTAATTTTGCATTCAGACTTTGTGAGACGGCTTGAAGATTCACAAGACAATTATCAGTCTTCACGCCATTTATGTGATCAATCACAAATCCGTCTTCGATTAATCCGTTATGACATTCAAAAATAATTCTGTGACAGAGATACTTCTTCCTCCCAGCTGAAAACATCAAATACCCCATATTATTCAGAAATCCAATCGGTTTTTTTAGTCTGCGGTGCCTGACAACACCATCACGGGATGCTTCGTAATTAACAAGCACTGGATGAGGTCTGAAATCTTGGCTCATTTGTATAATAATACTATTTGTCTAATTTATATCTGCTTTAATTATAAACCTCTTGATATAATCTTGAGGGGTTTTGATGATTTTGTCCTTGATTTTATCAAGGACGGAGTCATCGTTAGGGTCAATGATTCGTTTGTCATAATAGCGTTTTAGTTCCCTGTATCGTTTGCCGCCGCAACTGAGACATAATTGTGATTTTCCTCTAACGCCCACCCCACATTGGAGGCATGGGAGAGGACCGAAAGAACCGTTGCGAACGCTTTGTAAATGATGCCCACAGAATTCGCTTCTGCATGATTTGTTACACGGGGTTGTTGATCCAATCATAAGCCACTTGCAGTGATTCATTATACTATATTTTTCTATTTAAATACTTGTTTTAATTATAACATGGAGGAGTTCAAGAGATTATCGAAAATTAAGCCTATGAAAAATACTAAATTCATTGATTATACCATGAAAGAATTCCAAAGATTATCGAAAATTAAGCCTTGGAGAAATACTAAATTCAATCTTGATAAGGAGTTCCAAAGATTATCGAAAATTAAGCCTTGGAGAAATACTAAATTCAATCTCGATAGAGTCTCTGATACACCAAAACATCTAATCGGTGATAGAACTATACTGGGTAAAATCAGGGAGTGTTTTAATGAATTCTACCAAGACGGTGCAGCATACTGTTGGTCGACATTTCGAATTATTGATGAAGATGTCAATGTACCCATCATCGATGCTACTATGAACGATAAAAGAGCAGCTGAGATAATTTCACACCTTGGCCCGCCAAGGGGCTGGAAATCCAAAGGTGTAAAATCCAAAGGATTTTCATTGCAAAGCAATTCCCAACAAAAGTATTTTTTCAGAATAAAATTCATTATCGAAGTCGAAGGCAAATGGATTATCAGGGATAAATTTGAACCAATCCTCAAGGATAAAAAAACTGTCATTGTGAGTAGAGATTCCAAACCAGGAATTCTGACTGGAATTGACAAACCATACTACGAGAGATCTTATCCCGTAACAGCAATTGTTTATGGGATATATCCGTTAAATGATAAACCCGATATTGCAAAACTAGCTCCTATGAAATATTCTAGTTCACTGAATTGTGTAGCAACACGGGTAATGGAACACTTCACAAATGCATCCCGTGGAAATAAACTAACTGATCTGCGACGTAGGAAAATAACCGAATGGGAACTGACAGTGAAACAGCACGTTGCAAAGATTTCTGATATAGCTAAATTATAAACATCATTAAGATTCCCAATAACCGTTATGACGATAACCGGAGAAGTTTTATACGAACCGAAATATAACAAAAATGGAGCGCCAATACAAAGTATTGATCATAACAAACACGCGTGGACACCTGCAGTAACAATATTTCCACGAAAACGAACCGTGAGATATATCCCCCCCCCCAGAATTCGTCGGGGATGTTTTTTATAATGAGAAATTATTCGATGCTATTCATGCGTTGTGTAAAGATGATCCTGTGTCAGTGTGGTTACTTAGAAGTGATGAAGATCCCGAAATAGGATTTGATCAATTTGTAAGACCAAATGGTGAATTATATCGCGTTGAAGAATTAGATAACAGAATGAGAAAAATCGCTAATGATTTTTCACCGGAGAGTTCCCATGAAAAACTATTAACGGATAGTTTTACTATTCCATCAGTGGTAGCTCACTTCGCAAGAGAAAAAAACTCATGGCGTCCAACACAAAGTGATTTTCTCGAGGACGTTAAATTGAGTTGCGTCGAATTTAGTCATGGAGGACTGTGGAATACAAAATACCATCGTGGCGGTATGATTTCAATTGATATATCCGCGTATTATCCTCGAAGTTTCCTTGGGTATGGAGAATGTAGTAACTATTTTAAACGATTTGGACGCCCCACACATGAAATGACTCGTGTTGCGATTAATGGTCCATTACCTGATTTTGATTTAACCGGATTCGCTCGTGTGATATCATTTGAACTCGCTACAGGGTTACATCCGTGTAGTTATCTTTGGCTTGGTAGACATATATCTGAAAAGGCCTGGATGCCAATAGTGTTACTACGATATATGATTGATTGTGGTATGCTAATATCGTTGATTGTTTCCGAAGCTATTATATGCTATCGAGCTCAGAAAGAAGTTTGGCTACCACAACCCGATTTAGATCGTATAATCGATGAAATACGAAAACAATTTCCTAATCGAAATTCGAAGAATTTCAATGAAGAACAAATCATGAATTGGTCTAAGAAGTTATTTGAAATTAAAAAAGAACAAGCAAAAGATTTTGGACGAAAAATAATCGGTAAATTTACCCAGGGTGGAAGATACGACAATGCAAAATATTCCTCGCGGTTGATCAGACAGCGCTGAATACGATTTTATTGTAACGGATTTAACGAAACAGGGAAAACTTGTAAATCGTAAAGACGCTTTCCTATCCGATGGAAGACGATTAGGTACAATTGTTACCTATTGTGATGGATATATTAAACAATATACGCATTTGAGAAGTTCTATGCTAGCTTATGCTTCTATCAATTTATTTTCGATGATAAATAGATTTCCTAATACCGCAGTTAGAGTAGCCACTGATTCTATGTATATCCACGAGAAATACAAATCAGATGTAGGTAAATTCACATCCCAGGAGGAAGCGTGGGGATGTTGGAGATTAAAAAAGGAGACGCTACACGAGTATTGTGAATCGGCAGATGTTACCAACGACGATAAATACTTGAAAAGCAACCAATTATCAGAATTATCTAACGCGCCATCGATATCAGATCCAATTACGCGATTTAAAATCGTTTATATAAACGGATTAGAAGGATCAGGAAAGACAACACGAGTAATTAATTTATTCAAAGATAAAATTAACATGAATGCGTTAACGCCAACTCATAAACTTGCCAGAGACATAAAACAACGAGATGTAAAAAATTCTGGTACTTATCACAGCTTCTTTCGATGGAAAGGTGATAAGTGGACCCCTGAAAGAATGGGACAGAAATTTATTCCACCGGTGATATTATGGGATGAAATTTGTACAGTACCGTTACAAGTATTAAAAACATTTCTTGAATGGTTTTCAACGAAAAATACAAAAATTATTATGTGTGGTGATCAAGGCCAACCACCACCAATTTTCGGTGAATCTCCTCATGAATGGCTAAAAAAATACGTTGATTATTACACAGAGATGAACGATGACATTAGATCATTAGATGAAGTATTAAAGGAGTTTAAACAACTAATCAGATTACAACCGGATAGAATCCAATGTGAAATAATGCGTGAAATAATTTCAGAAACTCCCATGAATAATTTTTGGGAAGCATGGAGACCAAACGATTTGATAGTAGCAAGTAGAAAAATAGTCAGAGACAAACTTCAGATGAAATTATTTGAATTACATAAAGAAAAATTTACAACACTTCCAGTACAGTTGTGTTATAGGCCTTCGGATACACGAAAACAGAATATCGACGTTGACATTCCTGGACAACGTGAAAAGCAGAATTTAGTATTAAATGATATTGTGCTGGTTGATATCAGCGTCGTCGAAGATGCATTGCGTGCTGATAAATCCCCGTGGACGTTAGGTTACGCAGCGACAATACACTCTTCACAGGGATTAACTGTCACAGACACAATTGTTTGGATAGTAGATAATCGCATTGAGTGGTCAAATTTAGTTTATCTCGCAGTATCCAGAGTACGAAGTATAAATCAACTCCGAAGAATTGTTGTTGACGAAGTCAGTGACGATAATGATACTTCAATAAGTGATATTGTCAGCGCCGATGATATCATCGGGGACATAATCAGAAAAAAACTCTCTGGTTATAAACAACAGGATAAAAAAAATAATAGAAAATTTGACATTGATGCTGAATTAATAATTACGCTGAAGCAACAACAGAATAATCACTGCGCGAGTTGCAATTGTATAATGCGTTGGAGTTGGTCGAATAAAGATCCTCGCCAATTTACCGTAGACAGAAAGAATAGCAGCATTGGTCATATCAGAGATCACGTTATGCTGACTTGTCTTGAGTGCAACAGACGAAGGGGTGCCAGCACAATGCCTCTGGCATCGGGTGCTAGTTAAGACCACGCGGTGGTAATTGAGTATCCTCGGGAATTACCTGTAGTTGTTGTCGAGTAAATCCTCGCTGAGGAGCAGTTGAATCCAGTTTATAGATTGCTGGTCTACCAGTTGATCGTGTTATACTAGATATTTTATGTACGATGACACTCCAAATAGGATCAGTAGCTCTTTTTTTACCACCCTCATGCTCTCCTGGTTCGTATAAATACCTAACAGTGACATTACTACCAAGAATTGGTTCTTTGAAATCTTTTTGTGAAATTCCTTGGATTTCCATTTTAGGTATATACTTCTTTTTAATAGCGTTGTTAGGTTTTATGTTGATTGTTCGAGTAATCTCGTTATTGAGCGTGGTAATCACAGCTGGTAATCTCTTAACCCATTCACGGGATCTTTTATCCTGAATAAACTCCTTCGCGTATTGATATCCAAATAACCGTTCAGCAAGAGTCCGATTAAATCGTTCAACAATTGCCTGATCGCGATGTAGTGCAGTATGCCCTCGTCTGATGGTGACATTGTGATGTTTCATCACTGGTAAAACAACGCCTTGAAATTCCTTGCCAGGATCAACTTGTAACAGATTTGGCCAGCGTAGTGGGCCTCGTCGATAAATCTTTTCAAATGCAGAAGCAACTTCAGGTGATGATTTTGTTTTTAGCGGTTCTGCTTGTTTGTATCGACTCGCAACGTCAACTACGGTTAGCGCGTATTTGTAACCGTTGTCATGTGGTAAAAACAATAAATCAGCTTGATGAACTTCATTGGGTACAGTAACATCAAAATGCGAGAAATTGATTTGTTTAGGACGCGGTAGATAAATTTGCCATATAGCCTGTTTGGATAACCAATTAGCCGCAGTAGCCTTTTTCACTTTTGCGGCTCTGGCGAGTTTACTGATTGCTGCTTTACCCCTCCAGTATCCCCTCGGAGAATAATAAATAGATTCCATATTATTAATTATCAGCGCCCATCATCAATTTGCCTTTCATAGCCGATTTTACCAACCACGAAGTCAATTTTTCTTTGAAAGTTTTATCAGGAATAGCATTTAACGCATGAATTAATTCCACATCTGCGAGATGCCTGTGTTGCAGATTGCTGCTTTTATACGCAACATCATGAGCATGACACGCCTTATCAATAGCGTTTATCGGATACTCGCCGTGTCGGGGCTGATTTTGATCATCAAGTCTGATATCTAATCGTGTTCCGGGACCACAGTAGCTATATCCTGGAAGGTGCTTTTCTCCGGGGTACATTGCCCATGGGGTTCCAGGGAGTTTTGCAAATTTGGCTGCGATATCACCTCCTCGTTTTTTTTTAAAACATCTCCGAATTGTAAAATCTTTGATTTTGTAGAAATAAATATAAACTTTTTATACCACATGTTGCACACCTACCAGTAAGTGCTGATCTGTTATTTTTAGTTGGAATCGTCGTCACATCATTTGTGCCAGTACGCGTTTTACACTTCATACAATATAGATCCATAATTTATGTATAGAGATATGAATATAATTGATTTTTTAGCGACTAAAACAAGAGAACCAGTTAAGCATCATGCAGCGCTACCAAACTCTATCCGCGCAATTATAATCGGGCCATCTGGATCCGGCAAGACGCAATTGTTGCTCAATTTAATAGTGAGATGGATGAAGTGGGATAAGTTGTATTTAGTTGCTCCTAGCGTAGATGATCAGCGTTGCTATGAAGTGTTAAAGGATTTTAACGAGAATGCATCAGAAATTAAAGGTGAGAACGCCATCGATTTTATAACTGATATTGACGAGGCACCATCCGTGGATGACCTTGATGGGAGCATTAACAATTTAGTCGTATATGACGATGTGATGTTAGACAATCAAAAAAAACCAGCTAGGATCTTTTCCAGAGGCAGGCATAAAAACACTGACGTGATATATGTCACTCAAAGCTACACTCAGATTCCAAAAGTGATAAGAGATAACTGTAATATTCTTGCTGTGTTTAACGGCGTTGATACACATACGTTACGAAATATTTGGCAGACATGGTGTTCTGATATGGACTTCAATCAATTTAAAAATTTCTTTAGTAACGCTCAGTCGACCCCGCATGGATTTATAACAATAAATTTGCATGACCTCGGACACGATATCGTATCGGACTGGATCAAATATTTGGTTGAAATCGTAAATGATTTTTGTTAACCTGTAGCAGCAGAGAGGGTGGATGACAACGACAATGGCGTATATAAGGAAATCTTATTTTATCGAATAGACGCCATTTTTTTTACTATTTGGTAGAAGCCTCAGATTTCCGAATCGACGCTCGGAAAGTTGTAGGGTTCACCCTCTCTGCTGCTCATGGCAATGTTTCTATAAGATGACATAGTGTCTTAGAGCTAAACCAGGCAACATTAATACGAGATGGCATGAGGCTCTTATAGAAAAGAATGATAATATAAGATGACAGCAGTATTATCGTAAAAAAAGTCTAACCATGTTTATATTCTTAGGAGTTTATTAAGACTTGATTAAATCTAGTAACCTTGGCCATATTATCAAGGTCACAATGCATTGTTTTAAGGTTAGAAATGAACACTAAAATTGTAAAGATTGACCGTCAATATTGGCATTTTTTTCACAACCCTAATGTGAAGCAGTTTACAAGAACCGACCTAATCAAAATTAGTTTCAAAATAAGCCAACAAATTAAGCTAAAAGTATATTTCATGAATATAAATTATTTTAGATTCTTTACTAAATTATCCATGAATTTTCAAGATCTATAAGTAATATCGCAGCTTTGATTAGATTTCAGATAAAGCATGAAATAAGTCATTTTCTTCAATTTCCATTTTCGTATTGGGTTTCTCAACTTTATAATGTATATCTTTGAGAAAATGTAAAAATGTGTCCTCTGTATACTCTTTTAATAATACCTTTTTGATGCTAAGACAAAACAATGGATATGCTATATACAAACCTTTCACCTTTTAGACAAGTGAAAAATGCATACAGAAACTTACATTTTCGTTGGGCAATTCATCAATTTAATATCAACGGTACCATACTTATTACTATTACGTAGCTGGCATTTTTCCAGGTTGAAAAAACCCTGACTGTATCAGCTATATTTGTCCTCCCACTAGTATGAAACAGATCATTCCAGAACACTTCATCACCCCTAAGATACCTTATATGTTTGATGTCATCTTCCATTTCCTTGTGGAGAAGATTGTCATCACTTCTGAAGATAAGCAAATTAATTTTTATGTACCTATTACCAACTAAAGAAGACCTTAGGTAAAGCCCAAGAGAAGGGTGGCATTCCAGCAGAAGTCATCAAATGTGGCTGCATTGCGCTGCTTACAAACCTACACAACCTCCTTTTCCAGTGATGGGATGAGGGTACAGTGCATCAGAACATGAGAGATGCCAACATCGTAACCTTGTACAAGAACAAAGGCGACAGAAGTGACTGCACATCTACAGGGGCACACACCTTCTTAGCTTCGTGGGCAAAGTCTTCGCATGCGTCATCCTGAACAGACTGCAGATGTTTGCTGACAAAATATATCCAGAGTCACAGTGTGAGTTTAGCACTGAGAGGTCCACAATCAACATGATCTTCTCGATCAGACAGCTGCAGGAGAAATGCAGAGAACAACACAAATCCCTCTTCCTGGCCTTGATAGACCTCACCAAGGTGTTCGATATTACCAGCAGAGATGGATTCTTTACAATCCTGGTAAAGATAGGATGCCCTCCAATGCTGCCTGATGGATCACTTTGCTAATGCATGCAATGATTTATGGCTGCCCATAAGCCTAAATAAAACAAATGTGATGGCTCAGAATGCACACTCCCCAAGCATTATTATGAACATTTATGAAATTGGACTAGTCAGCCAGTTCACTTACCTTGGTTCTACCATCACCAACAATTTATTGCTCGATGCTGAGCTCAACAAGCATATACGAAAGGCATCAACAACTCTCTCCAGGTTGTTGCAAAGAGTTTGTAACAACAGTATGCAGACCCTGAATACTAGGATATTCATGTAATGTGCCTTTGTAGCACTCTTCTGTATGCCAGTGAAACCTGTACAGCTCACAAGAGAACAGATTGATCGCTTTACACATGTGATGTCTCTGACTCACACTCGGGATCATTTGGAGTGATCGAGTAAAAACAACGAGGTGCATGAACGTGCTAAGATTCCCAAAATGGTCACTCTCCTCTGCCAATGTTGCATCTTCTGACTGGGCCATGTACGTCAGATGGATGATGGAGAAATCCACAAAGACCTTCTTTATTCAGAACTTATTTATTCGGAACTTGCTTCTGGCAAAAGATCAATCGGATGGCCACATCTCCACTTCAAGGATGTCTGCTGCAAGCATGACATAAAAGCCTTTGACATCGAGGTCAACATCGGGGTGGCTAGAGTTTGCTCTAGACAGACCCAGGTGGAAACTATCTCTGATCACTGGTTTAAAAACTGATGAGGACAAGCTACGCTTCCTAGCTGATGAAAAGCGATCTCTGAGAAAGAAGAAGCAGCTTCAACACAAACCAGGCTCATCTTTCAAAATGCAGCAAGTACTGCTACTGCCGTGGCGGGCTACATAGCCACTGCAGATGCTGCACAGCCACTAACCGGGACATCTGACATGGGCGCATATCCATTGTCTGTCGAGTCTAAAGGATGCCAACAATGTTAGCAATTTCTTCTAAGTGCACATTAATACATATTTATTCACACCAGTTCACATTAGTAGACATTAATACACATTATTACACACGAATACGCATTAGTACAAATCAGTATATATAAGTACACATCAATACACATTAATACACTTTAGTACACATTAATACAGGAGGCCCCGAGTGACAGGGGGGTCTAAAGCGATCTCCGTTATGGATAACTGCCATATCCCCTTTGCGTCGTTTCGAATCACAGATTCAACTAATATGGGTATGTGAGAAAGCTTGCTAGTAGCTTCTCGTGGGTTGGTGGTTCTTTCTGGGGGTTTCCTGGGTTCTTACTCCATTATTAATAATGGCCGCCATGTTTAGCCTATCTTTTGCTGAAACATGGCGTAAAATCCTACAACAACAACATTGATATACATTAGTTCACATTGGTTTTCATTGATACCCTGATCAAATTGCTTTTAAATCAGTTTATTAAGCTCCCACTTGCTTTTGAATTATCTGAATTTTGAAAATCCTTGCATGTTGTATGCTATTTGCTTTTATCCTTCTTTATTCTATTAACATTAGTGATTAGAAGACAAAAATAAAATTTGATTGTGCCTTTTTTCATGCTTGGGTATTTGGTAAACTTTGGTAATTGTGGCTACAAATTCATGTTGATTCATATTATTCTTCATTACAAATCATTTTAATTCACATTTCTTTGGTAACAAAGAATGCACAAACCATTTTCATTCATATTATGTACTCAGTTTTTGAACACAGACTCCATTTCAAAGTTAGTGTCAAATAGCCAGATTAATAAAAGGAGACTAGATCCCACCTTACCTATTATTTATCTAATTCTCTATGACGTGAGGCCTTCCACTACAAGATATCGAGTTATCCTTTTCCTACATGCCTTGAATTTCTGGATGGACCATGACCATATGATAGTGAGGTCATTGGTGTGGGCTGTGGATATACATAGCATATTGATATTGGATAAATCAATAGTACAGGAATGGATATTTTCCAAGCTCTCTAGGGTGGTGGATAGCAATCTACTGCCTTCTGAGTCTACTGCTAGGAACAGTCCATCAGATACCCTAGAGGAGCAACTGGTTTAAACTAATGTTTCCCCATGTCCTGCCTGATAGAGGCCTTTTCTGAATGCATCGCTGCCTATGAGATTGATACAGAACAGTCTGAGGTGGTATCCCTGCCTTGTCTCACCCATTTGTTATACAACAGAGCAAGAATATACCTGATTTGTCAATCAAGACCTCTTACTCAATGACTGTCGCCCAACATCAGGTTAAGGTGACTCTAAACTTCTACCTAGTTTTGGGACGAAATCATCATCAGATCTCTTATTGTTTCCTTAACTGGATACAGTTTAGGAGCTCTGGACAAGACTTTGCTAGTAGACATTCTAGAGGTAGTCTGCCTGCACTCAATATTGCAACCCCTGGTAACTGCTTATAATTGTAATGTTCATAACCATTCTTGACTCCATTAACCTACCACCATGGATGCTGAAGCAGCTGAAGTGGACATTTCTTCGGTAACCTGGGCTCACCTCGTGGCAAACACTTCATGGACGCTAGAATATTCAATGACAATTAGGATTAACTATTTCTGATTGAGTTGTTTTGATTGTTGATTATCGTATCTAATGGTCAGACTTAATTTATTTAACATTGTCTCGAGTGAGAATAGTCTCGAAGCTGTGGAGGATTATCATAGACTACACAGATAATAATAATCGAAGTTCCAGGGGTCGGGAACCTACGGCACGCGTGCCAACCTTGGCACGCAGAGTGATTTTCAAAAGCACGCGAAAGACCCCTCCCCCCAAAAGGTAATATGTTGGAAAAAGATTGTTTTCAATGCAAGTCAAAACAACGTACGCCAGCATGATGGCTGATGCATGCTCATGACGGCGCCTTATCATTTTCTTAATATTTATTGCATTATCTAGGTCTCGCCACACATCCGCTTTCACTGGCCAGTAGCAGGTTATATTAATGTGGCGCCGAAGCAGCTACACCTGTCACTATATACTGCCACTACTGAGGCACGCGGCCAATGTGTTAAACGTTTATAGTTTCATTGCTATTTGTTATGTTCTTGAAAGGAGCATTATTAAATGTTATCTTTCAGAATTAGCTAAACTGATGATTTTCCTATATTTACTATAATTTCAACATATTTGTATATATTTTTACAACTTTTTACAGGTGCACAAAAGGTGATATTATCCAAACGATAATATCAGTAATACAGAGACCTTAATATGGCCGAATAAAAGCAAAAACTTGATCAACGCCCATAAAAAAAATGGACAAAAGAATATGAATTTATACAACAAAAGGATCGTGCTGTTTGTGTTTTCTGTTGTGAAATTATTGTGTGTCGCACGTCCAGTGTACAAAGACACTATGAAACTAAACATCAATCCAAGTTAAAAACCTCTGAAGAGAAATGTTAAGCCTTTAAAAGGGTTATTTCTGTTTTCACGAAACAAACTAGTATTTTGAGTCAAGCAGTTGGAATGATGAATAAAGCTACTGAATGTAGTTACAAAATTGTGTGGCTTGTAAAGGCAAACCTTTTACAGATGGAGAGTACATCAAAGAAACTTTTTTGCGAAGTGCTGAAAGTCGGTTTAGTGATTTACTAAATAAAGAAACTATTCCAACTCGGATTCGAGAAATGCCAACTTCTGAAAGATCAATTGAGAGACGCATAACTGATTTGTCTTAAAATTTAACAGTTAAACAAACGACTGGATTAAATCAAGCTATTGTATTTAGTGTCGTTCGTGATGGAAGCGTTGACTTGGATGACTTGTCACGCCTAGCTGTAGTCGCACGATATTGTGAAAATAATGCTTCTTAGCTCTTCATGATACAACCAAAGCAGATGACATTCTGACTGCATTCGTAAGCTATGTCAAAAATGAGAACCTCGGGTTGAAGAAATTAGTATGTGTAGCAATTGATGATGCTGCTGCAGTGCTTGGAAAAAAGAAAGGATTTGTCAAACGTCTTGAGAATACGTTGGACGTCGACTATTAAACTTCTACTGGATTATACACCAGAACAGTTTGTGTGCAAAGATCTTATCATTGGACTTGCACTCGGTGATGGCAACTGCTGTTAACTTTATAGTTTCCCGCTCTTCATTGATTTACAGGCAATTCAAGTCTCTTCTACAATAAACTGAGAGTGAATTTGCAGGTCTTCTATTGTACAGCAGTGTTCGTTGACTTAGTCGAGGTAAAGTCTTGAATAGATCGCTTCTTGTCTGGAAGCAATTAAGGTGTTCTTAATGAAAAAGAACATTTTCCGGAATTGAATGATGAGGGATGGCTGCCGAAACTGATGTTTCTTACAGACATAACGACACTTTTAAATGAATTTAACGTGCATTTACAAGGACAAGGTCAAACAGTACTTGAAGGTTATGGCTACTGGAAAGGATTAGCGTTGAAACTGCACATATTTTGCCGAGATATTAGTGACAAAACATTAAAGTACTTTCAAAATGTGAAGGCTCATTAAAATCGATTTACAGTGATTACAGATGAGCTTCAGAAGTACATTGAAACACTTTAAGTGGAGTTTGCTAAACGGAAGTCAAGACTTTCGAAATCATGGACCCATATTTTGATACCCCATCAAGCCTGACTTGCTTGATCTGACTGCTAGCCAATTAGATCTGAATCTTTTTATGTGGATGGGTAATGACGATTGTGAAATGCAACATGTTGAAATTAAGACATCTGAATTATGGACATCATAATTTGCCGAATTGCGGAAATCTCTGGAAAGAAAGTGCTTAGAAAAGTCAGCTGCTATCTTTAACTGTTGGACATCCTTCCTGAAGCATTCATCTGTTTCGAAGAAAGTTGCATTTGCTCTACTTTCAGCTTTTTTTCTTCAACTTATACTTGTAAACATATTTTTTCTTACATGACAGCTGTTTAAAGTCCACAAAGAAGTCACCTAACACCGGAACACTCCGAAGCCTGTGTAAAGCTGAGAGTGACTAAATATGTACCTGATATTGAGCAATTAAACTAGAGAATGCCAGGACAAGGCACACATTAATTGATACAGATTAATTACATTCAATTGAAGTTTTCATGGTCAATTTCTTTAATTAAACATTAATAAAATAAATTCAAGATCAAATTTATTTGTTATAGTAGTAGTTTAATATATACGAGGATTTATATAATATGTAAATATATGGTAGAGTAGGTAGACTTATAGGAATATAGGTTGTTGGCACGCTGGATTAATTAGAATTCCCACCATGGCACACTATTACCAAAAGGTTGCCGACCCCTAAATGAAACTAATGACAACAACAGCGAAGTCGCTGTCGAAGATAAAGCAAGAAACATAAATTAGTTGTAAACAGTGTGATACAAAAACTAAACGCGAATTTAATCTCAATGTTGATTTTATAATGACAATAATACAACGACAAAATAATCATTGTGTGAGCTGTGATACAGTAATGGTGTGGCAATATTCATATAATAATCCAAGACAATTGATAATAGTCTTGTTCTTACGCGTGAAAATGAGATGCTGACCTGTCTATGGACATCAAGTTGGTTACTTATTCCTTATTCCCGATTGAATAAGGAACAACATAGATAAGGAATAAGTAACCAACTTGATGTCAATATCGGAAGCGCTGGATGACGTTTGACTGGTTCTTGTTTTCGTGTCACTGAGAAATCAATAACATTTATGGTATAGAAATATAATAAATAATGTGAATTTATATTGTATCTGAAATAAGTAACCAAATGCATGTAGAAAAAGTTGAATCGGGAATAAATAACTGGTTACTTATTCCTTATTCAATCGGTAACTGGTTACTTATTACTTCTTCAATCGGGAATAAGGAATAAGTAAACAACTTGATGTCAATCGTTTTAAGGAATTGTTAGATTTTTGTGATTAGTTGTTTGATTATTGCAACTCAGTCCAATGGAAATATTCCTTAACCCGAAATAATTAGCCAATCACTCGGAGCAAACGTCACGTAGTGAAGTGTTACTGAGTTTCCATGTTACCATGGTTAATGTTTAATTCAGGTCAAAATCGCACATGTCCCTGTCGTACCATAGTTCCTAATAAAATTGAGTGTTGATCATTGGTGGTGTGACTGCAGTGGAAGTAATTACGGTAGACAACCTGTAAATTACACAAGGGAATGAAGAAGGGACTCGTCAGATACCGTTTATGTCGACTTGATGGCAAAAAGTGGTGCAGTTTTAGGTCTCACTGGATAGTTTCGTACTAAAGTAGAAGGCATTAACCTAATTATGATAAGCCTATCATTTATAAATTCAAACAGAAGCCAAATCTGAAAGGTGGTTTAGATTTACTTTTGAGTTAGGTGTGAAAATGGGCTGGCTTGTGTGGCAACTACCTCTCATTGTTTGGCCAGCATCGGAGATCAAATGCGTAACTTGGGCTGCAAACAAACAAACCGACATGGCTTACGTATTCACGTATGTCTTTTACAAAGGTAAATATATACAAATCGAGGTTGAGGAGTGATGAAAAGCATGCTAATTTATTATAGTACTAGTGAACTTTATTCATGCATAAATACTGACTCGTTTAGCCGCCTTGTCACAGGAAAATATTCAAAATAAATCGTTGCTGTCAAAAACGAATGTAACAAAGAGGTGTTGGTGGCAGTGTTGGTTCAGTATTAAAGCCACCAGTTGTATTAAGAATTACCCTGATTAACGCAGTCCAAATTCCACATGCATGCTTTCTACAAAAATCATTAGTTTGTTTTATTTATATCTTCAGTGTAAAATTATTCTAATTTTTCTGTAATGTCATCGTCGAATGAAAACTCACCAGATAAACTGTCCAGTGAGACCTTACTAGAGAAATGTGCCTTGAAACCATGAATAGACTGGCTAAAAGTGGCGTAGTAAAAATTGTTCACAGCGTTAGGGGATAGCTGTATAGTTTCTACGGCGTGAACTGCTGATGTTGTACAGAAGTCTTCGGAAATTTGGGGTAAATTTATTGCATATAATGAATCGCGCCAGGGTTAGACACCGCTCGGTCAAGCAAATACCCCTGGCTTATAACAATATATTTCATCTTGTGGATGAAAAACTTAAGCATTCCTCCGTAGTATCGCTACTCGTGAACAGTTTTTCACCCACTAAATGAAATACATCCGTTAGTTCCTCACTTTCAGCGAATATCCTGTCTTTGTTTATATCATTATGTAACCTATTCTTTTCGACACCTATGATAATATGTATCCATTTGAACACCTATGTGAAGTGCCAAATGTTCGGTCGAATCTATTGAATAACTATTAATTCTAGCCAGGTAGCCATTTGTTAGATTTACGACACATCGTACAGGAAGGAGGGGGGGAGGGGGCGCCTGGAAACGCTAGTCGACTACCGTACTAATTAACAAGTTGTTTATACAGGGGTCAGTACTCACCGCCGTGACCTGGGGGAAGTTTAATTTTATCACGAAAGTCTCATGTTTGATAAGGAACAGAGAATTGTTACTTAAAACCAAAGCGTGTCATCTTGAAACGCTGATGTAAGCAACTTTTAAAGGAAAGCGCGAGAAAATATATTTGTTCTGATTGGTCAGTATTGAATAAGGGGTGTGTATTACACGAGAAACCTTTAGAATATAATATCCTACTAGCTGAAATTTACTTCAGTCTTCTGAATTCGATATTGTGAGAATAGCCAGTGTAGAACTATTTTGGAAGAAAGGCTCCGGATATGATTTGAGTGAAATCGATTCGTCAAGCGTGATCGAAAAACCGTCAAAAACCAACGGTTGAGAGACGCACCAAAACCACGAGGCATTTGTCTCAAATCCACGTTTATTATGATGTAATTGATATGTTTCTTCGTTACAGATCTGCATGATTTGTTGATACATTTGTATGAATAGTTTTATTTCTTACATTAATTTAGTAATGTACCTTTGAATTATGAATTAGAATTCTTACCTTAATTCGTAGTTAAGAATGACGTAGTGTTAACTGATGTCGTAAAAACACTATGTGGAGTTATAATAGGAAAGTGTTACGTTAATTCTTGAATTTATCATATTGTTTGAATATTGATTGTGTTCTAAGATTTAATGTCTTACTTTAATTAATGATTTGCAAGAATACATGTGAATTCACCGAATTTGGATGTCGTAGATAATTTAGCGACAGAGTATAATGTATTAGGTCAAGGCAGACCGACCTAACAGATGATTCGAACCAGCAAAACGGACAGTCTCAGCTATTACCGTGTAACAAGAGACTTAGGTTGTTTTACTATTCTTTTGAAAGGAAGGAGGAAAATAGATTTTATTTGGAAAGACATGCATTACGGAAATAGAGGAAATACAAGGCTGGAAAAGAATATTGTGAAGTAGAAGTTGCGAGATGCATACATCGATACAGAGGACAAGTCTGAGTTTGAGCGAAACATCCACGAGGGAAAAGTATCTCGAGAGACAGGAACCTCTGGGTCAACATTTGAGTGAGCAGAGAACGCAGTTCGACGATAACAGGTCATGAAAATCGAACAACGCGGATGAATTTGATTGAACACTCGATTCTCTTATGAAGTTAACTATCAGTAATAGAACGGCTAAATTTGTTTAATTCTATATTCAATCTATTTGTAATTCGGTGAAAGTTAATTCTAACATCACGTGTATTCCGAATGAAAGGAAATTGCACTGTGTATGTATTTGATTAAATTGTTTATTTATCTTTACGGGGGCTCGTAGTTTTTTGTTCAATATATTAGCTCAGTTTACTATATTCATTCTTTACTCGAACCGGGCAATTATACCGTGGGCGGTCATCTCCTAGATAGCGAGTATCAGAGGGGAGTGGGTTAGAATGTTGTTTTTGTATGTTGTGCAATACCTTTTGACAAGTGGACTTGTACAATATTATACGAATAACGTTCATGACCCGCGAGACTTTGACAGTTGGAGAGCTCGTTCCGGGATTCGAACATTTTTTATACGAGTAAAGTAATCTGAGCATATATTGAACAGAGCGATAATTTTATTATTATCACAAGAAAGGATCAGTGTGAATCAAATCATTGTCTGCTAATTTTGTGTACATAAATATTGTGCATGCAAATTTCTTGCCAGTTTTTTCTCTTCACATTGCAATAAAAATATATTGTAAGGATTTGAGATACATTCCTTTGTTGTGAGGTCCCATTCTAAAAGCCTACGAGCGGTATTGCCTAGTTATTCTCTGGGGATAATAGCGAATTTGCGCAAATACTGTATTTTGGAAGCCATAAATTACGTCTTATTAGTAGAGGCCACTTCACTCATTTTGGGAGGAAAGTACCCCGCTGCGTGGAGCTGGTGTTTATTGGAATTTTGCCTTGTTAAGAGAGGCTGATTGACCACGGTCAGGTCATTGTAGGAGAGTTTTATAAGTTACAGTACAAGAGCTATTTTCAGATAGGTATTCGCATTTGTTTTGTAAGTAAGTTAAGGACTTAGTTCTAAAAAGTCATAATGGCGACAGACAGACAATTGGTACGAGAATTTAAATCCATTGGCAAAGATGAGCAGGGTTACGAAGGGGAGAAACTTGCAGAATTTATTGAGCGTAGTCTTAGAGAACATAAGCAGCAGTTAGCCATTGAGAGAGAGAGAGAGAGAGAGAGAGAGAGAGAGAGAGAGAGAAGGAGGGAGAGAAGGAGAAAGAAAGACAAGCCGTGGAACGAGCAGCTGAACGAGAGAAGGAGAAAGTACTCGAACTAGCCAGATTACAGGCTGAGGAAAAATCAAGAGCAAGGGAACATGTGTTAGCCATGGAGAGACTGAAGACCGAAGCCGAATTCAGGAGGGGCGAAGAGTCGAACGAACGTTCAGGAACCACAACCAGACGTTTCGAAGACAGACGACCCACAATATGACCCCAGACCCATATATCTATATATCTATATATATATATATATATCTATATATCTATCTATATATATATATCTATATATATATATCTATATATATATATCTATATATATATATCTATATATATATATATCTATATATATATATCTATATATATATATCTATATATATATATCTATATATATATATCTATATATATATATCTATATATATATATATATATATATATATATATATATATATATATATATATATATATATATATATGTCTGTGTGTGTGTGTGTGTGGTCCATTGCGTATCCTCTGTATACTCTTGACATGAATGATATTTTATCTCTAGGAAATAGGTTCCACCTACGAAAGAAGTCCTGGCGAACGTGGTGGAGAAAAAACAGCCAAAATAGGGGCGCCTTGGGGTATGATAAATGATGCCAATGTCACTAAACGGTATCAATAGTTTGTACTCATGGGAACCTTACTTAGAGAATTTTGAATTCGATGAAGGTGTTATGGACACCCTGGTCGCAATTGGGTTAGAAATTATAAATCAATGAATGAACAGAGTAAGATTTATTGATTTTTTTATATCTTGTTTATGTTTTTCGTTACTGAAATCGGCATGGGGGTACAAACAAACGGGGATATAGCCTCAGACTATAGTTTTGCACTGTTCTTGCAATTATCTTAATCATTCCATGATATACTTGATCCCTTACACTTGAAAAGACTTATTCGCCATATGATTTGTATTATATATATATATATATATATATATATATATATATATATATATATATATATATATATATATATATATATATATATATATATATATATATATATATATAAATGCACCCACGTATTTGAAAGTTATACATAACGTTAATGCTGTATGAAAGTACAAGTATGGCAGTACATGCAAATATGCCTCTTTGTTTTAACATATTGGTCTTAAATAATACAAAACGAATCGTTAAAAAAATGAAGCTATTAAAGTCATTATCGAGTAGCGTTAGAAAAGTAGACCAGACCGACACGAGAAGAGACAGAAATGTTATAGTGTACAGAAATACGATGTTGGTATAAATAAACACTGGATACTTGGGACAAATTGGGTTGTAGTGCATACCGTGGATTGATTTGAATTTTAAAAAGAGTACAATAATAGAATGCTTCATGTGTCGAGGAAGTAAAATTCAATAGAGGGTAATGTATATGGTAATGTGGTATAACGATTACAATTGCGCAAACCGGGAGTTGGTGTAGATGGGGGCAGAGCGTAATGTGCAAGGGTTATGGTATTCAGAAATAAAGAGCAAAATAGTCGGAATATACCTCCCCGCTTGTTTGTACCCTACTCCCGATTTCAGTAATGGAAATAGTTAACGTGAGATAAAGTGCACAGAATTGTGTGCATTCATTGAGATATAATTTCTAACCTGACTGTGACCAGAGTGGCCATAAAACTGTCATCGTCTGCACTTTTCATACCCAACGGACTTTCCGTAACAGCACGGCGCTTATCGCATACGCTTAGCAGCAGAGACGGCGAACAGACCTTTTGATGAAATGTAATTTGCTTTAAAAAAAAAAGCTTCCAACGAAAAAATAAAATACAAGCGTGATAACGCCAATTTGAAGCCTCCGAACGAGACTTACTCTAATTAGATTAGTTTATTTTGTAATTTTATCATAAATTTCACCTTGTGGATGATTACAATATCAGTGTTAAATGAAATTTTGACCTTGACATCAATGTATATAATACAATTGTCAATAAGATATATATTCCAAGAGCAATTGTTGAATCACATATTTTACAGTTATATTAGTTGATGAATATCCTCGTGATGGTGACTAAACTAAACTCCAGAGTCTAGAAACTATACTGTGCAGTTAATTAATGCCAAAATACACACCAGTTTTATCTAGAAAGCATCTCTTGCAAGACCTTAACTAAGTCCAAAACGTCATGCCATTTTTAATTCAAAGTATAAAATCAAAATATGCACAGGATTGTATGCTACAAAATATAAAAATAAAGCCAAAGACTCTTTATAGAGATTTGAAAGACAATGCTAACCCTTATCAATTTTCTCTTGTTAAAAGATCTGGATCCATGCCAAATGGTTAACATTAATACCTGTGCTTGAATAATAAACCAAAATAATTGCATATGACATGTTTTATTTCTATGCCAAACTGCAGAGACAACTTGTTTCATTTTGAATTTTGAACTGGTGCATCCTTAACTTCTATTGTTTCTTTTTGACTTTATAGTTAATACTTTTACTGACTGTCATGATGACCCTAACTAGTCCTAACCAATTTGGAATAACCATCACTTTGACAACAAAATATTGCTATGAACCTCTGATCCAAAATAAGTAGCACAACACATGGATGGATTCATGGATGAGCAATAGAAAATATTACTGTATCCAAAATACATTATATGAGACAAATACAGTCACAAGCACATATATGCATACAAATAAAGCTAACATGCATGTAACAATGCAATGCAATGACAAAGAGATAAACATGTACATTACACACCCTTGCTGGAATAGTAGACAAAGAATAATAGGGGATCAAAATCACAAGCTGTGTCCCCTTGAAATGAATTAGCGTTAAAGTTACACCATGATGATGGCTACAACATCAGTCTTATATGACCTTGATATTAATGTATACAATCGATTTCTTGAAAAGGTATAAATTCCAAGAGAAGAGTTGAATTGTACCTTTCAGTTATTTAAAGTTACAAATATCATTGTGATGGCAACTAAAACCCTGAGCCTTGAAACCCTAATGTGAACATTTAATTATTGCCAAACAAACACCAGTTTTATCTAGAAGGAGTCTCTTGCATGACCTATCTATGTCCAAAAATTCATGTCATTTTTAATTCCAAATAAAATCAAAATATGCACAGGACCTATTATAAAATACAAAATAAGACCAATCACTGTATAGACATCTGAAAGACTTAATACCAGAATCAGTCCCATGCATTAAATGGAGTCATGATGCCATTCACAAAGTTGAATGATGAGAGAAGACTGCAATCATATTCTCTGGTTAGTCAAAACTGCATATACAAGACCAATCATTTGCAGCATATCACATTACAAAAAAAATTAGGATCCTCACAAAAACACCTTTTTAATTAATAATTTCAAATGGAGTGCCTTTTGAACCCCCCAAATAAAACTTTCCTGGAAGTGGGACCCACCCATTTATTTTAATCCTACATGTACCGAAGACTTAACACCAAATGAGGCACAGCTCTTTTAAAAAGCCAAATCCTTCTTAACCTAACACTAACACACTGGTCTCCTAAGCCTAACAATCTTACAGCAAAGCCCTAACTAACATATTTAAGCAGTCACTACTAATCGCAAACATAAGCGCAATTGATAAATATGGCCAAATCATGCAGCAGAGTTGTTACAAAAAAATGGTAACGTGAAATCATTAAAAAAACAAAAACAATAAGTATCCAGTGTTTTTCTAATCTACTTGTAAGCTGTGCCTTGTTCCTATGTAAATCCGGATTTTGTAATGCTAAACAAATGTTTAATGGGTACTGCAGGTCCCTACCTATCCCCCACCCCACCCCCCTGCCTCCCATAAGGTTACCTCCACCCACACCTCCACCCACAAGTAACCCTCACCCCCACTGTAACCGCCCCCTTTCCTGCTGTACCCTTTCAATAACCTATTTTTTTAGGCACCTCGTCTTAAATCCCCATTTTGTGGTCCCTACAAAAATTCCTTAAATTTAACACCCCAGGAAGTTACAACTTAGAAGGAAAAGGTGTGATGTGATTCCAAATTAGGGAGTATATAGCCATGTCTTGGGTATTAATCCAAAATTGCTGAGATTAGGCAATACACATGGAAGAATTCAGTTGTGATTCATCAACAGAAGGTTTGGCTCTAAGTGGATCTGGCAAAAAAGTCAATACTTAATAGAAGTACTATGTCTGTGAAAGCAGTACACAAGGTAAAAAATTAATCTTTGACTATCCATTTGGTAAATCATCCTATACTCTACAACACTAAAAGATGCACTGCATGAAAACCAATCTTCAGTGCATGTACATCAGGATGCATACTGACTGACCCAGTTTACCTGTTCAATTTTGAATAAATATGATCTGAAAACAAGCTGAAATGTTAACTTTTAATACCTGTGCAGGATTAATAAACCAAAACTAACCACATATGACATGTTGTATTTAAAAGCCAAGGTGCAGAGACATTTCTTAATTGGAATTTCGAACTGGTGCATCCTTAACTTCACTTGTTTCTTTTTGAGTGTAGAATTTCAGCTTTAACCGACTCAGGCAAGATGCCCCTAGATAACCCTTACCAATTTGGAATAACCATCACTTTGAATAAGACAAGAAATATTACCAGAGCTAGCTAGTTGTAGTCATAGACCTTAACCTTCTATCTTTTGACCTAAAATCAATAGCATTTTCACTTACCCAGAGTGCAAGGTATGCAAAATTTGGTTCATTTGTCATTGACAATCAACAGATGGATGAATGGACATCAGAAAAAAATTGCCTTATTATAGCAGACTTGCTTATATAATACACATATATAAATGTACAAATAAAGCATAATTAACATGTGAAAACAATGCACTATAATAAAAAGAATCACATACATATACATCATAGACAGATGTACATGTACACACCCCTGCTAGAATAAAAGACCTAAATAATACTATGGAGCAAATCAATGATTACAATACAATAATTCCTTTTGTGTGACCTTGCCATTCATAAATTTCACCTTGTGGATGATTACAATATCAGTGTTATATGAAATTTTGACCTTGACATCAATGTATACAATACAATTGTCAATAAGATATATATTCCAAGACCAATTGTTGAATCACACATTTTACAGTTATATTAGTTGATGAATATCCTCGTGATGGTGACTAAACTAAACTCCAGAGTCTAGAAACTATACTGTGCAGTTAATTAATGCCAAAATACACATCAGTTTTATCTAGAAAGCATCTCTTGCAAGACCTTAACTAAGTCCAAAACTTCATGCCATTTTTAATTCAAAGTATAAAATCAAAATATGCACAGGATTGTATGCTACAAAATATAAAAATAAAGCCAAAGACTCTTTATAGAGATTTGAAAGACAATGCTAACCCTTATCAATTTTCTCTTGTTAAAAGATCTGGATCCATGCCAAATGGTTAACATTAATACCTGTGCTTGAATAATAAACCAAAATAATTGCATATGACATGTTTTATTTATATGCCAAACTGCAGAGACAACTTGTTTCATTTTGAATATTGAACTGGTGCATCCTTAACTTCTATTGTTTCTTTTTGACTTTATAGTTAATACTTTTACTGACTGTCATGATGACCCTAACTAGTCCTAACTAATTTGGAATAACCATCACTTTGACAACAAAATATTGCCATGAACCTCTGATCCAAAATAAGTAGCACAACACATGGATGGATTCATGGATGAGCAATAGAAAATATTACTGTATCCAAAATACATTATATGAGACAAATACAGTCACAAGCACATATATGCATACAAATAAAGCTAACATGCATGTAACAATGCAATGCAATGACAAAGAGATAAACATGTATGTTACACACCCTTGCTGGAATAGTAGACAAAGAATACCGGTAATAGGGGATCAAAATCACAAGCTGTGTCCCCTTGAAATGAATTAGCGTTAAAGTTACACCATGATGATGGCTACAACATCAGTCTTATATGACCTTGATATTAATGTATACAATCGATTTCTTGAAAAGGTATAAATTCCAAGAGAAGAGTTGAATTGTACCTTTCAGTTATTTAAAGTTACAAATATCATTGTGATGGCAACTAAAACCCTGATTCTTGAAACCCTAATGTGAACATTTAATTATTGCCAAACAAACACCAGTTTTATCTAGAAGGAGTCTCTTGCATGACCTATCTATGTCCAAAAATTCATGTCATTTTTAATTCCAAATAAAATCAAAATATGCACAGGACCTATTATAAAATAATACAAAATAAGACCAATCACTGTATAGACATCTGAAAGACTTAATACCAGAATCAGTCCCATGCATTAAATGGAGTCATGATGCCATTCACAAAGTTGAATGATGAGAGACGACTGCAATCATATTCTCTGGTTAGTCAAAACTGCATATACAAGACCAATCATTTGCAGCATATCACATTACAAAAAAAATTAGGATCCTCACAAAAACACCTTTTTAATTAATAATTTCAAATGGAGTGCCTTTTGAACCCCCCAAATAAAACTTTCCTGGAAGTGGGACCCACCCATTTATTTTAATCCTACATGTACCGGAGACTTAACACCAAATGAGGCACAGCTCTTTTAAAAAGCCAAATCCTTCTTAACCTAACACTAACACACTGGTCTCCTAAGCCTAACAATCTTACAGCAAAGCCCTAACTAACATATTTAAGCAGTCACTACTAATTGCAAACATAAGCGCAATTGATAAATATGGCCAAATAATGCAGCAGAGTTGTCACAAAAAAATGGTAACGTGAAATCATTAAAAAAAACAAAAACAATAAGTATCCAGTGTTTTTCTAATCTACTTGTAAGCTGTGCCTTGTTCCTATGTAAATCCGGATTTTGTAATGCTAAACAAATGTTTAATGGGTACTGCAGGTCCCTACCTATCCCCCACCCCACCCCCCTGCCTCCCATAAGGTTACCTCCACCCACACCTCCACCCACAAGTAACCCTCACCCCCACTGTAACCGCCCCCTTTCCTGCTGTACCCTTTCAATAACCTATTTTTTTAGGCACCTCGTCTTAAATCCCCATTTTGTGGTCCCTACAAAAATTCCTTAAATTTAACACCCCAGGAAGTTACAACTTAGAAGGAAAAGGTGTGATGTGATTCCAAATTAGGGAGTATATAGCCATGTCTTGGGTATTAATCCAAAATTGCTGAGATTAAGCAATACACATGGAAGAATTCAGTTGTGATTCATCAACAGAAGGTTTGGCTCTAAGTGGATCTGGCAAAAAAGTCAATACTTAATAGAAGTACTATGTCTGTGAAAGCAGTACACAAGGTAAAAAATTAATCTTTGACTATCCATTTGGTAAATCATCCTATACTCTACAACACTAAAAGATGCACTGCATGAAAACCAATCTTCAGTGCATGTACATCAGGATGCATACTGACTGACCCAGTTTACCTGTTCAATTTTGAATAAATATGATCTGAAAACAAGCTGAAATGTTAACTTTTAATACCTGTGCAGGATTAATAAACCAAAACTAACCACATATGACATGTTGTATTTAAAAGCCAAGGTGCAGAGACATTTCTTAATTGGAATTTCGAACTGGTGCATCCTCAACTTCACTTGTTTCTTTTTGAGTGTAGAATTTCAGCTTTAAACAACTCAGGCAAGATGCCCCTAGATAACCCTTACCAATTTGGAATAGCCATCACTTTGAATAAGACAAGAAATATTACCAGAGCTAGCTAGTTGTAGTCATAGACCTTAACCTTCTATCTTTTGACCTAAAATCAATAGCATTTTCACTTACCCAGAGTGCAAGGTATGCAAAATTTGGTTCATTTGTCATTGACAATCAACAGATGGATGAATGGACATCAGAAAAAAATTGCCTTATTATAGCAGACTTGCTTATATAATACACATATATAAATGTACAAATAAAGCATAATTAACATGTGAAAACAATGCACTATAATAAAAAGAATCACATACATATACATCATAGACAGATGTACATGTACACACCCCTGCTAGAATAAAAGACCTAAATAATACTATGGAGCAAATCAATGATTACAATACAATAATTCCTTTTGTGTGACCTTGCCATTCATAAATTTCACCTTGTGGATGATTACAATATCAGTGTTATATGAAATTTTGACCTTGACATCAATGTATATAATACAATTGTCAATAAGATATATATTCCAAGAGCAATTGTTGAATCACACATTTTACAGTTATATTAGTTGATGAATATCTTCGTGATGGTGACTAAACTAAACTCCAGAGTCTAGAAACTATACTGTGCAGTTAATTAATGCCAAAATACACACCAGTTTTATCTAGAAAGCATCTCTTGCAAGACCTTAACTAAGTCCAAAACTTCATGCCATTTTTAATTCAAAAGTATAAAATCAAAATATGCACAGGATTGTATGCTACAAAATATAAAAATAAAGCCAAAGACTCTTTATAGAGATTTGAAAGACAATGCTAACCCTTATCAATTTTCTCTTGTTAAAAGATCTGGATCCATGCCAAATGGTTAACATTAATACCTGTGCTTGAATAATAAACCAAAATAATTGCATATGACATGTTTTATTTCTATGCCAAACTGCAGAGACAACTTGTTTCATTTTGAATTTTGAACTGGTGCATCCTTAACTTCTATTGTTTCTTTTTGACTTTATAGTTAATACTTTTACTGACTGTCATGATGACCCTAACTAGTCCTAACCAATTTGGAATAACCATCACTTTGACAACAAAATATTGCCATGAACCTCTGATCCAAAATAAGTAGCACAACACATGGATGGATTCATGGATGAGCAATAGAAAATATTACTGTATCCAAAATACATTATATGAGACAAATACAGTCACAAGCACATATATGCATACAAATAAAGCTAACATGCATGTAACAATGCAATGCAATGACAAAGAGATAAACATGTACATTACACACCCTTGCTGGAATAGTAGACAAAGAATAATAGGGGATCAAAATCACAAGCTGTATCCCCTTGAAATGAATTAGCGTTAAAGTTACACCATGATGATGGCTACAACATCAGTCTTATATGACCTTGATATTAATGTATACAATCGATTTCTTGAAAAGGTATAAATTCCAAGAGAAGAGTTGAATTGTACCTTTCAGTTATTTAAAGTTACAAATATCATTGTGATGGCAACTAAAACCCTGAGTCTTGAAACCCTAATGTGAACATTTAATTATTGCCAAACAAACACCAGTTTTATCTAGAAGGAGTCTCTTGCATGACCTATCTATGTCCAAAAATTCATGTCATTTTTAATTCCAAATAAAATCAAAATATGCACAGGACCTATTATAAAATAATACAAAATAAGACCAATCACTGTATAGACATCTGAAAGACTTAATACCAGAATCAGTCCCATGCATTAAATGGAGTCATGATGCCATTCACAAAGTTGAATGATGAGAGAAGACTGCAATCATATTCTCTGGTTAGTCAAAACTGCATATACAAGACCAATCATTTGCAGCATATCACATTACAAAAAAAATTAGGATCCTCACAAAAACACCTTTTTAATTAATAATTTCAAATGGAGTGCCTTTTAAACCCCCCAAATAAAACTTTCCTGGAAGTGGGACCCACCCATTTATTTTAATCCTACATGTACCGGAGACTTAACACCAAATGAGGCACAGCTCTTTTAAAAAGCCAAATCCTTCTTAACCTAACACTAACACACTGGTCTCCTAAGCCTAACAATCATACAGCAAAGCCCTAACTAACATATTTAAGCAGTCACTACTAATTGCAAACATAAGCGCAATTGATAAATATGGCCAAATCATGCAGCAGAGTTGTCACAAAAAAATGGTAACGTGAAATCATTAAAAAAAACAAAAACAATAAGTATCCAGTGTTTTTCTAATCTACTTGTAAGCTGTGCCTTGTTCCTATGTAAATCCGGATTTTGTAATGCTACAAATGTTTAATGGGTACTGCAGGTCCCTACCTATCCCCCACCCCACCCCCCTGCCTCCCATAAGGTTACCTCCACCCACACCTCCACCCACAAGTAACCCTCACCCCCACTGTAACCGCCCCCTTTCCTGCTGTACCCTTTCAATAACCTATTTTTTTAGGCACCTCGTCTTAAATCCCCATTTTGTGGTCCCTACAAAAATTCCTTAAATTTAACACCCCAGGAAGTTACAACTTAGAAGGAAAAGGTGTGATGTGATTCCAAATTAGGGAGTATATAGCCATGTCTTGGGTATTAATCCAAAATTGCTGAGATTAGGCAATACACATGGAAGAATTCAGTTGTGATTCATCAACAGAAGGTTTGGCTCTAAGTGGATCTGGCAAAAAAGTCAATACTTAATAGAAGTACTATGTCTGTGAAAGCAGTACACAAGGTAAAAAATTAATCTTTGACTATCCATTTGGTAAATCATCCTATACTCTACAACACTAAAAGATGCACTGCATGAAAACCAATCTTCAGTGCATGTACATCAGGATGCATACTGACTGACCCAGTTTACCTGTTCAATTTTGAATAAATATGATCTGAAAACAAGCTGAAATGTTAACTTTTAATACCTGTGCAGGATTAATAAACCAAAACTAACCACATATGACATGTTGTATTTAAAAGCCAAGGTGCAGAGACATTTCTTAATTGGAATTTCGAACTGGTGCATCCTTAACTTCACTTGTTTCTTTTTGAGTGTAGAATTTCAGCTTTAACCGACTCAGGCAAGATGCCCCTAGATAACCCTAACCAATTTGGAATAGCCATCACTTTGAATAAGACAAGAAATATTACCAGAGCTAGCTAGTTGTAGTCATAGACCTTAACCTTCTATCTTTTGACCTAAAATCAATAGCATTTTCACTTACCCAGAGTGCAAGGTATGCAAAATTTGGTTCATTTGTCATTGACAATCAACAGATGGATGAATGGACATCAGAAAAAAATTGCCTTATTATAGCAGACTTGCTTATATAATACACATATATAAATGTACAAATAAAGCATAATTAACATGTGAAAACAATGCACTATAATAAAAAGAATCACATACATATACATCATAGACAGATGTACATGTACACACCCCTGCTAGAATAAAAGACCTAAATAATACTATGGAGCAAATCAATGATTACAATACAATAATTCCTTTTGTGTGACCTTGCCATTCATAAATTTCACCTTGTGGATGATTACAATATCAGTGTTATATGAAATTTTGACCTTGACATCAATGTAATACAATTGTCAATAAGATATATATTCCAAGAGCAATTGTTGAATCACACATTTTACAGTTATATTAGTTGATGAATATCCTCGTGATGGTGACTAAACTAAACTCCAGAGTCTAGAAACTATACTGTGCAGTTAATTAATGCCAAAATACACACCAGTTTTATCTAGAAAGCATCTCTTGCAAGACCTTAACTAAGTCCAAAACTTCATGCCATTTTTAATTCAAAGTATAAAATCAAAATATGCACAGGATTGTATGCTACAAAATATAAAAATAAAGCCAAAGACTCTTTATAGAGATTTGAAAGACAATGCTAACCCTTATCAATTTTCTCTTGTTAAAAGATCTGGATCCATGCCAAATGGTTAACATTAATACCTGTGCTTGAATAATAAACCAAAATAATTGCATATGACATGTTTTATTTCTATGCCAAACTGCAGAGACAACTTGTTTCATTTTGAATTTTGAACTGGTGCATCCTTAACTTCTATTGTTTCTTTTTGACTTTATAGTTAATACTTTTACTGACTGTCATGATGACCCTAACTAGTCCTAACCAATTTGGAATAACCATCACTTTGACAACAAAATATTGCCATGAACCTCTGATCCAAAATAAGTAGCATAACACATGGATGGATTCATGGATGAGCAATAGAAAATATTACTGTATCCAAAATACATTATATGAGACAAATACAGTCACAAGCACATATATGCATACAAATAAAGCTAACATGCATGTAACAATGCAATGCAATGACAGAGATAAACATGTACATTACACACCCTTGCTGGAATAGTAGACAAAGAATAATAGGGGATCAAAATCACAAGCTGTGTCCCCTTGAAATGAATTAGCGTTAAAGTTACACCATGATGATGGCTACAACATCAGTCTTATATGACCTTGATATTAATGTATACAATCGATTTCTTGAAAAGGTATAAATTCCAAGAGAAGAGTTGAATTGTACCTTTCAGTTATTTAAAGTTACAAATATCATTGTGATGGCAACTAAAACCCTGAGTCTTGAAACCCTAATGTGAACATTTAATTATTGCCAAACATACACCAGTTTTATCTAGAAGGAGTCTCTTGCATGACCTATCTATGTCCAAAAATTCATGTCATTTTTAATTCCAAATAAAATCAAAATATGCACAGGACCTATTATAAAATAATACAAAATAAGACCAATCACTGTATAGACATCTGAAAGACTTAATACCAGAATCAGTCCCATGCATTAAATGGAGTCATGATGCCATTCACAAAGTTGAATGATGAGAGACGACTGCAATCATATTCTCTGGTTAGTCAAAACTGCATATACAAGACCAATCATTTGCAGCATATCACATTACAAAAAAAATTAGGATCCTCACAAAAACACCTTTTTAATTAATAATTTCAAATGGAGTGCCTTTTGAACCCCCCAAATAAAACTTTCCTGGAAGTGGGACCCACCCATTTATTTTAATCCTACATGTACCGGAGACTTAACACCAAATGAGGCACAGCTCTTTTAAAAAGCCAAATCCTTCTTAACCTAACACTAACACACTGGTCTCCTAAGCCTAACAATCTTACAGCAAAGCCCTAACTAACATATTTAAGCAGTCACTACTAATTGCAAACATAAGCGCAATTGATAAATATGGCCAAATCATGCAGCAGAGTTGTCACAAAAAAATGGTAACGTGAAATCATTAAAAAAAACAAAAACAATAAGTATCCAGTGTTTTTCTAATCTACTTGTAAGCTGTGCCTTGTTCCTATGTAAATCCGGATTTTGTAATGCTAAACAAATGTTTAATGGGTACTGCAGGTCCCTACCTATCCCCCACCCCACCCCCCTGCCTCCCATAAGGTTACCTCCACCCACACCTCCACCCACAAGTAACCCTCACCCCCACTGTAACCGCCCCCTTTCCTGCTGTACCCTTTCAATAACCTATTTTTTTAGGCACCTCGTCTTAAATCCCCATTTTGTGGTCCCTACAAAAATTCCTTAAATTTAACACTCCAGGAAGTTACAACTTAGAAGGAAAAGGTGTGATGTGATTCCAAATTAGGGAGTATATAGCCATGTCTTGGGTATTAATCCAAAATTGCTGAGATTAAGCAATACACATGGAAGAATTCAGTTGTGATTCATCAACAGAAGGTTTGGCTCTAAGTGGATCTGGCAAAAAAGTCAATACTTAATAGAAGTACTATGTCTGTGAAAGCAGTACACAAGGTAAAAAATTAATCTTTGACTATCCATTTGGTAAATCATCCTATACTCTACAACACTAAAAGATGCACTGCATGAAAACCAATCTTCAGTGCATGTACATCAGGATGCATACTGACTGACCCAGTTTACCTGTTCAATTTTGAATAAATATGATCTGAAAACAAGCTGAAATGTTAACTTTTAATACCTGTGCAGGATTAATAAACCAAAACTAACCACATATGACATGTTGTATTTAAAAGCCAAGGTGCAGAGACATTTCTTAATTGGAATTTCGAACTGGTGCATCCTTAACTTCACTTGTTTCTTTTTGAGTATAGAATTTCAGCTTTAACCGACTCAGGCAAGATGCCCCTAGATAACCCTAACCAATTTGGAATAGCCATCACTTTGAATAAGACAAGAAATATTACCAGAGCTAGCTAGTTGTAGTCATAGACCTTAACCTTCTATCTTTTGACCTAAAATCAATAGCATTTTCACTTACCCAGAGTGCAAGGTATGCAAAATTTGGTTCATTTGTCATTGACAATCAACAGATGGATGAATGGACATCAGAAAAAAATTGCCTTATTATAGCAGACTTGCTTATATAATACACATATATAAATGTACAAATAAAGCATAATTAACATGTGAAAACAATGCACTATAATAAAAAGAATCACATACATATACATCATAGACAGATGTACATGTACACACCCCTGCTAGAATAAAAGACCTAAATAATACTATGGAGCAAATCAATGATTACAATACAATAATTCCTTTTGTGTGACCTTGCCATTCATAAATTTCACCTTGTGGATGATTACAATATCAGTGTTATATGAAATTTTGACCTTGACATCAATGTAATACAATTGTCAATAAGATGTATATTCCAAGAGCAATTGTTGAATCACACATTTTACAGTTATATTAGTTGATGAATATCCTCGTGATGGTGACTAAACTAAACTCCAGAGTCTAGAAACTATACTGTGCAGTTAATTAATGCCAAAATACACACCAGTTTTATCTAGAAAGCATCTCTTGCAAGACCTTAACTAAGTCCAAAACTTCATGCCATTTTTAATTCAAAGTATAAAATCAAAATATGCACAGGATTGTATGCTACAAAATATAAAAATAAAGCCAAAGACTCTTTATAGAGATTTGAAAGACAATGCTAACCCTTATCAATTTTCTCTTGTTAAAAGATCTGGATCCATGCCAAATGGTTAACATTAATACCTGTGCTTGAATAATAAACCAAAATAATTGCATATGACATGTTTTATTTCTATGCCAAACTGCAGAGACAACTTGTTTCATTTTGAATTTTGAACTGGTGCATCCTTAACTTCTATTGTTTCTTTTTGACTTTATAGTTAATACTTTTACTGACTGTCATGATGACCCTAACTAGTCCTAACCAATTTGGAATAACCATCACTTTGACAACAAAATATTGCCATGAACCTCTGATCCAAAATAAGTAGCACAACACATGGATGGATTCATGGATGAGCAATAGAAAATATTACTGTATCCAAAATACATTATATGAGACAAATACAGTCACAAGCACATATATGCATACAAATAAAGCTAACATGCATGTAACAATGCAATGCAATGACAAAGAGATAAACATGTACATTACACACCCTTGCTGGAATAGTAGACAAAGAATAATAGGGGATCAAAATCACAAGCTGTGTCCCCTTGAAATGAATTAGCGTTAAAGTTACACCATGATGATGGCTACAACATCAGTCTTATATGACCTTGATATTAATGTATACAATCGATTTCTTGAAAAGGTATAAATTCCAAGAGAAGAGTTGAATTGTACCTTTCAGTTATTTAAAGTTACAAATATCATTGTGATGGCAACTAAAACCCTGAGCCTTGAAACCCTAATGTGAACATTTAATTATTGCCAAACATACACCAGTTTTATCTAGAAGGAGTCTCTTGCATGACCTATCTATGTCCAAAAATTCATGTCATTTTTAATTCCAAATAAAATCAAAATATGCACAGGACCTATTATAAAATAATACAAAATAAGACCAATCACTGTATAGACATCTGAAAGACTTAATACCAGAATCAGTCCCATGCATTAAATGGAGTCATAATGCCATTCACAAAGTTGAATGATGAGAGAAGACTGCAATCATATTCTCTGGTTAGTCAAAACTGCATATACAAGACCAATCATTTGCAGCATATCACATTACAAAAAAAATTAGGATCTACACAAAAACACCTTTTTAATTAATAATTTCAAATGGAGTGCCTTTTGAACCCCCCAAATAAAACTTTCCTGGAAGTGGGACCCACCCATTTATTTTAATCCTACATGTGCCGGAGACTTAACACCAAATGAGGCACAGCTCTTTTAAAATGCCAAATCCTTCTTAACCTAACACTAACACACTGGTCTCCTAAGCCTAACAATCTTACAGCAAAGCCCTAACTAACATATTTAAGCAGTCACTACTAATCGCAAACATAAGCGCAATTGATAAATATGGCCAAATCATGCAGCAGAGTTGTTACAAAAAAATGGTAACGTGAAATCATTAAAAAAAACAAAAACAATAAGTATCCAGTGTTTTTCTAATCTACTTGTAAGCTGTGCCTTGTTCCTATGTAAATCCGGATTTTGTAATGCTAAACAAATGTTTAATGGGTACTGCAGGTCCCTACCTATCCCCCACCCCACCCCCCTGCCTCCCATAAGGTTACCTCCACCCACACCTCCACCCACAAGTAACCCTCACCCCCACTGTAACCGCCCCCTTTCCTGCTGTACCCTTTCAATAACCTATTTTTTTAGGCACCTCGTCTTAAATCCCCATTTTGTGGTCCCTACAAAAATTCCTTAAATTTAACACCCCAGGAAGTTACAACTTAGAAGGAAAAGGTGTGATGTGATTCCAAATTAGGGAGTATATAGCCATGTCTTGGGTATTAATCCAAAATTGCTGAGATTAGGCAATACACATGGAAGAATTCAGTTGTGATTCATCAACAGAAGGTTTGGCTCTAAGTGGATCTGGCAAAAAAGTCAATACTTAATAGAAGTACTATGTCTGTGAAAGCAGTACACAAGGTAAAAAATTAATCTTTGACTATCCATTTGGTAAATCATCCTATACTCTACAACACTAAAAGATGCACTGCATGAAAACCAATCTTCAGTGCATGTACATCAGGATGCATACTGACTGACCCAGTTTACCTGTTCAATTTTGAATAAATATGATCTGAAAACAAGCTGAAATGTTAACTTTTAATACCTGTGCAGGATTAATAAACCAAAACTAACCACATATGACATGTTGTATTTAAAAGCCAAGGTGCAGAGACATTTCTTAATTGGAATTTCGAACTGGTGCATCCTTAACTTCACTTGTTTCTTTTTGAGTGTAGAATTTCAGCTTTAACCGACTCAGGCAAGATGCCCCTAGATAACCCTTACCAATTTGGAATAACCATCACTTTGAATAAGACAAGAAATATTACCAGAGCTAGCTAGTTGTAGTCATAGACCTTAACCTTCTATCTTTTGACCTAAAATCAATAGCATTTTCACTTACCCAGAGTGCAAGGTATGCAAAATTTGGTTCATTTGTCATTGACAATCAACAGATGGATGAATGGACATCAGAAAAAAATTGCCTTATTATAGCAGACTTGCTTATATAATACACATATATAAATGTACAAATAAAGCATAATTAACATGTGAAAACAATGCACTATAATAAAAAGAATCACATACATATACATCATAGACAGATGTACATGTACACACCCCTGCTAGAATAAAAGACCTAAATAATACTATGGAGCAAATCAATGATTACAATACAATAATTCCTTTTGTGTGACCTTGCCATTCATAAATTTCACCTTGTGGATGATTACAATATCAGTGTTATATGAAATTTTGACCTTGACATCAATGTATACAATACAATTGTCAATAAGATATATAATCCAAGACCAATTGTTGAATCACACATTTTACAGTTATATTAGTTGATGAATATCCTCGTGATGGTGACTAAACTAAACTCCAGAGTCTAGAAACTATACTGTGCAGTTAATTAATGCCAAAATACACATCAGTTTTATCTAGAAAGCATCTCTTGCAAGACCTTAACTAAGTCCAAAACTTCATGCCATTTTTAATTCAAAGTATAAAATCAAAATATGCACAGGATTGTATGCTACAAAATATAAAAATAAAGCCAAAGACTCTTTATAGAGATTTGAAAGACAATGCTAACCCTTATCAATTTTCTCTTGTTAAAAGATCTGGATCCATGCCAAATGGTTAACATTAATACCTGTGCTTGAATAATAAACCAAAATAATTGCATATGACATGTTTTATTTCTATGCCAAACTGCAGAGACAACTTGTTTCATTTTGAATATTGAACTGGTGCATCCTTAACTTCTATTGTTTCTTTTTGACTTTATAGTTAATACTTTTACTGACTGTCATGATGACCCTAACTAGTCCTAACTAATTTGGAATAACCATCACTTTGACAACAAAATATTGCCATGAACCTCTGATCCAAAATAAGTAGCACAACACATGGATTCATGGATGAGCAATAGAAAATATTACTGTATCCAAAATACATTATATGAGACAAATACAGTCACAAGCACATATATGCATACAAATAAAGCTAACATGCATGTAACAATGCAATGCAATGACAAAGAGATAAACATGTATGTTACACACCCTTGCTGGAATAGTAGACAAAGAATACCGGTAATAGGGGATCAAAATCACAAGCTGTGTCCCCTTGAAATGAATTAGCGTTAAAGTTACACCATGATGATGGCTACATCTGTCTTATATGACCTTGACCTTCATATTAATGTATACAATCGATTTCTTGAAAAGGTATAAATTCCAAGAGAAGAGTTGAATTGTACCTTTCAGTTATTTAAAGTTACAAATATCATTGTGATGGCAACTAAAACCCTGAGTCTTGAAACCCTAATGTGAACATTTAATTATTGCCAAACAAACACCAGTTTTATCTAGAAGGAGTCTCTTGCATGACCTATCTATGTCCAAAAATTCATGTCATTTTTAATTCCAAATAAAATCAAAATATGCACAGGACCTATTATAAAATAATACAAAATAAGACCAATCACTGTATAGACATCTAAAAGACTTAATACCAGAATCAGTCCCATGCATTAAATGGAGTCATGATGCCATTCACAAAGTTGAATGATGAGAGAAGACTGCAATCATATTCTCTGGTTAGTCAAAACTGCATATACAAGACCAATCATTTGCAGCATATCACATTACAAAAAAAATTAGGATCCTCACAAAAACACCTTTTTAATTAATAATTTCAAATGGAGTGCCTTTTGAACCCCCCAAATAAAACTTTCCTGGAAGTGGGACCCACCCATTTATTTTAATCCTACATGTACCGGAGACTTAACACCAAATGAGGCACAGCTCTTTTAAAAAGCCAAATCCTTCTTAACCTAACACTAACACACTGGTCTCCTAAGCCTAACAATCTTACAGCAAAGCCCTAACTAACATATTTAAGCAGTCACTACTAATCGCAAACATAAGCGCAATTGATAAATATGGCCAAATCATGCAGCAGAGTTGTCACAAAAAAATGGTAACGTGAAATCATTAAAAAAAACAAAAACAATAAGTATCCAGTGTTTTTCTAATCTACTTGTAAGCTGTGCCTTGTTCTTATGTAAATCCGGATTTTGTAATGCTAAACAAATGTTTAATGGGTACTCCCCCACTCCACCCCCCTGCCTCCCATAAGGTTACCTCCACCCACACCTCCACCCACAAGTAACCCTCACCCCCACTGTAACCGCCCCCTTTCCTGCTGTACCCTTTCAATAACCTATTTTTTTAGGCACCTCGTCTTAAATCCCCATTTTGTGGTCCCTACAAAAATTCCTTAAATTTAACACTCCAGGAAGTTACAACTTAGAAGGAAAAGGTGTGATGTGATTCCAAATTAGGGAGTATATAGCCATGTCTTGGGTATTAATCCAAAATTGCTGAGATTAGGCAATACACATGGAAGAATTCAGTTGTGATTCATCAACAGAAGGTTTGGCTCTAAGTGGATCTGGCAAAAAAGTCAATACTTAATAGAAGTACTATGTCTGTGAAAGCAGTACACAATGTAAAAAATTAATCTTTGACTATCCATTTGGTAAATCATCCTATACTCTACAACACTAAAAGATGCACTGCATGAAAACCAATCTTCAGTGCATGTACATCAGGATGCATACTGACTGACCCAGTTTACCTGTTCAATTTTGAATAAATATGATCTGAAAACAAGCTGAAATGTTAACTTTTAATACCTGTGCAGGATTAATAAACCAAAACTAACCACATATGACATGTTGTATTTAAAAGCCAAGGTGCAGAGACATTTCTTAATTGGAATTTCGAACTGGTGCATCCTTAACTTCACTTGTTTCTTTTTGAGTGTAGAATTTCAGCTTTAACCGACTCAGGCAAGATGCCCCTAGATAACCCTAACCAATTTGGAATAACCATCACTTTGAATAAGACAAGAAATATTACCAGAGCTAGCTAGTTGTAGTCATAGACCTTAACCTTCTATCTTTTGACCTAAAATCAATAGCATTTTCACTTACCCAGAGTGCAAGGTATGCAAAATTTGGTTCATTTGTCATTGACAATCAACAGATGGATGAATGGACATCAGAAAAAAATTGCCTTATTATAGCAGACTTGCTTATATAATACACATATATAAATGTACAAATAAAGCATAATTAACATGTGAAAACAATGCACTATAATAAAAAGAATCACATACATATACATCATAGACAGATGTACATGTACACACCCCTGCTAGAATAAAAGACCTAAATAATACTATGGAGCAAATCAATGATTACAATACAATAATTCCTTTTGTGTGACCTTGCCATTCATAAATTTCACCTTGTGGATGATTACAATATCAGTGTTATATGAAATTTTGACCTTGACATCAATGTATACAATACAATTGTCAATAAGATATATATTCCAAGAGCAATTGTTGAATCACACATTTTACAGTTATATTAGTTGATGAATATCCTCGTGATGGTGACTAAACTAACTCCAGAGTCTAGAAACTATACTGTGCAGTTAATTAATGCCAAAATACACACCAGTTTTATCTAGAAAGCATCTCTTGCAAGACCTTAACTAAGTCCAAAACTTCATGCCATTTTTAATTCAAAGTATAAAATCAAAATATGCACAGGATTGTATGCTACAAAATATAAAAATAAAGCCAAAGACTCTTTATAGAGATTTGAAAGACAATGCTAACCCTTATCAATTTTCTCTTGTTAAAAGATCTGGATCCATGCCAAATGGTTAACATTAATACCTGTGCTTGAATAATAAACCAAAATAATTGCATATGACATGTTTTATTTCTATGCCAAACTGCAGAGACAACTTGTTTCATTTTGAATTTTGAACTGGTGCATCCTTAACTTCTATTGTTTCTTTTTGACTTTATAGTTAATACTTTTACTGACTGTCATGATGACCCTAACTAGTCCTAACCAATTTGGAATAACCATCTTTTGTGCCTATTGAAGAAATAGTACCAAAAAATATTATACAACTGCAATTTTAAAAGAAATCCTGTCGGATCAATCTTACACATAGTTTGATGCCCTACAGAGGTAATGTTAATGTGTGAAACAAGTGTTCCAATTAAGTTGTTTACTTGGACCATATGATGTCCAGATTGAATAGTAATTCTTTTACTTTGACCATACACCTCTAGGAATAATATGGTTTTTTCTTTCACAAAATGTATGTCCAAGTAATCATGCAGAAGCCACCTTGGAAAGAGACAAACAGATAAATGGACAATATGTCATAACAAGTTAAATCTTATGTCAGACTTGGATTTAAAGGCAAACATAGAAAATGTCATAAAAAGATTAAGGTATAAATACACCATAAACAAAAACAAACACAATGGACATCCTAAATATGGAGGAAAAGGCTTTGAAAATACATGTTGCCCCTTTTCTTTTTTGTTGAAATCTCCCTTAAAATTTGCCAGATCACTTAGTACATCCTCTATGGGTCGAATTTCTTTCACATGGTCCACATGCTCCTCCAGACTCTTCTCTGTGAAAAGGGTCTAGAAGAAGGGGTTCACTGGCAACAGTCTCCACAAGTTTAGTAATTTCCAAAGTCTGCATCTGAAAGGAGAGCAGGCAGAGGTCCTTAACTTTTTTGTTTATTACCAGGTTAGAGCAAAGGGTAGAGACCATTTTATATGACTATTCATTTTACTGAGAACTATGTCAAATGCAAATTTCTTAGCTAAAACAAAACAAATTATGGTAGGTGTTTTTCCAATGCATACATGTCAACTTCTTACCGAGGTTGAACAATATGCTACCTATTTTAGAGGTCATTACATGACTACCTTCTGTTCTCATAATATCTTCTGATTTTTGACAGGTAACTCCCCCTTATTTCATTACATCAGATTTTCATTTCTAAAGAAATAGATATATTACCTGCAATTTGGAAAAAAACATTGTTTTATCAAATACAGTTGTGATAAAATAATATACTACAAAGGCTTTTTTCTTCAGTAAATATAATGTTAAATTGAAACATTCATCAAAATTGCGATCTGTTTTTAAAACCTGTAATGGTTGAACTAGATCCTGATATTACAACATTGAGTATGGTACCAGGGATGAGTATGCTTCTTATCAGCTAAGAGTGGACAAGGGAGTAAACTCTTGGATGTCTTTTCAACCATAACACAAGATTAAAAATGTATTAAGAAACATTGAACAAAGTCCGTTTATTACCATGAAAGTTTTGTTTTATTGTACAAAGACAAAATACTATTGTTCGCTTTAGGTTAAGTATAGTATGATGATTTCACGCAAGGTCAGGATACACATTAACCGATACTATTAATTCATTATATTATTACTTCTTCTGATGAATGAAAATTATATAAGAGCAGAGTTATCCCCCACAAAACCCACAACCAACATAACCCACAAAACCTAATATACTTCTGACAAATCCCACAGCCAACATAACCCACAAAACCTAATATACTTCTGACAAATCCCACAAACCCCACAGCCAGCATAACCCACAAAACCCACAGTTCTAACAAAACCCGCAACCAAAAGAGCCCACAAAACCCACACTTCTATCAAAACCTAAAATTCATGTTGAAAAATTCAAACAACCATGAAGCTTGTCTTGCATGTGCATATTTAGTCAATTTTCATAATGAAAATAGCGATTGTATTTCCCTAAGAAAAGAAGACAAAAATAAGTTTTGTATTTCATAGCACATTGTGTTATGCTGTAGCTCATAGCAATGGTTCACAAACTGTTATGCACTATTAGAATATGACTGAGATATACTGCATGATAGGGCAGTCAACATGTGCATTTAACACAGAAATAAAGAACTGAAAAAACAAACAAATGTGATGATGTATACAAATGTAACATCAGGGGCTATAAACACATTGAGTATGCATCATATAATCTTAAAAGTTTAACTTAGAAATAATCATTATTAAAAAATTATCTAGGATGCCAGCATAATACTCCATTTTTCAGCCAATTAGCCAACATATATAGACTATACAAACTACATATAAATTGATGAAATAGAAGAATCAGGATTCTAGAAACTATTAATGTCAACTAATTTGAGCAATTCATTGGTAATGCACTGATTTAAAATCAGGTGTGTGTTTTAAATATTTTTACTATAGCTTTAACAATATTTCAGTCATATTGCTACAATGTCTGCAGTGGTGTCTAGCTCTGGGGTACCATGCTGCAGTGTCCCACCTCGTGACATTATCAGACCAGTCCTAATGTCATAATAATTGGCACCTAGCAAGGTTAGTACCATATTTATTGATTGGTTACTTCATTTATAACTGTTGGTAATATTTGTCAATAAATGGCCATTTCTAATGGAATAGTTTGCTTTTTAGTACCTTATTTATTACATAATTAACATGATAAACATCAGCTTTTAATATTGTAAAACAAGCAAACAGGTCCACAAATTGGAGATCAAAATGGTCAGCAGTTAATTAGATGCCCCCAGAAATGTCAGTGGACACTTATGACAGCATATTGCAATTTTCACCTATAAATATAGCATTTATGTCATTACACTAGAATCAAATTAAAATATAGGACTAAAACACAAATTTCACTTTGCAAATTTACACTTCACTTATCTATTATTCATTTATTAAAATGTTGCTGGCAGTTGGAATTGGGGACAATTTCAATGAGCATTAAGCATGACTTACATTTGAAGAGTACATGTATAAAATCATTAATTTAATTTAATTAATTTTATTAATGCCTTTTGCAATACCATAAACATAAATTATATATCAATGAAAGCACAGTAGTACATATTCTTTTTAAAGTTTCCACTTACTAATTAATAATATTTTCTCTTTGACAAAAGCTTCAGCTAAACAAGGAAAGAAATTAGTTTGAGGAAAGGCTAAACTCGTATCAGGTTATCTTATACTGGTAGCCACCAGTCTTTTGTTCTTAGAACAATATAAACAATTACAAAGCATTAAGAAAGGTGGCTGATATTTATCCTTGTTAATACATGCAGTCATTCACAGCAGTCAAAATGCATACTTTGCAAAGGCATCATGTTTGCTGCTTGCAATCAGCAGGTAGTCACTCACAACAGTGCATTTATTTATTAAAATTGATCAGCATTTATTTATTAAAATTGATCAGTGAATTATGATAGCAATCAATTTAATGAAAATAATTGGATGATCAGTAAAGACCTTACTAAGACAGTGTAACAGACTTGCGAATGGTTGGACCTGATGCATCTCTTTTTTTATATAACAGTTTAATAAGACCTTTAGTCCAGGTGTTTGGAACACATGTATTTAATGTAACCTAATATAATTCTATATTTTATGGTTTTTCATTTTAATCTGTTTCATCATTATTCACATGGGATAAGTATGTTATTCACATGGGATAAATGTATGTTCCTAAAATAATACAAATATGATCATTTTCTTTAGACATTTATTATCAACAAGTAACATTTGGGATTTTGTGTTTCATATTTTATTTGGGATTTTCTTGTTATGTAAGTTTGCAAATTTTCTTATTGTCTTCTTTTCATTTCTACTAGCAGAACGCATGCCATTCTGTCTGAGAAATACTTAGTGACAAGTGACTTTTTAATAGTATGATATTTCTAGCTAAATTTTGGTTTACTATTTACTTTATTATGACTTTGCCAAAAGTTATTTGTACATGTGTTTAGAGCGATCTAAAAGCAATTGTTGCAATATCATCAGAAATCACATTAACCTTTTCTTTACTGATAATCATAGCTTCTTTCTCTCAAGTCATCTACTTTCAATCTCTCTTAATGCTTGCTATGAACATATTTAAAAGATCTCTTCAATTATTTTTTTTTATTTTGCATTGGGTAAGTGTGCACCATGAAAAAATACATGAATATTGGAGCACTAGACAAAAATCATCAACATTAAGCAGATAGCATTAAACCTATTTACATTGGTAACTAAATAGTCTATTACACTTTAACATTTACCTGTGTATTAGTCTATTACAAATAACATTTACCTGTGTATTAGTCTATTCCTTTGAATGTGTACGTGATATGGATATTTAACGTGGAAAATTATAGTGATGAGCAGCAGAGGAGGTGAACAGTTTTCAAGCAAAAATAAGGCTTCTACGGAACCGAAATTATTTAACAAAATGCAGAGAGTGTGAATAGACCAACTCTTTTAGGCGTCAATTTAGTAAACTGAGGCTTCCCAAAATTGCTTATATTGGCCTCAATTTGGTAAACTAAAGGCTTCCTTGTAAGGTTCCATTTAGTAAAAAAAAAAGACGCCATTGTCATTAGCGTTCACATTCTCTGCTGCTATGCGCTAACTAAATATTTGATCAAGTCCGACACGATATCTTGTCCGAGGGTCTGATAAATTTATCGTCACAAATCCGTGTGGGATTGTCTGAGCGCGGCTAAAGAAATTTTTAAATTGATTATGATCCATATCGCCACCGCACCAAGTTTGCCAAATATTTCTAAGAGTATGAGTATCAACCCCGTTAAACACGCATAATAAATTGCAGTTATCTCTGATCACTTTTGGTATTTGAGTGTAACGTTGAGTTACATATATCACGTCGGTGTTTTTATGTCTGCCTCTGGAAAATATTCTAGCAGGATTTTTTTGATTATCTAACATGATATCATCATATACAACTAAATTGTTAATACTTCCGTCAATGGAGTCAATGCTAGGTGCCTCTTCGATATCGGTTATAAACTCAATAATATCATCGCCGTTAATTTCTTGCGCGGCTTCGTTAAAATCTTTTAACACTTCATAACATCGCTGATCATCTACACTCGGAGCAATCATATACAACTTATCCCACTTCATCCATCTCGTTATTAAATTAAGTAGCAATTGTGTTTTACCACTTCCAGATGGTCCGATGATAATCGCGCGAATAGAATCTGGTAACATTGCATGATGTTTAATAGGTTTTCGTTGTCGAGTAGCTGAATAATCAATTACATTCATAACTGTTATATATAAATTATGGATCTATATTGTGTGAAGTGTAGGACACGTACTGGCACAAATGACTTGACGACGATTACAACGAAAAATAATCGATCAGCGCTTTCTGGTAAATGCGTACAATGTAGTACGAAAAAATTTAGATTTACTTCCCTTGGTGCAACCAAGGCTTTAAAAAAAAACGAGGAGGTGATATTGCAGCCAAATTGACAAAACTCCCAGGAACACCGTGGGCAAAGTATCCAGGAGAAAAGCACCTTCCAGGATATAGCTACTGTGGACCGGGAACACGATTAGATATCAGACTTGATGATCAAAATCAACCCCGACCCGGCGAGTATCCAATAAACGCTATTGATAAGGCGTGTCATGTTCATGATGTCGCTTATAAAAGCAGTAATCTTCAACATAGACATCTTGCAGATCTAAAATTAATTCATGCGTTAAATGCTATTCCTGATAAATCCTTCAAAGAAAAGTTGGCTTCTTGGTTGGTAAAATCTGCTATGAAGGGTAAATTGATGTTAGGTGCTGGTAATTGAAAATGTTAGCATTTTAATATGGAATCTATTTATTATTCTCCGAGAGGATACTGGAGAGGTTACGCAGCAATTAATAAACTCGCTAGCGCATCAAAGGTGAAAAAAACTACAGCGGCAAACTGGTTATCCAAACAGGCAATATGGCAAATTTATCTACCAGCGCCTAAACAAATTAACTACTCGCATTTTGATGTTACAACACCTAATGAAGTTCATCAAGCTGATATACTATTTCTGCCGCATGACAACGGTTACAAATACGCGTTAACGTTAGTTGATATTGCGAGTAGATACAAACAAGCAGAACCGTTAAGGACAAAATCATCTACTGAAGTAGCTTCTGCATTTGAGAGGATTTATCGACGAGGTCCTCTGCGCTGGCCAAATCTGTTACAAGTTGATCCTGGCAAGGAATTTCAAGGCGCTGTTTTAACAACGATGAAACATCATAATGTCGCCATCAGACGAGGACACACTGCGCTACATCGCGATCAGGCAATTGTTGAACGGTTTAATCGGACACTTGCTGAGCGGTTATTTGGATATCAATACGCGAAAGAATTCATTCAAGAAAAGCGATCCCGTGAATGGGTCAAGAGATTACCAGGTGTAGTTACCGCAATCAATAATGAGATTACTAGAACAATTAATATGAAACCTGTCAACGCTATTAAAAAGAAGTATATACCCGTACAACCACAAAAAGATTTCTCTAGAAACACAAGTGTTTCCAACGTTAGCGTTTCCCAACCAATTCTTGGTAGTAATGTCATTGTAAGGTACTTATACGAACCAGGAGAGCTTGAGGGTGGTAAAAAAAGAGCTACTGATCCTATTTGGAGTGTCACTACGCATAATATATCCGGCATAACACGATCTACGGGTAGACCTCCAATCTATAGACTGGATTCAACTGCTCCTCAGCGTGGTTTTACACGCGAACAATTACAAGTGATTCCCGAGGATACTCAATTACCACCGCGTGGTCTTAATTAGCACCCAGGGTGCTGTCACCCCGGCGTCTATTACACTCAAGACAAGTCAACATCACATTATTTCTGACATGACCGAGATTGTTATTTTTTCTGTCTACGGTGAATTGGCGAGGATCTTTATCCGAATACTGCCAACGCATTATACAATTGCAACTCGCGCAGTAATTATTTTGTTGTTGCTTCAAAGTGATTATTAATTCAGCATCAATGTCAAATTCTCGTTTATTTTTTTTATCCTGTTGTTTATAGCCAGAGAGTTTTTTTCTGATTATATCACCAGTGATAAAATCACCAGTGATAATATCGTTACCAATGATTTCATCGTCAACAACAATTCTTCGAAGTTGGTTTATTCGCCGTACTCTCGATACTGCTAGATAAACTAAATTTGACCACTCAATGCGATTATCTACTATCCAAAGAGTTGTATCGGATATAGTCAATCCCTGTGAAGAGTGTATTGTTGCTGCATAACCTAGCGTCCACGGGGATTTATCAGAGTTCCCTAATGCATCTTCGACGACGCTGATATCAACCAACACAATATCATTTAATACTAAATTCTGCTTTTGTTGTTGTCCAGGAATGTCAACGTCGATATTCTGCTTTCGTGTATCCTTAGGTCTATAACAGAGTGGTACTGGAAGCGTTGCAAATTTTTCTTTATGTAGCGCAAACAACTTCATCTGAAGTGCGTCTCTGACTATTTTTCTACTCGCGATTATTAAATCATTTGGCTTCCACATTTCCCAAAAATCATTCATGGGAGTTTCAGAGATTATTTCACGCGCTATTTCACATTGGATTTTATCCGGTTGTAATCTAATTAGCGCTTTGAACTTGCGTAATTGTTCATCAAGTGATCTATGGTCGGTATTAATCTCTTCATAATAGTCTACAAAACCCTTTAACCATTCATGTGGAGATCCACCAACAAATGGCTGCGGTTGGCCGTGATCCCCGCACATGACGACTTTTGTGTTTTTTGTCAACAACCATGATAGAAATGTCTGTAATACTGTCAACGATACCGTGCATATTTCATCCCAGATTATTATTTCAGGAATAAATTTATCACCCATTCGATCAGGAGTCCATGTATCGCCTTTCCATCGAAAGAAGCTGTGATAAGTAAAGGCTTTTACTCCCCGCGCTATCATCTCTCTGGCGAGTCTGTGAGTTGGTGTTAGCACAATCATGTTAGAAACGCTAGCGTTTCCACGACGAAATAATTCAATTACCCGAGTTGTCTTTCCTGATCCACCACAGCCGTTTAAATAAACTGTCTTGTATCTACAAATCGGATCTGATACGGGCGGTGCAGTAGAAAATTCTGATTGAATCTCTGAGATATTATGGTTACTTTTCAAGTATTTATCATCCATAGTAACGTCTGCGGATTTACAATACTCATGTAGTGTTTCTTTTTTAAACCTCCAATTTCCCCACGCTTCCTTAGGATCTGTGAATTTAGCTACATCTGATTTGTATTTCTCATGGATATACATCGAATCAGTAGCTACTCTAACCGCGGTATTAGGAAATCTATTTATCATCGAGAATAGATTAATACAAGAATAGGCTAGCATAGAACTTCTCAAATGTGTGTATTGACAACTTTTTCCATCACAGTAGGTAACAACCGTACCTAGTTTCTTACCATTTCGAAGGACATCATCTACCCAAACATTATTAGTTCCGCTCGCAGATTTGTAAGCTTCCTCATCTAATTCCCCTGATAGAAAAGCGTTCTTACGGGTTACAAATTTCCCTTTTTTTATTAAATCAGATATTATGAAATTGTATTCTTCATCGTCTATGATTAATCTCGAAGAGTATTTTGCATTATCAAATCTTCCACCTTGAGTGAATTTACCGATTATTTTTCGTCCGAGATCTTTAGCCTCTCTATTACTACCTTCGAATAATTTCTTAGACCAATCTATGATTTGTTCCTCGCTGAAATTCTTCGAATTTCCATCTAGAAATTGTTTTCGTTGTTCGTTAATTATTTTTTCTAGATCGGGTTTTGGTAACCAAACATCTTTCTGAGCGTTATAACAAATAATCGCTTCACTGACAATTAACGATATTAGCATACCACAATCGATCATATACCGCAATAGCACAATTGGCATCCACGCTTTTTCATACATATGTCTACCAAGCCAAAGATAACTACACGGATGTAACCCTGTAGCTAATTCGAATGATATCACACGAGCGAACCCGGTTAAATCAAAATTAGAACTGCTAGCAGTTCCGGGTAATGGACCATTAATCGCAACACGAGTCATTTCATGTGTGGGGTGTCCAAATCGTTTGAAGTACTCAGAGCATTCTCCATACCCGAGAAAACTTCCAGGATAACACGCGGATATATCAATTGAAATCATACCATCACGTGAGTATTTCGTATTCCACAATCCTCCATGACCAAATTCGACGCAACTCAACTTCACGTCCTCCAGAAAATTATTTCGTGTTGGGCGCCATGAATTCTTTTCTCGTGCGAAGTGAGCTACCACTGATGGAATAGTAAAACTATCCGTAAGTAGTTTTTCTACAGTAGAAACACTAGCATTTCCCTCTAAATACTCATTAGCGATTTTTTTCATTCTAGTATCTAATTCTTCAGTTCGATATAATTCACCATTTGGTTTTACAAACTGATCAAATCCTATTTCCGGATGATCATTACTACTGATTAACCATACTGACACAGGGTCGTCTTTGGTTAACGCGTGAATAGCATCAAATAATTTCTCTTCATAGAAACCATCGTTAGAAAATTCTTTAGATATATATCGAACAGTTCTTTCTCGTGGAAATATATTTACCGCTGGTGTCCACGAGTGTTTGTTATGATCAATAATTTCAATTGGAGCTCCTCGCGATTGATATTTCGGTTCGTATAATACTTCTCCGGTTATCGTTGCTACCGATATTGGAAATTTTAATAATGCTTCTAATTTAGCTATATCGGAAATCCTTGCTCCATGTTGATTCACTGTTAGTTCCCATTCGGTTATTTTTTTTCTTCGTAGATCAGTTAATTTGTTTCCTCGGAGGGAATTTGTAAAGTGTTCTATTACCCGTGTTGCTACACAATTGACCGACGACGACTCTTTCACAGGTGCTAGTTTTGCAATACTTGGCTTATCATTTAGCTGATATATTCCGTAAACAACTGCTGTTACAGGGTAAGATTTCTCATAGTATGGTCTATCAATTCCAGTTAGAATTCCTGGTTTGGAATCTCTACTCACAATAACAAATTTTTTATCCTTGAGGATTGGTTCAAATTTATCTCTGATAATCCATACACCTTCCTCTTCGATAATGAATTTTATTCTAAAAAAATACCTCTGCAGAGAATTGCTTTGCAATTTACCCTTGGATTTCTGGCCAATGTGTGAAAGTATCTCAGCAGCTCTTGTATCGTTCATAGTAGCATCAATTACGGGTACATTGACACCAACAACATCTTTGATGTTGTTGATAATTCGAAATGTCGACCACGCATGAGATGCTCCATCGCGCTTAAATTCATTAAAACAGTCGCTGATTTTACTCAGCAGTGGTTTGTCATCTATTAGACTTTTAGGTATATCAGAGATTCTATCGAGCATTTTTCCAAGGCTTAATTTTCGATAATCTCTTGAATTCCTTCATATTATAATTAAAACAAGTATTTAAATAAGAAAATTTTTATATAATGAATCATTGCAAATGGCTTATGATTGGATCAAAGACTCCGTGTAACAAATCATGCAGAAATGAATTCTGTGGGTATCATATGCAGAGTGTAAGAAACGGTTCGGAGGGACCTCTACCATGCTTGCATTGTGGGGTAGGTGTAAGAGGCAAGTCGCAGTTATGTATTAATTGCGGGGGTAAGCGTTATAGAGAGTTAAAACGTTATTATGACAAGCGAAGAATCAAAAATCCTGACGACGTCAATGACGGCAAAATCATAAAAACTACTGCTGACTATATAAAAAGATTTGCCAATGTTATAATTCAGCCAATTAACGAATTAGACAAATAGATATATTATATATAAATGAGCCAAGAATTTCAAAGACATCCTGTTATTAAAAATTACGAAGCTTCTCGTGATGGTGTTGTCAGACATTGTAAAAATAGGAAATCTGTTGGGCGGGATAATGGTATGGGATATTTGACGTTTAGTGCTGGAGGGAAAAGGTATCTTAATCACCGTTTCGTTTATGAAGTGTATAATGGATCAATCAAGGATGGCCTTGTTATTGATCATATTGATGGTATTAGGACACATAATTCTTTGAATAATTTACGAGCTGTTACACAAAGTGAGAATACTGCATCTGGAAATACTGGTACTTGTAAATCAATTGGGAAGAGACCAGTAAAGTCGTTTAATACTGACAACAAGGAGATGGTATTTCAATCAATGTCAGAGGCTGGTAAGTATTTCGATATTACCCCCCCCCCCCTCGGTACAAAAAGTAGCAGAGGGAATTTATAAGACCGCTTTTTCAAAACGTTTTAAAAATAAAATTCAGTTTATTTATGTGGGGAAATAACTCCGTTAGGTATAACGCGTGTGAAATCCGTAGGATTTCCACCAATGACAGAGTTACGGATCTTAAACACGGAAACGCTAGCGTTTCTAACATTGATTTTGATTGGTTGTTATAATTAAATAAATCTGAACAAAACACAATCAATTTTGTCTTTTTTCAAGTATTAACAGAACTGTTTTATAGACACGTCGTATTTAAACATTTTTTTTAATGTCTGTTTCAAGTATTATATGTGTTTTCAACGTTGTCAGTGATCGCTAATAAACAAACAAATAATTACAATCACTACACCTCTTTTATATCACCTCGTCGTAATGAGTGTATATATATACAAATTCGTCTTTATTATAATTGGGCATTTAGCCGAAATTCAAGTGTAAACAAAACCACACCGTCACACGTGGTATGAACGTTATTATTGACATTCAAAACCAAAGTTTTGATTTTGCGGTTTTGGTTTACACTTGAATGTAGAATAGCCCGCGTCATCCATTGTCATTGAAAATCAATTCATTCACCTATAATCTATTGTTGTACCGTCCTATGTGTATATAACCGCCTACTACACTAGATCAGGGGTTATTGTGCCGTCGTCATCCATTGTCATTGAAAATCAATTCATTCACCTATAATCTATTGTTGTACCGTCCTATGTGTATATAACCGCCTACTACACTAGATCAGGGGTTATTGTGCCGTCGTCATCCATTGTCATTGAAAATCAATTCATTCACCTATAATCTATTGTTGTACCGTCCTATGTGTCTAACTGGTACATACTATTAATAGTAAAACCAAACCGTATATAACCGCCTACTACACTAGATCAGGGGTTATTGTGCCGTCGTCATCCATTATATTGTATATAATCATAATCACCTATAATCGCATTAAGCTTCTGGGTATACTAAGATGCTCAACACCTTAGTGTATCCAGAATTCATTTTGAACAAATATATTTTTATATATATATGAATCTTGAAAATCTCAAATTGATTATTATTGAAATCAACAAACTTAAGGATCAAAATATAAAATTATGTTCAGGTTTGGATTGTGATCAAATTATGACCGATTTCGAGGATATACAATTTGCAGAACAGACTGGAAAATACGTCCTATCTAAAAAATATTTTTTAATTAAGAATATCCAAAAGCTTATACGTGAGAGCTTAGTCAATACGGAAGATGTTAATGTCTTCGTACCATTATGTAGCATCGTTGAACGTGTACGAAAGCAATTAGGCTTAGAATATGAACAAAAGAGACTTATTAATTGTAAAGTGAGACAATTAAAAATGTTGATGGAGCAGGGTTCTGAGTCCACACACACGTAGAGCTTAACCGATACGGTACATGACATACCTGGGCAAACGAGGAAGTAAAATTGTGTGTGTGAGTACAACAAGGAAGTATAACAAGTTAGTGTACAATTTAGTGATTTCTTTTTTTACTTGGTGATTGCAAACAATTTGACAATAGTGATACTCTTTCAATAATGGTAGGACAATCATTAACCACACGGAACGTAAAGGAGCGACTTAGCGCTATTCAGAAAATATTACCCCTTCGTGATCGCATACGTGAAAAACTTCAACAGCGGCAATTATTTCAGACTGATTTCACAGAGGATTCTGAACAACTATTCAAACCTATTGTTACTGCAACTACAGATGTGAAAACAGCTACTGAACGAGCTATATACGGTGATATCCCTAAAGAAGGAAAACGAGTAGAGAGACCTCTTCTTGGTGAACTTGAAAAAATAGCAAAACGAACTAAACAAACAAAGAAATCATTAAAAACACTTCCTGGTGATATAATAACTACTGCAAGACGACAAGAAGAACAACAACGAGAACTTCAGGAAGAAATTGAACGATTAGGTGATGTTGAAATTTCCTCACCACCGCCTGAACCTGAAGAATTTCAAGAAGAAATTCAAGAAGAAGAAGAAACGAGAGCTGTTCCAAAAGGGGACTATCCTCCTGAAAGGATATTTACGGTTGATGCGTTAAATAAAATCAGAAATATCCCAACACTTGCTGGATTAGCTAAATTTACCAACGACAACGTTAAAAAACCGAAGAGAAATGAGCTTTTAATAGACGACACGGCCAAAGATTTTGTAAATGGTTCAGAAGTTTGGGCAAATAAGGTGTTTTTAGCAAACCGCGGGGAAATTAGAATCACAAAAGAAATAAAATCTGATTATAATCAGTTTCTAGCTATGGTAAGGGGAGTCACATCAGCACCACCAGTATACACAGCAGACCCAATCCCTGATGAAATACAAATAATGGCAGAGGCTGATTCTAAGAAGGGTGCAACTGGTACAACTAAAAAAAAGGGTAGTGGTTTAGTTGGTAAAAATCCTATGGATTTTCACGCTAGTGTAACATGTCCTGGTAATATTCTTGGTGATATAGCACGATTAGAAGTACTCGTAGGAGGAAAACGAGCCGGGAATAACTCACCAGAAATAATCAATGAAGCTGCTGATATCTGTAGGAGGTTATTTCAAGGTGGTATCATGGATATTGCAACATATCGAGATTTCATTGAAGAGTTAGTAGAAAATTCTTTGGATGGAAATTCTTCGAATTTCTATGGTTATCATAGTGATTAATGTCACTAGAAATCCGTAGGATTTCCCGATTAGATAAATATCAATTGAATAGAGAATGATCATACACTACAACCATGATAAACCAACTAGCGTCTACGTGGTAAACTCACGATTGCCAAAATACCGAGCATACTATGGAGATGGTCTCGGTAATACTATAATGGGATTATTTTCAAGAATGGCTCCAAAAGTGGCTCCACTAGTAAAACAATTATCGATGAAAGCCATTGATGTTATCAGGGATAAGGGTATTAACACTGTTGGTGATCTTGCCGGGAAGGCATTTTCAGCCGCTAGGGATAAACTAACAGCATTAGTGAAATCACGACGAAATTCTTCGAATTTCCATTCAAAACCTAGAAACATTAACGCAAGCGTTTTACCATCTACCACGGTAATGCCTGCTAGTGTTAGTAAAATTATAAATAATGCGGTAGATGAAAAACTACAATCTATGATGCAATCATCAATTCAGGATAACATAACAGCAAATATGATAGCAGGAAGTGGAATTTCCGGAAGTGGTTTTAGGAAATTTCGCCGGAAACGTTAGAAATATTTATTTGGAGAGGATTTCCAAATATTATAGTTATTGTAGAAATGCTAGCGTTAGAAACACTAGTGTTTCTGGGGTTTGAATCATTTGTGATTCCAGAATCATTTATTCTAGTTATTTGGACAGGATTCTCAGTTGTTATGGTTATTGTAAAAATGCTAGCATCAGAATCACTTGTATCAGAATTACTTGTGATTCTACTTACGTTATCTTCATTATCGTTTTTTTTTTCAGATATTTTCATTATTAAATACACCCAACTAAATAATTAATTTTTGCTAATTTTACTCATTTTTCTAGAGTTTTCATTAGAAATACTAAAACATTTCCGATTTAGACCAACGGGTATATAATAAAAAATGTTCAAACAGAACCCTGATGTTGCATTTGACATGGAAGCCCCAGTACTCAAAGATACCTCTGTACGTGACTATCAATTTTTTGCTTATCATGCAGTACAGCCTGATCTTCGTGGAAGAATTGAACTTCAAGTTCATGATACTAGTAAATACTTTTTACCCGCTGAAGCTTTTATTGAGGTTGAAGGTGAACTTTTACAAACGGATGGTACACCATATGCAAATAACTCAACTATCCAAGTTGGCTTTGTTAACAATGGCATCATGGCGTTATTTGAAAGTGCTAGATATCTCATTGATGGAAGAGAAATCGAATCTATTGAACGTGAAGTTGATGTTGCTACCGGAATAATTGGACTAGCGAGATACTCTGACGATTATACTAGATCAGCTGGTCCGTCTATGATGTTTTCTAAGGATATTACTGATAACGCTGATCACCTTCAACATATTAAAATACGTACTGCACAAGCTACTGCAGAAGCCAATCAACAAGAAGCAGATAATCCAGAACGTCGAGCTAGACCAGGTGCTACCTTTGATATTCTCGGAAGTGTTAATCTCAATTACAACCTAGGATTTGCAACACGAAAAGCAACATTGCAAGGACAGAGTCGAAGTTTTTCATGCGCGATTCCGCTCCATCACATATTTGGATTTTGCAGAAACGTCAGAAAAGTTATCTATGGGGTAAAGCATACTGTAGCTCTAATGAGAAGAGGGACTGATGATAATGCAATCTGGCGCGCTGATGGTGTTGCCGCTGGTAAAGTCGTTTTATCAAAACTAACACTATGGATGCCAGTGTTGACTCCATCGTTGTCAACAGAACCGCGGTTATTGTCATTTATGGATCAAGGGGGGAAGAGATTATTAAGTTGGTTGTCAACGTCCACAGATACCATGGATTCTAATATTGATGGTACACTTACATGGCACATGGCATCAAAACAGGGTATTTCAGCTCCACGTCACATATTTGTTGCGCTACAGAATACTGAGCGATTAAATAATCAAGAACGTTCCCATATGATATTTGATCAAATTGGGTGTAGTGAAGTCTCGCTGAGAATAAACGGACAGCAAGAACCATCCGAGGATATACAACTTAACTATGAAAACAACCACATTGCACGAGTTTATCATCGATTGCTGTCGTATATGGGACGCGATCAAAATGTTGATACTGGTCTACAAATATCACAGTTGGATTTTAGAAGTCTGTACCCGATTTATTACTTTTCGCTGGAACATCTTGACTTGATGAGACAGTCCGTCGTTGATATACACTTCCGAGCTCGTGTAACCCGTCCTGGTGCTCCTGCTGCTATCCCGAATTATAGAGCGGTTGCTGTCATTCTCAGTGATAAATCAATGATACTCGAGGGTGTTGGTGGACGAATGAGACTGGTAGATGCACCAGTGGAAAATCTGTAGATTTTCTAAATCTGTAATTGAATCATTTCCGATTTAGAATCAATCTGTTTTGTATAATGTCGTATAGTAATATCAATGTTACGTTGACACCTGGTCAAATAAAAAAATTACAATCAAAATCAGCTAAGCAATGTGGAACCACAATAACGCTGAAATTTAATCAGATGAATGGCGGAGGGAATAAACTATCGCTAACAAAAACTCAGGTTAATCATTTTAATAAAGCGTTGGAAGAAAAAAAAGGAGTTCAAGTTACTCTTTCTACAAACGCGATCCGTAACATGGAAAAAACTGGCGGAATATTCCCGCTGTTAGGGTTGATTCCAGAGTTGATTGCAACAGCAGCTCCAGCAGTGGCGAAGGCGGCAGCGTTAGGAGCCATTGGTACCGCAGCAGGAATGGCGTTGAAAAAGGCAACTGGAAAGGGTTATAAAAAAAAGGGGAAGGGTCTAAGACTACCAGGAACCCCGAGTTCATGGTACAGCGGAAAAGGTCTTCGAATTCCAGGAACGATATAGTTCGGGAATCTGCGATTCCTATGTCCAATTTTGATTTAATTGATACCGCTAAAAAATTAAAAATAAAAAATTTCAGAGGTGTTTTTATGAAAGATCAGTTACCAGCACAACCAAATCACGTTGAAACTGGTATTATTAATTTAGATAACAGCTCTGGACCTGGAACTCACTGGGTTGCATATGCGATTGATCCACGCGGTATTGTTTATTTTGATTCATATGGATTAGCGCCGCCGAAAGAATTTATCAATTATATTAAGAAATTTAAAAACCCTCACAAAGTGAGATGTTGGTATTCCACGTTACCAACACAAACAATGCTTGACCCACCCATATGTGGCAATGAAGTATTAAATGTACTTGATGCTATTTCACGGAAATCTTTGATTCCTAAATCTTTAAAACCACCTCATGTAGTAGTGAATGAGTATACTAGCGGTCAATGGATTAAAAATCCATAGGATTAGAAATCTTTTTTGATTTTAGATGATAAAAATATTTCTATAATAATGATTGATATTTGGGGACGATCTTTATCATCGCTGAAGAAACCTGATGGTGAAGTTGAAACTTTTGATAATAAAGATATTAAAAAAATAATCGAAGATGAAATATCTGAAATATTAAACCTAGCAAATGTTGATCCTGGTGAAATAGTTGTATTTCAAGATCGTCAGGGTAAATTGAAAAGTAGTAATATCTCTCTCGATGATATTTTGGTTAAACGACGAGATGCAGCAGAGGATACTATCGCGTTATTTTCTGATGGGGGTAAACTCAAACCAGGTGCACTTGTTTCAACGATTACGGATAAATTAGCAACATATGATAACACGGCGAATTCATTGAAATCACTCAATGATAAGTATGACGATCATATAGTTGTATTTAACCAGTTTAGTGAAACACAAAGAAATACAATTGACCAAATTGATAAACCCATATTAGAATTTTTTGGAAATCCACCAGTGACCACACCAAAACTCACCACAATAAAAGATTCTTTGTTGGAACTAGCGACTCTTCAAACTGAATATGAAAAACACGTGAGACAGTTTTCAATGTTTCGTAAAAACATCGTTGATAAATTTATTGTAACCCCGTTTGATAAAGTTGAAATAACTCTTCCTAATATTAAAAAATCCCTTGATGAGCTTAAAACATTCAATAATGCAATAAGGGATGATGCAACGAGGATGATAAGCTGTCATTGAAAAAACAAAAATTCCTCATGATAAATCTATCGTCAACAACGTAGTATACACGATTCAACACGGTTCATTTATGTGGACTCCCACAAATAACATTTTAAACATAACCGCAGCAGTCAAGGGTATTTATCGATTAACAATAGTATCACCGACTCAATTCAATATATCATCAAGTAGTTCATCTGGAGTCAATAATACGGTATCAACGATCATCGACAAGGATACAACTGAACAATTCACGATAACGACTACAGATAGAAATCTAGCCAGGGTTTCAGTAACGTGGTACGTAGAATTCGTAGTGGATTTAAGTAAACAATTAAACTGAAAGGAAAATCCTTCGGATTTCGCAATTGAAAATGCTAGCGCTTTTAAAATAAAATGACTCCATCATCGAATCAGTATCGCTATGATCAAGTCAGAGAATTTCAAACTAAACTCAATTCTCTCTGTGAGGAGTATCAAATAAAAATAAAAAAATACCAACGAAGAATAACCGCAGTTGATGTCACTGTGTATTCAGTGTCGGGAATAATCACTACTGCTGGGATAATACTGTCTTCGGTTACAATGATTGCTCCGGTTGTAGTACCAATAGTTATTTCTTCGATAGCTACAATCGCCGGGATATTAACCGGGATCACAAAAAAACTATCATCGTGTAGCCAGAGTAAACTACATAATTATATAATAAAATTTCATATTGCATCTGCCGGTTACTCGCAATTATCCTCGTTAATATCATCATCACTCGACGACACAACAATATCAGATAGCGAATTCTCAACGATGGCGGAATTGTATAAAACAACAATGCTAAAATTAGAGAGAGATGATAATAATAATGACATCACCGCAAGAACTACTTCAACAAATAGTAGAGAATACAACACCGGTGAAAACAAGCACGATATCAGTAACCTCAACACATCCTAAATTTAGTGTGAATTTCCCGATTCCCGTTCCCGTGAGCGAGATCGCACTAGCAAAACTACGAGTGTATCATAGCTGGCCTAATATTAGATCGGTAGCATTTGGTGGTCAACAACCAAATAATTCCTTGGTGTTCGCGTGGAAAAATCGTGAAGATGGAACCCCAGACTGGAACGTTGTCTCGTTACCAACTGGGTCATACCAAATCGAACAGATCAACGCTGAATTTCAACGCAGAATAAAATCTCTCACTGGAAAAGAATCAAAAATCGCTATAACAGTTCATGAACCAACATTATCATCTGCTATCGAGATTAATTCCCCTGGATATGTTGTAGATATTTATCAGAGTTCTATAAGATCAGTGTTAGGATGGCCTGAATTACCACCGGATAACTCGCGAGAAAATTCGAAGGATTTTCCACCCGAACCTAAAAAATCCGATTATATCACCAACAAAATAAAACCCGTCAATGAAGTCAAGAGTTATCAAGATTATGCTCCCGATAAGTTCTTAAATAAAAAATTTTTTGAATCAATTTATGTTCCTCTCATCAACGGAAATTTCACAGCAATGAATAATGATTTTTCACTACTGCTAATATCTCTTAAATCCGGCTCTCTCACTAAAGACGAGTTTATCAGCATCGTAGAAACGGGTAATAAAATCATCTATGATATGAAAATATTTCACTCGATAATTATTCAAGAAGTATTAAATGAAGAGATATTACATGATAAGTTTGCGGATCTATACAATATTAATAAAACGGAGATTAAAGATTTTAAAATCCCTGGATATAACCCGGATAAACTAAAGAAACAACTTGACGATGCTATTGATATTGGGTTCAAAAGAATCCACGATAATTGGAAAAAATCGAAGAATCCTACAGCAAATATTCTGAAATTTAATAATGATCCAGAAGGCGGCGGTAGACATATTGCTCCGAACAATGTGAATATTTCAACGGTGATTGCGCTCAATTTAGTATGTGACGTTATCGAAGGAAATTATCAAATAAATCTCGAACAATCAAATCAAGCTCAGCAAGGATATATTTTATACTCATTTGCACCAACGGCTCCTCCAGGATTTCTAATTATTGAAGACCCAACTAATCTAGTCTATATGCGATGTCATAATAATTTGTTAACGAGAATTAATTTCAAACTCACTGACCAATCTAATAATCTGATTGATTTACGAGGTGAGGTTTTACAAATTAGTTTGTTTGTGAAATCCTAAAAGGATTTTGAAGTAAAAAAATTGTTAGTAAAAATCGAAGATTTTCATAGCAGCAGAGAATGTGAACGCTAATGACAATGGCGTCTTTTTTTTTTACTAAATGGAACCTTACAAGGAAGCCTTTAGTTTACCAAATTGAGGCCAATATAAGCAATTTTGGGAAGCCTCAGTTTACTAAATTGACGCCTAAAAGAGTTGGTCTATTCACACTCTCTGCATTTTGTTAAATAATTTCGGTTCCGTAGAAGCCTTATTTTTGCTTGAAAACTTGGTCTGTTCACCTCCTCTGCTGCTTGATGTCTAGCACAAGGGCATCATTCCGCAGACATCTAGCATGATGTCTCACCCAGTCACATTATCTTGACATCAGACCAACCAGTGCTAACACTAACCTCATAATGCTGATGTGCCAAGTCTTTGATATGACCTTCCGCATCTGAAGCAGATGCTCTAACCATTTAGTCGCTGGAGTGGTCTATTCCTTTGACATATCAACTGTTGCAATTTCTAAAAAGGTCTAACATCTGATTGCTGTTAGCCTCTTTTTAGCACAGGTATGTTTTTCATTGGGATATCAGAATTAAATAGATGATACATGTCATTATCAGAAGCAATTGAGCAATGTTTTCAGTGTTGTCAATATTGTATGACAAGGTCATTAAAATAAAATACATTTTGCCAGATCACTCAGTACCTCACTGGCTTCTGGTCCAATTTCTTCCATGTGCTCCACACACACTTCAATTAACTCCTCTTGAATCTTCTCTGACTACGACAGGAATGGGCAGGTCCAGCAGAATGGGTTCACGGACAGCAGCCTCCATAGGTCTTCTCATTTCCAAAGTCTGCATCTGAAAGGAGAACATGCAGAGGTCCTTAACTTTTTTTGTTTATTACCAGATTAGAGCAAAAGGTTGAGACCAGTTTCTATGACTATTTATTTTACTCAGAACAAGGTCAAAAGAAATTCCTTAGCTAAAACAAATTATGGTAGGTGTTTTTTCTAATGTATACCTGTCAACTTCTCAACTCCTCCCTATTACTTTATGTCCATTGCTTTTCATTTCTAAAATAACCTACATAAATAGAAATGCATATATGTGGGCTGCTTTTATGAACTATAATAGTTTGCTGAACATTTTTGGTAAAATACTGAAAAGTCTTAAGAATAACAAATCTTCAGAAAATAGCACAAGTTGGCTGTGGATGGGATCTGATTAAATTTAGGCAACATTAAATATATCGTATTTATTTCCATTTTGATTTTAATTGTCCTGCTCTATCTATTTGTCCATTTCTGTACACTTTAATGCCTTGAAATTTTTCATGCAGTTTATTTAGTTTAGTTAGTTACATCACTCTCAAGATCCCCACTACATATAGAATCCTGCGTTTTAGGTTCTTATTTTATCAGTAATGTATTTTTGGAGAATTTAATTGCATTTGAAGTTAATACATGTGTTCATGAACTCATCTATATTACATGAATACTATATTGGAGGAAATAAAAATACCACACCTTATGTATATCATTCAGTTATCTCCCTTACACCAGACATAATATTTCAAGAAATAAAAGTTCACATTTTCAGTGATTGGTTATGAAAGTAAAGAGATAATTTGGAGAGTATTATATTAGCACTCAGTCTTGATGCAAATGTAACTAGATGTAATTTAAGAATTTCTCACAGTAAAGTTTATAATTTTAAAAACTGATAAATTATGTTTTCCTTGGTTAAGGTATTTTCTGCCTAACTAAAGCCCATTTTTTTGTTAATTTATTAGGAAAAAAAAATGTAAATTATATGCATCTATATTATCTACATTATTCACTTTTTTATATTAAATGGGAAAGAAAACCACTTCACCTGAAATTTCGGTGCTTGTAAAGGATTTTATTGGTGATGTTCCTTTGAACCTGTCTTTGGACCTATGGGGCACTGCTTCCATATATTGTCCAAGGTAAGGTTATCAATCTTTGGCTTCTCATTTTCTCATTGCTTCTTTCGTCTCCTTTCATGCCTTTATCATATGCTACATCTTCCATTTAGACACACACTTTCTATTTGTTTTTAACTTTACTGTTCTCGCTATAACTATTGTTAATCTTTGGCATTTTTCTGAATTTTATTCACACATTTTCTCCCCAAATCCAACATAACCACTTAGAAGCTATGATCTACTATATTTGGTGTCAGATTGGATTATTGAATTAGTTGTATTCACTACACAAAGTGAGGAAAGCTATTCATATGTGTCACAAAGAGGATGGGTAGGTTCACCTTTGTTTGAAGACTGGAGATTAGTGACCCAATGAATCTGCAGACAGTTTAAAGTGTTCACAGCTTATATTTTATAATAAGATTGGGTCATGTACATTTGCCAGTTATGCATCTATGAAACAAATATAAAGTTTTATTTTTTAGATGAATTGTACTTTTTAAAAAAAGAAGTACATACTAGTTGGTACATTAACCTTTGACCTAGTTATTCCATAATATGATATAATGTGATTTATCCCATATCACCCATGTGAAGTTCAATAAGTGCTGATATGAATAAAAAACAACCCATAGTTAAAACAATTTATTCCCAAAATGTACTTTGGTAGTAAACCACAAATATGAAAACAGCATCTAAAATAGATCATTATATACACATTAATATAAGACAACAGCTTGGTACCCACTAAAATTGTTTCTGACAAGCGAGACTAAGTACACTTGTTACTTGTACAGTTCTGATTTATGTCACAGATTATTGAAAAAATTAAGGATGGCTATAGGTAAAATGGTACCAATTATACAACCCCAGGTGGGCAGAGCATAAGGTGTAAGGAACATTGCATTCAGACATAAACAACACTAGCTGTGATTGGTGCATCATGTAAGAGTTGTACTTTCTGTTAGGCTTATATATAAAAAAATTAAGACTCTTGGCAACATGTTAGATTATATTAATTCATATCTAGATCATATTTTGTAATTTGTATGATAGTTTAAAATGTGACACACATGGGTGAAACTGGGTCTGTTGCGACTTAATAACTCTTACCCCAGTCTTGTTCTACCAGAGTTATCTCTCTTAAATGCAAAAGAGAACCTAGTTTTGTACTTGTAAAATTGACAATTTAAGATTGTCCTCTGTGACTGTGTGACATGTATGCTGAAGTAGGATAGAAAGTATATTTATTCCACAAAACATTAGCATTGAGGACAATGGATAAACAATTTGTACTGTTATTTGTTTCATCGAATTAGCTTTGAAATATCACTTGCCAGTAAAAGTAATCAGATATTCCACACTGGATTAGAACTGATACACACCAACAGCTGGTTTACGTTATAGATTCACTAGGGTTTATGTTCCATGGGAATTGAACTCTCAGGGTAATGTTTAGTCCCCTTCCTAGTTGTATTGATATCTTTTATTAAATAAATAGTATATAACACCTTATTAAGTTATTCTTCAATAACAAATAACATTAAAGTTATTGTGCCTCTTTTCACCACAGGTATGTCTTTTTACTTTGGATATCAGAATTAGTCAGATTACCCCAGTCTTGTTCTACCAGAGTTATCTCTCTTAAATGCAAAAGAGAACCTAGTTTTGTACTTGTAAAACTGACAATTTAAGATTGTCCTCTGTGACTGTGTGACATGTATATTTATTCCACAAAACCATTAGGCAGTGTAAAAACAATTCTAAACATGAAATCTCTTGTTTGGAGCAATTGTTTTACAACATTTGCAAATAATTTGGTTTTGCAACCAATAATGTTTTGATAAATTTACTGATTTTCCCCACAATCAGAACTATGCAATCCGAGGTATGTTTTGTATTGTGTCTCAATCATTTAATCTCTGGATTTTCAAAACAATACATCCAATTTCGACAATTTTGTTTAAAAAAACTAAACTAAACTTTGGAAAACCTTTAAACCAGACATTTATAAAGGATCAATGGAAATTCCTTTCAAAATGGGTCTTCAAACGATTATTTGCTTACAGTAGCTACATCCAGTAGCTGTCATTCATAATTTTCTCATCAGAAAAAGTAAGTTACATTGATTACAGTATTTGTATATTTTGTATGTGGATCTGTTGATGTTACAAGCTTTGCATGCCTCGTGCTGATATTCACTCAATATTATATACATCAGAATAATGTGTGGTCTTATTCAAATAACTAAATATATTATGGGTCAAAACTCCATTCTTGCTCAAGTGCAGTTCTGGATCCTCAGTCTGACTGGGAGGTACACAGTGTGGTAATTTTTGTCCATTTCACATACAGCAGAATCACATCACAATTATTATTTCCAGCTCAGTACCCACGAATGTAGTTCTAGTCTATTTTTAGAACATTTTTCCTCTCATTTTGGTGGTGATAGAGTTTTATTGATGCATTTTGGTACAAATTTAAAAGTAACTGTTTATTCTTGCGAATATAAGCTGAGAGAGTGGTTGTCTGTAATTTGGCGTCAGTGTACATTGAGTAATAATATAATTAAGGCCTTGGTGAAGATCCGGAATTCTGTTCTGTTTACAATTCAGCCACTAAAAAAAAGGCCAATGAACCATTGACAAGAACTTCACAGTAAAGTCATCTTTGGATGTATTTTAGATTAACATATGAATTGTATTGATTGTCACACAGTTGAAAGGTCATTATCGAGAAATATATGTAGAGAACATATAGTAAAATTAATTATGATGCATGTCCTGTCAGGGCAGTTTTTTTATGCCAATATTGTATGATAAGGTAATTAAAATTATAAAATTTGCCCCTTAAAATGCACACAGATAATATTTTTAGAAATGATATTAAATGATATCAGCATGTTTATACTCCTACACCATATACAAGCTACAATGATGGATATTTGTCAAATTTTCTCAAAATATCTTTGCAAGTCAAAATGAGACATACATTTAAAATATGTTAAGACAAATCTATTTTGTATTGGTCATTCAAAATATTTATTAGGGGGGACCCGAGTGGCCAAGTTCTCTAAAGCGCTGTCTGTTACAGATCACTGGAACCTCACCGTTGTCTGCATGGGTTCGAGTCTCGCATTCGGCTAATGTGGGTATGTGAGAAAGCTTGCCAGTAGCTTCTTGTGGGTTGGTGGTTCTTTCCCCGCCATTATTACTGGCTGCCATGTATAGCCTATATTGTGCTGAAAAATGGTGTTAAACCATAAAAAACAAAACATTTATTAGGGGTCCAAACAGTTAATTTATGTGTTTGTGATGGGGTGTTTTCCTGAGTAACATATCTGCTTATATAGCCTTTTGTAATTGTTAACAAACATAGTTACAGGGTATTTAGTGAGAGAACCTACTCAAGTTCTCTAAATCAGTTTAAACTGTCTGAGAATGAATCACAGGTTCCAAGAATAAAATATACTTTCCCCATGTATATTTACTCTTGATGTAAGAAAACAGCAAAATGTTGCAAGTTGAACACATAATGCATTCAATTTTATTGTTCAATTTGGTTAAGATATTGGTTAGTGAAGTGAGGCATTGTGGCCTGCATGATGTTATGGGAATTCTAATGATCCATCTTAATTTATGCATTATTAATTATTAATAATATTTGTTAACTGACACTCTAAAGATTGCATAAGATATATTCAAACAGAGTTTAACTGTGTACAACTGACCTTAGCAGTGTTACATATCCCACATGAACACATATCCACATATTTTAGAATGTTTGGGATCCAAAGTTCACATTCAGTATATCATATAGGCTGGCATTGTACCTAGAGTGAATCTGTAAGGCACATTTCCAGCTGTGTCCACTAAAAGTATCCCAAAATGTTATTTTCCTCTTTAATATGCCCATGTATGGTAACATATTTTAATTCAATACTTGGACAGAGTGCGGTATTGTAATATCAGCTGATATCTGATTCCATTGAACCATTGAGCTTAATATTGGTAACAAACACCCTTAAAAATACACTTTAAATGTTCAAACAGATCATTTGAATTATGTTTGCACATTTGATCATAACAGGTACATTGTATATGTCCCACATATGCAAATTTCCATTCCTGTTTACAAGTTTTAGTATTTCCCACATGAATAAGATTGCTTATAGTAATATATATTTTACTACATTGTTGCTTGACTTTCCTGTACACTGGCATGTACTAATGTTTGCACCAATGATCAAACCTCACCGCCCCATTTAATGATGCATAGTCTACCTGATTATCATTTAACCTGTAAATGACCAAATAGGTTTATAGAATCCTACTTTTAGAATGAAAAGTATTACTTAAATACATGGCTATTACTTCACATTTCAGAGTGTCACTCTGTCAAGTTTAATATTTGTTCCTATGCTTGGAACCTAAATGTTATTTGGAAATCACCATATCTAACACATTTTGACTTCCTTTACATACATCTTACTGTTTTCTAGAATTAAGTGAAACATGTTATATCTTTTCAGGTCTAGCCTGGTATCTGGAACAAAGTGTTAAGAGTTTGATCAGCATGGAAGCTGTCCAGTAGTCTGTTGGTGATAGCAAGGTTTCATAAGGACATTTGCAGTGTATTGCCATAAGAGGTCATGACTAGTTCACATCACCACACTAATATTATAGTACCTCAAAGATATGGCCTAGATCTTCACGAGAGAGATTAGCATCATGCATTTCTTCAGTAAGGTAAAGCCTGCCTAGAAACTATTTTCCTATCCCATTGTCGCTTTTTGTAGTTATCGACACTGAAATGTAATGCAATTTTGCTATAAAACATGGTATTGGTCACATCAGAAGTTTAAATCTGAGTGCGCTATTAGTTATACAAATAACTGCCTAAATACTCGACACAATACATATGGAACATAGCACCTGTTGTTTCTTTAGTGTGTACACCTATATGCACCTGGACAGGCATATTGCAGTTTGTTTGTTTGTTTGCTTGAATTTTAATGGCGCACCAGCACTTTTAGGCTATTTAGCGCCATACAATAGGTTAGATGTTCAAAAATGAGAAAGGTTTAACATCGACCAGCGATATGAAAAACAATATAAAATGGTAAGATGTTGGTGACAGGAAAATATGAAGCTTCCCAATCAACGGGAGATGTAAATGGTCTATGTTGATGATAAGATGTTGTAAATAAGAGGTGATATTTGCATTAAAAATATTCTAGATGATGGCATACAAGTTATAGTTTAAAATAGAGATTTACTTCCTTTAGGAAATCTAAAATACAAGTGATTTGTATTGTATCAAAAAGTTCCTTCATGTCATGTACATTATAATATTTAGCACGCATAGGTTGCAGGTCAGAACACTCGGTCATAAAGTGTTTAACAGTGAATGGCTCATTGCAAGAAACGCACTCTGGTGGATCTTCACCTTTCAGTATGTGGGAGTGGGTAATGTATGTATGACCGATTCTGATTCTTGCAATGACAACCTCCTCCCTACGGATAGTTCTGTAGGAAGGAGTCCATTCTCCCAGGGTTGGTTTGATGGCATGAAGTTTGTTATTGACTGCATCATCCCATGACGCCTGCCACTTCTGACGTAGGTACTTTTTGATACAAGGTTTAAAATCAGTAAAAGGTAATTTAAAATCCGATGGTTCTTGGGATAGAGCCATCTTAGCAGCCCGGTCTGCTTCTTCATTACCTCTAATACCAATATGGCTAGGTAGCCAACAGTATACTATGTTGTAGGACTTACTAAGCTCAGAGTTTTTGACGAGAATATCGACTAGTAATGGATTATCCAGTTTTCTATGGTGTAGCGACTGAAGTACTGACAGAGTCACAGAAAATAATGCTATTTAAAATGCGCTTTTGTTCAATAAATTTCAGAGCAAGGTCTATTGCTCTGATTTCTGCTGAAAATATGGACGCATTGTTTGGCAAGCGAACTTTGGTTGTGTGCTTGCCACTAACGAAGGCTGCAGCAGCCTTGTCATCAACTTTTGATCCATCAGTAAAAATTTTGGTGTAGTTTTTAAAATCGTTGAGGAGTTCATGATAAGAGTTCTGGAAAACGGCAGGATTCGTCTCAGATTTTCTCCCATCGTGCAACGTAAAAATCACTTTGGGTTGCTTAAGGAGCCAAGGTGGTGTTTCCGAGACAAACTTGTTCTGAACTGTAGGGAGATTAATTTTGATAGTGTCAAAACTGGGTGATATTCTAATGCCAAATGAAGGTATGGCATTTAGTTTGTTTTGATACAAAGTTTTGTATTTTGGTTGAAAAACAGCCGAAAAAGCAGGGTTCAGAGGGTTTGATCTTAACCTAAGAGCATACTGTATAGAAAGCATTTCTCTGCGGTGCGATAAGGGTGGTTCATTCGCTTCCGCGAGAAGGCTTTCGCATGGAGATGTCTTGAATGCTCCTAGAGCAAGTCTTATTCCCTGATGATGAATTGGGTCAAGCATTTTCAAATAAGACTTCCTAGCGGAACCATAAACAATGCATCCATAGTCTAGTATAGAACGGATAAATGTTCTATACAAATTGAGGAGGACTTTTTTTATCAGCACCCCAGTCAGTGTGCGCAATTACTTTTAGTAAATTTAAAGCTTTTAAGCATTTAGCTTTTAAATTCTTGATGTGTGGTATAAAAGTCAGTTTTCTGTCAAAGATAATACCCAGAAACTTTGTTTCCTCAACAACTGGAATAAGTGTTCCGTCCAGCGTGAGTTTAGGGTCATCATGATGTCTTCGCAATTGACAGAAATGCATGCATACTGTTTTCGATTTAGAAAATTTAAAACCATTATTACTGGCCCAATGGTGGATCTTATTGATATTTTGTTGAAGTTGCCTTTCAATTGTATGCATGTGCTTTGATCGATAACAAATTAAAAAATCGTCTACATATAAAGAGCAGTCCACACCGGGAGTTAAGCACTTAGTGATGCTATTGATTTTGATATTAAATAGCGTCACAGATAAAATACTGCCCTGGGGCACACCCATCTCTTGCTGGTGCATATCGGAGAGGGTAGAGCCCACGCGTACTTTGAATTCTCTGTCGGAGAGAAAACTGGAGATGAAAGCGGGCAGACGGCCTTTTAGACCTAGATCGTGCAGGTCATTTAGTATCCCGTACTTCCATGTTGTATCATAGGCCTTTTCTAAATCAATTAAGACTGCTACTAAATGTTCCTTCTTGATCAATGCATCGCGAATAAATGTTTCCAGTCTAACCAGATGATCGTTAGTACTACGACCAGAACGGAAGCCACTTTGGAAAGGAGAAATTAAATTATTACTTTCCAAGTACCATACAAGCCAAGAATTAATCATTCGTTCCATTGTTTTGCATATGCAGCTTGTCAATGCAATAGGCCGATAGCTGTTAGGATCTTCGTTATCTTTGCCTGGTTTGGGAATCGGTATCACTGTTGCTTCTTTCCAGCTCTAAGGTATATTACCAGCAATCCATAAATCGTTAAATATTTTAAGAAGCAATGTCAGAGAAGATTCTGGGAGGTGTTTCAAGAACTGATAATGTACTTCGTCAGGCCCAGCGGATGTATCATGGGCCTTGTCTAATGCCTCCCTAAGCTCCAATAAAGAAAACAGCTGGTTATAATTTTCAGTGTTGTTCGATGTAAATTTTAAACGTGACTTTTCTTTTTGAGATTTTAATCTTCTAAAGGCATCTGAGTAATTAGACGATGAGTTTTTCGAAAAACTATCGGCAAGAATATTTGCTATGTCAAGTTTCGAACTGAAATTGCTATTGTTTATTTTTAGATGTCAAATAGAATTGTGTTTCCTCTTTCCATTTATTTTTCGAATAGTATCCCAAACTTGTTTCATTGAGGAACGAGAGTTTAAAGAAGAAATATATTTCTTCCATGATGCACGTTTACATTCTTTGATTGTGCGTCGAGTTTTAGCCCGGGCAATATGATATTTATTTAAATTTTCGGGCGTTGGACGATTGTTGAATGTTTTTAATGCTTCTCGGCGTTGTCTAATGGCTTCTTTGCATTCCTTGGTTACCCAAGGTTTTTGCGATCTCTTACTGTTCGTTGAGGACTTAGGAATAGATTCATCTGCAATTGAAATTAAAGCGGAGGTAAAATGCTGTATAGGATTGACAGCGTTTAATACTGTATCATTATTTAGTCTAGTTTTACATAGTGTTTCAAACATAGCCCAGTCGGCTTTCTTTATATTCCATTGTGGAATTGCGTCATCAATTTTGGAGTTATTTTCAAGAGTGATTGGAAAGTGATCACTGCTGTGAAGGTCATCAGTGACCTTCCATTCATAGTCCAAAAGCAGTGAGGGAGAGCAAATTGTCAAATCTATGCATGTGTACGTACCGGTTCCTGGGTGTAAATATGTTGGTGAGTTGGTGTTATATAGACACAGATCGTGTCTAGAAATGAAATCTTCTATTTTATGGCCTCTGTCGTTTATGTGATTTGATCCCCATAAAATGTTATGGGCATTAAAATCCCCGAGTAAAACGAAGGGCACGGGAAGTTGTTCAACAAGATTGTCTAATTCCTTTTGTACTAGGTTGGTGTTTGGTGGTAAGTAAATGGAACAAAAAGTAATCACTCGATGTAGAGTGACACTTACAGCAATGGCTTGTAAATTTGTATTTAAAGAAACGACTCTGTGAGGGGCTCTATTGTTCACAGCAATAGATACTCCTCCTGAGGCCATGTCTGCGTTTTGAAAGTACGCATTAAACAGGGAAAAGTTTTTAAAAGTAATTTTATCTGTCTCTTTCAGGAATGTTTCCTGTAAACATAGTACAGCAGGATTGTGTTCATTTAAAAGCAGAAGAATATCATTGTAGTTTGTTTTAAGTCCTCGACAATTCCATTGTATGATGGTGTTCTTCATTCTAATGTTATGCTGGAGATTCTGGAACTAGGTTAGACTATTCGCGAAGGAAGTATGTGTTGTTATTTGTCTGGAGGAAGTACGGGAGTATATTTAGTTTTATTAGGTTTGGAGCTACTTTGAGTACACGGAGCAGTTTCTTCTGCATCCATGCTCTCAAAGTCTCCAAACCTGTTGTACAGTTTAATGGGGTCATCTGACCCCTTTTGCTGTTTATTTGTTTGTGCTTTGTGTTTCTATCTTGGTGATTTTGGTGGTGGATTGTTATTAGTTGTTGTCTGAGTTGATGTTGTGCTTTTCTGTGGCTTATAATTAGGGATATTGGCACTTGTGGTTGAATCGGGCTGATCCGTCTGTGTTTGGGCGTCCTTCGTGCTTTTTGGATTGTGCTTTACGACTGTGGAGAAGGATGGGCCAGGAAGGGATGTTTTTGCCTGGACAAGTTTTCTGGCCTCTGGGTAGGGAATGTTCGAAGTAAACTTTACCCTCTGAATTTCCTTCTCCTGTTTCCATGTATCACAATCTTTGGAACTGGCGTGATGTTCCTTGCCACAGTTGACACAATGCGGAGTTGCTCTACAATCAGCTTCCTGATGAGAGTGTTCTCCGCATCGGCCACATACCTTGGCTCTGGAACATCGATCCTCGTGATGGCCGTATTTTTGACATTTATAGCATCGAAGGGGGTTTGGAATGTAGATCTCGACCTTTACTTGTAAAAACCCAACCTTGACCACTTTGGGCACTGTCGGTTTATTAAAGGTGAGTACAAATGTATTGGTGTCCTGCAGGGTGTTATTACGTTTAATACGTATTCTTCGCACTGCAGTGACACCTTCATGTTTCATCCCTACGATGATATCTGCGTCGGTGACTCCAGCCAAGTCACGACATCATATTACGCCTTTGGACGAATTCAGTGTAGTGTGGGCGAATGAGGTCACTGGAATATCAAAGAATGTTTTCATTTTCATGATATTGTCTGTTTGCCCCTTTCGCTCACACTCTACAAGAAGGCAACCCGATTTTAGTTTTTTCACACTTTTTGGTGTGCCAATCGATCCCGTAATGGTTTTCTCGATAATAAATGGAGATAAACCTGAAAGCGGTTTAGCATCATCTTTTGATTGAATAACCATGAAGCGTGGAAATGATTCCACGCCACGTGGTTCTTCATCAGAGTCAAACAGTGGTTTAGTACGTTTATTGGATTTTTTTTCCATGATGGCTAGATTTTAAAATTCAGCACCCGTGCTCCCCACCCACCAAGGAGCCCAACAAGGGGACACTTTTAAAGTGCCAAGGATACACAGATGCCATACTCAGTTGATAAAATTACCTTTGGATGACCCTGAAGTCGCCAATTTCTAGGGTCAGTAAAATTACCCCCCGATTGACCCGTTGAGCCACCGCCTTCTAGGAAGTCTTCTAAGATTTGGAAAAGGGAAAGATATAGGAATAGAATATAGGGGCAACGGTGGTATCAAAAGTGATACAAGGAGAAAGTAAAAGGAGGTGAGAGAGTTAATAAAGACTTCCTAGGGCTCGGCGTGACCAGCCGATTTGTCGAGACCGGGCCCATCTCGACCACCCGTCTAAAAGAAGTAGAGGCCAAAGTAGTGTGTTGCAACTACCAGGATCCTTTCCTCCCCCGACACGGGACGCAACCCACGGCAAACAGGTTGCCTCTACTTAGTCGCCTTTTACGACACGTGGCGAGGCACGTCGGGCCAATTCTACAACCCCGAACCCGCAGGGAGAGGCATATTGCAGTTAGACATACCCAAACTACAATTTGTGTTAAATACCGTTTATTTTTTCAACTTTCTGTCTAAAATTTGTCAAACCGTATCTTCAAACTTCTATGGAAATTTCATTTTTCAATAAAATTAAATTTATAAATTTAAATGTTTATTTAATTATCTTAAATTTTATTTTATTTTTAATTTTTATTTATTATGTTTATTTAGTGTTAACTGCATTAAAAAAAACTCCTATAATTAAGGAAGATATAGCAAATTTATTTTGGGTTGCTCAAGAGCACTTGGACCAGCATGTGCACCCTGGCCTTGGTGATAATCCAGAAGTGAAATCTGTTCTGTGGACATGCTGTTCTTTTTCCAGTGCCGATGATCAAAAAAATGCTGATGAACCCTTGACAAGAACTTCACCGTGAAGTCATGTTTGGATGTATTTTATGTTAACATGATTTGTATTGATTGTCATACAGTTGAAAGGTCAATTCTGAGAAATATATGTAAAATTAATTGTGATGCATGTCCAGCAGCATAGCTGGTAGCCAGCATAAACTTGGACCTCATGCATCACAATAATCATGAATGAATGCCACCTTTGGTGGACTTAGGGGACAGATCTATTGACAAATTCTATGATAAAAAGTTGGAACTGTTTGCAAGGGAGAGGAAAATATGCAAAGTATGAAACTGATTTGTTAATTTATACAAGAAAAGGATGTAATTTCTACATCAAATTGTCTTGAAACTCTTACTTGTATTACAAAAATCAGACTGACCGACAAATTTGCACTCAATCCCAGTAACGCATCAAAAACATTCCGCTTGGGCATTATACAATGAGCAAAAATTTAGAACATAACTTGCCTGAACAAAGATGCTTGCAAACTTTTTTGTTTTTTTTATATACAAAAAGCAATGTTGCTGAAAATTAAGACTTCATTTTTACATTCATCAGGAAATGTTAATAAAATGATCAATCTATTGATAATTCACTAGATTAGTCAGCATGATAACATAATCATTTGTTATTATTTTGGATCAAATGACCTTGGTGCAATACAAATGTTGACCTCGGAAATGAAAACATAAACTAAATTCTTTGAATAACTTGCATACTATGGATAAACAAAATGGACACCATTTGTCAGGTCAAATTTCTGCATAGGACACTGGTAAAAACAAAATGGGTACATCCCAGACCTTTGCATTTACGGTCATCAAATTTGTAATACTAATTTGAGCAAAGTACATACCTCGGCTGCTCTCCTCTTTGCCACTGATCTTGTAACAACCTGGCTGACGATACCACTATGGCACGAATAACAACTACTCAAGGGAATCATTGTAGGTCTCAAAGACTTGACTGGTAATCACTTAAGTAATATGATCTGAGCTCGTATGCAACACTAGCATATGGCAACACTGCATCAAGAACTATTTGAAAAGAGAAAGAAAACACCCATATCAATATATACCTTAAATAGGAAGTTTTATGATTTGTTTCTTTGTTGGTATTAAGAACAATTAGAATGCCAAGGATTTGGTAGGTAAATTCCTTTAATCAAGCACCCGAGGAGGCAGCTGATCAGACTGCTACATAAATATCAAATAATGCATGGTACATTGTGCTATATAGCAAAATGTCAGTTATGATGGGAATTATTGGGAATCATAAAAAAGTATTCTCAATGTTTCTGAGTTATCATTATCAGCAACAGGTTCAATTCAACGCTCAACGCAAACAGATCAAATTCATGTTAAATTTCATGAAGTATATTTATGTTTGCAGGACATGCATACTTCACAGAAACACAAAGAAATACAAAGGTACCTTTGACTAATAAATACTATTCCTCAAACTTGGACAGAATGATTTTTAAATGAAAAGGGTGCAATTCAAGAAACAAAATGAGAAGACAATTTCAATATTTACAATATATTTAGATAAATAAATAAAGATCAGAGGATGTTAATTTTGTATGATGTTATTGTTGAAAAATCGATACTGGTCTGCACAAATGGAATATAGTGAATCCAATTATGACGCGGGAACATGTGTTTTATCACATGTTTTAATGCATATAAATCTGAAAAAAGAACTAATCCTAACACTAATCTCTTAATGCAGAGCGCCAAGCGAGGCAGCTGTAGGTAGTATGTTTTGGCAAGTTTTTGGTTCGACTCGACAGGGGATCGAACACACAACCTCCCGAATCAAAGACTTACACTCTAACCACTAGGCCACTGAAGCGGTAGGCATAACTTATTTTTTAAAGTAAATTTTAACTGAAGCCAAATTATTTCGTAGTTTTAGCTTAAAAAGTAGTTCAAACGACAAATATAAGTTCTGCAAAAAACACGTAATGCATTGTTTAAGTTAGATTATAGACACAGATTTCATTCAACAGTACGATAATTGCGCGTAATGATAAATAGGACAAATCTAATTTATATGCGACATCATTTGCACAACATCAACCCCCCCCCCATACAAATGAAACGTTACCAAATGTCAAATATAAAAAGCATATATGACATGTCTAATTATGTTTCTTCACAAAGTATTCGTCAGTAGACCCTACTTAGGTTTGAAATTGGATAAAAATTACAAAAATCCTAAATCCTAAGCTAAGTCCTATAGCTATTTCGGCTGTACAAAATGGCATCGCTAGTAAACACATAATATATATAACAATGTTCAACTTACCAAATCAATTGGTGAAAACCAAAATTTTCATGTCCAAATGTAAGTTTTATACTCTAAGATCACGTGCTCGATAAACCACTCCTTTCTTTAGATGAAGTGTTCTTTGCAACCAATAGAATTAGACCGTATTTCCACTCACCCATAATAAGCAAAACATGCACGCGCATTGTGAGGCGTATAAACAAAGTTAACCTTACCAGATGCCCCGGTTTACTGCCTATGGTGAACATTTTGAGTCTAACGCCAATGCCTGTCAGCTTACGTTAAACAGAAAACCTACACGGCATGCTTCTAATGTAATAAAAAAGAGTTCTTCATTATTAATCAGTTTAGTTAAGATGAATCTATAACTTGTAAATTTCTAAACGTAAGAAATCAATTTCAACTTTAAGCAGAAACATATACCCTTATCACAAATATAATGCTCATATAGTTAGAAGTAGCGATGAACACGGACATGTGTTTAATTATCTTGTATACACATACATACATACATACATACATACATACATACATACATACATACATACATACATACATACATACATACATAGTCGCGCGACAGCGATTGGCTGTTTAATACTTATTATGTGACCCCGTGCTTGTTGAACCAACTAGTAGCACAAGAAAGATGCACACAACGAATGAAGAGCATTTCTCATTTAACATTCACATGCTTGCAGCTTTATACTGAATACAATACAATAAAAATAAAAAGAACATAATGTAGTAATATTATTCGATATATCTGTACTAAAAGGCAACGCATGTTGCTGGTACCAGTGAGCAAAGAAGTTACCCCCCCCCCCTTTTTCTCTCTCTCTCTCTCTCTCTCTCTCTCTCTCTCTCTCTCTCTCTCTCTCTCTCTCTCTCTCTCTCATAAACGACATTATCTGCTGTTTTCACTTTTTCTTATTACTGTCTATGACAGCCTATAAGCATATAACATAGGAAGTAAACACTGACTTTTTTTGTACCGAGGGCTACAATATTCCCGTAGGAAAATTACCTCCAGTACAAAAACAAATATAAAAAAGGGAAATAAAATACTATGCATATCAGTACAGGGGTTAGTTAGATCTCTAGCCTCACGATCTAATTAAATTATATCAAATATTACAGCGGATTTCCTTCAGAAAAGTCTAAAGCGTCGTGCATGACAGCGGCTTTCCTTATAAATCTGAAATATCCAGTATGGCTGACTCTTTTGCAACATTCAAGAAAATCTAAGTACAAATGTTGTAGACCCATCATGCTACCTCATTTTTAACATGGATCACGCACAATAGTGTGATGCTGGGAACTTTATTTAACATAAAGAATTTCCGAGCCAATTATTAATCCGAAAGTCAAAAAGAGAAATTTCAGAAAAAAGTATAAAGATTTCAATGTATAATGGCGCTCAGCATTAAGATGTTAGTGTTAGGACTGGATTAGCTATCAGGTACGAACGTATTAATTCGTATCAGATATTACGTATGTAAATGTTTGTATGTATTAGCTAACGTATGTGTAAGTATATATTAGCAATAATGTACGTACGTACGTGTTAGTATTACCACATTGATTCTGAAATACTTACGTTATAGCTAAATTCATATTACCACTGTAACACATACGTACATGAAAGATAATTCATATTAATTAACACATACGTACATGAAGGCTAATTCATATTAACACATACGTACATGACAGCTAATTCCTATTAAAAAAAAACTACTGTTACGTGCTTAGGCTCGAATAAACAGTAGCATAGAAAGAGTGAAAATAACAAGCTTGTAAAACTTTATAAACAATTTATTGAGCATAAATATTTTCCCAAAAAGTAAAAATAAACTTATGGTTTTAAGAATCAATTCCAAATTAATCCAAAAAATAATTCAAAATATTATCCACGAGAGAAATTGCAAAAGTCCTGGTAATAAAATGTCCAAATAATTATGAAGTCAGTTCTTGTTAATTAAATTCTATGAGCACAATTCTTTTCCAGATAAATAACAAAATAAATCCTTTTGAATCCAAACGAATTGACATAATTTCCAATACAAGGTAACTCAAAACGATACAACTTAATATTCTAACAGCCCAATTTCTACTGAATAGTTCACTCCAAAACATAGTTTATATACCTGTTTTTACGTAAACAAGAAAGGGGTCACGTGATCTTCTAGAACAAATTTACTTTCAAAAACTCACTTACCCACCATATGACCCAACTAAAAATAGAAAGATGTTTATATAAAGCTCCATAATGTCCTTGGAACGAACCAATCATTTTAAAAGCTTGTTTACAACTCTGAAGCCAGGTCAGAAATGAGGTCAACACCTGGGTGTTTATTCTGTAAAGTACAGGTCACCCCCCCCCCCAATGAACGAATCTTAAACTTAAAATGCCAAATTTGAATCTAACAAACAAACAATAAAAATAAATATAAATGACATATCAAATATACGTAACAGTACATGATAGATAATTCTTATTAACAGATACGTACATGTACGCCAAGGCTACCAGTACAGTAATTGCTCAAGGTTCTATGGGGCACTGGTTCAAGAAAACAGTTGTAGTATGTCAAGGATGTCTCCTGTCATCCACGCTTTTCAACATCTACATAGAGCGCATCATGAGCGAAGCCCTGGAAAACCACTGTGGAACAGTCAGCATTGGAGGGCGTAACATCATCAACCTCCGCTTTGCAGACGACATTGATGGGCTGGCAGGCAGTGAAGATGAGCTTGCCACCTTAGTGAAGAACCTGGATAAAACATCTTCCAGATTTGACTTGGAGATAAGTGCCGAGAAAACAAAGCTGATGACAAATAGTGGCAAACAAATCTCAACATAGTTTTTGTGTGTGGTGGAATTATAAATTTTTCAGGATTATTTTGGATTCATGTCATAATGCTGTAAGTTCTACTTAAATTGTCATTTTAGTGCATCGATCATTAAATTATGTGCTGAGATTTACAAAACTTGTTGGTTTTCTTCTTTCTGTTACTTGGTCTATGACCATAGAGTCGTAAGAACAGGAACAGCGTAGCAAAAAGGAGATAGACTGTATGACAAATGTTCGCTAAACAAAACATAAAAGATCAGTATATAGAGATCAACAGATAAATAAATAAGGATTATGAAGACGCTAAAATATGGATTTTCCGATTTTTATTTTTAAAAAATATGTATATTTCTAAAGTTAATTCTAAAACAATTATTTTATAAACTGAGTCACAGTGTTTTCTTTTTTAAAAATCTATCCTTGTCCTTCATAAATTATGTCTGCTTTTTTTATATAAAAAAATATCGTTCTAGACTTGTGAATTGTATGGTCCCTACATTTGTACTGTGAATTATGAAAATAGTTTCCCACTTATTCGCAGCGAATTCGTAATTCAGCTTTATCCCTTACCGAACTAATCTTCTTGGTATCGAGAGCTGACGATGCTTACCTCGATGTTATCATCTTCAAATACAATGGCTAAATCGTCGCAAGTTATATCGCACTGAATTGTTTCCTTTGAAGTATGAAATTGAAACAAAAATTAACATTTTTTTTTTATTTTCATGCATGCTATTTTGTAATGCAGCTAGTTTTCATGACACCTTTATCGTACGTTATCTTGTAAGCCTTTGCATCTTATTTCTTGATACAGATTTTATTGCTTTCATTGTACCAAATAACATGTTTAAATCACTCCTCAATATCAATGGAGTGTTGTGTTTTATCCTGAGGCATTGCCATTCGTTAATTGTCTACGTGATCTAGTAGTTTAAAAGATTTTAAAATATGATCTCCAGTTTTGCTGGTCTAGTTATTTTCACTTGATTTTTAATGTTCTCGTTTCCAGATACGAGATTTAAAAAAAAAATATGAAGAAGAAGTTCTTGAGATCACCTGCATTTATACTACACATATACTAGTATTAGAACATCTAAAACTAAGGGTGCATTTTTCACTGCATTATATCGTAATTATTTGCTAAATAAACATGTCATACTGCAACAAAAGTATTCATCTCAGATTTGAATGCACATATTATCATCACACAGCATAAAACAGTGTTGGAAAAATAAAAGCAGAAATGCAATTTTTACAATATTCTTATATGGATAGCTGTGCGTGTATACATGTAAATATATAGTATCTTGCAGTTGGATCTATGTTTGTTTGGAAGATTTTTGTGATATAAGATTAGAACGTCCAATCATGGCCATATTACAATATAAACAAAACGGTACAAACGATGGTCCTCACAAAGTTACATAAAAATGCTGTTGCAACAATCAATAAACGCATTTGACTATATGTTCGCTGCGGGTGGGGGTGGGGAAGGAGGAGGTCCTATATCAACATTAGAACCTTGCCTAGCGAAGATGAGTTGACTATAAAACCTACGCCTTGAGGCAGTTATCCAACTTATGACTCTATTTTGAAGTTTGTTTTGCCTTATGTCGATTTTAAAAAAAATAAAACACTATTTAAGGCACTTTTGGATCAAAATTCTACTTTTTGCCCTACATCTTTAAGTTTTATTATATTTTCCGACCTTAATAACTGACAATTCTTAAAATATTGCCACTCAAAATCAAATTTTAGTTTTTTTCACTGAAATTTGTAACATTTAACGTTTAAAACTGAACTATTTTACGCAAATGTGAGTTTTAGTGGTAGGAAGTTTTATACAAGTTTACTCCAAGCCCTACCCCACTGGTCATCATAACAGTTTTTATCGAAAGCCTTTGGTCATTTTTCATCAGATTATCTTTTATTCCAAATCCTCTACTGGTTATCGGAATTGCACAACAACATAGGTCATCGCTATTTTGCATAAATCTTTTGCCCAATGGCCTTACAAATTCTTTTGAAAATCACAGACCAGTGTTACTCAGATTTTACTGAAAGCTCTAGACCAGCTAAGTTGGTCTCTAAGCCTTTTTTTTTTTTTTTTATTTTGACTCAGCCGCCAAGTCAAAATAAAAAAAGGTGAGACCAACTTAGCTGGTCTACATGAAGGCATGATAGAAATTCCATTTTCATATGCATTTCGAGTAGAAATGTGGGATATTTTTGTACAGTTTATGAATATCACTTTTCTTAATTAAAGTACGACCGTTCTTTCTTGATACAAAATGGATTTTTGACCCAAAATAACACGTGATCCAATGTTTACAGAATGACGTATCGTTGGGCTCGCAGAAGTGTCTGACATAATACCACCGCCTTCTTACGATGAAAATCTCAAAAGACTTCCGATAAAGTCACATCTTAAAAATAGTAAAACAATTATCAATTGCTAGAGAAAGAGCGTAATAATTTTGCATTCCAAGTTTTTCTAGTGAATTCTCGATAAATGTTTTTTTCCAAGTTGTATCCCAACTTTGATGCCGTTATATTTAAAGGGACGTTACTCCCAAAACTTCCTCAGGGCTTTGTTCTTTCGGAGGAGGAAGATGGAAAATGATAACCCGTGTTTAAAGAATGGATTTCTGTATAAAAAGGTTTAATACATTTGATAGCAAAATGGGAACTAATTTTTTATATAATTATTATTTGTTTTTGTTTTACTCTTGTAAATTTCTTATTCAATGGGTCATAGCACTATTAAGTATGTGAAGCTTTCATGAACCATCGGTCAAAATGCCATATAGGTGAACGTCACATGGCAATATTAAGACAAATAACGAGTCATTACTCATGTCCCTAGATCAATGTTTCGTGTTTGTTTAGTTTTAATTGTCATATAGTTTTCACCTAAAACACGAAAATTGCAGCAGAGCACGATTTACAACGTTGATTCTTTTTTTATGCTTTTTCTTACTGTGTAGGAAGTGTCAATTTGCACGGCCGAAATGTAGTTCTACATGTAAGACCTCGACATTTATTATTTGGGCATGTAGGTCTTACGGCACTGTATAACGTGTTTGGATGTCGTTTAACATCAGATCGACAAGTAAAATTTTCAGGAATATCTCACATACTTCGCAGCTCATATCTGTGCTTTTCTACAAATTAAAGTTTGAAGATTTTAGTGTGACTTTTCAAACTGGTGCCTTTTTCCTACTAAATTCAAATTCTCACAAGCAAAAGGATATGTTTACAAGTTCTGTTGTTCTACATTTCACTTGACTGGAATGCGATGGGAATACTGATTAAAAGGATGGTAAGAATCTTGAATGAAACGAAGCTACCGTAACACTTTCTTCAATATTAATATATTTTTGATTCGTTTCGTTAGAGAAGTATACTTCAGTTTAATCCAATTTTGGCATTCCCAGCATTCTTTGCATTCCAGCCAACTGAAATATGGTCCAATAAAACTTGAAAACAAGTCCATTTCTTTTGCGAGAATTTGAATTTATTAGAAAAAAAAAGACAAGAGTAAGTAAAGCCCACGTAATTATTGGCTGGCAGTTGTTAGGTATTCCTGACAATTGACTTTCGTTATGATGTTCGTCAACATCAAAACATGCTACACATTATTTAGGCAGTAAGGCCTAGATTCCCAAAATATCAGCTTAGAGGTTTTACATATAGGACTAGGCTGACATATATAGAGTTTTACAAAGAAATCTTCGCTTGACTGCCTTTCGCCCAATATAAAAAGAATCTGCAAGGTGACCAGTGAATGCATTAGGGATGAGTTCAAAATATTCTAAATGATGAAAGCTTAGACAAACATGTAGAATGGCTAGTCTTACAATGTTGGATATCAACCCTTGTATTTAAGTTTTGGGGTCAAGGTCTTATTGCCCAAATAATGACACTGTGTAATGTATTCTGATGTAAAAAAAACATTGAAATGACAAGTAATATTTTCAGAAATTCTTCACAAACTTGGCAACTCAATTAGACTTTTCTACAAATTAAAGTCATAATATTTTAGGCAGTTTTTACTTACTCTGGTGTCTTTTTCTCTAATAAATTCAAATTCTCGTACAAGCAGGTGGACATATTTTCAAGTTCCATTGGCTTACTTTTCAGTTACCTTGAATGCATGAAATGGTTTACACCTGACAACTTCTTTTGGTCTTTAATTAGGCTATTTATACTGCCCAAATGATAGTTTTACATCAGCGCCAATCATGACTGTTTATGGTTGATATATGTTGCATGTAATGGGCTTATTCTGAAAGTGGTGTTTTTTTTCTATTGTTGAATATTACCGAAAATTGTATCTTCTAAAGACATGACTGTGTAAGGAGGGTTTGGGAGTACAGAATCATGTTTTTAGCATGACATGCCATGTTACAGTTTGATTATTATCAGATGTCCACTTCATGTAGGACAGAGCAGATTTGATTTTAGTCAGATTGTGCTGTGTTATGTCAGCTATATAAACATGTTGAAATTTTTATTTGCTGTATATTTTTAAGCATTCTTATTACCTGATAAAGAAGACATGTTTATGCCTTGTCACTTGCATGTTCACTGTTGGAAGGACTCAAGCTGTGACTAGCCTAACAGTGTATACATATAGTTAAATGGGGAAAATTGCAAAGCTGCTGTTGTGTGATGGTCCATCTAGCTATCATAAATAATCCTTTCTTGCCTTTGCTTATTGGAATTGTGGCTCTTAGTTTCCAACCAAAACCTTCAGTTGTTGTTTTTTGTAAATTTGGATTTTGTGTTTTGACTGACATATAAAGTGATACATTTCTGATAAATATGTGATAGCCCTTGGCCTCAGTTTGCATTTCTGTTCTATCTTTTTTATTGACCCTAAAGATCACCGGTCCTAGTCTGAACCAGTCTTTTTGCAAAAAGTTAGGAATATTTCTCCTAAATAACTGTAAGTGATCAGAATCATCATCATCAGTCTTTTGACCTAGTGTGATCGTTGAGGCACTGTGCTGCTGAACATCTGACCAGTTCCCTTCACTTGACTCGATCATGTGCCAATGCCTGTGTCTCTGCAAAACTTTTCCTGGTCCATTCTGTGATGTTGTCACTCCACTTTTTTCTCTGTCTACCTCTCCTTCTACCACCTTGAACACTACCCTGCAGTACTGTTGTGGATAGACTGTTGGTTCTAGTGACATGGCCATACCATTTCAGCTTTCTCTTTTTGACAATGGTGAGGAGGTCTTCATAATGGCCTACTTTGTGCCTGATGGTGTTACGCACTTCTTCATTTTTGATGTCGTCCAAGTAAGAGATGCCAAGGATGATCTTCAGCATCACCTTACTAGCACCTTAAGTGATCAGTATGGTATTTTCAATTACCACAACTAATGCTTATTGTTGGCAATCTGACTGCATGTTCATAAAGTTGCTTGTTTGAAAGTTTCATTTGTGACATAATGAACTCATCCACATTGTTATATTCTCTACATTCACATGGACAAAACAGCTTGTTTCTACATGCAAATCTAAAAAACCAAAAGCTAAACCATGTAATACATGAGGATATATAGATTACAAAGTAGTTTCTATTTACACTATACTATTTTAAAACACATGTCATGCAGTATGAAGCCATGTAGTATGGGAAAATGCTGCACAATTCTGACAGTTCAGCATATAATTAGAAACATATACAACAGGATTATGTCTGTCCTAAAACAATTATTTCACTTTGGTGTTTGAAAATGTTGCAAATAGGGATGATGAAAGCATGGCTATTTTACACCTTGTTTCAGGCAAGTGTAGCAGTGAGTTGTGTTGTTACCGGTAGTTTGTTGGCAGTGTTACGGTTATTGGATTTAAATTATTTATTTTTTAATTGTTAAATCCAAATTTGTCATTTAGGGTTTAATATTCATAGGTTGGGAGATTTTTTCTAGAAAATTCAGGCTGACCTACCGGTAGATTCTAATTGTAAACAAGTTTTGACCTTGGCTTGTTGATCTAATTCCTGACCTTGCTTTAGACATTGTCAACAAGCTTCTAAAACTATTGGTTAATTTCAAGGACAACTTTTTATTTTTAGTAATTAGTGGCTGATTTTTCTTCTGGTTCATTCTTTTAGTACGTGACTTGGTGAAGGGAGCTTCTTTCTATGACCTTCCAGAATCACATGATTCCTTTTTGTTTACGAGGGAATTATATATATATAGCTGTGTTTTGGAAGCTAACATTAGTATAATTTTGGGCTTTAAAATGAACAGTTGTGTATTCATGTTTGAGTTATAATTTTTATTATTTTGTTCTGGACTTTGTGTCAATTCATTGAAGAAAGAGGATTTATTATCTGTTTGGAGGAGAAAACATGTGCTCATAATTCATTTGGGTGATAAATTAAACAAGAACTGCATCACGTGACATTGTCAGCCATTTTGGATTACATCGTCAAGATTCGAACCTGGAACTATTAGAACATTTATTTATCAGGACTCTTACAATTCCATTAGTGGATTATTTTTGTGAATTCTATATTGGATTAATGTTGGATTTGATTCTCTAAATTTGTAAGTTTATTTATTTTATGAAAATAATTGTACTTAATAAATTCATTGTTCAATTTATACAAGCTTGTTAGTTTTCACTCTTTCTGTGTTGCTGCTTATTCGAGCCTAAGCACGTAACAGCAGTCAGTTAATTGTACACATAACATAACATTATTTTCTCAACAAACTGAAAATCCATATCATCTGCATACATGTTTACTGTTACATCTTTAAACAAAAAAAGGGAACCATGGTAACACAGTAGAGTTTCAGAATCTCAGTCCAATGATTGGAGGCCCATGTTGTTTGCCTCGTTGTGACCTTGGAGAAGAGCATTTGGCTCATATTTCCTCAGCATGATATAGTCTAGAGAATGTTAAAAGTCATAATAGAATCAAATAAAACAAAATAAAATTACAAAAGGTTGATTTTTACATAATAAAGAAAGAAGGTCCCAAAATGGATCCTAGGGAAACACCTGTATTAATAAACTTGGTCAGAAAGTTATCATTATTACCATACCGTAAAATGCTTTGTGTGATACATATCCAACTAAACCACAGTATTTCATTTTCATTAATGTTTGTGTTTATGCAAAAGAATGTAGTGATTAATAATGTCTGGGACTTTTTATCTAAATTAAAGACTACCATTCCTGCCAGTTTTTTCATCAGCTTAGTGAGAATATCTACTAATAACACACTGAAATTGGATTACCTTTCTGGAATATTTTCCCCATTATCTTTTTCATAATCTGTTGAAGTTGTCAGTGTTTGAGTCAGAAATAAAGTTTTTCATTTCAATGAAGAAAAGTAGTTTTGCTTTTCGGCAGAAGCTCATGTATACTAGACTTAAAATTATTTGGTCTCATCTATGGGAATGTTTTTGGATGTGTTTGATTGAATTGTTGATTTTGTTTTTGTGGTTTTATAAATATACCAGTGTTCAGTCATGGTCAGCTCTGTTGCTTTTTGATGAAAATTGTCATGCCTTGCATGGCCAGATTAATTGTTGTAAGATACATCCCTATACATTTAATAGAGCAAAGCATGATTCATTATTATCTTTACATTTGATATAATTTCATGGAACTTTTTTTTAAAGTCTGAGAGGTCTTTTTCTGTTAAGTCTTGAAAGGTAGACGAAATGAAATTCAGTGTAGAAATTTCAAGTAGAAGTTTTATTAAATGATGAGTAAAGTTCTTCATTATGCATATGGAACACACTTGAATTGTTTTCAATATACTGAACATTCTGTTGGGTTTAGCTTATTAACATGGACATGGGGGGGGGGGTCAGATTACAAAACATCACTCACTGTTAATTTTCAGACATCAAGCAACTATGAATAATAAAGCAAATTAATAATAATTATTCATGACTGCTGAAGACTAAAATAACTTATATTTCATAAGTATCATTTTGTATCAATTCTCCATTTTTTTTAAATCTGTATGTGTATCGTTACAGCAAACGTTTTGGTACAAGAGTATACTGATTAATCATTTCACCCCAAATCATTGGTAACCTGAACATGAATCATCACAAAAGTTTTGCACATCAGTCATGTTTCATGGAATATTATTACTGAATAATACCTTGTGTTTTGATTGGTTAAAACTATCACATATTAGGTCAACATATAAGATCACACTTAACACAGTTAAAAAGTTGAGTCAAGGATCATAGTTCATCATCCATTGTATGCCTGCCTCATTTCTATTTTCATTTTGAGCCGGTATTTGTATCAAAACTGTTAGAGTCAGATCCTGTTGGTTCATAAATAATGTCATATGAGTAATGTTGTGTATCAGATTGTTGGTGAATTTTAACATTGTTCCTATTGATGTCTATATTAGAACCATGCTTGAGTGTTTTCTGGTTTTGTCTATGTGTATGTGTGTGATTTGGATTTTTAGTTAAGGCACTACAATGTCTGTAGTGTTACAGTTTTATAGTGATGTCTAGCTCTGGGGCATCATGCTGCAGACCTGTTACATGATGTCCCACCCAGTCACATTATCCTGACACAAGGCTGACCAGTCCTTACACTAACTTCTTAATGCTGAGCGCCAAGTTTGGCAGCTTTTAGTACCATTTTTGTAAGTCTTTAGAATGACTCAGCCAGGCATGAAACTCATGACCTCCCTCATCCAAGGTGCACGCTCTAACCATGAGGCCATCTGAGAGGTTTTAAGCAGTCAGTAACATTTGTCAAATGTTTATTTATATTTCATGTATAAATTTTTGTCATTATTATCATTCTGAATGAATAGTATTTCTGTATTCACTATTCTCAAATTAACTCTCAGGCAATGACAGTTTGAATATTCACAATACTTGTTAATTTAATTTTGTTACCATTATGCCTTCATGCTTACTTTCTATTTTAAGCATTATAGTTTCTCAAATGTCTTTCAGTCATTTACAGAAAAGGTATACTGGCAGACCTGGATCTGTGCAATTTGTTAGGATTAATCATTAGACCACCATTCCAGTGGCAGAGTGGTTATAGTGTCTGCCTTGGATGTGGGAGGTTGTGGGTTCGAACCCCAGTCAAGTGATACGAAATACTTACAAAAATGGTTCATGTTCTAACAGTTGCCTCACTAGGTTCTCAGCATTTGGAGGTTAGTGTTTGGACTGATTAATGTGACTGGGTGTCTGTAGCAAGATGCTCCAGTACTAGACATCACAATAAACTGCCACACTGCAGACATCGTAGCAATAAGAATGATTTTTTGTTGAAGCTATGTTAAAAATCCAGATCACCCCCCCCCCAGCCCCACACACAATCATTAGAACAAAAAATATAGACCCTGATCTGCAGGTGCAGTGTCCTATGGCAGATCAGAATCGTTTTTTGCAGTTTTACTCATCTTAAAAACATACATGTATATAAGAACTGACTTTTAAAAATAAATCAATTCTTATATATTGTAAGCCATTTTAGGTCTGGGAACAGGGCTTTTGAAGAATAATCAATAAATACAATTAAGCCACAGTTTGGCAAATTTCCCCACACAGTTGCATAATAATCAATTGTTGGAAGAATATGTGAATTGTAAATTAGAAATTGAGTTTCTGTAGGTCAATATTTCTTGATTCTCTTGAGTATAGCACTTTTCGATGACTGCTTTAGAAACAAGTCAGTATTGTAAGTGATTATAAAGTGTTTCTAACTGACATTTATTGTAAGTGATAATTTGGGGTTCCCTAATTTGTGTACTTTTTGTGATGTCCCTAAAATCCTACATTTTGTTTTTCCTTCATTAATTCATTCATTCATTCATTCATTCATTCATTCATTCATTCATTCATTCATTCATTACCAGCTTAATTTATTGTGACTAATTCTGAAACAATTATTTTGATAACATCAGTATCAGAACCAGGATATATATAAAGTTGTATCATCTGCAAACAAATCTGTATTTGTGAATGTATTTTGTTAACAGGAAATTAGTTAGATATGTAAGAACAGCCTTGAGGGAACTCTGAATTAATAGTGAGAATTTGTGAGGTAATAATGCTAATGGTTATTCAATGAGACCTATGGCCTAGATATGATCTAAACCAATTTATGATTTTATTTGGAACTTTATATATATGTTGCCCATAGCACCCTTAAGCCATTGCAAAAGAATGGTCATAAATACAGTTAAGTGTGTAATTGCTCTAGTGGCTTAGTTGTTAAAGCATCTGCCACGGAAGCGAGAGGTCGTGGGTTTGATCCACAGCCGAGTCATACCAAAGACTTACAAAAATGTTTCTAAAAGCTGCCTCACTTGTAGCTCAGCATTAAGAGGTTAGTGTTAGGACTGGTCGGCCTGGTGTCAGGATAATATGACTGGTTGGGACATGATGCTACATGCCTACGGCATCATGCCCCAGTGCTAGACATCACTATAAACTACCTCATTGCAAACATTGTAGCTATATGACTGAAAAACTGTTAAAGCAACATTAAAGATTCTAATCAAACAAAAAAACAAACAGTTAAGCGTCTGAATGAACAGAGATTTGTTGTTGACCATTTTTCTGCAATTTCACAACAAGTGATAGCATATCCAACTGTCCATCAGTATCATTACTGGTTTTGGGACAGTATCATCTGACTGTTATATTGTAAACCATAGTTGTATATTATTTTCTAGTTTTGTAATAGTAAAGATTCCATATAAGCTCGCTCGTAAATTAAGTCAAACTGCAAACTATCAAGGTGTTGATTTACTGTAGTATCATGCTGATCAGGGTCCATTTGTTATTTTTATAGTAATTACTCCTAACGAACTGCACAGACCCAGAGCTGATGGTGCATTATGCAACAGCAGATCAGGGTCTATTCTTTTTGTAGCTTATAAGCAAGTATAGACAGTCATTGTTAATCTTGTGATCTTTATAAGATTTTTTTTCCCCAGTCTTTAAAACTCTAATGAGGATGCACAACTAACAAATGTATATTTTTATTCATTTGAAATTGACAAAATATAAACTGCATTATTAACAATTCTAACTTATAGGTGTTATTTGAATAAAAGTGTTCTGTAATTATATGCTACCATTATTTTCAGATCAATATGATATGACTAAAAGCAGACCTAGACAGATGAATTTCTAGGTTTTTTTTCTGTGTAAGCAATTCAAAATCTGTTCCATCATTATCAGTACTATGTATTCTTAAAAATGTTCAACTTAAGGAAGATTACATACTACATGTACTTGCTTACAAGTCGAGTGCAACTGCAAACTGCACTTATAAGCATGTACTGTATATATGTTAACCACTGCTATGAAAATGAGAGAGTTTTCTGTTCACATTTAAGCTCTTTGCTAATCCACATTATATTGAAGAATCGGAGTACATGTATATATTAAATGTATGTTTAAAATGCTTTGAAATGGCAAAGGCAAGCTTTTGTTTGCCAAGTTGTTTTCAGTAAGCAAAAAGGTAATTATTATAGTTTCAGTCCCATAGCATGTGTTATGGATAGAAATAGTTCCTGAAAGCAGAATTGTGTGACTTTAAATTGGTATATTTTGAAATAAAGATTCCAGGGCTCAAAAGGTAACTTTCAGACAGCCAAAATTAACTCGGCAGAACATTCCTAATAATAATTTCAGATTAGTATGAAAGTGCTATTTTGCAAAACCTGCCATGTTCTCATTTCTCATCTTATATGACTTAAAAACTATGTTAACTAATGTCACTACCAGGATGTAACAAAGGCACTGTAATTATCCACCAGAAATGTAACTTTAAAAGGTATATCAAAACAGGCATCTTACTTAGTATTTATTGCCATAATCATGATAATTATTATTGTTGTTGTTATTGTTGTAAATTTTTTAAGTTAAGACAGTAGTTGACTTCTAGGGTTCTAAAATTCCTGGCTCATATGTATTCTACCCAAAATGTTGTAAGATCAAAAATTTTAATATGATCTTTCTGTATTAACTATTTTTTGGGGTTCTTTTTTCATAGCAATAGAACTATGGCAGTATTGTATTAAAAGGAAACAAGGCATTGTCAGTTCTTTGTGGTTAATATCCTACTATTAGCAATAATAATAATTACAGTAGCTATAGACAACATAATAAAAATACATGTAATAATAATAATGAGGACTTTGTATAGCGTCTAATCTTTAGAAGCTTTAAGTGCTTTACAACAAAAAAAAATAACAAAAACCATGAAATTGTAAAACATATAAGATACAAAACAGTATTAGGTCTCCATAAAATTGACCATAGCCAGTCATTAGCTGCAAAGACAATTCATGTTGTAATAGACAAAATTGACCATACTCAGTTATTGGCTGCAAAACAATTTATGTTGGAATGGACATAATTGACCATAGCCAGTCATTGGCTGCAAAGACATTTTATGTTGTAATAGACAAAATTGACCATAGCCAGTCATTAGCTGCAAAGACAATTCATGTTGGAATGGACAAAGCTAACCATACCCAGATATTGTTTCACAATAAATAGACTCAGCTTTGGGCACATGTATAGTGCTGCTTGTTGTCTTAAACAAATTTGAAATTGACCACATAAGTGACTGTGTACATTTGCAAGAAAAGAAAAATGCATTTTGCAACCTAAAGAAGGACATTTTATTGTGGAAAATTGCTCTGTGTTAAGAATCACCTGGGATGAGAAAAAATGGCCTGGCACAAGAAAAATACATTATATGGCATGACTCCATCATATGATGAGAAAATGACCCGAGGAAAACGCTCAAGTAAAGTGGGGATTAAAAAAGTAGTCATGAAAAAACAGTTTAGTTTTTAAGTTGTTTTAGATAATAGATAGACTGTTGCTATAAAAAATACTTATGCAATGGGATTTACTTGTTTACTGTACTTTTTATTTCGTTTTTATTTCATTTTCAGATTTTGGATAAGAAATGGAAGATCTGTTGGTTTGTTCTTCTTGAGGATAAACTGACATGTCATGACAAGAAAGACAAATCACTCCTTCTTGACACCATTCCTCTTCAAGGAGCCTCAGTTGTCTGCCCATGCTTACACGAGCCAGACATCAATACAGATGTAAGAAATACAAGTTTTGTTTTCAGAGTCTTTAAAATGAGGGCCAAACACAGTGGTTTAAAATGATCATTCAGCAACAGACCTATGCAGTGAAAACTGGATTCAAAAGGAATTAAATGCAGATTGTGTTAGAAAAGCAGTGTTAATGAAAATGAAATGCAGAATGAATGTGATAGGAATACAGTGTTAATGAAAATATATATATTCCTAGAACAACTGCTAGTGTTTACTTGTATCACATGACTTCTACATTAATTTGTTATCACTCAGCTTGAAGAATTTGACTGCTAGATTGCAGTGCCAGGTTCTTGTCATTCTATCAATAAATATGTTGAGAATTATGTTCTTTATGGTTTTAAAAAAAAGGTATCTGACTTTCATTTAATATTATAATTGAATTTTGTACAGCAACATTAAAATGGAGTATGCTGTTGATATCACATGACCATTGAGATTTGCGAAGCCATGTGACTAGTAATGCAAATAGCAAGTACCAGATCAGGTTTCATATATGCTGTAGTTTCATCTAGACAGTCAGTGGATTAAATACATAACAATAATATTATTGGCCATTTCTGAGAAAATAAATTTTGATTTTATGCAGATTTGTGTTGATAATAGCATCGGTTAAATTTGCTAGTATGGGACTACCATATGCCGCTTCCACACGGTGGTGCCAGATTCCCAATTTTCAATATGCAGTTTCTCTGACCCTACATTCCAACCTCAATGTTAATGGGGTGGGAATATACCAAATTTGTTGTCCAAAATGTCAAATCTGAGCTGCCAGTTGGTGAGAAACTATTTAAATGATCTTATATGGAACACAGGAGAAATGGGTAAATTGCCGTTCCTTGTATTACATTAAAAGATGATACAAGCTGGTATCAGTACAAGTTTGGTTTGTCAAATTACAAAAAGACAAACTGATTTTAAAGCAGATTCAGCTTTTTTTTTAATACAGCAATTATAAATTTGAAGGTCTTCTGTCAAAATTTAAATCAACCCTTTTGTAAATGTTTTTAAATGATGGACTTTTGACAAATCGTTTTCAAAATCTTGTTTTTGTGATTTTATTGGCACAGATAAATTCAGGGTTATAATTTTTTCCTTACAAATTAAGATTATAATATTTAACGTTTATTGGCTTTTCATACTGTGATAGGAAATGTTACTTTGTATAACATGCATATAACATTGTTATATAATTATTTAGAATTAAAGGTTTAAAAGGAAACAAAATCCCGCTATGTTCATTGTGTTGTTTCCACATCGCAACATAATGCAGGTCAGCAAAGTTAGAACTTGTATTCTGTATATTGTAATGACCTTACATGCCAATTTCTAGGAATACAATCAAACTTGTTTCGTGTGGTACATTTTGTTGTTTTGTACTTGATTGTCATTTTTTACATAGATGTTTTGGAGAGTCTTGAAAAAAAATGTCTTTAGAGTTAGAAAATGCATTTTAAAATAATCTTTTTTCTATAATTCCATTCAGTAATGGTCATATGTGAACCTTGAAACGTAATTTCTTCCTGGAAAACCCCTGGAAATTTATCTTCAGAAAAGCATGGGAACATGAATAATGGTTCTTGTTGTTCCCAAATCAACATAAAGTTTTTCTTCCTATCAGATTTTACTTCAGTACTGTATATTCATTTTCAGCTTACACATACAAATATATTGCATATATCTGCTTATTTACAAGTCCATTCAAATGCAAACTGCGCAGATTTACCGTAGCATAATGCACTTGCAGATCTGGGTCTATTAAGTTAGAAGTTATCAGTAGACCCAACAACATATACTTTTTCCTGTAGTTTCATTATGCCATGGCAGATTAGGATATTTTTATTGTTTGCATTTTGACTTATAAGTGAGTATAAAGATTAGTATTTGGTAAGAATCTAGACATAAAGTAAAAAGGGTTTTAACTACATTCTTTTGTATGCATACCACCTAAAACTGAACACCATATTTGTAATTTTTTTCTAACTTGACAGTATTGTTGTGGTCATTTGCTAAAACTAGTTTTCTTTGCTTTTATATTCTGCCTACACAGTGCACATATTTTATATTTCAGTGTGCCTTCAAGCTACAAACCCCCAGTGGAGAGGAACTATATTTCCAGGGTGCAGACAGTCAGGATAGGGACCAGTGGGCTCATGGTATTGGGGCTGTGATTCGATCCCTTTCTACTTCCTCCCAGGTGAGTGAAAAAACAACCTATGTGTTAAAAAATTTAGCGACGAAACCTGATTATAATAGATATCAGTAATTGCCTTTTTTCAGTCTTGGATGTGAATTCGATTTTAGCAGCTATCATTTCATAATCAAATGTCAAACTAGTGAGTGAGAACTAACAAGTGAGTGAGAATATGGATCCATGAGTGTTAAGTTGAATTGCTGCTGACTGATGTTGCTATTATACACTTTTATTACATTAAGAAGCTATTGTTAAATCACCTGACCATAATGCAAGATGAATAATTTGTTAGGGTCCTGCATTTTTTAATAATGTCATTTGTTTTGTGTCATCTGTTCATAATTGCAGTTTACAACTTCTCAAAGAATGCTCAGCAGAAGTTGGCAATATTTTACAGCAAACATATATGAAATGTTCATAAATTTATTTGAAAATTGCCAGACTGCCTTGAAGTATAATATTTACAAAGAAAATAAAACCCTTTTAACAAATCAAAAGTTACTTAACAGACTTTGTCCATATCATTCCGGCATAGATGCTTTATAATTTTCACATATGAAGCCAATCTACAATCAAATATGGCAGCATTATAAAAAAATTAGAAATGTATCATGACTTCAAATGATTTCTTATCAGAAACCTGCTATTTGTTGGATAATGCCCTTGATGGAGATATAAAGGTACTGAGACACACAGGGGCCCCGAGTTGCCGACGAGTGGTCTAAAGCGCTCTCTGTTATGGATCACAGCCATCTTACCTCTGTCTGCATGAGTTTGAGTCTAAGATTCGGCTAATGTAGTTATGTGAAATAGCTTGCCAGTAGCTTCTGGTGGGTCGGAGGTTTTCCTGGGTTTTTCCTCCACCAATAATACTGGCCGCCATGTATAGCCTATCGTGTGCTGAAAAATGACATTAAACCCAACAACAGCAACATATTTTTTCCTCCCACGTCTGCTTGTTGAGTCCAAAAAGTGTAGTCATTTTTCCTTTGAATACGTTCCCCAATCACATTAACATTAGGATATTAGTCTGCTACCTCGCGAATCCAGCCCTACAAAAAGACGAAAATTCGTCTTTTTTGTCTATGTCCTATAGACAAAGGGCAATAACTCTTGCTCCTTACCTTCCCTTGCCACCGCCAGGTGTCGCCAGTTTTTAAGCTTCGCTTGTACTGTGCAACAATTAGACCTCCATGAATCCAAGCCATCTTCGTGTAAAATTGGACCATCCGAAGTTAAATTTGGAATTATTGTGTTGGACAATCATTCTTGTACAGGTTGTATACATTATTTGACAATATTTTCAAATTTTTATTGACTTTGTCACCTTTTTGGACTTCGTCTTTGGACGACCACGTTGCATCGTGGACAGAGCACGCTAATGGCGGTACTCGTGTTGTCATTTACGAGTTAATGCGGCACTGAATAATTTCGCTTACTCCGTTAGTAACGGTTATGGCATTAGCGACTTCCGGAAAGATGGCCGCCATCGCTTAGCTGCTTTAGATAGGCTCTTCCGATTTTGTGCTATGTTTATGATATTTGTGCTTGTTCTCTATCGTCGTCTACATTATTGTGTTTCATCATGCATTGGCTGTTCCGTTCATATGTGTTAATTCATTTCCTTGTTTTGGAAACGAGAACAATTAGAATTTTTCTCAGCTGTTTTGTTATCCCAATGTTAAGACGTCATTTGTTTTTTAATAAACTGCGTTCATGTGACCGCTTACAATACGATAGACCCTCATTAATTGGATTAAATGACCACACCTTGGTTCTAGATACTACATTGTGCTCAAGACTAAACGAACTGGGAATACATTCATCATTTCTTAAATGTAAACGGAAGCGAAAAAAGAAACGTTCTTTCAAAGCTGGCTGGCATAGAAAAGGAAGAAGAATTCCAGTTATCTCCCTTTCGCCCGTAACGGATAAACATAAAAATTCTGCTGTTATTTTTAATAACCTGGTTCAAATTCCTCTTAAAACGTCAACTGTTGTGTCAACTGTCCCAGGGATACCACTGCATATTGCATTATTCCACACTCAATCAGTAGGATCACCAGAAAAGTGCACAGAAATTGTTAATTTTATCAACGACCAGAATATTGACGTCCTCTTCCTGACAGAAACTTGGTTACATTCCACAGGTGATGAATCTAAGTGTGCGGACTTAACACCCAGCGATTACTCCAACAAGTTGTTCCCCCGCAACTCTCGCGGATGTGGAATTGCTATAATTACAAAGAATTCCATGATCAAATGCCTTAAGTACAACACAACCTTCAATTTCTGCCACACATCGTTTGAACTAGTCCAAACAACACTCGCACTGGAACAAAGGTCAGTCCATTTTTTCTGTCTCTACCATCCTCCTCCTAGTAGAAAAAACAGGCTGATTGAATCTCTCTTTTTGGAGCAGTTTCCAAATCTTCTAGAGTATGGAAATTCGATAGGTGGCAACCTAATTATTCTTGGAGATTTCAACTTTCACTTTGACTGTCCTGGTAAATCATACATGTCAAAAGTTCTAGATTCCATTCGTGTTTTCAATCTTAAACAGTCAGTTAACCAACCTACCCATAAACTTGGTCACATTTTAGACTGGTTTCTTTATAGACCTGCAATCCACCCGTGTATCCCACGAACTTGCATCGGATCACGTCTGCATTGTATGCCATCTCGACGTATCAGTCCCTAACCTTCCACCTCTATTTGCTACTAAGAGAAACCTCCCTATGATAAATAGAACAAAATTCATGCATGACATCCAAGAAAACCTAACAACTTTCTTACATCCAACAGCAGAACAACTTGATAACTGCCTGCGTTTATTGCTTGAAAAACATGCCCCAGCCACCAAATGTAGAGTATCAATAAAAAAAAGTGTTCTCCATGGTATAGCAGTGTTAGGGACCAGCTTCGCACTGCTAAAAGACATCGCTGAAAAGCAGAGGTGAGTGAGTTACAGGCCCTTTTCAGTGACCCGAACTATCTTCAGTTCAGATCAGATGGTTCGGTGGTCCTCTTGACACAGCCAGGCTTCGTAGCCAAAATAGGTTACCATCCATTGGCAATCAAAGAGTTGTCATTAGCATAGCTGCCAACTGTCCCGTTTTTTCCGTATTTGTTCCGTATTTTGGACCTGAATACGAGTGTACGTTTTTTTTGCAAAAAATACGTTTTTTAATTTAAAAAAATAATAATAAAATTTCTTTGGAATTGTCAGTTTAGAATGCGCTCCCGGTTCTATTTTGACAGAATATAGCACATGTATATACGAATAAAGTTCTACGATACGATTGGTTCATTCGAAATCAAGGCTACCAGGCATGTCGTTATCCGCCATATTGGATTTCACAATAGTTGCCGCTGTAGCTGTATCTAGTCTATGTAATACTCAGCTTCTAATCATGCTAAATTGAAAGGCAGAATTTTCTCCAGAAGAAATAGGAGACAACTGGAAGGATATTTGTGCCGTCTTGTACAGATTTGTGAAACCATATAGTACAGGAGAAAAACTGACGTTTTGTAAATTGTGTAACGTGATTTCGCTATTGGGCATGAAGGTGCCCATGAAATGCAAGAGCACGAAAAAGTTAATAAACATCAGCTTCCTGCTTCATCACGTACAACTCAGCCTGAACTTACGACGTAGATAAATGACAGAAAGAACCTTAATGTACATCGATCGAAATTTGATTTTTAAATTTCTTTTAGAAATAAACCTTTTTCTGTTACTAGTATTGTTGGCGATTTATTTTGCAAAAGTTTTTCAGACATTAAAATTGCAAAAGATAATTTGTATGCTTGAACGAAAACATTTAAATAAGAAAATAACAGAATTGAGATAATAAATGAAAATTGGTACATTGGAATCGATGATTAAAAAAAATAAGGCGTGGAAAGGGCTCCTATAAATAGCTTGTGTTTGAGTGTGTTGCACTCTTGCACCTTTTGAATGGGCACCTATATGGAACGCGTGCAACTCCAGAAGGTACAAGGGTGCAACATGTGCATCTTTGACATTAAATAATTATATTAGGCACTGTCCAACTTTACTGATGGTTGTATATGTTGTAAATAGATACATATACATTGAAATTTAAAAATCAGTATTTGTTCCTGAAAATCAGTATTTTTATCACAAGTAATCAGTATTTTTGCACTCGGGGGTTGACAGCTATGCATTAGCTCACTTTCTTTTATAGATAAGTCAGGAGCAGCAGCTGTGCAAGATCCTGTTTGTGCACTCTAGCACCATTTAAACGCACAGAGATGAGTCGGGTCACATGCAAGCACCTTTTTCTTCTGGTGATAGCTGGGAAATGGGATATTACCATTCAAGCCCTTGCTTCATGGCTGAAGTGGGTTATACGCTCAGCGTACTCTGAGGTTTCACAAGATCAGAGTCGCCTCATGAAGATTACCGCTCATGAGATTAGAGCAATCTCAGCGAGCCTTGCATTTGAACACAATGTTTCGATCCGAGATATAATAGAAACTGTTGGCTGGCATGCAGAGTCAACCTTCTCCAGTTTTATCTCAAAGATTTGACCTCGCAGAGGCAAACCTTGAATCTAGTAGGTCCGGTGTTGGCAGCCCATATGCCCACCAGACCCATTTACAACAATCAGCACAGCTTATTAGCTTTGCTGGATTCAGCAGAAAATTTTTTTGTAGATAAGAAGATTTCAATAAGTATCTTCTTAACTATATAAAGGGGTCACATATCACGTGACCCTGGGCTGTATTGCTGATTAAATTAGGAGAACGGGTTATCGTTCAAATGGGGAATCCAGCCAACATTCCCTAGAGGATACCCGATGTAGAGCTAGGATGCTCAGCATTCCCTCCTCCTATTACCTATTCTCCTAATGTTAATGTGATTGGGGAACGTATTCAAAGGAGAAAGCAAATTTTTTAAGTAAATTATGTTTCTCCGAGAATACTTACCCTACCAAAACCGATTTGAATTGTCATTCTTTTAGAACTTACATTTTAAAATTCATTCCAAAAGAAACATTTTAAAAAATTGTATTACTTTGAAAACTTTCATACTCTGCACAACATACTCAGAATGGACCTTAACAGGAAAAGAGCTTGAGGAAGATATTTAAATATTGAGAAAAAACAGATGGGTGGATAAATAAATACTAAATGTGTTCTTAAGAAATAGTTTTCTTCATTACAAAGAATTATGTTACTTCCACATAACAGCTCTGCTGTTTTACACATTAATCAGATTTAACAAGTTATTCAGGTCCTTAATTTTTTTGAAGAAAGCAATCCAGATTTGTACTCAGAAATCTTGCTGCAAAAAGTCATTTGGCCAACCAAAACTTGTAACCTATATTCATGATGTCACAGTATATATTTAAATTTTACAATGGCTTGGCTGGTATTGGTAATCAAACAGATGTATTGAAAAATAATTAAAAACTGAAAAAATTTGTTACTGAATTCCCCTTTTTTCAGTTCTGTTTTATGTAAGCTATGGTTAATGTAATATTGATGTTTGAGGCATGTGCAGTCTAAAAATGCAGGTAATGATCAAATAACTACTAATAATTACATTTTACACCTCACAGCACAGTTTTAAAGTTTGTATCCTTCATCCCGACTAATTTATTCAGGTTTGAGAGAAGAAAATGTACCAGACACTTAGACATGTTGGGTAGGTGAGTAGTCTCAGCTCTTCATTTGTCTCTTGTTCTTTTGTTGCTATACAGTCACTTTGTGTAATTTCCATTTCAGGTATCCAAAAATCCTGTGCAGTTCAAGCATTTCAGAGTGACTGCCAATGTCAGGTGAGAGTAGGTCAACAACACTCCACCCCCCCTCAAAACAAATGCAGGCCTGGGGTAATAATAATGTGGACTAATAGTGCCTAATCTTTATAAGCTCAAAGTGCTCTTTAGTATTAGATAAAACATAATAACATACACAATTACAAAAACAAAAACCATGAAATTGTCAAACAAAAACACGCTGACAGTAATTAAAAATGTAAACATTAACTATTTAAGCCTGTTCTTTTAATCAAAATAGGTATGTTTTAAGAGCACCCTTTAATGAGGACAGATTGTAAATGTGTCTAAGATCAGTTTGGTAATTTGTTTAATACATTAGCTTGGGGTAAGCAAAAGAACATTTGTTGTATGACTTTGTTTTAACAATGGGAACAATAAGAATGTGATTGGTGGAAGAGAAATGTACGTTTCTAGATGGAGTGTATGCATATTGAGGTCAGATATATATTGGTCTGGAGCCAGTCAATGAAATTTAACATAAGCATTGACAGCAATTTTATGGCTTTTTCGAGACCGGATAGCAGAATTAATTCATATCAATGGGAAAGAAAGCGTCCCTCTGGATTTGGAGGAACTGCAATTTTCTATCGGAAATCATTACCTGTTCGTCCAATGAATAACATTGGGAACGACAGAGTTATTGCAGTTGAAATTAACCTATGCGCTATTAAATTGTTTCTGTTCTGTGTGTGGTTTTCTTCCACAGATGCCTCTTTAGATGATTATAAAGAAATAATGGAAACTGTGGAATGCCTATATGATGAATATAATCAAAAAGGTTGTGTGATTATCTGTGGTGACTTTAATGCGGAGCTACCTGCAAAAGTGATTCCAAAAAGCAAATATGGTAAAGGATACATACTACAATCCTTCCTGACAAATAGGCATCTAATGTCAACATTTGATATTTTCCCTTCTGAAATACCAGGATATACATATTGCTCATCCGATGGTAAACGTTCGTCTTTGATTAACTACATTTTGATACCCTCCTCCAAAATAGATTTAGTTCATAGTGCTAATATTGAAGATGATCATCATCTCAATTTATCTGATCATTTAACTGCACGAGTAGAGTTGTTAGTTCCTGAGGAACTCCTGGTATCTACATTTTCCAGATATCCAGTTACAATTAACTGGCAAAAGGTTTCTTTAGAACAGCAGGAGAGGTACAAGAATGAAATCAATAAGCACCTGAACTCAATGGAGCTATTTGTAAATAGTATTTCGGATGTACAAAACACCCTTGTTACTGTTGCGACCGTTCTACGTAACACAGCTGATAAAATGTTTCCCAAAAAAAGATTCCTCCCACACTTAAAACCTTACTGGAAATTTTTTAATGTGGCTGAACTGCATAAAGAGATGAGAAAAAAACGATTGTTATGGATAAAAGATGAACGGCCACGTGGGACACAATTTATAACGTATGCAGAATACAAAAATGCCAAAAGAAATTTCAGAAAACAATTAAACAAGGCAAAATACCAGTACGAACAAGAACAACTAAATGAGCTGGAAAAAGTTGCAGAACTGGATGTAGGGAAATTCTACAGAATAGTAAGACTACATAAGAAGGGGCAGAGACAAGATATTTCTGAACTAAAAGTGGAAGGAGAAATAATGTGGGACCCTGATTTAATTCGTGACGCATGGTGCCAACATTTTAAAATGTTAAGTACTGAAATACCAGATATTAATTTTAACGAATCGTTTGCAGCTGAAATTAGAAACAAAAGGAAACATATTGGGGATTGAAATATTGATGACAGAGCTGATAAGGATATGTGTGAAACCATACTACCGAAAGACATTGAAGATGCTGTAAGAGAGCTGAAAAAAAATAATTCATGTGGACATGACAACATATATGCAGAGCATTTAATGTTTGCCCTGCAGTCGATTAGTTATATTTTGTGCAAAGTATACAATAGAATAATTTCCTTGGAAACATATCCTGATTACAACAAGGATTTCGAAGCGAATGCAGTGGCATTACTGCAGCCTTCATTATAAAAGAAGGAATAGCCCATTATTTGGAAGGCCAATCTAAAGTGTATGCTGCATTCCTGGACAATGCGAAGGCCTTTATTACGGTGTGGCATGATGGCCTCTTTTATAACCTATTCCATCTCGGAATCAACGGAAAACTGTGGAGATTAATTAGAGATTCATTTCAAGAAGTTAAGGCTCATGTTCTGCTCAACGGATATCATTCGAAACCATACCTTGTCAATCAAGGAGTAGGTCAAGGAAGAACGCTAGCGGCGTGGCTATTCTTAGTCATGATAAATGACCTAATATCCTTGCTGGAATCTACAAAATCTGGAATACAAGTTGGCACTCTGAGTATCCCCTGTGTTTTACTAGCAGATGACACGTCCTTGCTATCTTCTTCATTTAATGGTATGTGTGTTTTACTTCGTAACCTCAATGACTATGCATCGAAGTGGAGACTGCGGTACAATGCTGATAAGAGCAATATTGTCATATTTTTGAAGAAGAAAATCACACAGAAATCTATGTTCATGCTTGGAGATAAATTGATTCCTATAGTTTCTTCTAGAACCTACGCTAGGGTTACTCTCTCCACAGATCTCTCCAATACTGCTGCAGTAAAAAATGCTTGTGATAAAGGAAGGTCAGTATTTTATTCCATTGTAGGGACTGGAATTGGAAAGGGTGGAATGAATCCAATTAATAGTGCTACAATATGGTCAAAAATCGTAATTCTTGCAATGACATATGGATGTGAATTGTGGTCCAGCTTGAGCCAGTCACAGGTATATGATCTTGAAGTATGTCAAAGAAAAGCGGCAAGAAGAATTACAGGTCTCGATCAGCGCTCTTGTACAGAAACAACAATTAGCAGTCTTGGACTGTGGACCATTGAGGGTAATGTGAATAAAATCAAACTTGGCTTCTTCAATAAAATCTGCAGAGCTAAAGGTTCATTTGTATGGAAAATTATATTCCACAGAAGAATCCTTGACTTCTTGATACATAAGAGCGAGAGCATTGGGTTTGTTAAAGATATATATCGCGTTCTTTTGAATACCAGCTTGGCGGGTTTTTCCACCTATACGTGAACATTCTACATTCTACCCTGAAATCGGCATGGAGGAGGAATATTGAAATGGCAGTTCACTGCTGCGAAGAATCATTGTGGAGATCTAAACTTGAAATGAGACCTGAACTTTTACATTATGCAAGTGTCCATACTAATCTTCAACCACAGTTTGGAAACTTGGTAAATGTGTTCCTAATAAAACTTGGACTTTCGCTAACATTGCTTATTTAACTATGTGTCCCATTACAATAGAGAAGGAAAATAATTGTAAACTCTGCAAGAGATTGATTATAGACAGAACCAAGCATATGTTACTATTCTGCAACGCCCTAAATGACGAGCGTAACACTATGTTTGAAAAAATAATAGATACCATCGACATCCTAGACTCCCACTGGCTTTTATATCAGGACAATGACACCCTACTTCATATCCTTTTAGGCAAGAAAGTGGACATCTTTGAGTCTATGGATGATCAATCATGGCAGACATTCATGTATGCGGTGACTGATGGAATAGACACAATTTACAGAAGAGCAAATGAACTTGTAAATGATATCCCATAGTATGCTTATTCAGTAAATTAAGGAAATGGACCCAATTCATTTATATCTAATAAATAACTCACATGTGCTTTAAGTGAATGAGAACATGATAATTAATTTAAACCGTTTTAGTTGAATGTAAATAATTACAATTCCATTATTTCCCCTCTCCACATCAACCTTTCAGAAATAACAGCTGTCATCAATGCCTTTCATTTCTAGCAGGATCAACTCTTATTGCAAACTGTCCTCCTTATGTCAGACAACTTTGTGGTAGTGCCTTGCCTCCTCAAAACAAGGGGGCACCAATCACCAGACCTGTGCAATCTGATCTGGCAGTTTCTACATTGGTGCAACAATCTCCACCTCAATGTACACATCAGACACATTCCTGGCAGACTCAATGTCCTAGCTGACACTCTATCCAGTCATTCACGCAGAATGGCCACTCCATCAATCTGGCTTTCTTCCAATCGGCACACTTTGGGGACGTCCGATGATCGATCTTTTGCAACAAGGTGGAATCGCAAGTTGTCCACCTTTGTCTCGCAGGTTCCAGACCCAGAAGCTTGGGCCGTGGATGCTTGGTCAATCAGCTGGGAAAGGTTGTGGTCATTCTCCTACCCTCCCATGGTATTGGTACTGAAAATAATCCAGAGGTTAAGGGGTCATAACTGTCAGATGATTCAGATTGCCCCTCTCAGATGGAACAACTCCTGGGTCTCCGATCTGGCGATAGATCTACCCAGGAAGATTACAGTCCACCCAAATCTTAAGCAACTGCGGCCATGGGAGTTCCACCCCTGTCCAGACCATCTTTATCTTCAAGCTTGGCTCTTGTCCAGACAGCCTTGCAAGACAATTTAAATCTTCGATTGTGGAGAGAATCTCGAGAGCAAGAAGGCCCTACACTCTGAAGGCTTACGAGGGAAAGTGGCATGTTTTCAGGGACTGGTACCATTTCATTAATATTGTTCCTCTGAGTGTCACAATCCCTCAACTGGCCGACTTTTTTCTCTGGCTTTTCGAGGAGAAACAGCTGGCCCCAATTATTATCAAATGCTACTGCTCCATGATATCAGACACGTTCCGCCATTATGGTACATGTGCTATCAGCCATGACAAAGATCTGTCAGATCTTTTAGTCACTTTAGAGTTCAATCGACTAATATCCCTCACCCTGTTTCCAAATGGAATCTGTCCTGGGTTTTAACATGACTCAATTCAGACAGTATTGAGTCTTTAACCTACAATTCATTAAAGCTACTATCATACAAATTGGGTTTCTTGATAGTCTTAGCTTCAGCATGCAGGGTGAGTGAGTTACAGGTCCTTTCTAGTGACCAGAACTATCTTCTGTTCAGATCAGATGGTTCGGTGGTCCTCTTGATGCAGCCAGGCTTCGTAGCCCAAAAATAGGTTACCATCCATTGGCAATCAACGAGTCGTCATTAACTCGCTTTCTTTTTTAGGTAAGTCAGGATCAGCACCCATGCAAGATCCTGTTTGTGCACTCTAACACCATTTAAATGCATAGAAGTGAGTCAGGTCACATACAAGCACCACTTTCTTCTGGTGATAGCTGGGACATGAAATATCACCATTCAAGCCCTTGCTTCATGGCTGAAGTGGGTTATACGCTCTGCGTACTCTGATGATTCACAAGATCAGAGTCACCTCATAGAAGCTGTTGGCTAGCATGCAGAGTCAACCTTCTTCAGTTTTATCTTCAAGATTTGTCCTCGCAGAGGCAAACCTTGATTCTAGTAGGTCCAGTGTTGGCAGCCCAGATGCCCACCAGACCAATGTACAACAATCAGCACAGTCTATTAGCTTCGCTGGATTCGCCAGATAATGTTTTGTAGGTAAGAAGATTTCAATAACTATCTTCTTAACCGTATAAAGGGGTCACATATCATGTGACCCTGGGCTGTGTTGCTGATTAAAATTAGGAGATCGGGTTATCGTTCAGATGGGGAATCCAGCCATCATTCCCTAGAGGATACCCGAGGTGGAGGTCGGATGCTCCGCATTCCCTCCTCCTATTACTTATTCTCCTAAAGTAATGTGATCGGGGAACGTATTCAAAGGAGAAAGCAAATTTTTTAGTAAATTATGTTTCTCCGAGAATACTTACCCGATCACATTACTAAGAAACCCTCCCAACCACACCGCCATGCGAGCATCCTCGTATATTATATACCACTCAGCTTAAAAACTGGCGACACCTAGTGGGTGGCAAGGGGAGGTAAGGCGCAAGAGTTATTGCTCTTTGTCTATATGACATAGACAGAAAAGACGAATTTTCGTCTTTTGGTAGGGCTGGATTCGCGAGGTAGCAGGCTTATATCCCTGAAGTAATGTGATCGGGTAAGCATTCTCGGAGAAACATAATTTACTAAAAAAATTTGCTTTTTATACCTAACAGACAGAATTAGATATAAATGTTGCATATGACGTGCTGTCACATTTTTTGTTTTTGATTGTCTTCATTAGCAGCCAAGTGAAAACCCTATTTTAGACTTCTTGAAAATGACCAAATTAAACTTGGTTAAATTTTGTATGGTGTTATTAGGACATGCTGTATCAAATTTGTGTATGCGATGGCTCCATTAGCAATGGTGTGGCTTTGATAGAAAATGTGTAAAACCTATTTGTATATGTCATATATGTATTCATACCGATTGTGTCTTAGGATATTTCAGGTAGGTTAAAAACCAGTAAATTATACTTGTGTCCAATCAGTAATGTCAGTTTGTTAAAACAATCAAACCTCCATCTCTTTGTTTCCATATCAGACCAGGAAGGATAGATACCTTTCTCATTAACACCAATATGCTATTCTCAGTACATTGAGGTGAATTTAGTAGATCTTAATTTTCCATGTTTCAGTGAGGTCCTGGGTGCATTACAAGATGAAGATGCAGGGGTAGCATTGACCAACCAGGTCAGAAATGGAATTGTCCACAAGAACTGTTTCCAGGGTAAGTTGTAATACAGACATTACTTACATATGTAGTGCTAAGTATTTTTTATTAATCATGAAATTAAATGATATATGAATATTGCCAATCCTCACAGACAACATGGATTTGTTTTGGACGGAAATAATTGAATCTAATTTACAATCTAAAGTACGAGGTTGACAGTAATGTTCTGGAAGCAAGATGTTATAACTGTATCATTAGTTTTTTTGTCTTTCTTCTATAATCTTGGGGATAATAGGAAGCATTATTGTTTGACCTTTTGACATTTGTATCATTTCAGATGCCATCTTCAGTTCACAACTGAGACACAGAACCTAGATATTATGTTGATCATTGTAACCATAGTCAATATGTTTAAATGTCATGCAACATTTTACACAGGATTTCTGTCCTGATCACATTAACATTAGGATTGCTCTCTGCTATGTCTGAATCCAGGAAGACCTGTAAGACAAGACACCATGCTTGTTTTCTTTTCTTTGGCGGTTAGGTGCAAACCAGGTCAGGTGCAAGAAGTTTTGATGTTTTAAAATCCTGGAGGATAACCATTAGATGTGCCTTGTCTGCTCAGAGTAATTTCTTTACACACGTGGCATGTGTTCTGTATAGAAAGATGTTTAATCCAACTGTTTGTAAAAGTAATTGAAAGGTTGTTAAAAAAGGGCAAGTCCCAAATCATCCAAGCATGAAATTCTTAGTATTCATCCAATTTCAGAATCTTTAGTCTGAATTATGGATGCCACCCCCACCCCCATAAAGATGTGGCAATGATGACTTCACCAGTTGATGCCAAAACAAGCAATTCTGATCATTAATTGGAGTCATGAATTCATGAATATGTTTTGTTAACAGAAATCTATCTTTGAGAAATTCCATGAAAGAGTTGAACATGAGAGAGTTGGACAAAAGCACCAATTGGCATTCCACCTGGTAGAAAAGTCCCTGTCCTCTGTCATGCATGGATTGGAAAACATTGAATGTCAATGTGTGGGATTACCTTTCAGGTTTGACATCTAACTAACCTGCAAGTCATATTTTGTCAAATCTTTGCCATTCAAGTTTCTGACCAACTAGACTAGCCATACTGATAACTGGTGGACATGAATCTGCCAGCTCGACCTGGTGAGCTGGCTGAATGGCCAGTTCTGGACAGAGCTGGAAAAAATAGCATATCTGGTAGTTAGAACTTTTATTGACATATGGTGATGATCTAGCCTCATGATTCCATATGGAACGCTATATTCTCGATTGTAAAGTGTTTGGCAATATGACAGTCCCCTTATTGATGAAAGGTGGCAATATAGATTTGCCTGATCATTCCAGTCAAACCATTGAATAGATGCAATCCAATTTTATGGTTGCAGTGGATGAAATAGACATAATTTTGTCTCCATCAGAGTGACCTCCTCCTGCAGTAAATGCTACCTGCAAATTCAAGGCCTTAGTTGACATAGACGATAATGGTGAACATCATGTCCATTTGAATTTGCCACAATCAACAAAGATTGCATAAATTAATAGGCATCTCTCAGATAACATGGGTGACCCTGGTAACACAGGTTGTCCCAAAATTCATGATGAAGATGGCAAGATCCATCTGCCTTTCTGTCATATTTTACCATTTAATTGTCCACAAGGTATCACACAAATAAATTAATTTACTGTAGGGATGTGTACCAATTAAAAAGCCCTTCATTTTGAAGGAATATGAGGGAAAGTGGTGGTTTTTCAATAACTGGTGTCATGTTCATGACATAATACTATTCTCAGTCCCCAACTGGCAAACATTCTAGGTAATGTCACAATCAAGAGCTAGCATTTCATGGTCTCAGACACATGAAGACACTATGAAAGAGGTGAAATTGGCTAGAACAAGGACCTTTTCAACGTGATGTCCTATCTCAACAGATCACACTAGCTCACTATGTTCCCAAAATTGAACTTTTTCTGGTTTGTTTGATTAGGATTTTTAACGTAGCTTTAACAATTTTTCAGTCATATCGCTACGATGTCTGCAGTGAGGCAGTTTATAGTGATGTCTACCACTGGGACATCATGCCGCAGACATGTAGCATGATTTCCCACCCAGTCACATTATCCTGACACCAGGCCAACCAGTCCTGACACTAACCTCTTAATGCTGAACGTCAAGCGAGGCAGCTGTTAGTACCATTTTTGTAAGTCTTTGGTATGACTCGGCCGGGGATCGAACCCACGACCTCCCTCTTCCGCATCGGATGCTCTAACCACTAGGCCACCGGAGTGGTTGAACTTTTTCTGGATCTTGATGCATGATGCAGCTAAACTCGTCTATGTTCAAGCTTCCACCTCACTGAAGCAGTTGGCCACAAAACTTAATTCCTGACTACACTAGTAGCAATTTGTAGGGTGAGCAAGCTACATGTACTGGCCATGGATTTGAACTACATGCAGATTTGTTCCAATATCTCATATTTTTTTTAATGATGCAACCTGGTTCTGTCTCAAAGAACAGGTTACCATAACTGGGAAACTAAGTAGTATTCTCTTTCTCTCTCTCTCTCTAAAATAAATTTATCAAGAATACAAAACTGCAGTACCTGGTACATTCTCTCAAGGGGCCCAGAGTTGCAGAATGGTCTAAAGCACTCTCTGTTACATATCACTGCCATCTCACCTCTGTCAGCGTGGGTTCGAGTCTAGGATTCTGCCAATGTGGGTAAGTGGGATAGCTTACCAGTAGCTTCTCACAGGTCATAGTTTTTCCCGGGAGTTTTCCCGGGTTCTTCCTCCACTATTAATACTGGCTGCCATGTGCTGAAAAATGGTGTTAAACCCTACAACAACATTCTCTCAAATGCTATCACAGGGACATGGAGAGTGTCTGCAATGGCATAAAAGACTAATCCTGTTGGTTAAGGCAGGTGAGCAAGACATAAACGAACAGGTGCTAGCTGCATGGCTAAAGGGCATAATTCAGTCAGTGTTTTCTGCAGTCTCCCAGTATCAGATTTTAGCTCGTGAAATACAAGCGATTTCTATTATACTGGCCTTTGAATTTAATGTCTCAATTCAATACAATATGGAGTAATTTGGCTGGCAAACCTCGGCACATTCTTCAGCTTCTTTTTACATAGCATGAAACTGAAGAGAAGATAGCTGATCTTGTCAGGCTGCTTACACAGTTACCACACTCTGGCTCAGGGCATTACCTTGTAACTTTCATTGGATTCGCCTTGAAAACTTGTTAATGTATGACAGTAATGGCTGATTTCAGATGCATAAACACACTGTTTCATTTGTGCGAAACTAACATTCAGCCATTCAGTATAGCAATCATGATGCAGGAAAAGGTTGGATTTTCAGGCATTTTATCCTGGTATCGCATTCTCAAAAAGTTAATGTAATCAAGTAATGTATTTGATGGATAATATAAATTGAGTTTCTCTGATTATACCTGCTTGATCACATTGCTAAAAACTACACCCACCCCCTTCACTGCACTGCACATCACTGTAAATATTTTGCTTAAGTTTAACTATAACCAGGACATAGGTGATCAGCCAGCTAGTGGGAATATGGGAGTTAGCTTGTAAGAGTTTCTTCTATTTTTCTATCAGATGTAAAATGGAAAGCATTATTTATCATTCATGGAGGGTTGAATTTTTGCATAGTAAAAGGAAGTTTCTATGGTTAGTGTGATCAGGTAAGTGTTATTGGAGAACATAATTTACCCAAAGAATTTACTTTATTATGAAACAGCTGTATTGGTGTTCACTGTGTGCCAACATTTTGTCTTGGACTATAATGTTTTGTCTATCGACTGACAAAACTTCTGACTCCTTGGGTTAAATTTTCCTATCCCACACTGATGTGTACAAAAGGTTCTTGTAATCCTATACAGCAAGTGTCCTTTATGCACCAAATATAAGACTGTAGTAACTACATTAATTGATTCAGTTTTCACAGCCATTATATTGGTACAAATTAGCAAATTAAGACATTGTTAATTTGAAAATTGATAAAATCTCAGTTTGCAAAGATATTGGATACACTGAATTTGCACAAATATTATATTTTTTATAAACAGGCAGTGATCTTGTGGAGTGGCTTTTACGCTGGTCCATTGTACGAAAACGTGAGGATGGCCGAGCAATGGGACAGACCCTTCTTCTACTTGGACACATTCAGGAGGTTGATCTAGAAGATGGGACAGCTGGAGTGACCTGGAGATTCAGTGATGGTGATAAACTCTATCGATTTGTAAGTTTTGAGAAATTATTTTGTTTTCATTTGCAGACTGAGACACAATCATCACATTTTCATTTGGTATTAAAAAAAAATTGTCCTTCGTGTTTCATGCAGTGTTCATAATAACATCTGTTGCGAGCAACACACAATGTTCTTTGATCAAAAAGAGTTATGAAATGTATATATCTTCCCAATTAGTTAGAAACAAAAATAAAATATTCATTTTTTTATGAGATTAACTTACAGTTATGTGTAATCTTAATTCTTTCAACATTGTTTAAGCTAGACACATGAAATATAGCTTAATAAAGGTTTATAGGCATAGATTTTTGACATTTTGATCACAGGCTTGGAAGTGGGACTTGAGAGATCGGAGCAATTTTATATAAATTTAAAATAATTCTGGAGCTGTATGGATCACATGTTAAACAACTGGCAAATGCTGTCAATGACATAAGTGTCAACATGTCCTAATATATATAGTCATTGGTGATGCTCTTAGGCTCTTAGGTCTTTTCCTGTCTCCAAGAACTGAGCCACTGAATAGTAATGTAATGACTACTGTGATCTCCAGCTTCTCTCTCTCTCTCTCTCTCTCTCTCTCTCTCTCTCTCTCTCTCTCTCTCTATATATATATATATATATATATATATATATATATATATATATATATATATATATATATATATATATATATTTAAAGGACACGAAAAGGCATATATATTTATTCCTACCTGAAGGACTTAGTCCATTTGTCTTCAGCTGAAAACTGTTGAGATACTTATCCTAAAACAACATATATGCATGAAAAGACAAATTTATGTATGCAACTGACATTGACCCCAGGAAGTCAATCCCTACGCTCAGAGATTGTTTTCTAAAATAAATTGGTAACATCTCTTTGTACTTCCTGGGCTTTTCAACTAAAAGGATACTACTCACAGCATGCATAAGTATGTTGCAGTGACCTATATTTTATGAATTTTGATTACTTTGTCCCAAAAGTTATAACATTTTGTCCATCTGTTCATTTCTGGAAAGGGGGCCCCCAAGTGGTCTAGAGTACTCTCTGTTATGGATCACTTGCCATCTCACCTCTGTCTGCATGGGTTCAAGTCTCAGATTTGGCCAAAATGGGTATGTGAGAAAGCTTGCTAGTAGCTTCTCATGGAGTTTTTTTGCATTCAGAAAGAAATGTATCAGTTTAGGCTTTACAGTTCTCAAGCCAAGATAACAGGGACTTAAAGAAAAAAAATGTTTTCATGTAATAATTTGACTTATATACTGATACTTTTTGAAAGGTTTTTATTGAAGATAAGAGAGAAATGTTGATTTTTGGGTCAAAATATTTAAGATCAATGTCACAGAGATTTTAAGATGAAAAAAATTACAGTGCACATTATTCTTATCACATACTTTGACTTTACTATGTGGGTGTCTTGAATTTGAGACAAGAAAGAACCTAAACATTTGGGGGTCAGAAGTCAATGTCACAGTGTCAAAAGAAGGAAAAATAGTTAGCACAAGTTCTTTATCATGTGCTTTAACTAAAATATGGCTTGCATTTGAGAAGAGGAAGACACTTATTCATGTTAGGGTTAACAATTTTAAGTCAGAGTCAAGCAGGATTCTGAAAGTAAGATGGTGCCCACAAAATTACTTGAGCTCAGTGTCTTTTACCAAAAGAAAATTTTGTGGATGTCTTGCATTTGAGACAGTAAAGAAGATGCTTATTTACAATTCAATAAGTCATAGGTCAGAATTACAGTGATGTCACAAGGTATTATCTAGTCCAGAACTAGTTAGTAGCCAGCATTTTAGCTGCAACCTTTCTTGCTGGTTGCATATGAGGAAAGATAAAAACCTATTGATTTTAGGTTTCACGAGGTACAATACCATGATGACAGAAAAGTGGCACAGGAAACAGTTTAGATGAATAGTACGTATTGAACCTGAGTAGCTGACCAACAAAATGTAATATTGATAGGCTTGTAATGTACAATTTATGGTTCTCTTTCAGTCCATCTGTCTGTATCTATTTTTCCATCTGTCCGTTTCAATGATATACCGCAAGATGTAGAAAATTTTCAATTTAAGGACACGAGGCTTTATATGAATGGTATATCATAGATACAGCATACATACTGTACATATATTTTATTTATATCATATACAAATACATATATTTACCCTTTGAATGGAGTTAAGATTTACTACAGGTAAATGTATCATGACTGAGTAAATAAACTCACATCCCAGATGTGTCCACCACAAAATGTAGTTCTGTGCCTTTGATGGCTCTTCATAATCACCTTTGCATATTAAGTTGTTTTCTTTTTTAGTTTCTATTTTTCTTCACATTGATTACATCAGTATAATACACACTTGTGATTTAAGCATGAAAGATGGTTTTAATTCTAAAAGTAGAGCACCACAAACACTTAGCTACACCATTCACATTAACGCTATGTCATTTACATCCCGTCGCATGGAAGTTGATGTGAAATAGAAACTAAGTGAAATGACAAACCAAAAAGAGGTCATTAAAATATTTTAATATATATACAATTCATCTAAGTCATTATTCTGCTTTACTAACAGTACCTTTGTCCAGAAACAAATTCTCTCTCTCTCTCTCTCTCTCTCTCTCTCTCTCTCTCTCTCTCTCTCTCTCTCTCTCTCATCCTTTGGTCAGTTTGACTGAACATTTACCATCATACATAAGTGACAGGACATCATCGGATGACAAAAGGAAAGAGAGATAGACCCCTTCAAACATTTTGATATTTTAAAAAAAAAAATCTTATTTTTTGAACATTATACAGTCCTACCCGTTTATGTCGACATCCTCGGGCCCGAGGAAATATTGTCCACATAGGCAAATGTCGAGATATGGGGGGGGGGGCTGAAAAAAGATGAAAGTTAAAATTCGTCAGCAAAGGGCGACCCGTCATCAGTGAATAGCATTTACACTCTGAGAAAACAATGGAAATTTTGAGTACATGAAGACAGAATCAGTGTGAAATACATTTGATATTGACAAATTACATTTTGGTTACCTTTGTGTAGTAAAATCCAAATTAAATATTGCATTGATCACATCCTGATACGAAAAACGTTACGATATTCAATGTCGGCATTAACTCATGGTTGGATAGTTGTCATTTACATGTTTGATGTACATGTACTTAAATTGGCCTCGATTTTGGTCAGTCTGTTCCCATCTTATTGAGGTTTCCAAGGGGATGGGGCTATTCACAGGGAAGTGAAAAACTGTCAACAGTACATGTATACTTTTGTATCCGACGTTATGACGAACATTAAAGCAACTGAACCAACCACTTATTGCAGCAAAGTTCTCCACGCTAAGTTTTTTCGCAAATGCTTCATTGAACCATTTTTATGCTTCATCCATGTCTTCAAATGTAGCAGTCTTGCTTCTTCCTTTGGGGAGCACAGTTACCTTCAACGTAGTCTTTCTTTATAGACTCAGCAGCTTTCATCCTTCCTGAATGGGTGTTATTTTTAAGTGAAACAATTTCACAGACCTCTTTGCGAGATGTTCATCCCTTAACTTCCTTAACAACCAGATATTTAGTTTCCAGAGCCTGTAAATTTAATTTGCGCTTTACCCTGCTGATGGTAGCCATTGTAAATGTAAATAAAGTTAAAAACGAAATTTTCACGGCAAAAAAAAAACAAACTTGTTTTAAACACTTTCAAAGATCTCGGAAACGTGTAATCCATATTTTCACGCAATTTTTATATATGGGATTCAGAAAATCATGGATACAGGAGTCCTCTGTATGTATTAATTTCCTGGACCGTTAATTTAAGGGCTTGCTAGTCGTGCTTCGACCACCTGTTGATTGGGAAATTGTGTTCATCAATTGATCATTTTAGCTGTGCTGATATTTACAATCAGAAAATTCAGTGGCTGAAAGACCCACAGATGTACATGTCATTGTAATAGTACATCTGAAGAACATGACCCACAAGCTAGGCAGCAAGATCAAAGACTTAATTAGCTGCAGAGTTGTGCGAAAATGTGCTATGTATTTTTTTGTCCGACTGCGACATCAAAAGCCTGGTGGCAAGATCAACTAATTGTTGAACAATGTATGGGTCGGAACTGGCAGCTGGTCGACATGAATGATTAGGCGGTGAAATTTAAGCCTGACGGCAAGATCATAATATTGTTGAAACAAAGTATGGGTCGGAACTAGCAGCTGGTCGACATGAACGATTAGGTGGGAAAATTGTAGTCTGGTGGGAAGATCAAGTAATTGTTAATCAAGGTATTGGTCTTAACTGGCAGCTTGTCGACATAAACGTTTTGAAAACAAAGGATTTGTTCAAGCTGGGACCAAGGGCTTCTGTCAACATATACGTTTTTCTTTTATCTTGATGTTGACATAAGCATGAAAATTTGATAGTAATAGTAGACCAAGGGACCGGGACTTTGCTTTTTTGTCGACATAGGCGGCTTGTCGAGATAAGCTATGTCGATATAAACGGGTAGGACTGTAGTATATTTAAGAAAAAAAAACAACACATTAAATACATCAGAGTATATATCATGTCAACTGGGTTTGCAAATTTGTATCATTGATAAACACTAGATAAATCCCAAGGAAAGTGCACACATATCATTACAATGAACCATATTCTTGTAGGTTAGTTACTTGGTGTAATTTCTATATCCAGATTTTAATTCAGCCCAAATTTCTTTTCTCTCTCACTCCAAATGTCGGTGCAGTTTTTCCATTATGCATGAGAGGGGAGGAGGGAACAGAAAGCAGAAAGGATTGTGATAAAAATATGTAACATATTAAATTTATTTAAAAAATGGGCAGTAATAATACTTTTTGTTGTTATTTTCATACATAATTAATGATTAATGTGTGGAAATTGATCATTGATCTAGAATCAAGTGCAGATGATCGTGAGAATGTTTATATATGTGAATTATTGTGCCATGGACAGATCACAATTTGATATTCCAATAGTATGTGTGTGCATATATATATATATAAATCACATAGTAGGTGTAGTTTTCCTGTAGTATGTGCGGTTTCATATTTTTATACTAACCACATGTTAAAATATTACTTTATATAATTCTGATTGGTCCAAATAAACCCATGAAATTATTGTGTGTCCTCTTTACTGATTGGCTGAGGTTATGGGAAAACATTTGTAACCCAACTCTGGAATGTTTTTGTTTTGAATGTACATTTTTGGCAGCCATTTTTGAACTCTACTCGCAAGAGGAAATTGAGGAAAAATTCTCTCGGCTGTTTGAATATGGATATGTTACCCCCCTCAGGGGTTTCTTATGTCATGTGTAACAATATCATATTGAAAAAAATAGCATACAACTATATGACAAGAACAACAATAAGAAGTAAAACTTAGGGTATTGCTTATTTGATGGTGGGGTGTGGTGAGGGTGTGGTATATCTGTAAAATAGATATCGAATCCACCATATATATATGTGTGTGGGTTAAATGTTAACTTACAGAAGTAAATAAACTTGCCTTTGTTCACAGGAGAATTTGGACATAAATGGGTCTCCTAACTAATAGATCTTTATCCAACCACTGCATCTTTATGCAGTATATATGGGATGCAAATCCAACTCTAAGAAATTTATTTATGTCCTCTGTACAGTCTATTGTTCCAATTCAAATACTGCAAATATTTGATCACAAATGTAGTAAATGTGGGAATCTCTGCATCCCATAATCCTATTTCACATGAGTGTGTGTGATTAGGATTTTTAACATAGCTTTAACAATTTTTCAGTCATGTCACTATGATGTCTGTAATGAGGTAGTTTATAGTGATGTCTAGCATTGGGGCAACATGATGCAAACAGTTCTACATTACAAACTTGAATTTAACTTTCTACATAGCTTGCACTTTGAGTAAGAAAGAAGTAAATGATTTTGGTATAAAAAGGTAGAACAGAAAAACCTATTGCTTTTAGGGACAGTGATCAAGGTCATTGACTGAAAGAAGAAATATTTTTTATTACTTCAGTTCTAGGCATCTTAAATGGACCAAAGTTTGCAGGAGTTACATATAAGGGAATTAAGATGATTGTCAATTTTGAGGTTAAAAGTTGTTACAGGTCATTATGTTTTTGGCTTATGTTTAGTGTAAGAATAAATATATTTAGATTTTGGAATCAAAAGAACAGATGTCAAGGTCATAGTAGCTCACCAAGAAAACAATGGTTGTGTAAAGTAAGTGTTTCTTCTGGACCCAGTGGGTGTGATTTGGATTTTTAATGTAGCTGTAAGTTTTTCAGTCTTATCAATATAATGTCTGCAGTGTGGCAGTTTATAGTGATGTGTAGCACTGGGGTATCATGCTGCAGACATGTATCATTATGTCCCACCCAGTCACATTATCCTGACAAAAGGCCAGCCAGTCCTAACACCAACCTCATAATGCTGAGTACCATTTTTGTAAGTCTTTGGTACGACTCAGTCAGGGATTGAACACTCTAACCACCAGGCCACCAGAGTGGTCTATTTCATATGAAAATCACAACATTGTATTGTTTAGTTTTGAAGTGACATTTTAGGGTAAACATGCACTCTAAGTCTACTGTATACTGTATCGCATTGGTCATGACCATTCAGATGGCCTAGTGGTTAGAGCATCTGCCTCTGAGATGAAGGGAAATTTTGTTTTCGAAGATAGAGAAGACTTTGGGAAGTATTTTAATGTAACATGGAGAAGATGCATGAATGTGGTCATTATCAGCATAAGGGTAAGCATTATTTTTGTCTTGCTGTTATTTGCATTTCTGACAATTCAGTGGAAGAGGCATCTTAGTGCAGTTCTCAAGCTTAATATAGTTCTCTACAAATTTGTCTTCTTACTATTGTCAGACCTCACTAAATCTGGGAGTGAAGAGGAACAGTTATTTTGACAGCTCCGACAGTGACTCCACAATCTCTGATGATGGGGAACAGAGTAATGTGCAGGAGAAACTAAGGAAGGGAAAAATGATCAAATGCTGTTTCCTTCTCAAAAAGGTAGTATAATAAGATTGTTATAAAAATAACGTATTTTATATTTTGCATGTATTTGTTGTCCATCTATACATGCTTTGGAAAAGTCTCATAAAACAGGAAAAGAAAATAAGCGATCCTCTTTGTTTAAAGAAAATAAGAGTAATTCTGGTACCACTTGATATATTAACCCTTTACTCCCCAGCTACGCTTTTCTACGCCTTTACCTTTGCCCCCCGTCTACGCCTTTCTATGCCTTTACCTTTGCCCCCCATCTACGCTTTTCTACGCCTTACACAGTATCGACCAATAAATATGATATATCTTCCATTTAAATGTTGATTCGCCGCGCAGTAAGAAACGCTGGTCAAAAAAATAAATAATCTTTACTTACATTTGATTTTAATTACGTACTTCGTAACATTATAACCTATAAATCTAAATTTAACCGACCAATTATACGTAGTGGGGTTTTCCACGGTCGCATCCAAAATGGAGACGTTTGCCGATTATCTTACCTCAATTCGATGTAAATATTATGACCTTTTCAACACGTGCAAGTTATTAATAATCGTAATATATTCAAATATGATGCTGAATTATACACTAGTTGTGTAAATTCATTATGTCATCCGGATTTTTATGTACAAAATCACATTCATAAAATGCGCGGCAAATACGACAAGTCTTCTTCCATACATTGTAATGTTTAACGTAGCATTTAGGTGTTTAAAACATGAAATCTGCTGAAAGTGCGGGAATTTAAAATAAAATAACACAATTAAGAATGTCTTTGTTGTTCATTTCGTCCATTCATTTCAATATACAAAGTTTCAATCAAATCTTATAACAGACGATACCGGAAGTGAATTGTTTTTATTTATGAAGGGAATTCCTTGATTTCGTCATGACAATGTCGTCCTCGTCTGTTGATAACAGTGATTTGTCTGGAAGTGAAAACGATTTTTCTGGATTCAGTTCCGACGAAATACCAAATTTGTTTAACAATGATGCGTTTAATGACGAAGTATCTGAAATTATGTCATCAGATATCGACATTGAAATGTCATCAGACTCAAGTGACACTGATGATGATCAGCCAACTTGGTTTGCAGACGTGCAAGATATTGACAGAAGTCCATTTACTCAGCGATCGGGACCATCACATTCTTTGCAGGAAACAGCATCAGAACTAGAATATTTTAAATTGTATTTTCCAGTTGGACAATTTGAAAAAATTGTTAGTGAAACAAATAAATTTGCAGCTGAACAAAATGTGGATCATGAAATTGTTGATGATACCTGGACTGAGACCAGTGTGGCTGAAATGTCTGCCTTTCTTGGCATGTTAATTTTAATGGGGATAATCAAAGCTCCTGACTATAGTTTTTATTGGTCAAATGACAATTTTCTATCAAATGAAGGAATCAAAAATGTAATGCCACGCAGAAGATTTGAAAAACTCCTTCAATACCTTCACCTAAATGATGACAACACAAATTTTCCTGCTGATCACCCTAACCATGACAAACTTCACAAAATACGTCCAATACTGGATCAAGTTCTGGAGAACATTGAAAAAACTTACAAGCCTCGGCAACATCAAACCATTGATGAAGGTTTGTATACATTTCTACATTATTGCAAAATAATATATTTCTTTCCAACAGTAGAGATCACAACAGAAATACACATCCATGCAGACATTTAATTGTGTTTCATCATTACATTAATGTGATATTTGTTCAAATTAAAAAAGCCTATAATGTATTTATGATTTAAATTATATGTATAATAAATGTCACTTGTGTGTGCATATCATATACACATAAAAACAGATATCCATAACCACACAATTCCAATCTATCATAACTCTATACATAAATTTAAACATTAAATGCATGAATATGTCACTTTATGTGAATTGTAATGCATACCTTTCCATAATAATACTGTTAAAAAAGTTTAACATTTCATTCACTGATCCAGTCTTAAGTTTGATTAAAATTTCATACAATACTTGATTTAATGATTTATCAATAAGATAATGCACTTTACAGGTATGATTGCATTCAAGGGACGGCACAAGGCCAAGCAGTATCTGCCTTCAAAGCCAATCAAGTGGGGCCTAAAAGTATGGATGCGCTGTGATAGTTTGTCTGGTTTCTGTCATCAGTTTGAATTTTACCAGGGGAAGGAAGATACAGATGAAGTGAATGAGAGCATGAAGGGTCTTGGCTATCGAGTTGTGCAAAAGCTTACTATGCCTTTGAGAGGAAAATCTCATCATGTATATTTTGATAACTTTTTTACATCCATTCGACTGGTACGTAGTTTATTTAGACATGGTATATATGCCTGTGGCACCATGAGGAAAAACCGTAAAGGCTTCCCAGAGGAATTTAAATATCCACCATACATGGAGCAAGGAGACCATTTAATCAGACAGGATGGAAACCTTACAGCCACACTGTGGAAGGACAAGAAACCAGTCACAGTCCTATCCACAGCAGCAGATCCAACCATCATTGGCATTGCTAACCGGAAACAGAAAGATGGGACAGTGCAACTGGTAAACTGTCCAAAGGCGGTCACAAATTACCAACAATACTACAGAGGGGTTGACATATGTGACCAACTCAGGGCCAAATATCCAGTTGGACGATCATCAAAGAAATGGTTATAACAATGGTAGAAAGTCATCCTGAGAGTCAGGAAAGAAGAAAACGATTCAGACAGTTAGATTATCGAATTAATTTGGCAAAGCAGCTCATAGGAAGCTTCAAGAGCAGGAAGGTTGCCATGCATCGAACATCTGTAGCCCCAGTGACACAGGCTAATATTGAGACACACAGACTGCAGGCACTTAAAAGGAAAAAATCCACCTGCAAATACTGTACTAAGCATGGAGAAAAGAGACGTAAAGAAACCAAAATTGGTTGTCTCATTTGCAATGTCCATCTATGCTGCATAGAATGTCACAGTCTGTTTCATCAAAACATGATTGTAGAGGAGTAGACCAGCAAATTGATCTCTAAGCCATTTTTTTATTTTTTACATAGCAGCTATGTCAAAATAAAAAAAAGGCTTTAGAAACCAACTTTCTGGTCTAGTAGAGGAGTAGCTGTTATGTGCTCTACAATTGTCGTTTTTTCATAGTCATATTTGTTTATTTTGTTCCTTAACATGAAACTCAGAGAAGTGATTTTCTTAATAGTTGATATTTATATTCGAGATCAGCTCTTTTTTTAACCACATCGCTAATGACAAATAACAAGAACTCATTATGAAATATTTTTAATAACCTTTAATAAGCTCATGTTTGGAAAGCATGCAAAGTTAATTAATGACTTTGTACAATTTTTTTTAAAAATATAATTCTGATTGAATAATCTAGATTAGTCATGCATAAAAGTACGAATAATTTCAAGCTACTAAGTTTTAATAACATCAAAACTTTGATAATTAATTTCATTGTTGCTGACAAAACAGTACCTGAATTATTCATCGACGATGAAATGATTCATTCAAGTCCATCCTTGCATGAAATAAAGTCATATATCCAACTGAATCACACTACGGCCAAGAGTAAAATGGCACCACGCATGCCATGTGGGTGCATCTATTTTTAGAAACAGGGATTTTCATAATATGACCATACACGATTAAATTATGTTGAAAAGAAATTATTGATAATTATAAGTTATATTGATTAATATGTACTGGTACTTTCCTTTTCTTTTTTTATTCGTTCTGATTTATTTGGGCTATGTATTGTAATTATCATTACAAAAAAGTGATATAAGAAAACAGCCATGACCTAATATAGCACATTGAATTATGCAACGTCGCATGGTGTAATACAGCACGGACTATTATTTTTGTTAAATAGCTAAATATTTATTCACATAATGTTTATATCATGTTTCTTAAGGATTTCAAATATTAATTCATTTATGTGCCAAATGAATTAAAAATATGGCCTGTCTAATGAACAAAGCACCGACTAGATATCGCGATGTCCGCCATTATTATTTTTCTGCCTCTTGTCAGTTTCACTTGTGATTTTTATCTGATATTACAAAGAATATAACAAGAACATGGCTGTGAAAATTTTCAATTAAATATTTTACAAAATAATGTTACCAAATATGCTAATTAAGTACATATTAACATTTACATATTGATGTTTAAAGTTTCGAAGCACAGGTTGGTGTGATTAAAACAAAGCAACTTTTGCATCGAGAGTAGTTGTTTTTATCACGAAATGATAACAAATAATAACTTACGGTAATCTGGTATTTATAACAAATAATAGCTTGCGGTGGAAATGACTAGGTTATTTTGAGGCTATCAGAGCAATGGGAGAATATAATTTTGTGAAGATGACGTTGCTTTTCAGTTTACGTGTTTTTTTATGGGGAGCAAGGGTATGACGTCGTGAACGTCATATGAGAGGCACATGTATTATGGTTTGATTTTCATATGGGGAGTAAAGGGTTAAAGGAATTTACTGGGTGTATTTCCTGTTGTCTAACTGCCATTAGTGAATGTCAGTATCACTTTAGGCAGCTGTAAGGGAGTGAATGTTGAGGTTTCATTTGAAGATTTTAAAGTTTTCGCAAGGCAAGTCAAAGAAAATTCTGTTCCTGTGAGAGAAATTTAGAGAGAGAAAAAGAGAGATTTTAACAAGGTTGTTGTGAGCAAGTCCATTTCCAGTACTCTTACAATATTTTCTCATTCTTTTTGACATATGCTAGTACTTCTTTCGCTCCTGTTCTTAAACTCTTTTGAAGACAAACCAGCATCTAAGGCCATTTTCAAATGGTATGAAGCAGGTTTTCCAAGTTTAGAATTTTGCAATAATATTTGTACTTAGCACTCTAAATTAACATATGTCTGATCATGTTACCTCAAACTTAATGAAGTTGGCAGGGAATGTGGAAATGGGTTCCATTCATGGGTCTGTCTGTCACATTTTCATTTCTGAGGCAAGATTACTAAACTTTACAAAAAATCTCCATTATCCACACTTTCATCTCCAAAAGAAGCAAACAGTTTATGATGTGTTTATGAAATTTGGGACATATGTGAAACTATTTATCTAGATGTTTAATGTGCTTTTCACAATTCTTCCGTTTTATATTTTAGCATTTTCTTCCATCTGGTGATCGTTCAAGTTTTTATTTGCAGAGTAAAATTAAAAAATGCATTAAAGATATCTCTTTGAAATTTAAAGCACATTAGGCTTGTGGTCCAGATGGTGTTGTTGTTACTGGCAAGCTTTCTCACATACCCACGTTGGCCGAATCCGAGATTTGAACCCATGCAGATAGAGGTGAGATGGTAGTGATCCGTAACGGAGAGAGCTTTTTTAGACCACTCGAGGTCCCCTGTGGTCTAGATGTACATTTTGCTATTCACAGTTCATTATTTCTATTTATAATTCAGGATGTCTGTGTGAATATTATACGCATACTAAACTAACTTTGTGCCTTGCAGTTAGAATTCTTCAGTTTAACTACTCTTTTATTTTTGTGTATAAGCCTGTTGATCCACCCAACTCATTAACACCTTGTTTTTGAAGCAAAACTCAAAAGCTGATCAATAAATAACTGGGACACTTGGTAAATATAGCTGATTAATCTACTGAAAAATCATTGCCTTCATCATCTTTTTTTATCTGTGTTCATCAGAAACACTTTGTTTTCTGAGTGAAAAATACAAAAGTGATGGAGATATATACATGCATATTAGATTTGTGCTTTATGAAATTCTTATGTTTCAGAATTTTTCTCCATCTTCAGTGACTCAAATTAAACAAAAAGGCGCTCACATGATGGCTATCACTTCCCTGAATACTTTGTAAATTGGAAATTCCTAAATACACCATTCCCTTGTTAAATCATGCCCTGTTTACTCATGACCCTGCTTCGATCAATGAAAATGTCACGCAGAGTGGAGGCAGTACCTTAATAAATAAATACAAATTAAATAATTTTTTATCAATTATAATTTTAATTCTAGTTCTAATTTTAAACTCCTTTTAAGTGTAATTGTCATAAATGCAACATGTCCTCATCTTATTAAATGTAAAATGCGTGAATCTACTGCAACAGCTATGTCTGCGAGTCTTTCTCTGAGACTCTAATTAAGTGTAGACCATGTTTTGATAACTGATTTGCAGAAGTATTTGTACTGAATTAAAAGCTGGCCTCCTTTGTATTACCATGTTAATTATGTCTTTTAAATCAAATTAAAAGAGGTGGAATAAAAGAAAAGTTAAAAGGCATGAAGATCCTACAAACTTAAAATCTAGCGGCCCCAGTCATATGTCGGGTAAACTCACTTCATTTTGATCAATTGAACACTATTATAATTGTTATTGTGTATGTAACAAAAACTACCTTAAATTAACTGACTCTTTCATATCTGTGATCAAAGATAGCAAGGCAGCCAAGCATAATGAATACTTTATAAAATAAACAGCTTGATTTCACAAATATGGACCATTGTGGGCAAGTGAGTTTCATAAATATTCTCAAGGATGATAAAAGATTTTATTATTAATTCCAATGAAATCACAAAATCAGTATTTTGCTATTTGAACAATACAAAAATTGAGTTTTAGCATAGATGATTGTCTCACAAATCAAATGTAACATGTTTTCGAGTTCTATGTTGTTGAGACCCGACTGAATTTCTAAGACATCATATGAATGGAATCACACCTCTGATCACCTCATCCAATCCTCCATGTGACTTTCTGCAGAAAAACTTGACTAGGATTTGTTGGATTTCAATCAAATTTGTTACATGGTTCTGAATGATTGCCAGCTTTCCAAAACATCATTTACTTAATTTATCACCCTTTATTGTTGTTCCCTTGACATGGTTTTTTATTTTTGCAAATAGCTCTAGATTTGTTTTTAATTTGCCATACATTGAGCTTGTCATGTCAAAATATTAAATATTTGTGGGAAAATAAACATTTAATCATCTAATTTCAACCTCTTTCGGGTTTCTTTATATCCTCGTTCTTGTTGGTTTGCTGACCATGCACAGAATTTAAAATTAACTGACTAAACTGATGCCCAAGTCACTTTGTTATGCCTACTATTCATTTCACTTTGTTATGCCTACTATTCATTTCACTTTGTTATGCCTACTATTCATTTCACTTTGTTATGCCTACTATTCATTTCACTTTGTTATGCCTACTATTCATTTCACTTTGTTATGCCTACTATTCATTTCACTTTGTTATGCCTACTATTCATTTCACTTTGTTATGCCTACTATTCATTTCACTTTGTTATGCCTACTATTCATTTCACTTTGTTATGCCTACTATTCATTTCACTTTGTTATGCCTACTATTCATTTCACTTTGTTATGCCTACTATTCATTTCACTTTGTTATGCCTACTATTCATTTCACTTTGTTATGCCTACTATTCATTTCACTTTGTTATGCCTACTATTCATTTCACTTTGTTATGCCTACTATTCATTTCACTTTGTTATGCCTACTATTCATTTCACTTTGTTATGCCTACTATTCATTTCACTTTGTTATGCCTACTATTCATTTCACTTTGTTATGCCTACTATTCATTTCACTTTGTTATGCCTACTATTCATTTCACTTTGTTATGCCTACTATTCATTTCACTTTGTTATGCCTACTATTCATTTCACTTTGTTATGCCTACTATTCATTTCACTTTGTTATGCCTACTATTCATTTCACTTTGTTATGCCTACTATTCATTTCACTTTGTTATGCCTACTATTCATTTCACTTTGTTATGCCTACTATTCATTTCACTTTGTTATGCCTACTATTCATTTCACTTTGTTATGCCTACTATTCATTTCACTTTGTTATGCCTACTATTCATTTCACTTTGTTATGCCTACTATTCATTTCACTTTGTTATGCCTACTATTCATTTCACTTTGTTATGCCTACTATTCATTTCACTGGCGGCATTGGTTCATATAGCAGACCTTCAATTTGTTTTCACTTAAAAGTTTAGTTACAGACTCGCAAGGAAAAGAAAAACAACAGTGGTTTTAAGGTTCAGAACCATTTTCTTTTTCAGAAATCTCTTAGAAAAGGTTGGAGAGTAGTCAGGGTTTGTACCAGAGAGAATCCATCATCACTGGAGTATGCTGCTGTCAAAAGTATACTTGCCAAAGTAAGCTAAAGCTATTTTGATTTTTTTTAATGAGCAGTTTATTTAATTCTTGAAGGAATATTTCTTTTAATAATCATCCTTTTCGACAGGTAAGTTTCAGCTATTATACATTTTCATACTAATAAACATGATATAATACGTACATCTTTTATGTTCAGGAATGCGTTGTAAAATAATAGCGCTGATAAAAAAGAACAAAGACAATGAGACGTTCCTAAACAGGCCTCCACTTATAAAGCATATTGTAAAAACTGATATTAGCTTTTTATGCTGGCCACCATACTAGAATGCGCATTTTTTAATTTGGTATTGTCCAGAATTATTATTTATTTTGATAAGAAATGTTTCAAACATTAGAAAATATGGACAAGATATTAAAAGTAATATTTGGTCCAAAGAATATAATTATTTTGACAGAGAAAGTAATTCTGCTAAATTAAAGGCATAATCTTTGCAATGACTGATAAAACAAAATTGTGGAAATGCTTTGCTTGTTTACACCAGATGCATACTATATTGCACAGTCTATTTTCTTGTTTGATTATTCAACAAAAATGAGTAATTTAGTTTAATGAGTGAAACATGTGATGGTCATTAGTGCTTGGGGATTGGAATAAAACCAAAAATTCCTTTTAAAAAATGCAGATGAGAATGGGCAGCTGTTAGACCATGTTGGGTTATAAAACAGGGATATTGCCTTTGAAGTACAAAGTTTGCTAGTCAGTGTCCTGTTAATGAATATAGTGTCCCAAATGATGTCAAATTCCTTAATTTCTTTCACATTTCCTTTCTGTAGGTTAAACTGATCAATACATAAATTAAAATAAACCAATCATTTCTTCAGGAAAGGTTATCAGAAGCAGTGCCGGGTAAGATATGGAACTTAAACTGCTGTTACCTTACCAGCTCCAGCAGAGGAAATACAGGTAGATTAAAAATACTGTAAATTTAATGCTTTTATGTATAACAGATTCTGTTAATGCAAGTCATCTAGAAATGAACATGGCTTCAAATGGATGTTGTAAAGGCAGTGTGTAATACCTGCTCATTCTGTATATAAATTCTAGGCTCTACCTGTTGTAACAGCAGTGTGTAATACCTGCCCATTCTGCATATAGATTCTAGGCTATACTTGTTGTAACAGCAGTGTGTTGTACCTGCTCATTCTGAATGTAGATTCTAGGCTATACATGTTGCAACAGCAGTGTGTATGTAGTACCTGCCTATTCTGAATATAAATTCTAGGCTATACATGTTGCAACAGCAGTGTGTATGTAGTACCTGCCTATTCTGAATATAAATTCTAGGCTATACATGTTGCAACAGCAGTGTGTATGTAGTACCTGCCTATTCTGAATATAAATTCTAGGCTATACATGTTGCAACAGCAGTGTGTATGTAGTACCTGCCTATTCTGAATATAAATTCTAGGCTATGCATGTTGTAACATCATTGTGTAGGACCTTTCTATCCTGAATATAGATAATAGGCTATACCTTTTGTAACAGCAGTGTGTAGTACCTGCCCATCTTTACTGTAGATTTAAGGTTATAATTTTGTGACATCAGTGTGTAGTACCTGCACATCTTGACTGTAGATTTAAGGTTATAATTTTGTGACAGCAGTGTGTAGTACCTGCCCATCTTGACTGTAGATTTAAGGTTATAATTTTATGACAGCAGTGTGTAGTACCTGCCCATCTTGACTGTAGATTTAAGGTTATAATTTTGTGACAGCAGTGTGTAGTACATGCACATCTTGACTGTAGATTTAAGGTTATAATTTTGTGACAGCAGTGTGTAGTACATGCACATCCTGAATTAAGATTCTGGGCGTTGTATCTTGATATTATGGTTTTATATCCTGCATGAATTATCCCAGTTTTGAAAAAAAGCAATAATACTTGAATATGCCCACATTCCCATTCAAAATGCAGTCACTTAATATACTTTAATATCTTTCTGGAGGTGCATGTGATGTGTGTGAAAACATCTTGGAGTATGTTCTTAAGTCTTCCCAATATTTGGTTATCTTGAAAATTATGCATGGCTCTCAGCATTAAGAGGTTAGTGTTAGGACCGGTCGGCCTGGTGTAAAGATAATGCGACTGGGTGGGACATAATGCTACATGTCCGTGGCATGATGCCCCAGTGCTAGACATCACTATAAACTGCCACATTGCAACATCATATCAATCTAACTAAAGAATTGTTAAAGCTATGTTAAACATCCAAATCACACACACACACACAAATGGTAATTTATTCAGAAAAGCAAACAATTTCATTAGAAAAAGTATTTTATAAGCTCTGCTGGAACAGCATATGGGACAATCCATCTTCCATCCATTGTCTATCTCTCCATCGATTAGCAAAAGTTGGTTACTGCTACTCCTTTGAAACTAATTTGAAGATTTCCATGAAACTTTACATCCCATGGTCTAGACGAATTACATTTCCATGAAACTTTACATCCCATGGTCTAGACAAATTACATGTCCATGAAACTTTACATCCCATGGTCTAGATAAATTAGAAGATTTCCATGAAACTTTACATCGCATGGTCTAGACTAATTACATTTCCATGAAACTTTACATCCCATGGTCTTGACTAATTACATTTCCATGAAACTTTACATCCCATGGTCTAGACTAATTAGAAGATTTCCATGAAACTTTACATCCCATGGTCTAGACTAATTACATTTTCATGAAACTTTACATCCCATGGTCTAGACTAATTAGAAGATTTCCATGAAACTTTACATCCTATGGTCTAGACTAATTACATTTCCACGTAACTTTACATCCCATGATCAAGACTAATTACATTTCCATGAAACTTTACATCCCATGGTCTAGACTAATTACATTTCCATGAAACTTTACTTACATCGCATGGTCTAGACTAATTACATTTCCATGAAACTTTACATCCCATGGTCTAGACTAATTACATTTACATGAAACTTTACATCCCATGGTCTAGACTAATTACATTTCCATGAAACTTTACTTACATCTCATGGTCTAGACTAATTACATTTCCATGAAATGTTACATCCCATTGTCTAGACTAATTACATTTCCAAGAAACTTTACATCCCATGGTCTAGACTAATTATATTTCCATGAAACTTTACATCCCATGGTCTAGACTAATTAGATTTCCATGAAACTTTACATCCCATGGTCTAGACAGTCCTAAATGAAAATGGTGTTGCTCAGATTTCCAGTATAGCCACTATAGCAGCCATCATGAAAATCATTTTATTACTATTCTTCCAGAATGGATGGTTATATCAAAACGAGTTTTCAATAAAATATGTGTGATGATGTCTAGATGGTCCTAAACAAAATACTCATCCTGTGGCTGCAGTGGTGGACAGCTTGAAAATCTGCCTTTTTCTACACCTCTTGAAAGGAAAGTCAACATGAGGTTTTCACTAAAAGACTTTGTATCGTGTCTGTTTGGTCATAAGTGAAAATGGTGCCAATCTGATGTCCACAATGGCCACCACAGATGGTCGTATCAACAATGGGATTTTGTTAAAAGAATTCTTGTGATGTTGCTTCTAAATGAAAAGGGTATCAATCCAACATCCAATATGGCTGCATTAGTCTTTTTGAAAATATTGTTATTGCTACTCCCCCAGAATGGATAGTCATACCAACATGGGGCATAGGGTTTTCACTGAAAGGGTTCTTAGTATGTCTAGCTTGTAGGCAATCAAAAGGCAAGGTGGTTAGGTATAAACAACCCTCTTTCACACATTACTTAATTGACTGACAGTTACTAGGGTGATATGTCGAGTCCTTTGCAGACTTTTGTGGGGGAACCCATTATGCTAATTTGCAAAGGTAAAGTTAACAAAATGAAACGACCCAATTCATTTTAAGTTATTGGTAAATTGAAGAAATGTGTGTTGAAGAACAAACATTATTGCACATCATTGCCTTTAATAAAAATGTTTAAACTACCTTATTAAAGAGAGATAAGAAAGCAAGTTTCTCCATTCCAAAGCATCCTGTCTTTTGCCACTGACTGAATACCCACACTGCCTGCAGACAGTCATTCATTGAGGTGTGTGGGGGGTGGGGCCAGATCTCCTGCAATATCAGTTATGCTGGATCCGACTATTGTTAATGTTTTAAGGTTTTAACACTCTTTTTTAGCACGCAATAGCCTATACATGGCAGCCAGTATTAAATGGTGGAGGAATAACCCAGGAAAACTCTGTAAAGAACCACCAACTCATGAGAAGCTGCTGGCAAGCTTTCTCACATACCCAGTGATCAAATCTGAGACTCGAATCCACACAGACATAGGTGAGATGGCAGTGATCTGTAATGGAGAGCACTTTCGGCCACTCGGGGGTCCATCATATTTCTAGTCAGATTTTACTCGTTATGATAAATGCATAGTATGATTATTTCAGTCAGAATTGTGTTAAAGTTTAATTAAATTTAAGGCAATATGTAAAAAAACACATTTAGTGTGATTTAGAAAGCATCAAGCACCCAAGAAAATTAAATTTCTGAACTTCTGTTTAACCCTTAAAGTGCTGTATTGTTTTGCAGTAAAAGGTCCCTCAGTGCTGAATTGTTTCAGGGAAGAAAAGAAGAAAACTGCAGTCTTTAAATTGCATGTATTTCATTAAATATACACTATTGATAGACAAACCCTATATAAAAAATGATGGTGCGTGTCTATACTTTAAGATTAGCATCAAGACACATGTAGGTTTAACATATTTGCAGGTACAGGTGTAAATACAGGTAAAATGACAAGTTACAATTGTATTTCATCAGTATTTTTGTTTGTTTTTTGATGGAAAAGTTCAAATATATCTACGAAATGTTATATTCTTTAGTAGTCCAACCATTCACATGTTATGTCTGTCAAAATGTTATATATAAATTGTGAAAATCACAGGTAAAGGCAAAGTGACAGTTTTGCAAAAATCCACTCCATGAATGTCAGAGGTATGTTTAAACCCTCCAGTCAGCAATTAATGTTCATGAAACACTATCACCTGTTATTTATTATAATATCATCAAACCGAGGTCCATAGCAACAGCTTTATTTTTGTTCAATCATTGGGCTGATTTTGTGTGAAGAGTCACCTTAATTGTTCTCATTGTCTTACAGGTGTAAATTGCTTGGAATAGCTTGAAATCTATCCCATACTTATTTTTTTGCTGATGTATGCGGTTGATATCACATCATCAATAGCCCATTAGGAATCGAGAACAGACATATGTACCTAACCCATTGTTTTAATCGATGCGAAAACGTTTTAGATGCTCAGATAAGACAGGCCACCATTTCTTCATGCGACTTTTTTCGTTCAAGTCTGCCCCATGAACTCTCTGATCTGCACTACGATTTGTTTGATCTACTATCAGATGCAATAGCTCGTCATCTAAGAAAAAGTCTTCAATAGTCCGTAGGTTAATTATTCACCATCTCGACATTTAATTTTGAATTACCAGTGAATGGGGGTTGACAGGCGCGCCATCTTTTCACGTCAAGCGAGCATGTACATCCGACTCCAGTTCCACTTAAATTACTGGCTCAAAATCATTCATGTGTATTTCCATCAATACCTCGCTTGCTCCAATAATGTCATTTTTCTCAATTTATTCAAAATCACTATTAGTATCACTATCAGAAGCGAATATTTGTTGCAAGAAATCACCGTATTCAGCGTCAGCCATTTTAGCTTTGCACATGTACCATGTGTTTAGAAGCGAGCATTTGTAAAATTACATCGTTAATAATATAGTAAAGTACTGCAGAATGCTCTTTCCGGGCCTTCTCAAACCAATCAAATATAGTTTTACAGGCATTTATGGCAAGATGAAGTTATAGAATGCGATCAGTGTTGCTCACCTCGAGCGCGACTATAGTCGCGTCACGCACTACGGACCCAAAACAACAGCGCGACTATAGTCGCGACACACACTTTAAGGGTTAATGGAGTTTGACTTTGTGAAGCACAGCAGGAAGTGGGAGCATTTTAATGTTTTGGACTCTCTGCTGAAAACATATTGACTTACCTCATTCTGGAATGTATGACACCAGTTGAAATAGCAGCACCACCAATATGTAACATTGGGATGGACCAGAACATATTCGACATGCTGATTTGACCATTCAGATTTGTTATTTTTATTATTATTTTATCGTAATCTTGTTACAATACCAATTAGTAATCAACCTATGCTTTTCAGGATAATTTTTGCTATGAAATAGACTAATTGAAGACACATGCACATGCTCATGTTTGCACAGATGATTTGTGTTGATAAAATACTGACACCGCTACTGGACAAAGTTGATGTTTATTAATGCTGTATTACCTGTAAAACATGAAACTTGAAAATGCTATTGCTCCCTTTACCCCAATTAAGTAGTCAGTCCCAAATGTGCTGTATATTCTTTTTTTTCTTCACATGGAGGTATATATTCTTCTCTGTATAGAGACATGTCAACAATGCCAACGCTAATGTTGCCAAGAACAATTTAGTTCTGACTTGGATTCCGTCAGTCTTTTTGCGAAGTTTGAACATTAGTATCATCCAGTTTCTAACAAGTGTAAAGATGAATACAAATGACACTTGTATTTGCTTCATTCCCCCACATGAACTATTGAGAGCCTGCATCTAACTCAGACCATAATCATTCAGTCTGAAACTCGGAATATGTTTTTATTTGTCATTGAGTTTGTGATTATGTATGTTTTTTAAAATAGTATGTGTTGTGACTATATTTGACTCTAAGTCTGCTAAAAAAATATTTGGTAAGATTGTTAAATGCTTTAAATGAAAACAGGCAAGTTATTATCTATTATTAATATTTCCATTTTGTGTGTGGTAAGATTGTTAAATGCTTTAAAGAAAATAGGCAAGTTATTATCTTTTATTAATATTTCCATTCATTTGTCATAGGTTGATATGAAAAGATAGCTTATTTTATATTTAGATGATGTCACTTGTGTGGTGGGGGTCACATGTGCTGACACCTCCTTGGGACCTCAAAACACACTTTTTTGAGTCTCATAAACCTACCAACACTCGGAAAATATGGCAGATATGCCACCAGAGTGGCCATCTTGAAAATCTTGTTTCTACTAATCCTGATATGTAAAGACTTCTGACAATGTATAGTTAGCCCTAAATGACAATGGTAATGATCTGACTGACTTCCAATTTTTTTCCACCAAAGTAGGTTAATTTAAGGTTGTTTAATTATATTACCTACATAATATGATTGATTGGGCTAATTTAAGGTAGTTTAATTATATTACCTACATAATATGATTGATTGGGCTAATTTAAGGTAGTTTAATTATATTACCTACATAATATGATTGATTGGGCTAATTTAAGGTAGTTTAATTATATTACCTACATAATATTATTGATTAGGCTAATATAAGGTAGTTTAATTATATTACCTACATAATAGGATTGATTAGGCTAATTTAAGGTAGTTTAATTATATTACCTACATAATATGATTGATTGGGCTAATTTAAGGTAGTTTTATTATATTACCTACATAATATGATTGATTGGGCTAATTTAAGGTAGTTTAATTATATTACCTACATCATATTATTGATTAGGCTAATTTAAGGTAGTTTAATTATATTACCTACATAATATGATTGATTGGGCTAATTTAAGGTAGTTTAATTATATTACCAACATAATATGATTGATTGGGCTAATTTAAGGTAGTTTAATTATATTACCTACATAATATGATTGATTAGGCTAATTTAAGGTAGTTTGATTATAATAATACCTATATAATATGATTGATTGGGCTAATTTAAGGTAGTTTAATTATATTACCTACATAATATGATTGATTGGGCTAATTTAAGGTAGTTTAATTATATTACCAACATAATATGATTGATTGGGCTAATTTAAGGTAGTTTAATTATATTACCTACATAATATGATTGATTGGGCTAATTTAAGGTAGTTTAATTATATTACCTACATAATATGATTGATTGGGCTAATTTAAGGTAGTTTAATTATATTACCTACATAATATGATTGATTGGGCTAATTTAAGGTAGTTTAATTATATTACCTACATAATATGATTGATTGGGCTAATTTAAGGTAGTTTAATTATATTACCTACATAATATGATTGATTGGGCTAATTTAAGGTAGTTTAATTATATTACCTACATAATATTATTGATTAGGCTAATATAAGGTAGTTTAATTATATTACCTACATAATAGGATTGATTAGGCTACTTTAAGGTAGTTTAATTATATTACCTACATAATAGGATTGATTGGGCTAATTTAAGGTAGTTTTATTATATTACCTACATAATATGATTGATTGGGCTAATTTAAGGTAGTTTAATTATATTACCTACATCATATTATTGATTAGGCTAATTTAAGGTAGTTTAATTATATTACCTACATAATATGATTGATTGGGCTAATTTAAGGTAGTTTAATTATATTACCAACATAATATGATTGATTGGGCTAATTTAAGGTAGTTTAATTATATTACCTACATAATATGATTGATTAGGCTAATTTAAGGTAGTTTAATTATAATAATACCTACATAATATGATTGATTAGGCTAATTTAAGGTAGTTTAATTATATTACCTACATAATATGATTGATTGGGCTAATTTAAGGTAGTTTTATTATATTACCTACATAATATGATTGATTGGGCTAATTTAAGGTAGTTTAATTATATTACCTACATCATATTATTGATTAGGCTAATTTAAGGTAGTTTAATTATATTACCTACATAATATGATTGATTGGGCTAATTTAAGGTAGTTTAATTATATTACCAACATAATATGATTGATTGGGCTAATTTAAGGTAGTTTAATTATATTACCTACATAATATGATTGATTAGGCTAATTTAAAGTAGTTTAATTATAATAATACCTACATAATATGATTGATTAGGCTAATTTAAGGTAGTTTAATTATAATAATACCTACATAATATGATTGATTAGGCTAATTTAAAGTAGTTTAATTATAATAATACCTACATAATATGATTGATTAGGCTAATTTAAGGTAGTTTAATTATAATAATACCTACATAATATGATTGATTAGGCTAATTTAAAGTAGTTTAATTATAATAATACCTACATAATACCTTAAATACCTACATAATATGATTGATTAGGCTAATTTAAGGTAGTTTAATTATATTACCTACATAATATGATTGAGTAGGCAAATTTAAGGTAGTTTAGTTATAATAATACCTACATAATACCTTAAATACCTACATAATATGATTGATTAGGCTAATTTAAGGTAGTTTGATTATAATACCTTCAAAATAATATTTATAAGAGCATGAGTTGACCTGACACATGACCATGACTGCTTACTCATATGCAGATAGGATTTTCATGCCTTTTAACTTTTTATTTGATTTTGATACAACTGACGTAATTAACATAATTTTACAAACCAGGCCTTCCTTCAGTCAAGTGTAACGATACAAGAGATATTTCTACAAATATGAGGTCATTTTCCATATTCGAATACAGGGCATGTTGCATTTATGATGACTACGCTGAAACCAGGTTAAATGAGAGACTAAAACACAAATTTTACTTAACAAATTGGGTTTAAATTATTTATTAATGTTTTGCCCCAAGTGGGGCATATTATATATATATATATATATATATATATATATATATATATATATATATATATATATATATATATATATATATGTATGTATGTATGTATACACAATATGGGGCATATTGTTATATTCGAATATAACAATATTGATCAAAATTTTGTTGAATATTGTTATTTACAGTGTACTGAGAATGTTGTTTCTAAAAACAAATTTAACAAAATTACATGATGTCATTAAAAGAATTTCATGATGTTAATTCAATTTCCAGGTAATCTCTACTGTTCTCAATGACAAAATGAGCAATACATCAAGGTTTTGTTTAAAAATTCTGATTGTGATTTGCTTACATTCAACTAATAAGGGCCAATTTGGGGGGTAGTTTCTAGTTTTGAAAAATAGGATCATGCCTGGCCCATCATTATAAGATGTTCTGAAAGCTTTCCAGGTTCAAGCTGTAGAGGCAGTAGTGTATTACACTCCAGCGTCAATTATTAAAATGATACAGGTGTGGTTTATTAAAGCTACATTCCAATGCTAGTTATTAAAACTAAACTACACTGAGTATCCTGCTTGAATTGTCCTACTTTGTCATGCCTGAAATCCTGAAATGTTTGTATATAATCGCAAATTTCTGCTTTTTATCATCTTATTAGGTTATTCATTTATGTATGTGTGTGTGACTTCTTGATTACTTCATTCACAAGTCTTAACAAAATATCTCACCAAATAATGTGTGATTCCAAAATATGTCCCTAATTAAGACTCTAGTGTTATAAGAGTTGCATTTAGTTGGGAAAACTTTATTCTTGTTACTAAAGCAGATATTTTAAAGCATGCCTTAATCCAGGCATGGCCAGCCCACAATCAAGTCTTCAGTCCTTTAAAAATGTGCATTTTATTTAATACTTATTCTATATGTGACTATCTTAATTAACAAATATTATTATAGCCATGTAATATGAAATGCTATGAGTGTCATGTAATAATTGTGTTGGATTTGTATTATAAAACTTATTATTCATGCAGGCCACAACCTTAACAGTCCTTGAATTTAACACAAATTTCTTGGTAGCCAGAAGGACTAGTGTACTGAGAAATTTACTAGCCCTGCGAAACATTTACTAGCCCTGTCCACAAAACAATGTCACACACTCGTATTGAGATTAACAACAATTTTATTTCATAAATAGCATTATCATATAAAATGTAGAAGTACAGAAGTATAAATTCTACTTTAAATCATCAATAAATTCACATTTCTTGTTTATCAAGATAATCTGGATCCAATTCCAGAAAGTGATCCAGGTGTCCTTTCTCGTCCTCCACCTGCACTCTGGATCCTTATGGGGTTTGTTCTGGTCTCCTTACCCGTCTCCCTGAAACATTCCACAAATGTATTGCTGATAATCGATCATATGTTGGAATGTCATTTGTATGAAACATGATGAAGAGTAGGTCGAACAGAATCCAAGGTCGCAAACAAGATCTCCAGTCACTCTTCCCCATTTTCATCTCTAAGAAACCCCTTTCAGCATCAGCAGAGTGGGCTGGGATTGTCAGGATGAGGTCAATCAATGCCAGAATATTCTTGCAGTCAGCAGCATATGATTGTACAACTGTAGGCCAAGTCAAAGCATAGATGGCTTTGTAACTGCAAGATAACAGAATGAATTAATAAATAGAAATTTTAATAAATTTATATAAAGAAAAAAGTAATGTCAGTACTTACATAATGTTTTTATTGAATTGTTTTTGAAAAGATTTCTTCATTTCTTTAAATGGTTACCTTTGTAATCAAGATACTATGCTAAATAAAGAATTTTTAATAAATCTGGCATCAGTGATGTTTCTTGTATTTATTTTAAATATTTGAATATACACCTACTTGCTGTAGGCTTTGTTTTAATGAGCCGGTCAAATACATGTCTATTTAAATTTTCCAAGATCTTTCCAGCGGTCGATTCTTCTGGTGATATCTGCATAGCTGCTTTTCTCTCTGAACTCTTTTTGTGTTCCCCACAGCTTTCATGTGCGTTTATTAATTCCATTTTAATGTTCGAACAACCCGCAACAAAACTGGAACTTTTCTCTGTGTTTGTTTTTGCGAATTCCATACACCAGTTACACTGCATTATGTTCTTTTCCTCATCATAATTCAGCCATTCCCTTTCTTTTGTCCATGTCTTCTGAAACGTTGGATTACGCTTTTCCCTGTCATATGAATAATTCCTCTCTTTTATGTCATTTTCATTCAACTTTTGCTTTTTTTCCGGAGGCTGAACACCTTCTATAAAACACCACATTTTGCATGTCTTATAAGGCGGGAATTGTGCCTCGTTTTTAAATTTGAGATGTTACAGTATAACTGATGCGAATTATTTGAAGCAAGAAAAGGAATGACACAGTGTCCTTTATAGTGTCCCCCCCCCCCCTCCATCAAATGGCTTCTCCCTAATAAAGACTTGACTTCAGCAGATGTTCTGCATGATTAAAGCAGTGGCTAAAGTAAACATTGTTATTAAATATTAACATCAAAAGATGATGTTAGTTTCAACTTGGAAAATGTGTGCTCCCATCAAACGAAGCCATCTGACTCGGCGCGTTGTATTTAATTCAGGTGCTTGACACGAGCTTGGTGTGAATGAAAAAGAAAACAATAATCAAAAGGAACAAAATCATACATAGCGACAAAAATACCAAAAATATTCCTGAGGTATTTTTGTCACTCTGTATGATTTGTTTCTTTAGATATTTTTCCCTCTGCACGTCAAGAGCGCATTGAACACCTGTGGTATTTAACAGCTCCAATTACGGTCTCATCATTAATAACGTATGTTTGGTAATTGTTCCTAATTAATCGAACCTCAGTGTATTGTTGAAATTAATAATAAGCGTGAATATTTTCAATCTTAGATGCCCATGTGAGATTTTAATTCCCATCTAATGCTTGGATATCTCCACGTGTATATAATTATTTGTTCAATCTTTTTTTGGGGGGGGGGTAATAAAAGCTATTCTTATTATCATAGAAAAAGTAGTTGCTTGGAAAATGATGTGTCAGTAATGTTATCATAATAAATTGATCTAATTCTTCTAATTATTTCGATGCAAACGTAAAATATGAGTTACCCGTTTGTGACTCGGAGCAAGCAAAAAAAAAATACCTTCAAGAAACAAACATGTAAAATAATTTCTTTTAATAGTTTATGCTATGTTCTTATGTGTGGTGTAACGTTTCGTAATTTGTTACTGTGGTCACGTAAATAAAGCGTGATACCATTTAATTCGCTATCAGATTAATACGGATCAATTTCCAAACTTACGTTGTTATTGACGGGACCTAAATTGGCGCTGTTAAGTGAAACGCACATAATCAGATGGCTTCTTGTAATAGAAACACATTTCCAAGGCAGAAATTGACTTCATCTTCACATGCTAATATGTTATGACTCTGTTTACAACGGTCACTCCGTTGATTCTAAAGAACATCGGCCGAAGTCACGTCTTTATTAGGGTATTGAGTAAACAAACGCTGACTGTTGATAACCAAAAACTTACTAGCCCGTCGGACTAATAACATTATGAAAGTTACTAGCCCGACAGGAAATCTACTAGCCTCGGGCTAGCGGACTACAGCTAATTTCGAGCCCTGCCTTAAGCATTTTTTTCTGTTTTGGCCCACATCCAAAATGCGAAACTCACCTGTCTTAAGCAATTAAGTTATTTTGGATACAGACCATTATGGTTAAGTTTCTTGTAACCCAGTTAAACATTAAGATTGTACAAATCTCAACGCTTCAGCTGACATAAATTTCCATTAGCCACAATTGTGGTATATCTTATTATGCTTACTAAAATTAGACCAGTCATTCTAGTTTTTCTGACCGATTTTGTCTGAGAGTAAGAAGACTTTAAACTTTCAAATTTGATAGTTTTTCTGACCGATTTTGTCTGAGAGTAAGAAGACTTTTTTTTTTTTTAACTTTTAGATTTGATAGATAAAGTTACAAGGGTTCATGTCATCATCAGTTTATTTACATTTCAGCCATCAATCCATTGCGAGACATTAAAGGTCAAACTTCAGCCCATAAAAAGAGAGTATACCTGAAAGTGCGAGGGAAAAAATGTCTTGTTTTCCAGGCCAAGGATGAAGAGGAGTGGCATGAGCTGATATCATTGCTTTTTCCATTGTGTTCAACTGGCACAGTGGCAGCTAAAACAGAAAGTGATCAAGCAGAAAGCGAGTTGAAAGATGAAAGTTCAGCATGAATAATTCACTTTGTATTCACTCACTGATGCTTTATGTTTTATGTGTATCATAGAGACCTTGATTTCAATCCAAAGTAGTTAACAATTATGATCAGCAAAGTAGAAATTGTTTCTGTGCAATCCTGATCATGACTTGTGTGGGTCCAGATCCAGATTTGAGACTTATCAGACTTTGATGCTGTAATCCACCCATATTCATGTACAATGCCTAATGTTAATGCTTTGCATAGTCTTCATCTACAAAATGAGAACATTAAGTTGAGTCAGACATTTCAAGAATCCAAACAATTGGCACATTAGCATAGAAATCAATGCTTAGCTACTTGCCCATGTTTGGGGAAAAAAGCAGGAAAGGCAATTTACATAAATTTGTATATTCTATACACCAGCTTATAACTCAATTAAACTGTAAGGCAATACACAACTTTTTAAGGCTGCAAAAAAAAGCTAATTTCACTATGACCATATGGTAAGTTGAAGTGCTTTACATGTCAGAAATGTCTGCAAGGGGTGACATGTTGTTAGCAAGTTCAAGTTGCACTTAGGAAAAATAAACAAGTCAGACTAGATGGGACAAATAAAGACATAACCAAGTTAGAATAAATACATTTGTATTATTGAGATGAATATGTGTAACTAAATTGTCAACTTACATTTTGTCCAGCTTCATGTAATGAAATTCATAATGCTTAACATTTTCAATCCATTTATAATAAATATATGCGTGAAATTATAGATCATATACGGGTATAATAATGGTAGTCCTGTTTGCAATATCATGTTATATTTTAGTTTCTAAAGTCTTCTAATAAATAATTATATTGATCCTACAAAAGTCAGTCTAATATCAAAACCCAAGGATTCATATTCATCATTGGAATTACCAGATAAAGTTTTGAACTTCATGCTAATACAATGATTGTGATTATTTGTCTTATTCATTGTCTGACTCAAAAGTTTTTGCAAGCTAAGGAGGTAAGGTCAGATTTTTAAAAAAAAAATTGTCACACATATTAGATGACCGATATTCATCACTAATAAAACTTGGAGTAAAATTAGTTGACACATTGAGTATATACAGAAAATTTGAGTAAAATTAGTTGACACATTGAGTATATACAGAAAATTTGAGTAAAATTAGTTGACACATTGAGTATATACAGAAGATTTGAGAAATTCTCACAGGGGAAATGATGGTCATCTGCAAATAAATTGAACAAAAACAAAAACGCAACTAAAGAAAAAACGTAATTCTTGCATTGTTATATGTTATGTTTATCTAGAAAATAAGCCATTAACATCAATGATTTGGAAGTACAGTGTCTGAAACTAAACTGGAGAAAAGCACAGCTAAATTGAGCTTTTAGAAAATAATGTTGCCTTTCCTGCATCAGACCACAAATCTTAAGTTTTACAGATACATGTTTTTCAAGTCAATAATTTTACAGTACATGTTATTCGATCACCTGTGGAAAAATATAGCAACATATTGCCTAGCTGATGGGGTCATTATCAGCTTAGAAGGTCTGTTAAAGTGTATTTGTGTGTGGAAACATAGGGGAATATAAATTCAGTTCTATTGTTGTTGTTGTAGGGTTTAACACCATTTTTCAGCACACAATAAGCTATACATGGTGGCCAGTATTATTGGTGGAGGAAGAACCCGGAAAAATCCTCGGAAGGAACCACCAACCCATGAGAAGCTACTGGCAAGCTTTCTCACATTAGCCGAATCATAGACTGGAACCCACACAGGCAGAGGTGAGATGGCAGTGATCCGTAACGGAGAGCGCTTTAGACCACTCGGGGCCCCTAAATTCAGTTTAAACAATGTGTTCTTTCTTCTTCAAATGCACAGTGCAATCATAAAGCCTAATTCAAACTACCTCACTAAGCCAGCCCTTTCAGGCTAAAACCATTTAGCTAATGGTACAAGTTATGTGCCCACCAAGGTGTCAGAGTGATCTCCGTTGATACATGGAATGGTACGAAATCCTGTGAATAATTCAGGTACTATCTCTGCTTGTGTCGCATAGCTGAATTTGTAAGGGGGTAATCTAGTAGTTCTCCTAAGGTATTATGACTAGGTAAGTTTTATTGAAGAAACATTAAATTTAAAGAAATTGGTGTGTGTGTGTGTGTGTGTATATAAAATGTTCATTTTCTTCCTGAAATTTATAACTTCTAATAAGGAATGTTTAGTTATATAATGAGTAACAAGATAATTGTTGATTAAGCAGCTCAGATTGTCTTGCCATCAAAGGATAAGTACTATTTACTTTACATTGTCAGAACTGAGCAATATTTTATGATATTGCACACATACATATTGCACTCTCATGTGCGACACATCCACCCAGTATTAGTACAGTAAAAACTACTATGAGTGACCTCTGCGATGAGCAACCACCTGTCATTTGGGATCACAATCGTTATGCATGGATCAATTTTAATACATAAACACTCTGTTTTGAGTGACCACCTGCTGAATGCAACAAGTGACAGCAATGTCTTGCCAAAATATGCATTTCAACACTGAAATGAACGACCACATCACAAAAATAGGGATAAACTCCACCAACATTTGTTTAATCCCTGTAAAAAGAATGATCATTCATACCAGTCTAAATTTAAAATATAAAAAAATAGGCTGGCTACTGATATCTGATTTATTTAAATAGCTATTCCTATTGTCTTTTATAACTTATGTCGTAAATCAGATATATGTAATTCCCTGATTTGTATGCTCCCTGCGTTGTTCTCCACTAATTGTATTGGGGTGAGCAATGCAGGGAACCAGACTAATTATTTCCAAACTTAATCTATTTCCCTGCCTTATTGGAGGATGCGGCATCCCTATCAATGACCGTGTCACGAGAACAGACAGACACCACTAACCTATATGTAATCAATTATTACAATGACCGATTAATTAGTAATGATTGTTTTGATCAAAAACAAACATTAAAGGAATATTTAAAATAAGAATTGTTGCTATCGGTGATAGATGCTACAGTTCGTAAATCAGGCTAATGTACATGTCACAAATTGCCATTGTAGTACCAAAGCTGACGTAGTGGTCACGTATATTGTCATTAGAGTTAATCGATATTGCCAGGTGTGAATAAGGTCATTGTCTGTTAAACCAGCAAAAGAGAATCGTTTGCAGGATTCGATTGATGGTGTTCAAGACTTGTGGTGTTTGTTAAAATCACACCCACCCACCCCCGATGTTAAGTGATTACATCCCAATCACAAAGCTGTTGTCTATTCTAGTTGGTGTGACCGGGTTGCACACTTTGCTTTTAGAGTTTATCTCTGTATGTCATCTTTGAATGAAGCCATTGACTTTTGTCTCTGAGTAAATTAATCTGTTTCTGGATGAGATAATTATTCCTTTTTATTTCATTAATTGTTTGATATGCTATGCACATGTGTAGATTTTTCATACTTTCCCACAGCCCAGACAAAACCTTCTTTATATTTAATTTTTACAACTGAGCACTAATAATTTTAATGCCTAGAACCTTAAAAACAATGGATGAACCTCCAACTAAAAAGAGAAATTTTAAGGCTAGAGAAGATAATTATTGTAACTGAAGTGAAAAAGAGCAGACCACTTGCAAAAAACTTAAGTTTAAACATCAGTAGTACAAAGTTTTGTTGTTATAAAGGAAAAAAATAGTAATTCAAAAATGATTTCATATGCAAGTTTGCTAAAATATATTATCTTAAAATGTAAATGTGATTTCATGTTTAATGATAGAAGTATATCTATAATTTTGATTTTAGATGAATGCATACAATATTTTAGCTAGAACTATTAACAAAGAAAAGAATATATGTACAGTGATAGTAGTTTATTTGTCTTCAGACTGTTCTGAAACTGCACCTTGTAAACTGGTCTTCTTGTACAAACCTCCTATGAAAGACCACTTGGCTTGAGAGACCAGTTTTTGTTGGCAGAAGGAACAGTCTCTCATAGCAGGTTTTACTGTATAGCGTATTAGGAAGTACTTTGCAAACAAATCATCTGCACTCATGTTATAGACACTTTACATTTTGGTTGATTACATTTGTTTCTGAATGAACTAAAGCAGCTGTTTCATGGACTGCCACATACCAGCTGCTTTGCAGTATTCAGTGTTAACTTTCAATACAATGCTTCGGATTTAGGCTAGCGATAGATGCCAAACAGGTTATAAAATTTCTGTGGTCCCACAAATAGCTTGCAAGTAACAAGGCATAAACATGTCTTCTTTATCTGGTAATAAGATTGGCTTTTACAGTTTTACTTCCTGAATTTCTTCAAAATGTACTTTCTTAGTTCTGCAAATCCAAGTTACGTGAGCTATGTCGTGGGTTCCAAAAGCTTGATTACACATTTCAAAACTGTATTGTAATTTTGACTACATTGGTTACACATTTCAAAACTGTATTGTAATTTTGACTACATTACAAGTGCAATAACATCCTCCTAACTGCTGTCACAATTAAATGAACATTATATTCCATGTCATCTTTTTGATAATTACACTTGAAAGAGTTCATATTTTTCCCACATTATGATTCCAAACATTCAGTGGCAGAACAGAAACACAAATGTAGGGACCATGGTGCTTTCTCACTGCACAATTCAGATATTACTTTATGTAGGATTGAAACAGATAAATCCAGTCCATAATCACAAAATTTAGTAGAATCGACAAAAATACCAAAATATATTCATTCCAAACTAGATGGAAAAGTTATTGCAATGCCCATTCATTCACAATTTGAGTCTAAATTTTAATTTTTTAGTAGACCAAAATTTCTTTCGAAACTGATGTTAACCATGCAACTAAGTTCAAATTTAGCTGGGCTGAGTTTTGTGCGCATTAATACTGTTCCTATATACTGATGAATCTTTGCTTGTGCATTTAGTTTGGAATACAGCATAAAGTCAGTTACTTTGTTTTATTGAAGTGTATTTTTATTTACATATTGAGGCCTTTGGTAGTAATAAGAAAATGAGCATATAATAAAAAGCTTACTGTATTTCTATGGGAAAATATGAGCTTGTTTTGTTGGATGGATATACTGCAAACCCAGGGTTGTCAAGTATATCTATCCAATAAACTCTCTAATATTTTCCTCATACAAATGCAGTAAGCTATAACTTCTGTTCAGATTTGCTGACAATCCTCTATATGTATTGTCAGGACATTTGGGGGCTTTTTATTTTTATTTGTAGGGTGCTTCTCATTACTTGCAAAAGAAGGCCACTGTCACCTACTTTTCATGAGGCAGTGTATTGGCTGGGTGTTTTTAAATATGGTTTTATGGGGTAGGCAAGGAATAATTTTTTGTAGAATCTTTCTTATTCTTAACTTCTATATAATGTGTAAAGTTTGAAAAAGTGATAAAATGCTAATTTCATCTGAACCAAAATATGCAGCTTTGGGAATCAAGAAGTTTTGCAGGTTTAGTGAAAAAATATCATAAAGATATAATTGTCATCCTGACACAACATTTGAGGCCTTTTTCAACTTTTCAAATGGCTACACAAGTGTTCAAGTTGATTAAAAGACTTTTGAATTTCAGATAATACATGAAATGCAAGGTACTCTGTAGTGACACCTTGTGTTGCATTTCCATTTTAGTTAAGCTCACCTTCCCCTCATTAAAAGGCTGTTGAAGTTGATCTAAAAGATTAAATTCTATTTGTTAATTTCATATTGATAAAGTAAATGAAGATAATTTACATTGTAGTAATGTTAATGGTTTTCTCTATGTTGCATACAGTCAGGCATGTTGAAATTGACAAATATTACTGAGTTTGCAAATATTTTTTATTTTATGAAATCAAATGCCATTTGTGAATGTTTTGCATAATTTATTTAATTTGAATTGATGAAATGAATTGGTCACTCATTGATACATTTAAATCACATTTTTTCATTTGCTATTCATGTTTACTGTGTCTGCCAACTGATTTATTAAAAGATAATTATTTCCATCACCACATATATGCATTTGTCTTTTTTTGTATTCATTTGAGTTAAATGTTAATGACCTTAAGAATTTATTTATTTGTAGTTTACATTTAATTGTGAACATGTTGAGTGGGAAATGTTTGTAGTACTTCTTTTTACTTGATCATATATTTACAGATAAGATAATGCTTATTTCCATTACCAATTTGACAAACACATCATGCTTCAAATGTTATTATTTGGCTACATTTCATGCTTCAAATGTTATTATTTGGCTACATTTCATGCTTCAAATGTTATTTTTTGGCTACATTTCATGAGGCTAAAGTTTGTTACATGTGCACACAAAGGATATCATAAATATTGTCTTTATCATACATACTAGAAGAGCTTGCTCCACTTGTTTAGGAACTCTCCATTTCTGGAGGTTTTTACTCTTTCTTAACATGGTTGTGCCAAATAATACACATAAGATCATTTTTGGCATGGATTTAACCCACAGAGTAAAGTGATAATAATAACAAAGCATGAATGGTGGTTGATTTTGATAAAATCACATTATTTAATGAGAATTTTTGCAGCTTCTTTCAAGCATGTCTGGATTGAGTCACTGTAATTTTGATCCCAAAACAGGATGTGCACTTATGAAGGCATTATGTTAAAGATGATATACTTTTCTTGTATTGCAGAATGTTACTGGCTATGATTCCATTACTGTGTGTGCAATGACTTTATGCAAATCCTGTCAAGTTGTGAACAAAATCCTGTTCATAAGTGTTCATTTATCTTACAGAACATCTAAAATTCAAAAGGATTTTGTCTTCTTTTTGCTTTATGATAAAATATGAGGCAACAGTGTCAGTCTCGTAAATGTGTTATAACTCAATCATGAGTCATTCAAATGCTCTGGATCACTTAACATGGCTCTGTTAGTTTGGCCTTTCGGCATTTTTCTTACCTGCATCCTCCAAGCTGGATCGTGCCAGAATTGATTGCTTGAGGAACTTTGGAGTTTTTGAATTTTTGCTGTTACAGCAATTATGCTATTACCAACCATATGCTACATTTAAATGGTGCTCATCACTTCGAAAATAACATTTATTATTTGTTTGAGAGTAGACTTTATCAGGCTGCTTGAATTATAGTTTTTTATAGTGTGGTTGTGTCATTTGTGAATTAAATTAATGGTGACATTAAGGAGTCTAGACCTAGAAGAGTTGTCTTTCCTGATGAATATTTTCCAAAAACTTTCATACATGTAAATAATGATATATAAATCATAATCAGAAAATGTTTCTTCTACTTTCTTGGAAATTGATGTCCATATGTATATAAATCAAATCCTTCTCATTGATGTGTCAGATAAGCTTTGTGATACTTGCTTTTCTTTTAGAGTTGGTCTGGTTGCCCTCAGTAAATTATGACATGACAGTTTTATGTTGCCATGATATGGTTAAGACCCACTTTGATGACATGTTCAACATGTCTTGTTTGTAATGTGTCTTAATGCTTGATGGGATACATGTGAGGAAAGGTTTCCCATTTGAAGAGAAGATGGTTGAGAAAAATTGCTTATGCAGGGGTTGACACTGCAAAAAAAGAAATCATTTTCTTTGTCTTCATTTTGGAAAAGCATTGCAGAAGATAGATTTTGTAACAATATGGCTGTTATCTCCTTTTTTCACTGTGAATCCCTTCATAGACTATTCTTATTGCATTAACTATGTATAGATTAGTATATCATTTGATTTGCATCTAGTCAGTGAAACAAACACATGAAGTTAGAGGCACATAAGTGCATGTGTTATGCTATGGATAATTTGTGTTACATATCTTACCACTGATTATTCAGTTTGGAAAGGTCTCCATTGTTTATATATATATATATATATATATATATATATATATATATATATATATATATATATATATATATGATCACCCTACTTTAGATGATGTGTAAAATGGAGGAAATGGAATGTAATAAGACTTCATTTTCAGCAGCCATCATTCAGTCATTGAATATCCTAATGTCCTGATGTTTACTGTGAATCACTTTAAATTCATTTAGTACCAGTTTTTGTGGTTTTATGTTTAAGAATAGCCACAAATTTAAAACCATAACAAAATATGAACAAAGCTGATTTTCCCACCCCAACCATAATACCATATGCAGTGGTGAGGTAACACCTATTGACAATACCCACCCCCACAATATACCATAATCAATTGGAAGGTAGCACCTATTGACAATCCCCATTACCAAGCATATACTATTTATAGGGTTGAGTTATCACATGTTGACAATCCCCATTACCAAGCATATACTATTTATAGAGTTGAGTTATCACATGTTGACAATCCCCATTACCAAGCATATACTATTTATAGGGTTGAGTTATCACATGTTGACAATCCCCATTACCAAGCATATACTATTTATAGAGTTGAGTTATCACATGTTGACAATCCCTACAACTACCATAATACAATATGCAGTGATAAGGTAACACTTAGACAATTCTCATCCCACCATATACCACATGCAGTGGTTATGTATTGCCTATTGACATTCCCCATCCCCATCCCCACCATATAACATGCATTATTAATGTAACACCTATTGACATTCCCCATCCCCACCATATAAGATGCATTGGTAATGTAACACCTATTGACATTCCCCATCCCCACCATATAACATGCATTGGTAATGTAACACCTATTGACATTCTCCATCCCCACCATATAACATGCATTGGTAATGTAACACCTATTGACATTCTCCATCCCCACCATATAACATGCATTGGTAATGTAACACCTATTGACATTCCCCATCCCCCCCCATATAACATGCATTGGTAATGTAACAGCTATTGACATTCTCCATCCCCACCATATAACATGCATTGGTAATGTAACACCTATTGACATTCCCCATCCCCACCATATAACATGCATTGGTACTGTAACACCTATTGACATTCCCCATCCCCACCATATAACATGCATTGGTAATGTAACACCTATTGACATTCCCCATCCCCACCATATAACATGCATTGGTAATGTAACACCTATTGACATTCCCCATCCCCACCATATAACATGCATTGGTAATGTAACACCTATTGACATTCCCCATCCCCACCATATAACATGCATTGGTAATGTAATACCTATTAACATTCCCCATCCCCACCATATAACATGCATTGGTAATGTAACACCTATTGACATTCCCCATCCCCACCATATAACATGCATTGGTAATGTAACACCTATTGACATTCCTCATTTCCACCATATACCATATAATGTAACACATTGAGAAAATCCCAATCATCACCATATACTGTATGTAGTGGTAATGTATTGGCATTTTTTTGTTGTATTACCATGTCTATATATAGTTCTTGTACATGTAATAAGATTATCTATAATGAGGAACATTGAAATTGATTATAATTTGATTCTCACAAAATTTAATGAAAAAGCTTTGTATCAGTGTAATGACTCAGTTGAAGATTTGTACTAGTGTAATGGCTCGATCAGATGTTGTAGAAATAATTGTAGAATAACTCCACATTTTGTATCATTTATTTTCTATCCCTTGATAACAAGGAGTACTCATTGCAACCTCATGCAATTCAACAAAATTTGAAACATTTGAAAAATTTGTAAGCATCAAGGAAAATAAAATATCAGAGTTTTTTGTACTGTGCAGCTTTCCAGTTTATGTTTAGTGATTTTTGTAACAATTTCTTCAGCACCAGCCATGATAATACACGTTTAAATCATCATCATTCATCCAGCCTTTATGGATCAACTTTTAGATGACAAGGTCCAGGTCACCAAAATGAAAAGGGTTTACACAGAGTAAGTTAGACAAGCTTACACAGAGTAAGTAAGACAGGCTTACACAGAGTAAGTTAGACAAGCTTACACAGTAAGTAAGACAAGCTTACACAGAGTAAGTAAGACAGGCTTACACAGTGTAAGTTAGACAGGCTTACACAAAGTAAGACAGGCTTACACAGTGTAAGTTAGACAGGCTTACACATAGTAAGTTAGACACGCTTGTCATATTTTCTGTACCAGCTTTCATGAGTTTAAGATACTGATCATATCTACTAAAGACTCAAGTTCAGCACTATATTTGGGAACTCTATTACACAATTTAGCCTAATTTGATCAATGCATTACTTAAATCATTTTCACCTATGCTAAAGCAGGGATTTCATAAATTTCAACATTATCATTTATGCTATGCATGGAAAGAGAGATCTATCTGATTAGAGAACTACTTAGAATCATGCAGGCATGCACAAATATCAAATTTTACTTTGACTCCTTAAACACTCCTAGATATTTTAATACATCAGAAACTGAATTATAATAAGACTGTCTATACATGGCAAAAAACTTTTTAAGAAATGAAGTTGAATGTAATTGGCTTTGTATTAGTGCATTATCCATAATTGATGAGTTTTATGTTCATATAGAAGTCTTTAAGAACACTGAAAGACCCTAATTTATATTCATTACATTAGTGGAATTGACAGTTCCACATGATTAAGTTACCACAAATATACATTTTGTAACCAAACCACTTAATTTGATACTCATGAAATGAAAGTGATTATGTGCAGTAAATACATTGTAAGATTTGTGAAAAACATGTACTTACACATGGAGAGCTGTGCTAGTACATGTATTACCACTGTGTAAAATGGTTAACATGTAATTACACATGGAGAGCTGTGCTAGTACATGTATATATAACTGGTACAGGATATATATTATAAAATCACACATGGAGAACTTTGCTTGTGTACATTTATAAATTTTGTACCCTAATGCATGATGGTTGCTATGTAATCGCTCGTGGAAAGTTGTGCTTGTACATGGATAACAGTGCGGGATGGTTGCTATGTAAGCGCTCATGGAAAGTTGTTCTTGTACATGTATAGCAGTGCAGGATGGTTGCTATGTAATCGCACATGGAAAGTTGTGTTTGTACATGTTTAACAGTGCAGGATGGTTGCTATGTAATTGCACATGGGAAGTTGTGCTTGTACATGTACAACAGTGCGGGATGGTTAGACACTAATAGCTAAATGCACTATATGGTGTAAGCATTTTCAAATACAAAAGGTTTCTTAAGTTTAATTCATGTTTGTCAGGCCCGTGCTATTTTGAAATGAGACATATGTCATTTATCTGCCAAGCAGCGTCTTCAACAGGTATGGTTTTGGTTGAAGATTTGCTGTAATACTTTCATCATGGGCTTGACATGCATGTTCTAATCATAATGATTTTCTTGTTGTATAGAAAAAAAAAGAAAATGAAATCATTTCCTCTAGTTGTTTTAAATATTCATGAGAATATATTTAATTTTGTGATAAATACTATACTACTGTGTTGTTTTGACTATTTCTTCTCAGAAAACATGAGTGATACCTTTGTTGAAATAATATTTTAAAAAACCAAATATAAAGGTATTACTTATTGTGTTACTGGAGCACTTGTCACTGCCTTTGTATACCTATGCTGGAACATCAGTGTATACATAAACTATTTGTTGTAGAATTTTGAACTATTTTATGCAGTGTAAAAATGTTTTAAATTTATGCCTGATATATGTCAGTTGTTTTAATGATTATGTATAGCTTCTATTGATCTTTGTCTTAAAAATTCCTTTATGATAATATAAATATATATCACTGAATAAAGAAATGAGTACACCATTTTACTTACCTTTTTGTACATTTTTAAGTATTTTTAAAGTGCTAGTATTTTTATGCAGAACAACATTTGAATGTATTAACATACCCTTGTTGTAATTGTTTTTGCCTGTTTGCACAATCTCTTATAAACTTATTTCGGTAATTAATTAGTTTCTTTTACACCCACCAAAATTTGGAACATAAAATTTTAATACACTGTTTTCGTTTTTTGTTTCAGCACAATAATATAAATTTTACACCATCAACCAAACTTTGTTAATGTCTTTCTCTTGGGGTAAGAAGCCTATTACCGGTAATTTGCGAGGCAGAAGGTCAAATGTCAAGGTCACTGACTGAAAGAAGAAACAAAAGAATAATGTTTTCTGCACAGTAACTTAAGTTCCACATTACAAACTTGAATTAAACTTTCTACATAGCTTGCACTTTGAGCAAGAAAGAAGTAAATGATTTTGGCAAAAAAAAGATCAAACAGAAAAACCTAGGTGGACCCAGTGGTCAGTGATCTCCAGAATCAGACATGACCTACTAGTGCCAACAATGGGGACTATGAAACAAGACCAGGTAAATAATGTACCATTGGGTACTTTTGTTAGAGACTTGTACCTGCTTTATTTTTATTTTTTTCATATATCTTCTGTCTCAAGTTGATATGAATGTTTCAGAAGTTAAATAAATTTCTTAATTTGACTTTTCAGAGATTGTATTGTTTTATTCTAAGCAATTATAGACCAATACAAAATTATTCATTCCTCAAGTTTTCAAGAATATTTATGTAACTCGCCACAAATATTGTGAGGACATATAATGTTATTTTATTCTAACAGAAGGTCTAGTTAAATTTTGTGCCAGTTTCTAAGGCAGTGTTAGAACATTCCAACAAAATGTTGTGTCTAGGTCAGCTTCTAAGGCAGTGTTGGAACATTCCAACAAAATTTTGTGCCTAGGTCAGCTTCTAAGGCAGTGTTGGAACATGCCAAAAAAATTTGTGCCTAGGTCAGCTTCTAAGGCAGTGTTGGAACATAACAAAAAATTTTGTGCCTAGGTCAGCTTCTAAGGCAGTGTTGAAACATTCCAACAAAATTTTGTTCCTAGGTCAGTTTCTAAGGCAGTGTTGGAACATGCCAACAAAATGTTGTGCCTAGGTCAGTTTCTAAGGGAGTGTTGGAACATGCCAACAAAATTTTGTGCTTAGGTCAGCTTCTAAGGCAGTGTTGGAACATGCCAACAAAATTTTGTGCCTAGGTCAGCTTCTAAGGCAGTGTTGGAACATGCCAACAAAATTTTGTGCCTAGGTCAGTTTCTAAGGCAGTGTTGGAACATGCCAACAAAATGTTGTGCCTAAGTCAGTTTCTAAGGCAGTGTTGGAACATGCCAACAAAATTTTGTGCTTAGGTCAGCTTCTAAGGCAGTGTTGGAACATGCCAACAAAATTTTGTGCCTAGGTCAGCTTCTAAGGCAGTGTTGGAACATTCCAATAAAATTTTGTGCCTAGGTCAGTTTATCAGGAATTCCTTTTCCAATCAGAAATTTATATTGGACTTTCTTCTATACCAAAAAGATTTAAGGGTTTTATGGACCAAATTATGAGATTATACTATTTTGATGTATTGAACATTTAGTCGTACAACAAACCAGATTTACTGAAACAGTTTAGATATCACTAATACAGGCTAAGATTACAGTTAGACAAATTACCTTTTTAAATAAAGTATGGTGTTATTTATAGCTAGATATTTTTGTATCTCATCTAATTTTTTAAATTTTTATTCATAGCTGTAAGTTGCAGTGATTTGCACTAAATTTTTCCTGTTTTTGGAATATTAAGAATGTGTATTAGGATGTATAAATACATGTTATATATGTTGTAGGGTTTAACACCATTTGTCAGCACAAGATAGGCTATCACAAGTTGCCAGTATAAAAGATGGAGGAAGAACCCGGGAAAATAACCACCGACCCACGAGAAGCTACTGGCAAGCTTTCTCACATACCCACATTGACCAAGAACGACACTTGGACCATGTAGAATGAGAATGGATATCAGTGATCCATAACAGGGAGCACTTACCACTCGGTCACTTGGGGCCCTACTTACGTATGTGTTGACATGTACTAATATTAATCTTAATAATAGTACATATTGATGACTTTGGATTAATTTATTTTGGGCTGGTAGGGTTTGGACAGTTCTAGAAGATTTTTAAGTAGTATCCCATTGGACAGGCAAGTCATATGATTAGGTCTTTCAAAAGTATTGAGTGATATTTATCTGTCATTTGGGTGTATGTTGTGAAAATATTGTCGTAATATAAGGTGTATATCAGACGCGAAATGAAGAATCCAATTGTGTAGTCCTTATTTCTTTTCTTCCTTTGGTAAAGTCAAGTATGCAGACGTGCATTATGTTGTACTTCGATATTATTTTGGGATGAAAAACATTTGTTTGGACTGTTTACTGGAACTAGAACGTGATGTTTCCAAATATTGTAGATCAATTGTTTAATTGTTGTTGGTAATGTTGGCCATGGATCATTGGAATTGATGAAAGAAAGACTTCTTTTAAAAGAGGATTTTGGCATTATTCTTTCAGATTATACTTTGATTGTGAAGTAGCAAGATATGATCATAAGTCTACTGATTCAGAATAAAATTAAGCAGGTGAAACTACAAAGGCATGAACTTTTTAACATGGTTAAAAGCAAAAGTTCTGTTTCTCTTGCCAATAGTTCAAATTTCTCTTCAGCTTAGATATTATGGTCTTAAAAAAAAGTTAAAAGGAAAGTGATATAAAAATGGTATATTGGTTGCAATAGCTCTGTAAAACATTCTTTAACATCTACATCCACAGGAAAGAATGAATTAAAACAGCTAATATGTGAATATGGGCACTTATTTCCCAGATGTTCCAGTCCGATCAAACAAAATCTACCAAAATGTTGAAATTGTAGATTCCAAATCTGTATACATCACCATTCCAGAATGAATCTTCTCAAGCAGGAATTTTGAAAAAGAAAATTTAATATTTATTGGAGAATTAGTTTTTTGAACCAAGCAAACGTTCGCCATTTATTCTTGTTCTGAAACCAGATAATTATTTCCTTATGTGCACATACTACATAAAAGTGAACGGTGTCACAAAAACTGACTCATTTCCGATACCAAGAATTGACGAACTTATTGACAGAACTGGAATTGTATAAAATGTCATCAAGTTGGACATGCTAAAAGGATTCTGGCAGACTTCACTTATGACAAAGCAATATTAATTTTGCCCTCTGCAACTACAGATGAAATATATCAATACAAAGTGATGTCAATTAGTATGAAAAAATTCTCAACTATTAAGCGCTTAAAGAACACGATAACATCTGGTATAGATGGGTGCGATGCGTATATCTACGGCGTCATTATATACAGCGATTCCTAGAAAGATTACCTAGAAACTGTCCGGAAATTCTTCGCTTGAGTGAGGCAAATATGACAAGTAATTTAAGTAAAAGAAAGTTTTGCCGTACTTGTGTCACATTTCAGGACATATTGTGTGGCATGGTCAAATAAGTATGTAGAAGCCCGAGTTACAGCTATATCTGAGTTCTCTTGGCCTATCAGTAGAAATAAAAGGAAATTATGGTTTTTGGGTATGGCTGGATATTTTTGGTAATTTTGCTAAAATGTTTCTGATATTTGCTGAGCTCCTGACCAGTTTATTAAGTCAGAAAACCAACTAGTATTGGTCTGACACATGTCAGGAGGATTCGATATATCAAAGGCCATACTTAAAGTTGCACCTATTCTTTAGGCTCCAAATTTCAACCAATAGTTTGAGATTTTGGTTGATGCAAGTAATATAAGAGTCGGTGGAGTATTAATTCAGGAAGATGAAAATGGTGCGGATCATCCAGTGTGCTATTCTTCTAACACCAATTGAATAAACACCAGGGAAATTATTCCACTATCGAGAATGAGTATTCGATTTTTCATATAGTTGTACAACACGGGTATATATTAATTATACGCCTTCTCGGATTCTTGAATTCATAACCCTCTTACTTTCATCAACAAAATGAAACATCAAAATCAAAGAATACTGATATGGAGTTTGATGCTGCAAGAATACAATATCGATATTCGGCACATCAAAGGAAAGGAAATGTAATCGCAGATACACTTTCACGTGTATGAGATTAATATAGCTTTATTTAGTACATTTGTTATAATCAATATGTATCGTCAAGTGTAATTTTATTATCATTTGTGTATTTCATTAATATTTTTGGTAACTCCTGGTATAAGATTTTATTAAAGTTTTGTACTTCTTTTTGTTCATGGCAGTAAATTTATGCAAAATGTGTCTAGTTTGATTTTGCCTTTGTGACCCGAGTCTGTTAAGAGAGGAAGTTATTTAGGGTTTATACATAGCTGTTTACGTATGTGTATTGATACTTATTAATAATAATCATGTACATCGACGCGTTACCACGCATTGTCAAAGATTACATTGAATCTTAACACCGAATACGTTACCCATGAAAACGAAGTGGTGATGTTTGTTTGACTGTTTCTAACGGCACCTAACACCCGAAAGAAGGAAGTGATGTTAACGGCTGGATATTGTGCTCGCAATGGAAAAGAAAAGCGAACGCACATTTGACATAGGTTATTTACTTAACTGGACATCCAAATTGTTTCATATCACTGGTCACGTATGTAGACGTGAACATCCTGTCAAATATTTAAAGGCATGAATGGAGAAGTTTGTTAAATAACCCATGAATTACAACGAGGAACCAAAAAAGAAGCGTGCAATAAACATTTTCAATATAAGAACACGTAAAATAGACAACCACCGAATTGAATAACTGAAAGTAAGTTTTATGAGATATCCACCTAATTTAGATTCTTTGATTGATGCTTCGAGAAACATCGACTATAAAAGGATGAAATATCCACCACCACCACCCGTAAAACACAATCGCTATCGCGCTCTTTCTCAGAGTTCTACTCCAAGAATTACAAAAGCAACCTTTACGGATGTGATGTGGAGAACGTGTGTTTTGAGCTGAAATCGGTGTTCTGTGCCAAATATTTGTGTTCTTGTGTCATCGGAGCTACCATTGCTAATTTGAGTTTACATTAGCAGTTGTGGGGGTTTATCTTCTTCCAAATTCATCCGGGGTCAGTAAAAAAAATGTAACGTAAACAACAGTAGCCTTGCGGCCAATGCCAGTAACCATTTGTTCAGTCACAACAGCTGCCACTTTCGTATGGAACATTTGCAAAATCATTTTCCTATGACATCCAGTGAATCCTTGGAAATGAGAATCATCAAACTATTATCAACCAAATTTCTTTAATTTTACCGAGTGACAGTCATGTGGGTGCGTTTCAATTCAATATCCTTTGTTGTTTCACAATCAGATTACTTCAAGCCACATAATTACACCACTAAGCCTATTGGGATGTTGCTTTGATAGCAATCATTCGTCCCATGCATGCCCTGAATACCACCATGATCCAAACATTTTCATCGTCGATATCTGGAGCGAACAAGTTCAAGAACAGTTGGACATATATGATCCTCCCATGTACGAATTGTAAACAGATATCACTAGTCAATCCTCAATTGACTGGCAAAAATATCAAAATATATATTGGATATTGTTTTAATAGTCAAACTCTCGTTGAAGCGGATGCAATATTTTTTAACGATCAGGTTGGCAAAATCCTGGAGAAATTGAATTTGATATCAAGGGACAACCCGAAGATTACAGGGATCTGAATGACTGTCAATTGTACCTGAATAACAAAGTCTTCAAAGTCCCAGAGTAGCTCCCGTCAACAATTTCATGGATTCGTTGTTCAGTAAAGAGGATTTGCACTTAAATAACAAATCAGTGATCTGCAAAATGGATACTTACTCTTACCAGGCGTACCTGGCAAACCCATGACGTACAGAAAAGATGCCAAGAACACACATCTGGATATTCCGTGTTGTGGAAATCTGACATTTTGGACAAGTTCAAAGTAACAACTTTGATTGCAGATGATGACGGAAACCATAATATTGGAATTAAAAAACATCAAACAAGGGCGCGGTTTAGACATGATGGATCGTTTGCATTTAGACATGTGCTTGAATACATTTATATGTTGGACCAAGTGGACGTACACCTAAGACGGAACCGAACTAATACCATGATCCATTTCATGGCCAGTAATAACGAATATAAAACCATCATTGCGAAAACCAGACTCGACTTGCACCGTGTAAAAATCAGTGCTAAAGTTAGAAAACACATCAGTACAATTTTGATTAGAACGACATTTTCACAATGTTCTTACAGGAAACCAAGTCTATTCAACAACAGTGGACCCAGTCACTGAGTATAACACTGCCCCAAAAAGGCAGTATATAGCTGTTCTAAAATACAGAACTATCAGTTTGATCAGCCTTGCCAGTAAGGTGATACTGAAGATCATTTTGAACAGACTAAAACCACAAGCAGAAAAAAATAATCGCTGATGAACATGCCGGGTTCATGAGTGGAAGAAGCATAACAAAACAATTATTCAGAATTCTGTGTGAAATGTTCTCGCAATATCAACAATATATCTATCATGTGTTCATAGATTTCAAAAAGGCCTTTGACAGAGTGTGAGATGATGCGTTGTGGGCCACAATGAAGAAGTACAACACGGGTCAAAAGTTGACCAATACCATCAAGCAGCTGTACACCAAGCCTTCCAGTGCATTAATCGCAAAGGTTCTATGTGGGACTGGTTCTAGACAAGAGTCGGAATACGTCAATGCTGTCCCATGTCACTATTTTCAACATCTTCGTAGAGCGCATCATGAGCGAAGCCCTGAAAAACCACTGTGGGACAGTCTACATTTGAGGTCGTAACATCTTCAACCTACGTATTTGCAAATGACATTGATGGGCTGGCAGGCAGTAAAAACGAGCTTACCACCTTAGTGAGGAACCTAGATGAAACTTCCAGATTTAACATGGAGTTAAGTGCAGAGAGGACAAAACTGATGACAAATGGTGGCAAACAAATCTCAGCCAAAACTAAAGTCAGAGGACAGGAACTGGAAACAGTGGGCCAATTCAAATATCTTGGTTCCATAATCACTGAAGAGGAATCAAGAGCAGAAATATTGTAACGAGCAGCACAAACAACGACAGCTATGTCAAACATAAGACCCATCTGGAGAGACAAGAAAATCTGAAACCTAAAATCAGACTGTTGAGAGCACTAGTCATCTCAGTATTTTTGTATTCATGTTCGGCCTGGACCCTAACAGCAGAATTACAACGAAAAATCCAGGCACTTGAAATGAGATGCTACAGAACCATCATTGGCATCTCTTACATGGACCACGTCACAAATTTGCGATCTTGTCTTTGTTTCGTTGCGCTCCACGTTTCGTTATTTGCACAGGGTTAAACTTCTTAAAATAAATAATTTCCCAGGTTTTCCTCAAATATACATCTTGTATACTAGGCGTTGTTCAAAGAACTCTTATTTTCTTTCAGTTTGGTGTATACTTGGTGGGTTATAGTTTCACTTATTGAACTTGAAATGTAAGATGTAAAAACACGAGCCGATAATGATTGTTGCTTTTAAAATATATATTTTGTAATTCATTCATTGCACTTTTCGAAGATGGTGTCAGAAACGTTTGTAATGGATGTTTTTCCTATTTCAATAACTGCTAAATTTGGATTAGTTCGTAGTAATTTTCGAACACGTCTTCCACAGCTACAACAAACTGAGCACTGCCAGCCACAGTAAATGAAACTAGCATGTAGGTATGCAAGCAATCTTTCCATTGTGCTTGTTGCAAATGCAAACAAAAGCTCACATCTGTCATTCTATAAGAAGGACGTAATATCTCTTTAGCACTCCCTAATATTTTAGGCGACAATATGATGATGTCATATTGTAGTCAAACACACGTTGATGACGTCATATTGTAGTCAGACACTTTGATGACGTCACATTGTAGTCAGGCATACTTTGATGACGTCATATTGTAGTCAGACACACTTTGATGACGTTACATTGTAGTCAGACACACTTTGATGACGTCATATTGTAGTCAGACACTTTGGTGACATCATAATGTTGAAGAGGATAATCATTAAATTCATTTAATTTTCATCCAAGTCAATAAAACCAACACGTACAAGGGATTACAGAAAATTACTTTTTCTACCAATCACAAGTTATAAAATTGTTCAAAAAAATTCTTGATCACCACATGACAGGTTATCAAGTGTGTTACAATCAATCTCCATCTTCTTTACAGCAGCTTTCAGTCAGCTCGAATAAACAGCAGACTGATGCATGCTACGGGGTTTCAAGATTAAAATGTCCTGTAATCAAACATATTTCGTTTTGTTACATGTATGTTATAATGCAGTGTGAGCATAGTGTACACACACATGGAAAGCTATGCCTCTTAGTGGCTTCCTACGGGGTGGGGTGGGTGCGGGGGTGGGGGTGGGGTGGACCGCACCGGTGACACCATGAGAAGGGGTAATACCGAAATTACAGTCTATAAACGTTTTTGAAATTGTATGCAGGAAGAAGATCCATGGGTGTGACACCATGAGATACAGCACATGACTCAGTAAAAAAGTAAAGGACGGAGGTCCATATGGGGATGCTACCATGAGTTACCGCACTGTGTGACACCAACCCTAGTGATGCCACTGATGCTTCTACATGTACAACCTTAGTGCAGGTTGATTATATAATCACATACAGAGACCTATGTTAGTATATGAATTACCTTGGTGTAGGCTGGTTATCCTGTAATTACACATAGATTTATGCTAGTATATGTATTACCTTGGTGTAGGCTGGTTATCCTGTAATTACACAGAGACATATGCTAGTACATGTAAAACCTCGGTGTAGGTTAGTTATTTTATAATTACACATATCGAACTATTTTGTACATGTATAACATTGGTGTAGGTTAGTTATCTTGTAATTACACACGGAGAGCAATTCTTGTACATGTATAACCTTGGTGTAGGTTAGTTATCTTGTAATTACACATATAGAGCTATTTTGTACATGTATAACATTGGTGTGGGTTAGTTATCTTGTAATTACAAATGGAGAGCTATACTTATACATGTATAACCTTATTGTAGGTTAGTTATCTTGTAATTACACATATAGAGCTATTTTGTACATGTATAACATTGGTGTAGGTTAGTTATCTTGTAATTACACATGGAGAGCTATACTTATACATGTATAACCTTAGTGTAGGTTAGTTATCTTGTAATTACACATATAAAGCTATTTTGTACATGTATAACCTTGGTGTAGGTTAGTTATCTTGTAATTACACATGAATACTTACTTATACATATACAATCTTAAATCAGAACACTTACTGAAAGTTTGCACCACATACCTGTATAGCGTAACTATTTTCAAAATGCAAAAGATTTAATTCTAATTTCTAAAATTCCGCGATGTAGAACAGATTTTTGTGACACATTATATACAATGGAGCTTGCTCGGTTATATCTGCTCTGGTTAAATGAATTTCGCTTCATCTGAAATAAGTTAAAAATCCGAATAGCGAGGTATAACTTACAGGGCTCCTTGAACAATTATCACTACTTATGACTACCGTGACTGAATCGTTCAGATATAGTGATCAAATATTGCTCAAGTAACTTGTTTTAAAATGTTAAACAGCTATGTCAATTTTGTCATGATGATGATGCATAACTTCTCTGGATTTGTGCCATAACATTTCTATTGTGGTGAAGAGTTTCACAAAATATGATCTAAATGAGCATATATTTTGGTTTACGTTTTTCAGTCCCCATTTCAGAACTTGTGTTTTGATGGATACTGCTTTTGAAATATAACAGCACGCTTTTGTGTGTAATCATTTGCTGCCAACTCATACAAACCATCTTAACGCATTCTTTCGATGATTTTGTTTATTCCAGCATTTTTCTTAGTGTACGACTCCTTTTTCTTTCTTCATATACCGGCCCTAAGTTAATATGTACAAAATCTCCATATATATATATATATATATATATATATATATATATATATATATATATATATATATATATATATATATATATATATATATATATATATATATATATTTACATACATAAGCCTACCTCTGCTCGAAAATGGCTAGTACATATACTGTCACCCTTGTCCTTCTGTCCGTAATATCAAATTTTGCCTAGGGTAGTTTCTCGGGGGCTCTCATGTCTCATTACCACATTTGTTGTCAATATATAATTTTCAGTGGAGCAGGAAGGGTGTTTATAACATATATGTAGGTCATAACTTAACCATCTCACACTCTTATTAGATCATAGTTACATGCGTAAGTACATACAAACATCTTTCCAACATCCCTATTAGTATTACTAAAAATTTCCTTCAGCAGGCCCGCACCTGGGGGGGGGGGACAACCATGGCACTTGTCAGGAGCCCGAGCTAGATAGGGGCTCGCCCTTTTTCGAGTTTTTTTTTTTTGAAACACGAAAGGGGCCCGAACTCTGTCAGCTGCCTGGGGCCCAGAATTTCTTAGGTGCGGGCCTGCCTTCAGCCAATCCCTTTTAACCATTCACTGTTTAGAAACAATTTTTTGAGATATATTATGTGCATATATTATCCTGTTTATGCATTAAAATTCGCAATTATCTGTGATATCAGATCAAATGTGACATATGTGTGAGAGATATAGAATCTATGTTGGGGTTTGGACCGAGACAATGAAATCCTAGCCTAGGGGTTATATTATTTGTCTCCCCACGAGGCTTGTCCGAGTGGGGAGACATATAATGTAACCCCGCGGCTGGGATTTCATTGTCTCGGTCCAAACCCCAGCGTAGATTATTTTTCTCACCTAATATTATCCTTTAAAGTTAAAAAAAAAAAAAACAACCCTCTTTACTAGTGTTCACGTTGCAATGTTTACATGTGGCGCATGAATACAAATATGCTATTGAGATCTGTGGTGTGGCCGTTGCGTCCGAAGTACACAGTTCATACGCGTGAGCAAAGAAAAATAACAAGATGAAACGTCGCATAGTAATGAGGTATTATCACATTTAAAATATGGATGTTATATGAAATTAACAATAAATAGTGATAATTTATTAGAAAGAAACTGTTTCCTTTCATTATTTCCAATTTTGAGTACCCAACTCTCCCGTATCAAAGACCCTAGTTACCCAACAAATATGACACTTCGTGGCCGATTCATCCAAATATGCGGACCCTAGAGGATAACCATGTGCTAAACTTTCAAGTTCACGGATTCTTTGAAAATTTATATTTCTGTTTTGGAAATATGGCAAGTGATACAGTGAAATTTGTGTATGGATTAGTGTATTGAGGGATAAAAGATTCCTTCTGGCTGGTAAGTGTATTATTTGTCAATAAATATTGGAGGTTTATTCAGCTGTTGTACAACGGAGATGCTTAACAAAATTATAATAGAGCATGTTTGACATAACACATTTCTGGATGTTGCTACGTTTTCCGTTGTTGTTTAGAGAGTTGGGATGCTATTAAGTGTATAGGTATATAGTCTTATATGCATGGATCAGTGTTTTCTGACATAGTTCATTTCACACACCATTGAGAATTTTATCCTATCTAGTTTCACTTTTACCTGCACTTATTATCAATGAAATATTGATATTGAAAATAGTAAATTTTCAGGTCAGCTTCATTAAATGTAGCTAACAGTATATACAATGTTTCACGCGAAGTGTTTACAACTAGTTCAGTTGCTTTAGCTACATTTACTGATCTGAAAATGTACTGAGCTAGTCCTGTATATAGGATAAACTTGATCATGCTAGTTAGAACGAACTAACATAATATCAAAACCTCGAAATAGTACGCGTGTGTGTATTTGTCTCTATGAAAATGTTTTTGTTTTGGTGTGTTTTTAAGACAGATTGACCTTAAGTAACTATGTTTTGGTTATATATTATTTGTTGTTGTTGTTGTTGTTGTTGTTTTACTTGAAAACAACTATAGCACAGCAGAAGACTACAAGGGTTTATTTTGTTAAAAGTAGTTCTCAGCGCGTGGACACCATGACTGAGACGATTGGTCTGAGATGACTAGACTGAGATAAGAAAAGTAAGGTTAGCAAAACAGATAGATTTCTCTGTCGCTTGGGTGAGAAAGTACAAGATTCGTCTATTATCACATGGTAAATAAGATATTTCCGATAATATAGAGATTATCGGTCACCTTTAATAAGTCATATGTCCTCTCGTTACGATGTGACACGCCTAAACAACACAGGGCCTCTATAAATCGTCAATATCACTATGAACCCATTTCATTGATAATAAGTGCAGGTAAAAGTGAAACAAGAACGCATTAAATATGACTGGGAAACAGAACTGAAAGCAAGCTTATCATATTATCACTGGGTACATTTTAAGAATCAGGTTAAATGAGTAGTTAACCTATTGTTTCCTCAGTTTATGACTTAAATTCTTTGATTGTTTTAAATTCGTGTATGTATGTAGTTTACATTTTTACTTTGTTAATAGAGCTTACAACGAATGTCCGATTGTACGTGACAGAAAAATGAAAACAGCATAACATTAGTCGGTTCTGTATTGAGGATCGGACGTATGTGTCACAAATTCTACGCATATCTACCGATTATAATAGGGTGTCAGAAGAAGAATCCAACATTTCAGTGTAATTTGGACTTTATTCTAAGACCAAATCTATTATATTATAATATCTCCATGCAACACTGTCAACATATATATTGCTAATATAGACTGAGACTAAATGGTTTATTGCCCTGGGTTTGAAAACGGATTATCTATTGTAATAAAGTATAAAAGAAACAGAATTGTGTTCCTTTTTGTGACAGGTTTTTAGGATAATTATTTAATTAGAAAAATATAACATGGAAGACTGTTAGGTTTATATAGACTCATGAGAATATAGCATGATTGAATCAAATAATACATTCATTAAAAAGTTAAATATGCAGCGGCAATCTTTCAAGAGTTTCATATAAACAGTTGTAGTGTATTTAAGGACACGCTTATAGTATACCAAGGGGGTGGGGGGTGGGGGTGGGGTGTAAGAGCAAAATTATACTAAGATATATTAAAAGAAACAATTCACAGCAAAATATTATCAAATGATTGTTTTTTAAAAAATATGAGAATTTCACATTTTCATACCAGGATAATGTTTGATCTTAAAGCTGGAAAACGTTTTCAGTTTTTAGACAACTCACAAAGTCTGTCAGTGAAATCATTCTACAAAAGTAGTATTATTGGTGTGTATGCATCTTCTGTTCACGTGGTTCTTACCTTTACACTATAGTTCTTTGATGTTTTACCCTACTTTTGTTAAACTGCAGATCAAATCTACCCTAAATGTGGCTATGTTTCATAAACTGCGTGCTGAACTGCGTGCTGACCAATTTTCCTTTCATACCTCAACATGCGATTGATAATACTTGACATGGAGTAGGTGTTGATTTGTACCCATTCCTGAACCATCTTTATTTCGTTCTTTTTGGAATTAATAACGACACAGTAAAATTATATAGACACCATATCAATTATACGTACATGACGTACACTTACATATATAAAATCATAAACTCATACATACATACATACATACATACATACATACATACATACATACATACATACATACATACATACATACATTGAATGTATGGCATCTCCTAATCCGCTTTCAAATTCAACCTGTGTGACTAACATTGGAGCTGTTTTACTCCACCCTAACTACATCATTTATCCATCACCAGATGATCTGAAATATTTAACTTTTAACGTCCAAATACTTTATATATAATGTATATAATGCACATTTAAAAGATAATAAAAATATTTAATAAATAAAAATAAAACATAAAATATATTATTGACGGATCTTCAATATTTCATCAGAACTCAGTTTATATAATAAAAATTATTATGGTGTGCATAATATTTATAATCAAGCATTTAATAAACTATTGATCATATTCTGTTGAGAATTAATTTTAAAAGCCTTTTCAGTTTTAAAGAATTAGTAAATTTATTTGTATGATATTAGTTTATAAGTTATTTTGTAAATAAGAATATTATAGAATTGTTCTAACTAATTGTAAACAGGGGACATACAAACGTTTAGATATTTGTCGACTGGTTTATCCAACATATTGTATGTCATTTGTGTGTGTGCATGTGATCAAATAAATAACATTTGATGTTGCACAATTAGTATCACAATACACCATTTTTTTAATTCCAGCTAAACTCGCTATCTAAAATCAACCGTGAAGAATATCTTGTATTGTCGTATTTGCCACCCCGAGTGAATTTACCGATTATTCTTCTACCGAGTTCTTTTGCTTGTCTATTTTCAATTTCAAATAGCCGTTTGGACCAATTCGTGATATTTTCTTCGTCGAGATCGGGAAATTGTTTTTTGTTTTCGCTGATTATTCTATCTAAACTATCAGGTTGTGGTAACCAGACTTCAGTCTGCGCTCAATATGATATACTTGCTTCACTGACAATCAGCGATATCAGCATGCTATAATCAATTATATATCGTAATAGCACTATTGGCATCCAGTGTTTTTCAGATATGTGTCTACCAATCCAAACATAACAGCACGGATGAAGCCCTGTAGTCAATTCAAATGATACCACACGAGCGAATATGGTTAAATCAAAATCAGGTAGTGGTCCATTAATAGCAACACGGGTCATCTCATGTGTGGGATGTCCAAATCGTTTAAAGTACTCAGTGCATTCTCCGTACCCGAGAATACTCCCGGGGTAAAACGCAACCATATCAACCGAAATAATAGTTTTGGGGTTATATTTGTATTCCATAATCCAGCATGGTTATATTCGATGCAGCTTGATTTGATATCTGATAGAAATTCAGCTCTTGTTGGTTTCCACGTGTTTTTCTTTCTCGCAAAATGAGCTGCAACCGACGGAATTGTAAAACGATTTGTTAATAATTGTTCGTCTTGTTCTGTTGAAAAACCACTAGCTAGTTGTTTCATCTCGTTGTGTAGGGCTTCAGTACGGTATAATTCGCCATTGGGTCTTACAAAATTGATCGAATCTGCCCTCGGAGTTTTCAAAACTGTGAAGTAACCACACTGACACAGGATCGTTTTTACTCAACTGGTAAATAAAATCAAATAGTTTCTCCTCCGGGAAGAATTCCGGGGAGAACTCTGCGGGTATATATTTTATTGTTCTATCTCGCGGAAATATTGTTACTGCAGGTGTCCACGCGTGTTCGTTATGGTCAAAAATTTTGTTTCGAGCTCCTCTCGATTTATATTTCGGTTCATATGATACTTCTCCTGTTATCGTCGTTACCGATATGTGGCATTTTAGTATTCGTTCTAACTCTGCCACATTTTGAATTGTTGCCCCACGCTCCTTCACTGTTAGTCCTCATTCATTTATTTTTTTGCCGTCTTAGATCAGTCAATTTGTTTCCACGCAACGCATTTGTGAAATGTTCTATTATTCGTTCTGCAACACAATTTATTCTTGACGAATATTTCATTGGTTTTAATTTTTCAATACTTGGTTTATCATTTAGCGGATATATCCCATAAACAACTGCTGTTATAGGATAAGATCTCTCGTAATACGGTTTGTCAATTCCAGTAAGAATTCCTGGTTTGGAATCTTGACTCACAGTGATAGTTTTTTTATCCTTTAAGATGGGGTCAAATTTATCTCTGATAATCCAATCTCGTGTTTCCGAGCGGATAATGAATTTCACTCTAAAAAAAATACTTTTTCTTGTCAAGATGTGAAATTATCTCGGCTGCTTTTTCGTCGTTCATTGTAGCATCAACGCTACCATCAATTCGAAATGTTGACCAACAATGAGATGCTCCATCGTGTTTGAATTCATTAAAACAATCACGAATTTTACCCAACATGGTTCTATCACCTATTAGACTTTTGGGTCCTACGGAGACTATCGAGATTGAATTTAGCATTTTACCAAGGCTTAATTCTCGATAATCTCTTAAACTCCTCCATGCTATAATTAAAACAAGTATTTAAATAAGACATATATTATATAATGAATCATTGCAAATGGCTCATGATTGGATCAGTAACCCCGTGTAACAAATCATGCAGAAAGGAATTCTATGGGTATCATATGCAAAGTTTTCGTCGGGGGAGTCTGTATAATAATGAATTCTGAAGATATCAATGAAATAATAACTGACATTTAAAATTTGAAAAGCCAGGGATTTCAATTATCAGATAGTTTAAACTGTGAACAAATTACTTCGGACTTTGAAGATATAGAATTCAGCGCTATAAATAACAAATATATCTTACCAAAACAATACGTCTTCATTAAACGAATCCAGAATTCTATTCGTGACTCTCTTGTATTCTGTAACGACGTCAGTAAATTTGTCCCGTTATTCACTGTTGTAGAAAGGATCAGAAAACGATTGGGGCAGCAACACGAATTGAAACGCGAAATTAATTAAAAAATCAGGAAGATTAAATCATTAATCCAACAAAACGAAAATCTCCCTTCGGCCGAGTAAAAAATTCTCACTTGAAATCACTTGAAAATAACTGAAAATCACTTGAAATCACTTGAAATTACTTAGAAAAACTTGAAAACATATCTATGTTCGTCATTTACCCCACCCACGACTATGTCCTGATACAGAAATGAGCCTACTAAGCGTGTATACAATGCTTTAATGCGCGTCTGTTGAACAGGCATACAATCAATTAAAAAATCAGGAGTATAAAAATGCTGATCAGTCAAACCCAAAACCCTCCCTCGGCCGAGTACACTGAAAATCACTGAAAACACTTTGCGTCCGCCATTTTGTCCTACATCCTGACTATGTCCTGATACAGAAATGAGCCTACTAAGCGTGTATACAATGCTTTAATGCGCGTCTGTTGAACAGGTATACAATCAATACAAGCACTACATCGACATGTATAAATATCTGTCGAACAGATGTTGCGAGTATACAATGGACAGGTATGTGTGTTCAACTAGAACGAAATTTGTAAAAACGGTAGTCAGTAGCAACTTTGAAATTCTATACTGGCGTTTATCAATGAACGCGTACTATAAGGAAGTTATAGTAAAATACATTTATTATTTGTTAATTACTGAAATACTTTTTTTGGTCCTTTTTTGATTGATTTTAGTAATTTTTTGACTTGAATTTTTTCGTTTTTTGACTGATTTTAGGTGGTCTTAGTCGGGTCAAATGGTCTATTCTCTCTAAATGAATCAATTAGAAGTTTTCTTACTATATTAATTTCGTCATTACACTTAGATTGAATCTATAATTTTCAGATTCAAATTGGAAAATTGCTTTACTGTCTCAGTAATGGTAAACGAAGCATTAACGACCAGACTGGCGCGTGAAAGACTGGCTGTGATTCAAAAGTATATACCCGTACGCGACGCGACTCTGTCAGAAATAAACTACAAGCTAGACAGAGTCTTCAGACCGGATTTGCTGCAGGAAGTGAAGAGTTGTTTAAATCGATAACCACGGCAAGGAAGGGGGCAATATCAGCCACTGAGCGAGTTATTTTGGGAGAGACTATTGACGAACAGGATGGAAAAAAGGGTATTCTCCCGTTGCTAAGACAGATAGCTGAAGACAAACAACAACCACAGGGTGATGTTACTAAACAAAGTCAGTGTTTCTTTAGTGAATAAATTTAATGAGGAGGCCAAAACACTAATAAAACAATTTCAATTATTAAAAAAGGATTATCAAGCTTTTGATGATTTTGCTGCTAAAAGCTATCATTCAAAAAAGAGTTTTTAGCGGGTGAGTATAAAGATGATATAATATCACGTGATAATTGGGCTGATTTGTTGTATAAAATAAACAAAGATATTGATCGCTTAGATAAGAGTGAGATAGAGTATAAAGCATTTAAAAAAGGAATCAGCGATTATGATAAACAACAAATAGAAGAACGACAACAACAAATAGAAGAACGACAACAAGAAAGAAAGCGCCTAACACCAAAACAAACACGAAGGCGGAAAAAAACAAGAAGAACCTTAACAACGACTACCACCTGAACCATTGTATATACCATCTGATCGAGATGATGATGATGATGCACAAGGCGCAACTGATTTTAGTAGTGGGGAGGGATTTTCTCAGAGTGGTCCAAGTGGGGTATCAGGTAGTGGTTTAGTTAGTTGTCCTGGTAATATTCGCAGTGATATAACACGATTAGGAGTACTCATCGGAGGGAAACGAGCTGGAAATAATTCACCAGAAATAATCAGTGAAGCAGCTGATATCTGTTATTTCAAGGTGGCATCATGGACATTGAAACATATCGAGATTTCATTGATGAGTTAGTCGAGCATCATGGTTATCATAGTGACTGAAAATCCTTTGGATTTTTCATTAGATAAATATCATTTAAATAAGAATGATCATACACTACAACCACGATAAACCAACCAGCGTCTATGTAGTAAACTCACGATTGCCAGTTTATAGCGCGTACTATGGTGATGGTCTGGGTGATACCATTGCAGGGTTATTTGCAAGAATGGCTCCAAAAGTGGCGCCTCTAGCAAAATAATTATCGATGAAAGCCATTGATGTTATTCGTGATAAGGGCATTAGCGCTGTTGGAGATGTTGCCGGGAAGGCGTTTTCCCCAGCGAAGGATAAACTAACAGCGCTAGTTCGGCGGCGAAGGAAACCACCAGCGTCATTGGAACCACTACCGTCTACAGCGGAAATGCCTGCAAATGTTAGTAAAATAATAAATAACGCAGTGGATCAGACACTAGCGTCGCTGGTGACCAACGCCCAAGATAATATTACCGCAAATATGATAGCGGGAAGTGGCCTACAACGAGGTCGTCGACGACGATGATTTAGATCAACGAATATATAATAAAATGTTCAAACGGTCACCTGATACAGCGTTTGATATGGACGCCCCAGAACACAAGAATGATTCTGTACGTGATTATCAATTTTATGCCTGTCACGCAATACAACCAAACCTTCGATCAAGAATTGAACTTCAAGTTCATGATACCAGTAAATACTTTCTACTGTGTGAAGCGTTTATTCAAGTAGAAGGAGAACTTGTAACAAATGTTGTAGCCAATACACCATACGCAGATAACCCAATTCTCCGAGTGGGTTTTGTCAATAATGGGATTATGGCGTTATTTACTAGCGCTAGATATATGATTGATGGAAGAGAAATTGAAACCATTGAGAATAATGTTGATGTTGCTACAACAATAATAGGGCTAGCAAGATACTCCGACGATTATACAAGATCGGCGGGTCCATCTATGATGTTTGCTAAGGATATTACTGATCACGCTAATCACTCTCCGTATATTAAAATACGGACAACGCAAGATACTGCGGTTGCACTAAACTACCCCGATACATATGAACACAGAGGAGGTAGACCAGGTGCTGCGTTTGATATTGTCGGAAGCGCTAATTACGAATACAATCTAGGATATGCAACACGCTAATCAATGCTAAAAGGAGAACGTCGACGACTTTAATGCGCGATTCCACTACATAATATATTTGAATTCTGTAAAAATGTCCGAAAAGTTATCTATGGAGCAAAGCATACGGTAGTACTCGTGCGAAAAGGCACCGACAATGACGCAATTTGGCGTGGTGATGATGCTGCTGCCGGTAAAGTTATTTTATCAAAACTATCACTGTGGATGCCAGTGTTGACTCCATCAATTACCACAGAGGAGCGATTACTATCATTTATGGACCAAGGAAGAAAATCATTGATAAGTTGGTTATCAATGAGTACAGATACTATAGATTCTGATATTACTGGTACTTTTACATGACACCTATCAGCACGACAAGGTTTTTCAAGCCCACGTCATATATTTATTGCGTTACAAGATAGAGCACGATTAGGCAATCAAACACGTAGTCATATGATATTTGATCAGTTAGGCGTTAAAGAAGTCTCGCTGAGAATAAACGGCCAACAGGAACCATCAGAGGATATACAACTTGATTACGTTAACAACCATATTGCGCGTGTGTATTATCGGTTGTTGACATATTTGGAACGCGATCAAAATGTTGATACTGGTTTACAAATATCACAATTGGATTTTAAAAATATGTATCCGATCTATTACTTTTCGTTGGAACATTTTGATTTAACAAGACAATCCGTCGTTGATATACACTTTAGAGCTCATGTAGATCCTCCTGGTGGTGTTAATTACAGAGCGGTTGCTGTTATTCTCAGCTACAAATCAATGCAACTCGAAGGTGTTGGTGGACGAATGAGAGTGATTGATGCGCCAGTGGAAAACATGTAACAATTAGATCAATCTGTTGTTGTATAATGTCATATAGTGCTGTTAATGTTACATTGACTCCTGGTCAAATCAAGAAATTGCAATCGGAATCGGCTAAAAAATGTGGGACCACAATAACGCTGCAACCCAATCAGATGACTGGCGGGGCGAATAAATTATCGCTGACGTCTCGTGAAGCAAAACACTTCAAGGATGCTTCCGATTTAAAAAAAAAAGGTGTTCAGATCACACTCTCTGCAGCCGCGATCAAAAATATGATTAAAATCGGCGGTATATTCCCGTTGATTGCGGCAGCGGCCCCAGCGGTGGCTAAAGCGGCAGCGTTACTAGCAGTTGGTACCGCGGCAGGGATGGCACTAAAGAAAGCAACTGGGAGCGGGTATAAAAAAGGGAAAGGGTCTAAGACTACCAGGAACCCCGTATTCATGGTACAAGGGAAGCGGCCTGAGACTAGGACCGGTTTATTAATACCGATAGTTCCATTGTCAAATTTTGATTTACTCGATGCTGCTAATAAAAACTAGCGATACAAAAATTCAGAGGTGTTTTTATGAAAGATCAGTTGCCGGCACAACCAAACAGCGTTGAAACCGGTATTATTAATCTTGATAACAGCACCGGACCTGGAACTCACTGGGTTGCATACGCAATTGATCCGCGTGCAATCGTCTATTTCGATTCATATGGATTAGCGCCGCCGAGGGAATTCATGCGTTATATAAACCAATTAACCATCCTTCGTTGGTATTCTACGCTACCAACACAACAAATGAATGACCCACCAATATGCGGCAACGAAGTATTGAATGTCCTTGATGCTATTTCAACATCTGGAAAACCACCTCATCGGGTTGTGAATGAATATACTAGCAGTCGATGGAAATCAAAGATTTCATCGAAGATTTAGAGAAGTAGTTAATGTTACAATAACAATGGTAGATATGTGGGTACGACTTCCATCACCGTCGAAGAAACCCGATGCCGATGGCACTGCAACCGGTGATATAAAAAAATAATCGAAGATGAAATAGCTGAGATGTTCAACTTAGCAAGTGTTGATCCCAATGAAATAGTTGTATTTCAAGATCGTCAGGGAAAATTTAAAACGAGTAATATTTCCCTTGATGATATTTTAGTTAAACAACGAGACGCAACAGAAGATACTATAGCGCTGTTTTCTGATGGTAATCTCAAAGCGGGCGTCATCATGTCAACTATTGTGGAACGAATTAACGATTTAAAACCATTAAAAACACTACGCGATGAATGCAACCATATAACCAAATTCGATCGGTTTTCTAAATTACAAAAAAATGTAATTGACAAAATTGACAAACCTCTATTAGATTTCCTTGGAAATCCACCAGTGACCACACCAAACTATGCTGGAATTTGCAACAATTCAATCCAAATATGAAGAACATGTCAAACAGTTTTCAACGTTTCGTAAAAACATTGTAGATAAATTTATTAGAACCACATTCGATAAACTCAACATCAAACTCCCTGATATTCAAAAAATCCATCGATGATCTTAAAGCAACCAGTAATGAAATACCCGCGATTAATCGGCGAATAGAAGCTATCAACGCTGATATTAAAACGACCAACGATATTATCAGGGATGATATGCCGAAGATGATAAAAATACTTGGAAAAACAAAAATTCCTCATGAGAGAATCAACAACGTAGTATACACGATTCAACATGGATCATTTGCGTGGACACCATCCACTAACATATTAATTATCACCGCGACCGTCAAAGGTATTTATCGATTAACACTAGTGACACCGACTCAATTTAATATATCATCGTCGAATTCATCTGGGGTCAACAATACGATATCAACGATCATCGACAAGGACACAACTGAACAGTTCAAGATAAAATCCACTGATAAAAATTTGGCTAGGCTTTCAGTAACATGGTATGTGGAATTCGTAGCGGATTTAAGTAAACAACTTAATTGAAATCTATTGTAATAAATAAAATGTCATCACAGCAGTATCGCTATGATCAGGTCAGAGAATTTCAAATTAAACTCAAAACCCTCAATGAGGAGTACCAAACAAAAATAAAAAAATACCGACGAAGAATCACCGCAGTTGATGTTACCGTGTACTCGGTGAGTGGTGTAATCACCGGAGCTGGTATAATACACTCCTCGGTAACAATGATTGCCCCGATAGCTGTTCCAATTTGTATATCAGCGGCGACAACAATCGCGGAAATTATTTCGATTATAACAACAACAGAAAAATCATCATGCAGCCAGCGTAAACTGCAAGATTACGTAATCAAGTTCTATGTTGTGTTAACCGCGTACTCGCAATTATCCTCAATGATATCGTCGTCACTCGATGATACATTAATATCAGATAGCGATTTTTATGCCATGGTACGTATTTATGATTCCGCAATGTCGAAATTAGAGCGCGACAATAATAATAACAATCACAACACCACAAGAACTACTGCAACAGATAGTGGAAAACACAAACCCGGTGAAAACCAGCATGATCTCAATAACATCAACCAATCCTTAATTCAGTGTGAATTTCCCTACTCCGATTCCCGTGAAGGAGATCGCGCTAGTAAAGTTACGAGTGTATCACAGTTGGCCTAATATTAGGTCGGTAGCATTTGGCGGTCAACAACCGAATAATTCTTTGATGTTCGCGTATAAGAATAAACCCGATGGAACTCCAGACTGGAACGTTGTTTCGCTGCCATCTGGGTCATACCAAATCGAACAAATCAATAATGAATTACAGCGTAGAATAAAATTCATTACTGGGCGAGAACCGAAATTCGCTATAACAGTTCACGAGCCGACATTATCATCTGCCATCGAGATAAACTCAACCGGATATATCGTATATATTTATCAGAGTTATATAAGAACCGTACTAGGATGGCCTGAAACCCCACCTCGACAGGAAACCGTTAATTTACCACCTGAACCAACAAATCTGATTATATTACCGACAAGATAAAACCTGACAATCCAGTAAAAAGTTATAGCGAATACACCACGTTGGTTTTTTTCACTGGAATAATAGAAAATCGCGGTAATAGATACTACACATCTCGACAAGATAAAATCACTGAACATTTAAAAGCGATGAATAATGATTTCTCGCTGTTGTTAATATCTCTCAAATCCGGTACTCTCACCCGAGATGAATTTATCAGCGTCGTAGAAACATGTAACAAAATCATCGATGACATGGAAACACATCATTTGCAAATTATTCAATATACGCGTAGAAGATATTCCAACATTCAAACTACACGGATATAATATCTCAGAACTAAAAAAACCTCTCAGTGATGCCATCGATGATGGTTTCAAAAAAATCCATGATGCATGAAAATAAATAGCACAACCACAGATACCTATCCTCAGACATAATAATGACCCAGACGGCGGTGGTAGACATATCGCTCCTCAAAATGTGAATATATCCTCGGTGATTGCATTGAATTTAGTATGTGATGTTATCGAAGGAAGCTATCAAATAAATCTCGAGCGATCAAATCTAGCTCAGCAGGGATATATTTTATATTCATTTGCACCAACAGCTCCTCCAGGGTTTCTAATCATTGAGGATCCAACTAATCCAGCCTATTTGAGATGTCATAATAATTTGTTAACGAGAATTAATTTCAAACTCACTGACCAATCCAATAATCTGATTGATTTACGAGGTGAGGTGTGTAACAGAATTGTTACCGAGTGAACAACAAAAACACAATATGTGAAAGAAAATATAAATTTATGAAATAAATTATTAATGAAAAATAATGATGTATCAACACAATAACTCATGCGTTCAACCCACAATTACACTCACAACCATTCACAATACATGAATAAATTTAATACAAAATAAAACACAGATACAAAGGAATCTCTTGGACTATACACAGATCCAAGGAACCTTTACAAAAGTTACATTACCGCAAGTATAAATTGCGATAACAAATACCAAACATCAAACTATACTATTGCACGTATGGATTTAGACAACTAGCACGAACATATACATGTATTTAATCAAGTTGCTAACTTTTATTGAGATTCATGTAATCCCTTGAAATACTATTGTGATTTGAAGTAACTATGTAAATATAACAATGTATTCAATTGTACTACAATTGCAACACACACATGTGCCTCGACCCTGTATAACCGTACGATTCACCAACTGTTGAATCGCCGCCCAGTTTCCCCGAATACCTAGGGTGACCAATACTTTTATCGGCCGTTTGCCCTTCATGGATCCACCACAGTTATACGTACAGACAGCATACAGCATCTACTAGAACCAACGTTCCCAAATACCTAGATGCCACCCGGATGTTTACACCTCTAGACAGCTCCGACACTCAGACTTCTAGATTTCTGGATATTTACACATCACAACAAATGTAGACGGACAGACAATCCGACAGACAGACAGTCAGATACCTCAATTTGATCTCACAATCAAATGGCACAATTAATCACGTTAAGCTACAATCAGATACTTTCAGAGACGTTCAGCTACAATCAGATACGTTCAGAGACGTTCAGCTACAATCAGCAACAATTCCAGAGACGTTCCGCTACAATATCAGAGACGTTCCGCTACAATATCAGAGATGTTCCGCAACAAATCAGCTACGATATCAGAGACGTTATCAGCTACAATAAAGAAACCAGACTAATAATAGTTGTCTCTAAAAAAATAATCTAAACCTTAGATTACGCTATTGCATTTAAAGTCTAATAGTGACTAGTAATTCCAAATATTCCACGTTTAAATCTGCATTGTAATAAAGGCAACATTACATGAAATGATAAACTGAATAAAAATTCACAATAAAACGAAATATAAGTTTAACACTCACCCCTTTGGCTGGAGATAGAATGACGAGCTATCTTTCCTGTGATAAAATACTTTTGATCCCGTAATATTTATCAGAAATATGCTGCCTTATATACCCTCAAATAGGTGAGCAGAATTCACGGCAAAATTACCGTGCACCCCGTGATTCTAATGTTCCGGACTTCATGTGATTCGAAGTCAGGCACATGCAAATCGTTACACGCCGCTTACCTTGGAGAAAACCACTTATTCACCCCCAGGTAACGCATGTACGACGAAACAAGAAAAAAAATTCAATTTTCGCCTAATTCTGTGACAAGGTGTTACAAATTAGTCTGTGAAATCGTAAAAAAAAAATGTTAACCCATAGCAGCAGAGAGGGTGACGCCAACGACATTGGCTTTTTTTTGATGAATTGCTAGCAATTTTGAGAAAGCCTCAGTTTGCCAAATGGACGCTTTTTTCTTACGATTTACGAGGAAGCCTCAGTTTACCGAATCGACGCCTATAAAAAGTTGGTCTGTTCGCCCCCTCTGCTGCTGCTTCCTAAATTCGAACTTGGTTCTGCCACTTAGCTGTCCGAGGCTTTTGTCAAAGTTTAGCTTTAATTAAATTAGGTTGCACTTTACTGTCTAGGTAGAAGGTGCTGAATACTTCTTCTCATGTTCTATTTATTTGTTAGTTTGTTTACTTTTAACTGACGAAAGTCAAAATTAGGGTTGGACGGGAAGTTAACTTTGTCTGGTAGCGAGTTAGATTTATCGACTCTTTTGGCCGGTTTCCCCATTTCCCCTCTTACTACCATTCTCTTTAAACATAAAACTACGATTTTTTTAATTGTATTAATAGATCAAAATTCTATCTAGAACCCAAACAGGCCGGGTATTTCCATGTAGCGCATAACCCGGCCGGGTCCAGGAGACCATGGTCTGGTATTCGTCCATCCCGAGTTGAAATATGTAAAATATTGAATCTGATATACAATATTATCAAAGCGCCAAATCAATCAATCGTATCTCTATTTATCAGCATCAGATGCAAACCTCGATGTTATTTAGCTAAAACGCAACATTATTCAGTAATAACCCATTTATTATGTCAAAAATGCTAATAACGCGCATATATATATATATATATATATATATATATATATATATATATATATATATATATATATATATATATATATATATATATATATATATATATGATGTGCTAATTGTACGGTTCGTTCAGAAAAAGACAATGAAATAGCTAATTATGTCCATTGTGGGGTGGTACTGTAAAATAAGGTTGTTATGTTATTATGACTTTGACCTTGGAAGGTTGAGATGAAATATTTAGGCCATTGGTTTCCTCCTTGGAAAATCCGATTACCTGAGATTGCTTGGCCGTTAAAAGAAATAACATTGTTGACAGGTTAAAATGCTCTGGAAATGAATATTGGACACTCATCCTGGTCCTGAAATGGTGTCTTAATCTTTTATAACAGGATGTTTACCTGAGAAATATATGTAATTATTGTATCTTATACATAAATGTTAGTGGACTCATTTATCTTATACGTCTCATTTAATTTTGTTCCATTATTATTTAGGAGGATATAATCCATACTATTGGAACATCAGCACAATAGACTGGACTTCATTAAGAACATAACTGGAACTCATTTTGAATACTCGATACCTTTGGAATTGTGATGTAAATTTTAGGACGATTTTTAATTTCTTTCCCCATACTATAATTTTTTTTTAATTCTTCACCGCTCAAAGGAAATAAATTATTTGTTTAATTTTACAAAACTTGTTGGTTTTTACTTTCCCGTTACTTAGTTTAAGACCAAACGTTCGTAGCAATTTCACTAAAGCAATTTTATCTCGTACAAACGTAATATTTTTTTTTTTTTTTTGGGGGGGGGGGTAATTCTGCAATGTAACCCATTTAAAATCGCGCTAACGGACGTCTGTAGATTTCTAGTAATCTAAATCGAAAGTATACTGTTTAACTCTTTTTGTTTGCTGTAATTAGTCGTTTGCCTATCTGGATACTTCGTTGTATTTATATCGAATAATCCTAATATTTAGATAAAACGCTGGATAAGGACCTGCCTAAACGTATATAAGTAATTGTGTCGTACGTTTGTTATGTGCTTTATATACATGGAAGGTTGACTAAATAATTCATTATATATCAGATACGTAAAATAACACATAGAATTACGACGTTATTTGAAAGGAAACATCGCCAAAATTGCAATTTTTACTTTTAAAAAATGTCTGTTCGGTATATCTTGAGCAAGGGTACGACTGACATTCTTTTGAAGTAAGTCTTAGGAGGTTATTAGAGTTCGCTCAGTGATTTACTCGCTCTTGAAATTTCGGAAGGTATAATATTTGAAATATTAAGATGTTCGAGCAAGAGACTTGTATCTATCAAAGACAGATTCGTGGAAAGGCTGATGTCATTACAGTATGTGAGTATTTCGTTTCATATGTAGAAAGAATCGTAATTAACTTCGACCTAATTTAGATACAAGTTTAAACATCTTAACACGGGAGTCACTCAGTCCTGTTATTACAATCAAATTTTCCTAAAATGTTGGATCTCCTTCCAAAAAATGTGATTTACTCAAGCATTTTGAGGTACACTAAATAATTGTCAAATCAAGTGTAGTGAATCGCTAGTCTCCCACCCGACCCTATGTTGTAACCTAGGGTCAAGTATGGTAAATTATTGGTTGTTTAATTTTAACTCCCGGTATTACATACGAGGATATATGTCTAATCCAAGGTATTACATACGGGATATATCTATCTCTTTGCTATAAGTTAAACTTATGTACGTAAACAATGAGTACACCTCACCGTGGAATGTACGCGGACATTTTAATATAATTTGACCATCGGGAAGGCTTTAGTGGTAAAATATGCAATTAAACTTATGCACAATATCCACAGTCCATCTTGATCCTGTATTGGTGAATTTATCCAGTGTCTCAAGAATTCTTGCAAAAACCGTCGATTTCATCATTGATATTCTCGGCGTTTTTGCAGTTCAGGTTCACACAGGCACTGCTATGAATCCAAGGACTTATAAATTATTAACGCATCATCATTGTCACATTCAAGCTGCAGAATCAAATCTACATAGAGAACAGTTTCCACCTTAAACACGGAGTGGCAAAGGCGCTGTAAAGTTAATACAATGCCTAGAAACATATTTGTGAAAAGTTCAGCGCCTTTTACCTGGGTAGTATTCGATCAGAATAATTGCCCGATAATTTTATAAATCATCACGACATTAATGTTACTCAAACTCGGGGGCTTTCGGTTGTTGTAATTTAGCATCAGCCTCTGATATTGTGTCGACACTTGTCCAGGTTATCAGTTACCTGTTCCATTTCAACCCACTTGTAGAAATGAATATGTTATACTACGAATCGTTGCCTCATAATTAGATGTTGCGCCTGTGTAGAAAGTCCGAACATTTGTTAGCTTTTCGCATATCAATTGGTAGTCGTATCCCATGCTCGTTCGCAAATTACTTGATAATTTAATTGATGGCAATGCTGATTGGGGTCTAGGGGCCTTACCTCTCTATCACTAATTTCACTTCCTACAACATCGAGACTGGGTGGGACTTCTGTAGTTATTTAAATAAAATATTGGGAGCACCCTACATCAAGCATAATAACACACTCACCACAGTGGCCCGCACGTGGGGTTGTACTTGTGCTTAAGTATGTCTAGGAGATTATAAGCATGCTGTTGACTTTAAGCTGCTATGTTTTAAAATATTAGTCAACAGACGGGTCTGTTCAGGGCCAAAAGTTAAGGCTGTTTGCATTTGCAACCCAACATGAGCGAGAATTCCATACAAAAGACTAGAAGTCTAAGGGGCTGTTTAAAACTAAATTGCGTCTCAAAGAATTATGCAAGGCTCATAGTTGCAATTAATAGTAACATTATCTTCACAAGTTTCATTTTCTTGAAGAACCATCCTAAGATCGACGATTCATCTGTTATTAAAGAAATACTATTTATTTCCGCGAAAGAGAAACGAACCTGCAATGTCTTGATCAGTAGTTTAACACGCTAACGCATTAGTCCACCGAGAACTCTTGGAGAGTAATGTAACAGAATGTATACCTATTGTTCAGAAGACTACTGTGAAATTTACGTACGCATCCCTGCTATATTGTCAATGTAATAAAATCCGCCATTTTGAATTTCCATCTTTTGGTTTATTATAGACATGTATATGCATGGTTCCGTGAAATGGTGAGCATACATAGTCCTGGATTAATCATTCTAGATCTTCATTATTCATTAGAACTTCCACCAACAATATTTGGGGCATATTGTTTACATTTACAATTTGGTCGGCATTTGTAAAGGTCGTGTTCTAATACGCTTTGAAAAATATAGGCATGCTAGAATACCCAGTTTCTCGGTTTTGATAATAAATGTTATTTCTTCCTTATAATTGTTGGGCACACATAAATAGGCTCTTTAGTTGATACAAGGACAGTACTAACACATAAAACAAAGCTAAATTGGGTATGCACCAATAACAACCTGTCTGTCCGTGACTAGCAGTGGCTGTACTAAACGCTTTACTTATATATTACACTCGCGTGCGTTATGTTGTGTGCATAATGCATTTCCAATAGCAGTGGTCGATTTCTTCGCCACACGAGCGCTGACGCAAATCATAATCGTGAAACGTGTACGTGTAGTAAAGTTATACTCGTGTAGTACTTGTATTTGTTTCTGTACTTTTTACGTCAACGAACACACCAGACATGTATATTTGTCTGATAATAGCAGTTTCTTTTGGTTACTTATCTAGGTTAAAGTATTACCCCAGGGTAACTTTGTCTGGTGAGATTGTATTAGGGCTCGCATTCACTGGTGTACGTTGCGAGTACAAATATAATATAAAGCTTTGATCTAGATCAGTAACAAAACCCTAAGTCACTATTATAATACTACTTAAATCAGTAACAAAACCCTAAGTCACTATTATTATACTACTTAAATCAGTAACAAAACCCTAAGTCACTTTTATTATACTACTTAGATCAGTAACAAAACCCTAAGTCATTATTATAATACTACTTAAATCAGCAACCAAACCCTAAGTCACTTTTATTATACCACTTAGATCAGTAACAAAACCCTAAGTCACTATTATTATACTACTTAAATCAGTAACAAAACCCTAAGTCACTTTTATTATACTACTTAGATCAGTAACAAAACCCTAAGTCACTATTATTATACTACTTAAATCAGTAACAAAACCCTAAGTCACTATTATAATATTACTTAGATCAGTAACAAAACCCTAAGTCCTTATAATATTACTTACATCAGTAACAAAACCCTAAGTCACTTTTATTATACTACTTAAATCAGTAACAAAACCCTAAGTCACTATTATAATATTACTTAAATCAGTAACAAAAACCTAAGTCACTATTATTATACTACTTAAATAAGTAACAAAACCTTAAGTCACTTATAATACTACTTAGATCAGTAACAAAACCCCAAGTCACTTTTATTATACTACTTAAATAAGTAACAAAACCTTAAGTCACTTATAATACTACTTAGATCAGTAACAAAACCCTAAGTCACTATTAATATATTACTTAAATCAGTAACAAAACCCTAAGTCACTATTATAATATTACTGATCTCAGTAACAAAACCCTAAGTCATTATTATAATATTACTTAAATCAGTAACAAAACCCTAGGTCACAATATTATAGTACTTAAATCAGTAACAAAACCCTAAGTCACTATATTACTTAAATCAGTAACAAAACCTTAAGTCACTTATAATACTACTTAGATTAGTAACAAAACTCTAAGTCACTATTATTATACCACTTAAATCAGTAACAAAATCTGAAGTCACTTATAATACTACTTAGATAAGTAAAAAAAACTGTCATTATTATAATATTACTTAAATCAGTAACAAAACCCTAAAACACTATTATAATACTACTTAGATCAGCAACAAAACCTTAGTCACTTTTATAATATTACTTAGATCAGAAACAAAACACTAAGTCACTATTATAATATTACTTAAATCAGTAACAAACCCTTAAGTTACTTATAATACCACTTAGATCAGTAACAAAACCCTAAGTCACTATTATTATACTACTTAGATTAGCAACAAACCCTAAGTCACTTTTATAATAGTACTTAGATCAGTAACAAAACCCTAAGTCACTATTATTATACTACTTAAATCAGTAACAAAACCTTAATTCACTTATAATACTACTTAGATCAGTAACAAAACCCTAAGTCACTATTATTATACTACTTAAATCAGTAACAAAACCTGAAGTCACTTATAATACTACTTAGATCAGTAACAAAACCCTAAGTCACTATTATAATACTACTTAGATCAGTAACAAAACCCTAAGTCACTATCTTATATTACTTAAATCAGTAACAAAACCTTAAGTCACTATTATAATACTACTTAGATCAGTAACAAAACCCTAAATCACTATTATTATACTACTTAAATCAGTAACAAAACCCTAAGTCACTATCTTATATTACTTAAATCAGTAACAAAACCCTAAGTCACTATTATTATACTACTTAGATTAGTAACAAACACTAAGTCACTTTTATAATATTACTTAGATTAGTAACAAAACCCTAAGTCACTTTTATAATATTGCTTAGATCAGTAACAAAACCCTAAGTCACTATTATTATACTACTTAGATCAGTAACAAAACCCTAAGTCACTATTATAATACTACTTAGATCAGTAACAAAACCCTAAGTCACTTTTATAATATTACTTAGATCAGTAACAAAACCCTAAGTCACTATTATAATATTACTTAAATCAGTAACAAAACCTTAAGTCACTTATAATACCACTTAGATCAGTAACAAAACCCTAAGTCACTATTATTATACTACTTAGATTAGTAACAAACCCTAAGTCACTTTTATAATATTACTTAGATCAGTAACAAAACCCTAAGTTACTTTATAACATTACTTAGATCAGTATAAAAAGCCTAAGTCACTATTATAATATTACTTAGATCAGTAACAAAGCCCTAAGTCACTATTATTGTACTACTTAGATCAGTAACAAAACCCTAAGTCACTTTTATAATATTACTTAGATCAGTAACAAAACCCTCAGTCACTATTATAATATTACTTAGATCAGTAACAAAGCCCTCAGTCACTATTATAATACTACTTAAATCAGTAACAGAACCCTCAGTCACTATTATAATACTACTTAGATCAGTAACAAAACCCTAAGTTACTTTATAATATTACTTAGATCAGTAAAAAAAAACCTAAGTCACTATTATAATATTACTTAGATCAGTAACAAAGCCCTAAGTCACTATTATTGTACTACTTAGATCAGTAACAAAACCCTAAGTGACTTTTATAATATTACTTAGATCAGTAACAAAACCCTCAGTCACTATTATAATATTACTTAGATCAGTAACAAAGCCCTCAGTCACTATTATAATACTACTTAAATCAGTAACAGAACCCTCAGTCACTATTATAATATTACTTAGATCAGTAACAAAACCCTCAGTCACTATTATAATACTACTTAAATCAGTAACAAAACCCTAATCACTTTTATAATATTACTTAGATCAGTAACAAAACCCTTAGTCACTATTATTATACTTCTTCGATCAGTAACAAAACCCTCAGTCACTATTATAATATTACTTAGATCAGTAACAAAACCCTCAGTCACTATTATAATACTACTTAAATCAGTAACAAAACCCTAATCACTTTTATAATATTACTTAGATCAGTAACAAAACCCTTAGTCACTATTATTATACTTCTTCGATCAGTAACAAAACCCTAAGTCACTATTATTATACTACTTAGATCAGTTACAAACCCCTAAGTCACTTATTATACTACTTAGATCAGTAACAAAACCCTTAATCACTATTATAATACTACTTAAATCAGTAACAAAACCCTAAGTCACTTTTATAGTATTACTTAGATCAGTAACAAAACCCTTAGTCACTATTATTATACTTCTTCGATCAGTATCAAAACCCTAAGTCACTTTTATAATACTACATAAATCAGTAACAAAACCCTAAGTCACTTATTATACTACTTAGATCAGTAACAAAACCCTAAGTCATTATAATATTACTTTACCCATCTTGCTTCGCAAACATCATTGTTTTAAACGCCATTTGAGAAAGGTATAACCTAATATTTAGATTTTCCAGCATCGGGACCGCTTTAATTTCCACTTTGACGTACAAAATGTAATCTATTTATAGAGGATGCTATACTTTCACTAAGAACTTATACATATATATCTTAAGAAATCACCAATAGAATCCAGAGACAGCACTTTCCGTTCTGTCTGATTATTGTCGATAATTAATCATTAATTTCTTTCCTAAGAATCGGACATGACTGTGTAGAATATATATATATATATATATATATATATATATATATATATATATATATATATATATATATATATATATATATATATATATATATATATATATATATAAGTAATGCACGACTTAATAATCTCTCAACCACTCTAAGACATTCCTCTACATCAACACTTCCATTAGATGGGTCCGACCTTATACGTGTTAAAACATAAATGCCGTTCAGTTTTGTCTGCAATAATGTATATTATTTAAGAATTATAATGTTATGAATAAAATGGGAAACAACTTAGCTTGTAATGGTAAGATCCTTTGCGCATTTACAGTTATATTACCCAAAGTTTTTAAAATTTTGTACCATTGCATCGTTTTATTAGCTCCTTTTTAATTTGGACTCTAGCATGTTAAAAGCAAGCGAATTTGCAGGATCAGTTTTTGACACAAATCCAGCTTGTTATATTGAAAAGATAACGACTGATAGTTTTCAAACGGTAATTGCTTTGTTTGTTAATCTTGCTTTAACTGATTTTTATTTCTAGAATTCTTATACGTCGTTGTAAACGAAGGAACAAATTTCAACTGGGCTGGAAATTCACTAGCTTCTATGCACTGCTTAAATCCAGGACGTCTCACCTTCTGAAATGACTGATTTGTTTAAAGTTCCATTGGATGTGGGAGCCACCGCTATTGGAACCTCGCCAACCACGGCAGTATGTGAAAAGAGGACAGATAAAGGTTCGTGTGTGACAAATGTACCATTTCCGTTACAGGTTAATGTAAATATGTGTAATTCATTGAGAAGTTGGAATGAAATTCAAATTCCACAAAACATCTGGCAAAGTTCCAGTCATGATCAGTACATTAATGCCAGTGTGGTGTCGAATTCAGTTTATCTATTTTGGTCTAATCGGCATTAGCTCGGTGACACATGCAATATGGCATTGTTTGCTGCATAACTTAAACTTGTGCTGATATTTATGACTGGCAAAGTCTTGAAACACAAACGAAGACGAACAGTTAAGAACCCGTTTCTTCAGACCATCTAATATCCTGAGCAAAAATCAAACCTGATCATTGCGATATATTATTCCCAGAATTTGTTATTATACATTTAATCTAGAAATCTCAAAGAAATAAGCCGATAGCAATCAATGATTAAATTCTTGTAGTAGACTATCAACACCTTGTCCATACCCTCCCACAGTAAACCTTCGTTTTTCGCCTTTGGGCCCTTTTTTCGTAAAAAAGAAGAATGATGAATATATCATCTTTCTCGTCCTGAAGTGTGCTCTTTCGATAACTTAATATATCCATAACTGTCTTTGATGCGATATTCATGCTGCTGTTATTGAACTGAGTCAACAAGTTCGTGTTGTCGTCGTTTGCCAGGGACAATAATAATGTTTGTGTCATGCCTATTTTTGTTGTTGTGCTTTTTAACACTAATGTGTATTAATAATATCAGTAGCATTAATCTATCACTGTTGGGAATTTTTTCAATAGGTACTGATCAGTAATTTTGTACCTAATCACTCATGACAATGTTAACTTTGTGATTTTTTAATAAAATTGTATACTTCGATAAATAACCAACCATGATATGCAATCGTAATAATTATTATTATCCTTCGTACACTCTGCAAATCGGAGAATTCCATTTTTATTAAAGCTGAATAATGTAAAGCGTCCATATGTATGACACGGAAGGCTGATGTAGACAAACTATATCTGCAATCTAGGTGTTCTTCTCTACATTGATACAATGTCGCACCGGGTCACATTCTGCAAATACCGCAAAATGTGGGTGATTCACATTTGGGGTCATACAGACACGTATATATGCAGGGTCTAAAGACCAGAGGTCACGGCCATGATAAGTCTAATAAGGAAGACAATGGGTTCTACACATTAAGTTTTGTCTAAAATTGCATATCTACATCAAGGTTAAAAGTCATTAAGACCCTTTCGTCAGCAATCTCTCGTTCATTAATAGTACCTCCAGCAATTCTCCCGTGCATTATTAGTGCCTCCAGCAATCTCCCGTGCATTATTAGTGCCTCCAGCAATCTCCCGTGCATTATTAGCGCCTCCAGCAATCTCCCGTGTATTATTAGTGCCTCCAGCAATCTCCCGTGCATTATTAGTGCCTCCAGCAATCTCCCATGTATTATTAGTGCCTCCAGCAATCTCCCATGTATTATTAGTGCCTCCAGCAATCTCCCGTGTATTATTAGTGCCTCCAGCAATCTCCCGTGCATTATTAGTGCCTCCAGCAATCTCCCATGTATTATTAGTGCCTCCAGCAATCTCCCGTGCATTATTAGTGCCTCCAGCAATCTCCCGTGCATTATTAGTGCCTCCAGCAATCTCCCGTGCAATATTAGTGCCTCCAGCAATCTCCCGTGCATTATTAGAGCCTCCAGCAATATCCCGTGCATTATTAGTGCCTCCAGCAATCTCCCGTGCATTATTAGTGCCTCCAGCAATCTCCCGTGCATTATTAGTGCCTCCAGCAATCTCCCGTGCATTATTAGTGCCTCCAGCAATCTCCCGTGCATTATTAGTGCCTCCAGCAATCTCCAGTGCAATATTAGTGCCTCCAGCAATCTCCCGTGCATTATTAGTGCCTCCAGCAATCTCCCGTGCATTATTAGTGCCTCCAGCAATCTCCTGTGCAATATTAGTGCCTCCAGCAATCTCCCGTGCATTATTAGTGCCTCCAGCAATATCCCGTGCATTATTAGTGCCTCCAGCAATCTCCCGTGCATTATTAGTGCCTCCAGCAATCTCCCGTGCATTATTAGTGCCTCCAGCAATCTCCCGTGCAATATTAGTGCCTCCAGCAATCTCCCGTGCATTATTAGTGCCTCCAGCAATCTCCCGTGCAATATTAGTGTCTCCAGCAATCTCCCGTGCATTATTAGTGCCTCCAGCAATCTCTCGTGCATTATTAGTGACTCCAGCAATCTCCCGTGCATTATTAGTGCCTCCAGCAATCTCCCGTGTATTATTTGTGCCTCCAGCAATCCCCCATGCATTATTAGTGTCTCAAGCAATCTCCCGTGCAATATTAGTGCTTCCAGCAATCTCCCGTGCAATATTAGTGCCTCCAAATATAACTAATACAAGCATGGCTGGCGTACAATTTGCGGTTCATGGAACTCTCGTTTTACTTTCAAGTGTGTTTATAGTATTTTTGTAAGAAGTTGCCGCTTATGTTTTATAGTTGCTGAGCAGTTTACTTTGGAAATTCATCTTTCTGGTATTTGATTTGTAACACAGTGTTGCGGAGTGGTCAGTGGCGCTCGCCTTTAGATTACTCACATCTAACCTGAAAGTGCTGGCTTGCACAACATGGGTATGTGAGGAAGCTTGTAGGAGTCGTCCGTGCGTCAGTGGTCCATTCCATGGTCTTCCGTGCTTCACTGGTCCTTTCCATGGTCTTCCATGGTTCTTTCTATATTAAACATATTGGCCGCCATATATAACAAAACCAAAGCCATTCAGCCTGTATATCTATTAAAAAGCTTGTGTCATTCGGAATTTGAGTTCAACTAATGACCGGGATACCGGTACACTAATATTGGCCGGAAATATGCATATCATTGTTTATTTTATGTAATTCCAGTATAATTCTAGTAACTGTATTCCATATTAAAATGTATATTAGTATCAACTTAAGGGGTTGCTGAAAAAATCAGTATCAGGATAAGTGTACTTTTTTATTCTGTTATTTTACTGCTTAAGCAGAAGAGGGGGTGGACAGACCAACTTTTTAGGCGTCGACGAGGTTTTCTTCTCGTTAATATTTAATAGAAAGGTCTATTTGACAAACTGAAGCTTCCTAGTAAATATTTAATATAAAGGTCTATTTGGTTCCTTGTAGGGGTTCAATGGCAAAAAAAAAAAAGACGCCATTGTCGTTGGAATCCACCCCCTCTGCTGCTATGGGTTAATAATTCTTTTACGAAATCCAGTAAACGATTTTAACTGAATATTTTATCAAGTCCGACACGATATCGCGTCCAAGGATTTGATAAATTTATCGTCACAAATCCATGTGGAATTGACTGAGCGCGACTAAAGAAATTTCTAAATTGATTATGATCCATATCACGGCCGCACCAAGTTTGCCAAATATTTCGTAGCGTATGAGTATCAACTCCGTTAAATACGACAAGAATATTGCAGTTATCTCTGATCCCTTTTAGTATTTGAGTGTACCGTTGCGTGACATATATCACGTCGGTATTTTTATGCCTGCCTCTGGAAAATATCCTAGCCGGATTCTTTTGATTGTCTAACATGAGATCGTCTTATACGACTAAATTGTTAATATCTCCATTAATATCATCAATGCTCGGTGTTTCATCAATATCAGTTATAAACTCAATAATACCCTCGCCGGATTCTTCTACCGCTTTGTCGTTAAAATCTTTTAATACATTGTAACATCGCTGATCGTCTACACTAGGAGCTATCAAATACAACTTGTCCCATTTCATCCATCTCGTTATTAAATTAAGTAGCAGTTGTGTCTTGCCGCTTCCAGATGGTCCGATTATAATCATTCTAATTGAATTCGGCAACATCGCATGGTGTTTAATAGGTTCCCGTCGTCGGGTAGCTGAATAATCAATTAAATTCATGTTATTATATAGTAATTATGGATCTATATTGTGAGAAATGTAAGACGCGTACTGGTACAGATGACTTGACGACGATTACAACTAAAAATAACCGATCAGCACTTTCTGGTAAATGCGTACAATGTAGTACAAAAAAATTTAGATTTGTTTCCCTTGATAAAATCAACAATTTAAAAAAAAACGAGGAGGTGATATCGTAGCCAGGCTAGCTAAACTCCCGGGAACGCCATGGGCAAAGTATCCAGGAGAAAAAACATCTTCCAGGATATAGTTATTGTGGACCCGGGACAAGACTCGATATCAGACTCGATGATCAAAACCAACCTCGACCCGGTGAAAATCCAATAAACGCCATCGATAAGGCGCGTCATGCTCATGATGTTGCTTATAAAAGCAGCAATCTGCAACACAGACATATCGCAGATGTGAAATTGATTCACACGTTAAATTCTATCACTGATAAATCCTTCAAAGAAAAATTGGCTTCATGGTTAGTAAAATTGGCTATGAAAGGTAAATTGATGTTAGGTGCCGGTAATTAATAACAACATGGAATCTATTTATTATTCTCCAAAAGGATACTGGAGGGGCAAAGCAGCAATCGGTAAACTCGCTAGCGCCGCAAAGGTGAAATATACCACTGCAGCGGATTGGTTATCTAAACAGGCGATATGGCAAATTTATCTACCACCGCCTAAACAAATTAACTACTCGCATTTTGATGTGACCGTCCCTAATGAAGTTCATCAGGCTGATATATTATTTCTGCCGCATGATGGTGGTTACAAATACGCGCTAACCATAGTTGATGTTGCAATTCGATACCAACAAGCAGAACCGCTAAAGACAAAATCATCAACTGAAATGGCTTCTCCATTTGAAAGGATTTATCGAAGGGGTCCTCTGCGCTGGCCAAATCTATTACAAGTTGATCCTGGTAAGGAATTTCAGGGTGCGGTTCTATCAACAATGAAGAATCATAATGTCATTATCAGACGAGGACATACTGAACTACATCGCGATCAGGCAATTGTTGAACGATTTAATCGGACACATGCTGAGCGGTTATATGGATATCAGTACGCGAAGGAATTTATTCAGGATAAATGATCTCGTGAATGGGTCAAGACATTACCAGGCGTAATTACCGCGCTGAATAATGAGGTTACTCGAACGATTGATATGAAACCTAACAAAGCGATTAAAAAGAAGTATATACCAGTAAAACCGCAAAAAGATTTTTCAAAACAACCAATACTCGGTAATGTCACTGTTAGGTATTTATACGAACCAGGAGAGCTTGAAGGTGGTAAAAAAAAGGGCCACTGATCCTATTTGGAGTGTTACTGTACATAAAATATCTAATATAAACACGATCTACGGGTAGACCAGCAATCTATAGACTGGATTTCACAGCTCCTCAGTGAGGATTTACTCGTGAACAACTGCAAGTGATACCCGAGGATACTCAATTACCGCCGCGTGGTCTTAACTAGCGTCTTTTCGTCTGTTGCATTCAAGACAAGTCAGCATTGCATTATCTTTGGTATGACCAATATTGCTATTCTTTCTATCTACGATAAATTGTCGAGAGTCTTTATCCGACCAACACCAACTCATTAAACAATTGCAACTCGCGCAGTGATTATTCTGTTGTTGTTTCAGTGTGATTATTAATTCAACATCAATATCAAATTCTGTTATTTTTTATCCTGCTGTTTATAACCAGAAAATTTTTTTCTGATTATGTCAGCGCTGACAATATCACTTATTGTAGTGCCATTATCATCTAAAACAACTCTTCGAAGCTGATTTATTCTTCGTACTCTGGACACTGCAACATAAACTAAATTTGACCACTCGATGTGATTATCCACCATCCAAACAATTGTATCGGATATAGTCAATCCCTGTGAAGAATGTATCGTCGCTGCGTAACCTAGCGTCCATGTGGATTTATCAGCACGCAATGCATCTTCGACGACACTGATATCAACCCGCACAATATCATTTAACACTAAATTCTGCTTTTCACGCTGTCCTGGAATATCAACTTCAATATTCTGTTTTCGTGTATCCAAAGGTCTATAACGCAACGGTACTGGAAGTGTTGTAATTTTTTCTTTATGCGTATCAAATAACTTCATCTGAAGTAGGTCTCTAACTATCTTTCTACTCGCCACTATCAAATCGTTTGATCTCAACGCTTCCCAGAAATCTTTTAATGGTGTTTCTGAAATTATTTTACGCGCTATTTCACATTGGATTCTATCAGGTTGTAATCTGATTAGTTTCTTGAACTCGCGTAATTGTTTATCAAGTGCTCTATGATCGGTGTTAATTTCTTCATAATAGTCTACAAAATTCTTTAACCAATCATGTGGCGATAAACCGACAAATGGTGGTGGTTGGCCATGATCGCCGCACATTATTACTTTTGTATATCCCAACAATAACCACTCGAGAAATTTTTGTAATACATCTAACGATACCGTGCATATCTCATCCCAGATCATCACCGGTGGAATAAATTTCTCACCCATTCGTTCAGGAGTCCATTCATCGCCTTTCCATCGAAAGAAACTATGATAAGTACAAGCATTTACCCCTTGTTGTTTCATCTCTCTGTTGAGTCTGTTGGTTGGTGTAAACACAATCATGTTTGATTTCCCACGAAATAACTCAATCGCATGAGTTGTTTTTCCTGACCCGCCACAGCCGTTTAAATAAACTGTTTTATATCGACATATTGGATCAGATATCTGCGGTGCATTAGATAATTCTGGTATTTTATCGCCGCTCAAATATTTATCTTCAATCGTAACATCTGCTGATTTGGAATAGTCACGCAGTATTTCCCGCTTAATTCTCCATGATCCCCAGCTCTCGTCAGGATTAGTAAATTCAGCCACTGCTTCGCTGTATTTCGCGTCTATATAAAATGAATCAGTGGCTACTCTAACTGCCGTGTCAGGAAATCTATTTATCATCGAAAATAAATTGATAGAAGCATAAGCTATCATAGACGCTCTCAAGTGTGTATACTGAAGGTTTTCTCCGTCTGCGTAAGTAACAATTGTACCAAATTTTTTTCCATCGGACAAGAAAGCATCTTTACGATCGACGTATATACCTTTATTCGTTATACCCGCGATTATAAAATCGTATCTATAATCAACCATGAAGAATATAGTTTATTGTCGTATTTTCCACCCTGAGTAAATTTACCGATTATTCTTCTACCGAGATCCTTTACTTCTTTGTTTCTGATTTCAAATAACTGTCTGGACCATTTCACGATATTTGCTTCGTCAAGATCGGGAAGTTGTTTTCGTTGTTCGCTGATTATACTATCTAGATTGGGTTGTGGTAACCAGACTTTAATCTGCGCGTGATATGATATAATCGCTTCACTGACAATCAGCGATATCAGCATTTTAGAATCAATCATATACCGTAACAGAATTATTGGCATCCAGTGTTTTTCAGATATATGTCTACCAATCCAAACGTAACAGCACGGATGAAGTCCTGTAGCCAATTCAAATGATACCACACGAGCGAATCCGGTTAAATCAAAATGTGGCAGTGGTCCATTAATAACAACACGGGCCATCTCGTGTGTGGGATGTCCAAATCTACTAACAAGTTCTTCTTCAAGAAATTCTCCGAAATTCAAATCGCAACCGTATATACCAACCACATCACACTATTGTGTGAATGATTTTTCATTCAACACAGGGTGATTTTGTAGGGGGTAATGTGGTTGCAATTTGAATGTAGGAGTCGTCATTCATTATCATTGTATATATCCATTCATTCATTTTTATATGTCGTATTATCCCCTGTGCTGTCCCTTATCATTCATTCATTGTATATACCATCCATTCATTGTATATACCATCCATTCATTCATTATACAACTGCCATTTGGAGTTGTATTGTATATATAAATGTACCGTCCTATATAATCTATTGTTTGTGCTGTGCATTCACTAAAATACCCTCTTGTGATTCTAATCTGTTATTTGACGAGTTAGATTCACTCTTATGGGAATATGCTTCGTGATAAATGTGCTGTCCCTATACAATTGCCAAAACACTCGAATGGAATTGTATAATCATTCATTGACATCATTCATTGTATATATCCATCCATTATGTTTGCCTAGAAACAACCCAAAACCGTAGTAATGGCATTGTGCTGTCCCTAACATGTTTGTGCTGTCCCTATACATTTGCCAAAACACTCGAAAGGAATTGTATAATCATTCATTGTCATCATTCATTGTATATATCCAACCTTTATGTATGCCTAGAAACTACCCAAAACCATAGTAATGGCATTGAGCTGTGCTTGACATGTTTGTGCTGTCTAAAAAAACGGGTCAAAATAGACCCCAACTTTTTTTTTGTATTAGAAATATGTATTATCCTATATGAATTCTGAAAATATGAATAGGATTATAGCTGAAATTTCAAAATTGAAAAAATAAGAGATTAAATTATCTGACAATTTAAACTCTGACCAAATTATGTCTGACTTTCAAGATATAGAATACGATATTACAACTAACAAATACATGTAGTGACGTGTGTTTGTCCCGTTATTTACTATCGTAGAAGGAATACGAAAAGAATTGAGTCGAGATTATGAATTGAAAAAGGAGGTTAATTATAAGATTAGAAATATACGAGCTTTAATTCAAGAAAATGAAAAAAACCGCTGGATACAACAAACAATTTGACAGTATAGCGCGTTAGTATAAATATATCACTGTTGCAAATACAATGGAAGGTATATAATTGATCAAACAACACGAAAATAAATTAACTGAAAAATATTTTAGTGTGTTTTTTTTTTGTTGCTTGTCTATCCAAGTCGGGTTAAAACGTAGAAATTATTTAATGATGACAAAATCACTACATCGTACATTAATTGGAAATTGCTTTACTGTTTCAATAATGGTCAACGAAGCTTTGACAACTAGACTAGCTCGTGAAAGATTAGATTCAATTAAGAGATTTACACCAATCCGCGACTCTGTCAGAAATAAACTACAAGCTAGACAGAATCTTCAGAACGATTTTTCTGAGGGATCTGAAGAGTTGTTTAAACCAATAACCACAGCAACGAAGGGGGTAATATCAGCTACTGAGCGAGCTATATACGGAGATGTCCCCAAAGAAGGATCAAGAAAAGAAAAGCCTCTTATTGGTGAAGTTGAAAAAATAACAGCGGAAACTGAAAAAATAGCAAAGAGATCCAAACAAACAAAAAATCTTTAAGAACACTTCCTGGTGATATAATAACTGCTGAAAGACAACAAGAACAACAAGAACGAGAATTTCTTGAAGAAGAACTTGTTAGTAGACCACCACTTATCACACCGCCTGAACCTCAACAAGAAGAAAAGGGTAAAAAAGAAAGTTTTATTCAAAAATAATTTCATTCCGGATAAACTTAATGAATTAAAAAAAAAACATTTTCCAATATTAAAGAAATGGCTAAATTCGTCGTTGATAGTTTTAATTACAAACAACAATATCTCGGCGATCATTATAAACCCGTAGACAAGAAAACATGGAAAGATGAATTATTCCGTGTGTTTACAAAAAAAGAACAAATAAGAGATAAGAATAAAGATGATATATATAAGGACTATATCAAAGCAATAGAAAATGTTGAAACAAAAACAGAAGAAGATCCTGGATTTCTTCATTTACCACAACAATCAAAACTTCTTGATATAACAAGGTGTGACTGGTACAACTAAAAACTGTACAGCAAGTGCATATTTTGGGACTGGAATTTCAGGTAGTGGTCTAATTCAATGTCCTGGTAATATTCTCAGCGATATATCACGATTAGAAGTTCTCATCGGAGGGAAACGAGCTGAAAATAACTCACCGGAAATAATGAAGCAGCTGATATCTGCAGGCGGTTATTTCAAGGCGGTATCATGGATATCAAAACATATCGAGATTTCATTAACGAGTTATGGAAAATCCTACGGATGGCTATTACAGTAACTAATCTAATGACGAAGTCATCGCATTAGATAAATATCATTTAAATAAGATGATCATACACTACAACCATGATAAACCAGCCAGCGTCTATGTAGTAAACTTGCAGTTTCCGGTTTATAGCGCGTACTGTGGAGATGGTCTCGGTGATACCATTGCAGGGTTATTTGCAAGAATGGCTCCAAAAGTGGCGCCGCTAGCAAAACGATTATCAATGAAAGCTATTGATGTTATTCGTGATAAGGGTATTAGCGCTGTTGGAGATGCAGCCGAAAAGCGTTTTCAGCCGCGAAGGATAAACTAATAGCGCTAGTTCGACGGCGAAGGAATCCACCATTGACGACTCCGTCGTTACCGTTACCATCTACGGCGGAAATGCCCGCGAGTATTAGTAAAATAATAAATAACGCAGTGGATCAGAAACAAGCGTCACTGGTGACTAACGCCCAAGATAACATAACCGCAAATATGATAGCGGGAAGTGGCTAAAAAAAAAACACGACGACGTCGACGATGATGATTTAGACGCAGATAAATATAATAAAATGTTCAAACGGTCACAGCGTTTGATATGGACGCCCCAGTGCTCAAGGATGATTCCGAACGTGATTATCAATTTTATTCTTATCAAGCAGTACAACCGGATCTTCGATCAAGAATCGAACTTCAAGTTCATGATACTAGTAAATACTTTCTACCGTGTGAAGCGTTTATCGAAGTAGAAGGAGAACTTGTAACAAATGTTGCAGCTAATACACCATACGAAGATAGCCCATTTATCCGAGTGGGTTTTGTCAATAATGGTATCATGGCGTTATTTACTAACGCTAGATATCTCATTGATGGAAAAGAAATTGAAACCATTAAAAATGATGTTGATGTTGCCACAACAATAATAGGGTTAGCAAGATACTCCGACGATTATACAAGATCGGCGGGTCCATCTATGTTTTCTAAGGATATTACTGATCACGCTGACCATTTTCCGTATATTAAAATACGGACAGCACAAGCTACTGCAAAAGCCCCACCAGCTGATTCTACTGAACACCGAGTAAGACCAGGAGCTGCGTTTGATATTATACAACATGTTAATACAGATTACAATCTAGGATTTGCAACACGCAAATCAATGCTACAAGGAGAGCGTCGACGATTTTCATGCGCGATTCCACTACATCATATATTTGGATTCTGCAGAAATGTTCTAAAAGTTATCTATGGAGCAAAGCATACAGTAGTACTCGTGCGAAAGGGTACTGATAATAATGCAATCTGGAGGACTCCAGCAGATCCAACACATCCAGATGTTGATGCTGGTAAAGTTATTTTATCAAAACTATCACTGTGGATGCCAGTAATGACTCCATCAATTACCACGGAGGGGCGGTTACAATCATTTATGGACCAAGGAGGAAAATCTTGATAAGTTTGTTATCAGTGAGTACAGATACTATAGATTCTGATATTAATGGTACATTTACATGGCACATAGCAGCACGATAAGGAATTTCAAGTCCACGTCATATATTTATTGCACTACAAAATAGAGCGCGATTAGACAATCAAACACGTAGCCATATGATATTTTATAAATGAGGCGTTAATGAAGTCTCGCTGAGAATAAACGGCCAACAGGAACCATCCGAGGATATACAACTTGACCACGAAAGCAATCATATTGCACGCGTGTATCACAGGTTGTTGACATATATGGCACGCGATCAAAATGTTGATACTGGTCTGCAAATATCACAACATGATTTTAAAAATCTGTATCCGATCTATTACTTTTCGTTGGAACATCTTGATTTAACAAGACAGTCTGTCGTTGATATACACTTTAGAGCTCGTGTAAACCCCCCCTGGCGGTGTTAATTATAGAGTGGTTGCGGTCATTCTCAACGATAAATCAATGCTACTCGAAGGTGTTGGTGGACGAATGAGAATGATAGATGTACCAGTGGAAAACATGTAACAATTAGATCAATTTGTTATTGTATAATGAAATACAGTTATATTAGTTTTACGTTAACTCCCGGTCAACTCAAGAAATTGCAATCGGAATCAGCTAAAAAATGCGGAATCACAATAACACTGAAACCCAATCAGATGACTGGCAGGGCGAATCAATTGTCACTGACAACTCGTCAAGTAAAACAGTTCATTGACGCGTTCAGGGATAAAAAAAGGCGTTCAGATCACTCTCTCTGCAGCTGCGATCAAAAACATGATAAAATCAGGTGGTATATTCCCGTTGTTAACTGCGTTACCAGCGTTGATTGCTGCGGCTTCCCCAGCGGTGGCTAAAGCGGCGGCGTTAGGAGCCGTTGGTACCGCGGCAGGGATGGCACTAAAGAAAGCAACTGGCAGCGGGTATAAAAAAAGAAAGGAAATGGTCTAAGACTACCAGGAATCCCGTATTCATGGTACAGCGGAAAAGGTCTGAGAATCCCAGGAACGGTTTGCTAGTTCCAATGTCCAATTTTGATTTACTTGATGCTGCTCAAAAATTGGCCATAAAAAAATTCAGAGGTATCTTTATGAAAGATCAGTTACCGGCTCAACCAAACAGCATTGAAACATATATCATTAATCTCGATAACAGCACCGGACCTGGTACTCACTGGGTTGCATACGCGATTGATCCACGTGCAATCGTTTATTTCGATTCATATGGATTAGCACCGCCGAAGGAATTTATGCGAACCGCTTAAAAACTTTTCATGAAATAAAGATTTGATATTCCACGCTACCAACACAACAAATGAATGATCCACCAATATTCGGCAACGAAGTATTAAACGTACTCGATGCTATTTCAACATCTGGAAAACCACCACACGTTGTCGTAAATAAATATACTAGCAGTCGAAATCGTCAGCGAAGATTTTAGAGAGAGATTATATAGAATAACATGATTGATATTTGGGGGAGACAATTATCAGCGCTGAAGAAACCCGGACCTGATGGCGTTGCAACCGGTGATATAAAAAAAATAATCGAAGATGAAATAGCTGATACGTTGAACCTAGCAAGTGTTGATCCCAATGAAATAGTTGTATTTCAAGATCGTCAGGGTAAATTGAAAACTAGTAATTTTTCCCTGGATGATATTTTAGTTAAACAACGAGACGCAACCGAGAACGTGGTTGCGTTATTTTCCGATCAGGGTAAACTAAAACCCGGCGTACTCGTTTCGACGATTACAGATAAATTAAAAACTCTCAACGATGAGTTAAAATTCATACTAAGATTTTTTGGTGATCCAGCGACAACATCACCGAATTTATCATTAATAAAAATCTCTATGGACAATATTAAGACTGCCAATGACGAATTAAAATCAATTATGGCTTTCTTCGGCGAACCAGCGGTGATATCATCGAAGCTCACAGAGATAAAATAAATTCTATGTTGGAACAAGCATCACTTCAATCTAAAATTGAAGACCACGGAAAACAGTTTTCAGTTTTTCGTAAAAATATTATAGATAAATTTATTGGAACTACGTTGGATAAATTGAAATAAAACTCCCGGATATTAAAAAATCCATCGATGGGACGAAAAACTTCATCGAGGCAACCAAAAATGATTTTCCGAGGATGATAACAATCATTGAAAAAACAAAACTTCCTCATGAGAAACCAGTAACGTAGTATACACGATCCAACACGGATCATTTGCGTGGACTCCTACAGAAAATATACTAAGTATCACCGCGACCGTCAAAGGTATTTATGGATTAACACCAGTAACACCGACTCAATTTAATATATTATCGTCGAGTTCATATGGTGTCAACAATACGATATCAACAATCATCGATAAGGATACAACCGAACAATTCATGATGGCATCCACTAATAAAAATTTGATTAGGGTTTCAGTAACATGGTATGTGGAATTCGTAGCGAATTTAAGTAAACAGCTAAATTGAAATCGTAAACTGATTTGGAAATAAAATGTCATCAACGGTACCTTCGGTATCTCAATATTGCTATGATTAGGCCAGAGAGTTAAAGACTAAACTCAAAAGTCTCACTGAGGAGTATCAAACAAAAATAAAAAAAATACCAACGAAGAATCACCGCAGTTGATGTTACCGTGTACTCTGTGAGTGGTGTAATCACCGGAGCCGGAATTATACTCTCCTCGGTGACAATGATTGCCCCGATAGCTGTTCCAATTTGTATATCCGCGGCGACAACAATCGCGGGAATAATTTCGATAATAACAAAAAAAAATATCATCATGTAGCCAGATCAAACTACAAGACTACATAATTAAATTTCATGTTGTATCAACCGCGTACTCGCAATTGTCCCCGTTGATATCGTCGTCGCTCGATGATACATTTATATCAGATAGTGAATTTTCAGCGATGGTAAGTATTTATGATTCCGCGATGTCAAAATTAGAAATACAACATGAATATAATAACAATGACAACACCGCAGGAATTACTTCAACGAATAGTGGAGAACACAAACCCAGTACAAACCAGCATGATCTCAATAACATCAACCAATCCTGAATTCAGTGTGAATTTCCCTATTCCGATTCCCGTGAAGGAGATAACGCTAGCAAAACTACGAGTGTATCACAGTTGGCCTAATATTAGGTCGGTAGCATTTGGCGGTCAACAACCGAATAACAGCTTAGTATTTGCGTATAAGAATCGCAAAGACGGGACTCCAGACTGGAATGTTGTTTCAATACCATCTGGGTCATACCAAATCGAACAAATCAATGCTGAATTTCAGCGTAGAATAAAATCAATTACTGGAACAGAAGAATCGAAAATCGCTATAACGGTTCATGAGCCGACGTTATCATCCGCGATCGAGATAAACTCACCCGAGTATTCCGTAGACATCTATCAGAGTTCTATAAAAACCGTACTAGGATGGCCTGAAATACAACCTCCACCTAAAAAATTCTGATTATGTCACGGTTAAACAATCATACCACGAAATTACCACATCATATCGTGAAACTCTCAGTGATATAAAAAAGTCATCACTGCAAGGTAGTCATTTTATATTTCTATCCACCAGAGATTCCGCCGTTTGGAATATTAAAATTAAAGAGACTCCAGAAGTAACTACATACAAAAATATATCACATAACGACCTCGTTGAATACTTTATAGAAATCAATCAAAAACACAGTCAACAACTACAACGGATTTCCAATGAGTCTAATCGGAACGAAATCATTAAACGAATTGAAATATTAAATCAACTTGCATCCGATATGGAATATATCAACCAGCGATTAATTCAAGTAATAATTGATCATAACGATTTTGATCACTCTAAACGAAAATTTCTAACTGCATACAATATAACAGAAGATGATCTACCAAATTTCAAGTATCCTGGGTATAAGGCGAGCGAACTAAAAAAATATGTTAATGATTTTATCAATGAAAAATTTATTGTAGCAGTCATAGCATGGAGACAGCAATACAAGGGTCCAACAATACTCAAACATAATAATGACGCAGACGGCGGTGGTAGGCATATTGCTCCTCAAAACGTCAATATATCTTCAGTGATTGCATTGAATTTTGTATGTGATGTTATCGAAGGAAGCTATCAAATAAATCTCGAGCGATCAAATCAAGCTCAGCAGGGATATATTCTATATTCATTTGCACCAACAGCTCCTCCAGGATTTCTAATTATTGAGGATCCGACTAATCTAGTCTATATGCGATGTCATAATAATTCGCTAACGAGAATTAATTTCAGACTCACTGACCAGTTTAATAATCTAATTGATTTACAAGGTGAGGTTCTACAAATTAGTCTGTTTGTGAAATCCTAAGGACTTTCATCGTAAAAGAATTGTTAACCATAGCAGCAGAGGGGGTGGATTCCAACGATAATGGCGTCTTTTTTTTGCCATTGGACCCTTACAAGGAACCAAATCGACCTTTCTATTAAATATTTACTAGGAAGCCTCAGTTTGTCAAATAGACCTTTCTATTAAATATTAACGAGAAGGAAACCTCGTCGACGCCTAAAAAGTTGGTCTGTCCACCCCCTCTGCTGCTGCTTATATACATAGCACCGTTGTTAGTTACTACTTTATTTTAATTTTCGCAAAGTTTAAGAATACTGCAGGGTAGATTATGTATGCAGTCTACATGTACGACCTGAATAAAATATTGCGTACATGTATATTGGGTAGGCTTCATATATATATATATGTGTGTGTGTGTGTGTATGTGTGTGTGTGTGTGTGATCTTAAGAATTTATTACGAGGCATATGTACTTCTACATTTAAGTTACCGGCTAGGGCAGAATTTCTCTACAGATCAACGGCCAAGTATACTCCACGCACACTCGATATAGAAGATAATCAGTTTAGCAGCAGAGAGGGTTAACCGACTAAATCGAAACGTCATCCTTTTTTGATTACCAAATCGACTAATAATGACTAACATTGAAGTCAGTTCAATGACTACACCTAGCTTCACCCAAACCAATGTTATAGTCGACCCCTCTCTGCTGCTCTCTCCATGTGTTAAATTGTCAATATGATGATATAAAAAAGATCTTGTACATATTTCAAACAAAATCAATAATCTGACAAACGATCAATCTGAGACTTTTCTGAACTTTGAGTAATATTCTTCCACGGTGTTGCTACAAATTAACTAATTATTTTATCGATACATGTAATTAAATCATTATATATATATATATATATATATATATATATATATATATATATATATATATATATATATATATATATATATATGTGTGTGTGTGTGTGTGTGTGTGTGTGTGTGTGTGTGTGTGAGTGTGTGTGTGTGTGTGTGTGTGTGTGTGTGTGTGTGTGTGTGTCAAATATCGGAAAAGCATATTCTACTAGATTAGCTCGAGAACGCCAGGAAGCAATCAAACAATTTATTCCTTTGAGAGATTCGCTTCGAAGAAAACTTCTAGAACGCCAGGAGTTACAAGTTGATTACGTAGAAGGTACAGAAAGATTATTTAAACCTATTACTGCAACAACTAAGAAAGTTATATGGGGAGATATTACTGATCCAGAAACTAAGAAACCGCTTCTTGGGACAATACAAGAAACCGCTAGGGCACCGCAAGAGTTTTTAAAGATCTTCCAACTAGAATAGCTGCCGCACAACCTCCTCAAAATCAAGAAATACTTGAGGGTATTGGTGAAATACAGAAAGAACTTAAATCTGTAGAAAAGGGAAATATTAAAATAATCAAAATTTTAGAGAATATTTTGTTAGGAGAATCAAGGAAACTGAAGATGAAGTTTTGTCCAATTTGATGTTAGGAGCTCTCATGCAAAAGGAAGAAGTTTTAATACCTGGTATTAGTGCAAATGATGATAATGTTCTTAAATGCATATATCGTATACACTACGACAAAGAACAAGTTAGATATAACGATACAAGATATAATATCATTTTTGGAGAAGTAAAAGATAAACTTCGTGAATTACGACCCCCATTTCAGCGTCGGCGTTCTCCATCTCCGGAACAACCGTATCAACTACCTCCACCTCTGCAGCAAATCGAACTACTGTGTACAACAATTTTCTCAACATCAATCTGAAAAACCTAGAAAAATAGAGAAAAAAGAAAAAAAGAAACCGATGAAAGAAAAGACTAAAGAAAAGACTAGATGGTCGGGTAATATACTTTCTCCGATTAAAAAGAAAAAAGATCCTGGTGATGACTCTTCTGGCGCTACTACCGGAAGTGGTTTGGGAAATGATATTACCACCTGCCCTGACAACGTCATCACCGACGTGGATAAACTAGAAATTCTCATAGGAGGAAAACGCGCTGGAAATACTTCTCATGAAATTATCAACGAAATCTCTGATATCTGTCGACGATTATTTAATGGTGGTATCATGAAATCAATACCTATAGTGAATTTATCGATGAAATTACAGATGACTAAATCCCTTGACATATAATTTAGATCATGGTGAATAATTAAATAAAATGATCGTACACAATACGTATCGTAGACCAGGAATGATCACAGTAGTAAACTCACGATTACCAGTTTATGAAATAACCTACGGAGATGGACTTGGTGATGTTGTTTGGGGTTTATTTACCAGGATATCCCCAAAAGCAATGCCAATTTCAAAACAACTATCAATGAAAGCTATCGATGTTATTCGCGACAAAGCTCCTAGCGCAATCGGTGATCTTGCCGGTAAAGCGTTTTCTGCGGTCAAGGACAGAATTTTACGGTTGCTACGACGAAAACAGCAACTGAAATTACCACCTACTCAAGTTATGCCTGCAAATGAAAGTAAAATAATAAATCAGGTCGCATAGTAGATCATAGTAATTACAATAAAATGTTTAAGCGTGAAATTGATACAGCGTTAGACATTGGTGAACCAGTTCGTAAAAATGATTCCCTGCGCGATTATCAATATTATTCTTACGATGCAGTACAACCAATTCACCGTGGAAGAATCGAATTACGAGTTCAAGATACAAGTCGGTATTTCTTACCCGCTGAAGCATTTATCGAAGTGGAAGGTCGACTTATAAAAGCAGATGATACAGATTATGGAACCGGAGACAGAGTCGGTTTCGTTAATAATTGCATCATGGTGTTATTCAGCAGTGCTACCTATATGATCGATGGAAGACACATCGAATCATGCCTGGAAAATGTTGATATTGCTACGACGATACTTGGTCTAGCTAGACACTCCGATGGTTAGTCAAGATCAGCCGGTCCATCAATGATGTTTTCAAAGGATACAAATGACCATCCAGAAAACAGAAATGTAACGATGAATGCAGCTGGAACTGAAGTTGCGTTAAGGAACGAAAATTTAAATCTCGGATTCTCAGCACGTAGATCAATGTTAAACGAAAACGAGATGTTTTCATGTGCGATTCCATTATCTCATATTTTTGGATTTTGCAGAGATGTTAGGAAGATTATGTTCGGTGCTAAACACACTGTGGTACTTAACAGAAAAGAATCCGACAATGATGCAATCTGGGGAGCCGGAGGCGATGCTGGTAAAGTAGTAATAACAAAATTATCATTGTGGATGCCAGTAATGGTTCCATCTATCACAGAAGAAAATAAATTACTTTCTTTCATGAATCAAGGTGGTAAATCACTGATATCATGGAAAACAATGACTACAGATAGTAATCAAGGTAATTCTGGTGGTTTATTTACATGGCATATAGCAGCACAACAAGGGGTTTCGGCACCACGAGATATTTATTTATCGCATTTCAAGCAAACGTAAGAGTAAATAATCAGGAAAGAAATCCGATGGTATTAGACACACTTAATTTTACCGAGATTAGTTTGAGAATAAATGGACATCAAGAACCTGCCGAGGAAGTTACTTTGAATTTGGACAGATTATAGTTGCACGCGCATATCATCGTTTAATGTCATTGATGGGGTGTGATCTAAATGTAGATACCGGTTTGCAAAGATCATAAAAAGTTTTCACAACATTATATCAGATCTATTACTTTTCACTGGAACATTTGGATTTATTTAGACAATCTGTTGTTGATATATATTTTCGAACTCAAGTAGGTTATTTTCCTCCTGGTGCTCGACCTGTTGTTCCTGCTGGTTTCAGAGCGATTGCTGTTATACTTAGCGACAGAGCAGTATTACTTGAGGGTGTTGGTGGACGAATGCGAGTCGTTGATGCACCCGTAGAGAGCATGTAATTAAAATCGATCGAGTAAATATAAAAATGTCGTATAGTCATGTTAACGCAATTCTGACTCAAGGTCAGATAAAATAAATTACAATCAAAAAATGCAAATCAATGTGAGGCAAAGATAACATTAAAAAAAACAAATGAGTGGTGGTCCAAATAAATTATCGTTAACCGATAATTAGCATAAACGTTTCAATAAAGCTCTTGTATCAAAAACTGGAGTTGAACTTGAATTTTCTCCAAGTGCCATCAAAGATATGATTAAATTAGGAGGTATATTTCCACTTCTTGCACCAATACCAGCATGAATTGCTGCGGCCGCACCTGCAGTTGCAAACGCGGCTGCGTTAGGTGCTGTTTGAACCACCGCTGGAATGGCATTAAAGAAAGCAACAGGAAAAGGGTATAAAAAGGGACGCAGTCTCAGAATTCCGGGAACTTATCTAGGAAAGGGACTGAGACTTCCAGGAATATAATACCGATGTCAAATTTTGATCTGATAAATGCTGCTAAAAGATTGAAAATAGAACATTTTAGAGGAGTGTTTATGCGCGATCAATTACCGAAAAAAAAAAACACATCACGTTGAATCCGGTATCATCAATTTCGATTAGAATTCCGGTCCAGGAACTCACTGGGTTGCATATGCGATTGATCCACGCAGAATTGTGTATTTTGATTCGTACGGACTATCATCACCAGTTGAGTTATTAAATTATAATAATCAATTGCCTGCTAGAAAATGGTATTCAACGTTACCGACACGGACAATGACAGACCCACCGATATGTCGTCGTGAATCCATCGATGTAATTGATGCGATATCAAAATCAACAAAACCACATCACAAGGTTGTACATGAATACACAAGTAATCGTTGGACAGGTATTTAAAATTGTACTCATTTATAATAGTCGATATTTACGGAAGATCTTTGATCAGAAAAACCGAGAAAGGAACCGATAAAGATTTTCACGCATCAATATATGCAACACGAGATGACCTTGCTGATATTATGAACTTAGCTGGGGTTGACCTAGACAAAGTTGTTATTTTTCAGGACAAACACGGTGTTTTGAAAACCAGCAATATTAAGTGGAATGATATAGTTCGTAGGATTCTTGGCGCGGCTATGGATAATATTCCGGTATTTACCGACAGCGGAAAAATACGAGATTCAGATATATCGATAGAATATATCAGGAGTGAGATTATAAAACATGTTCAAAAATGATTATCAACGTCAGGTGGTGTATTAACAGGAGAACTGTCCAGGAACGGAAATAAAATAACTGTCCTAAGAGATGCAACATCAGATGAAGATGCGGCAACAAAAAGATACGTTGACACTGTGGATGGTAAATTATCTACGTTAAACACCGAACATGATGCCATTAGTGGTACATTATCCACGTTAAAACCCGAATACGAGCTTCACATAAACGATCACAATACCGTAGACGGAAAATTATCTACGTTGAGAGCCGAGTATGACGTTCACGTAGGTTCGTTTACAAATCTCCGTAGAAATTTCAGAAAGATCGATGAAATTGCAGAAGGATTCTTTGGAAAACAATTTATCGTTGATACGGAACTTTCTGATATTAAAACATCAATCGATACGATTAAGAGAATACAGGAAGATATTGTAAGTGATGCTCGTGATATTATTAATAAAATTGATCTCCTTGAAAAATATCAGGGTAAAATTCTCCATTGGCGGATTAATAACATCGCATACACAATATCATCAGGATCAACAAAATAATAATATCAAACATACCACGGGATCTACTGGCGTGTACAGATTGTCTGTGTTTAGTAGTGCAAAATTCGAGATATTTACAACGTATCCATGGCGTCACTCAACGGATAAGTTCTCTGGAACCGTATCTGTTATATTAAATCGTGGAGACGAGGAAACATTTATCCTGGTTGCATCCGAGAAGAAATTAACTGCAGCACCGATCTGGTGGTGTTTGGAATTTGTTGCCGAAACACCTCAATTGATTACAGCGTAAATAATATGGACTACAGATACAATCAAGCGCGTGAGTGGCAAGATAAATTAAAATCTATCGTTGATACTTACACAATAAAAGTAAAAAAATATCACGGACGTGTAATTGTCATTGATATAATTGTATACGCAGTCTCCGCGGTTGTTGCTGGAGCCGGTCTTTTATTACCCGCGGTAACAATGACATCACCTGCGGTGATAACGATCTGTGCTTCAGCGTCAACTGCGATCGTTGTAGTTTTTAATATAATCGCAAAAAAATATCGACGTGCACGAATGAAAAACTATCCGATTATGCGGTGAAGTTAAACGCGGAAACGGCGTCGTATTCTAAACTGTCTCAGTTAATATCTCAAAGCCTCAACGATGCTTCAATATCATATTCTGAGTTCACATTAATGACTAAAATATTCTCAGAAGCAATGACTGTCATAGAATCTACACCCATTAAAGTTACAGATAAATAGATAAATGTCAGCACAGGAAATATTGCAACAGATTGCCACGAACACAACACCGGTGAAAACCAATATGATATCAGTGAGCACAACCAATCCTGCATTCAGTATTAATTTTCCAACTGCAATTTCAGCAAGGGAGATTGCACTTGCACAACTGCGAGTATATCATAGTTCATAGTTAGCCAAATATCAGATCTGAACCGTTTGGTGGATTAAATCCAAATAATTCGCTTGTACTTGCAAACAAAAATAAACCGGATGGAACCCTATGTTTCTTTGTTGTTTATATCCCCACAGATAGTTATCAGATTGAACAAATCAACGACGAATTTCAGCGCACAATAAAATCAACAACAACAAAAAAAAGAATAAAAAATAACTATTACTGTTCACGAACCAACATATCATCTGTGATTGAAGTAAAATCTGCCGATTACGTCGTAGATATTTATCGATCATCGATAAAAACTGTTCTGGGATGGCCTGAAACTCCACCACATCCTGATGATGTTCTCAGATTTAACAATAATCCAGATGCTGAAGGTAGGCATATTTCATCAGAGATTTATATATATATATATATAACCTCAACGATTTCAGTCAATATTGTATGTGATGTAGTTGATGGTAGTTATCAAACAGATCTTGGGATACCGAATCAAGTTCAACAAGGATACGTTCTTTACACATTTACTCCAATGGTTCCTCCTGGATCCTTCGTCGTGCAGGAACCAATCAATCCGGTGTATCTGCTCACGCATAATCAATACTTGTCAAAAATTTATTTTAAACACACCGACCTGAGTGGACACTTGATTGACTTACGTGGCGAGGTTTTACTGATAAACCTCAATGTAAAATCGTAAACGATTTTTATCGTAAACGAATTTTTGATCTTGATTCAGGAATTAATCCGATACATATTACATATGTACCAGCACGTTAAGGTTTTTATACACGACAAGGGAGCACTTGAAAATGCAATCAAATTAATAATTACACAATCTTCATTCAACATCGTTGATATAGTCATTGATGGATTGGGTGACTAAGATTTTTTATTGATGCAAGAACACTTAGATTGCGGCTAGAACATATTTATGTGATCACGTGTGACCGATCAGATTATAAACTACGCGCATCCCTGCATTAAATTTGATAACTTAAAAAAATATTATATAGTTCTGAATAAAATCTGATTTCAGTAAAACAGAATATTTCTTTACCGATTTGATGAATTTCATCTTTTTTTAATATCTATTTTAGTTAATTTTATCGTACAAAATCTGATAGATTTCTGAATTTTGTAAGGTAAAACACCGAGCCATTCTCTAAATGATTTATCGATTTATCGTAATTTCATCTGTTTTTGCTCTGGTTTTTTTTGTATATTCTTGTAAAAATATATCCGATTTTAGTTAATGTATGAACAAAACATGGCAAATTGACCGATTTATCGATAAATCATTTAGAAAATGGCTCGGGGTTTTACCCTACAAATATTACAATTTTGATAGATTTTCTACGATATTTCGGGTAAAATGGGTAATAAAAAAAATTAAATGCATCAAAGATTACAAATCTGATTTTAAAAATTATTATAACAGAATAAAAAAAATATTATAACAGAATAAAACACCAGAACTGTAGAAGAATTAATCCAAGCTGTCATCGGTAACAGCGTTTTCATTTATAATCTTTTTTAGTTGTCTCACGAGTGTGTTAATAATTTTGTTTGTTTCATATTCGTGAGACGGTTTTGATTTAATATTTTCTACTGCGATAGAAAGTGATACAAACTTATCTACATCTGCATGTTTTACCATCGATAAGGACTGGAACATTATAGACTGTATGTTCTTTATCAGCCTATACTCCGTTGAAAGTGTATAACCACCTTCAAGATTTCGTTGTTAGATTGACTCGAAATCACAAATTATTTTTTCTGGATCAAGTTCTATATTTATATTTTCGTTTTTTAATTTTTTACTGCAGATATTATAGCACTAATGTTTTCGATGTTCATATATATATATATATATATATATATATATATATATATATATATATATATATATATATATATATATATATATATATATATATTAAAAAATATGACCTTTCACCTCTAAGTTTGAGTGTTCTAGCAGGCTCAACGCATATTATTCACAGCACAACCTTTGAACCCCAAGGTCACCACCGTGCCCTTTCACGTTTAAGGCATATTATTGACAACACATCCTTTTTACCTATAGTTTCGAATGTCCTAGCAGGTTTAAGGCACATGACACATATAGAACCTTTTGGACCCCAAGTTCACCACCGTGCCCTTGCAGGTTTAAGGCATATTATTGACAGCACAACCTTTACTCTCTAGTTTCTGGTGTTCTAGCAGGCTCAAGGCATATTATTGTCAGCACAACCTTTGAACCCTAAGGTCACCACCCTGCCCTTTCAGGTTTAAGGTACATGAAACATATAATCTTAATTAAGGACAGCACAACATGAAAAGCACAACATTAATATAATACGAATTACTTATTAGAATGACCTCTCTATAGATTATGTACACCTCATCCCACCCCCGGATATCAAACCCGGGGTGAGTAAAATGATCTCCCACCATGATTCGAATCATGGTGAGATGTGTGTACATAATCTGTAGAATTTTGAATTTCGATTTCGAATTTTGATTTTTTTTTCCCTCGTACTCCAACACCACATTGTAAACATGGTTTTGGTCCTAGACTTCCATCTCGGACACGTTGCGAGTGGATTCCGCAGAATTCGTTTACGCAAGATCTATTACAAGGAGTAACAGAGCCGATCAATAACCACTTGCAGAGATTCCTTGTTTTAATCATTATATATATGTAATATTTTTAATTTAAATACTTGTTTTAATTATAATGGTGGGGGAATTTGAGAGATTATCCAAGTTCGAGTTTTCTAAAAATAAAAGATTTAATCTTGACAGAATATTCCCTGTGCCGATTCGAGATCTGGTTGATCCGTCAGATAAAATCTTGATCAATAAAATACATGACGCCAAGAAAGAATTTCAGAAAAATGAAGCATCTCATGTGTGGTTGACGTTTAAGATTATAAGTGACACTAAAAATATAGATGTTACGATGAACGACAAACGAGCGGTGATGATCATTATCTACCTTAACGATAGAAAATATATTTTAAAGATAAAATTTATCGTACTATCAGATACAAACAATTAGATTATTCGTGAGAAACGTGATCCTGTCCTTCATAACTAAGAAACTGTCATACTGAGTAAAGGTTCTAAACCAGGGATGTTGACCGGTATTGATAAACTATATTACGAAAGAGCGGTTATTTATGGGATATATCCGCTTGAGGAACAAAATATTGATAATCTAAAGCCGATGAAATTCTCGAAGATAAATTGTGTGGCCGAACGATTAACAGAACAATTCACCGTCTCGACTCGTGAGAAGGTGTTAACGGATAACCGGCGTAATATAATAAATTCGTGGGCAGAAAAGGTAAAATTTACCGGAGCATCTATCAAAGATGTTGTTGAACTAGGAAAGAAATTAAAGTTCCCTATAACAGTAAAAACGATAACAGGAGAGATCTTATACGAATCAAAATTTAAATCAAAGGGAGCTTCAATCGAAATTGTTGATCATAATGCGCATGCGTGGACTAATGCAGTAAAATATTTCCACGCACGAGGACGGTTAAATTCTATAACGGAGATATGTTTGACTTTATTAACGAAATAAGTAAAAACGATCTTGTATCCGTGTGGTTGTTTAGTTCTGAAGATGAATCGGATTAGTTTGTAACACCAAATGGTGATATTGATCGAACAGAATCCCTCCACGAGAAAATGAGAGAATATACGCATGACGAAAAATTACTCGGTGAATGTTTTACCGTTTCATCGGTTGCAGTTCATTTTGCTAGAGAGAAAAATTCTTGGAAACCAACTCGGTTTCATCTTGTTGATGATATAATATTAGGTTGTATTGAATATGGTCACGGTGGACTGTGGAACCGTAAATACTCGCGTAAAGATGTTATCTCGGTTGATATGTTTGCATGTTATCCGGGACGTTTTCTGGGATACGGAGAGTATTCTGGGTATTTTAAAAGATTCGGTCACCCGACACACGAGATGACGCGAGTATCAATAAATGGATTATTACCTGATGTTGACATTACTGGATTCGCTTGTATCGAATCACTCAAGTTTACAAAAAAACCTTCATTCGATCTGTTATGTTTGATTCGGTAGACATTTTTCAGAAAAGAAGTGGGCTCCAATAGTGCTGTTACGATATATGCTCGATTGTTTAATGTTGACGTCGTTGATTGTAAGTGAAGCGATTATATCATACCGAATATGCAGACCGAAGTTTGGTTACCACAAAAAAAAAGAAATATTCTGATGAAGAAAATCCTGATAAAACCGACTTTGAAAAATAAATTGCAAGGGATCTTGGCAGGAAAATAATAGGTAAATTTACTCAAGGATTGATCATGGACGATGCTGAATTAAATTTTATATTCGCTGATACAACTTATCAAATGGAACTAAGATAGGTACAATTGTGAATATATTGACGGTAAATCACCGCAGTGTACCCATTTAAGATCTTCGATGCTCGCGTACGTTTCGATTAATCTGTTATCCATGATAAATAAAATTCCAGATTTTGCTGTCAGAGTAGCTACCGATTCGTTTTATATCAGTAAAAATATTTAAGATTGCTAGACCAACTAAATATCATCGATCATGCATCATGGGGTGAATGGAAAATAACAAAAGAGAATATACTAGATTATTCTGAATCAGCAGATGTTCCAATCAAAGATATTTACCGTAGAAATAATCGGATATTAAAACCATCGTCTGCACCATAAATATACGATCCCGTAGCTAGACACAAAACGATTTATCTCAATGGATCTGGAGGATCAGGAAAGACGACACGTGCGATCGAACTATTTCGAAATTCCGATATGATCGTTTTGACACCTACAAACAGACTTGCGCGAGAAATGACCCAACGAGGAACACGGTCAAGTACTTATCACAGCTTTTTCCGATGGAGTGGAGACGCATGGAATCCCGATCGAATGGGAGATAAATATATTCCGAAGATAATAGTTTGGGACGAAATATGCACTGTATCATTAGATAATCTAAAAATATTTGTTGATTGGTTGTTGACGAAAAACACTGCTGTAATAATGTGTGGCGATCATGGTCAACCACCACCTTTTGTTGGACCCTCTCCACACGAATGGCTAAAGAGATCCGTTGACTATTACTAATAAATAACTGACGATCATAGAGCACTTGATTTAGCATTGAGGGAGTTAAAAACTTTAATCAGATTACAACCGAATAAAATTCAATGTGAGGTTATCCGTAATATAATCTCAGATACCTCTTTGATTGTCTTTTGGGATACATCGAGACCAAATGATCTGATAGTTGCAAGTAGAAAGATAGTTCATGACTCACTTCAACAAAGATTATTTCTGCTACATAAAGGAAAATTCGCAGAGTTGCCTGTACCATTATGTTATCGCCCAGCAGATACACGACGACAGAATATTCTCGTTGACATACTAGGACAGACGGAGAGAAAAAATCTCGTGGTGAATGATATTGTTTTAGTTGATGTCAATGTTGTTGACAGCGCGTTATCGGATTTGACGCTAGGATACGCAATGACAATACATTCATATCAAGGATTAACTATCTCTGATACAGTTGTCTGGATTGTGGACGATCATATCGAGTGGTTGAATTTAGTTTATCTTGCGGTGTCTCGCGTCAGGAAAATATCTCAACAACGTAGGATTGTCGTGGATGCGTCAGAAACCAATGGCAATTTTGACAATGATATTGTAAGAAAAAAGTTAGATGGCTATAAACAATGTGATAAAATAAACGCGAATTTGATCTGGACGTGCAATTTATCATAACACTGAAACAACAACAGAATAATCACTGTGCAAGCTGTAATTGTATAATGCTGTGGCAATACTCGAGTAAAAATCCAAGACAATTTATCGTAGATAGATGTAAGTTGCTAGTTAAGTGAATGTGGTGGTAATTGTGTAACCTCAGGAATTACCTGTAATTTTTCGCGTGTGAATCCACGCTGAGGAGCAGTTGAATCTAATCTGTAGATTGCAGGTCTACCTGTCGATCGTACCACGCTGGATATCTTGTGTGTAGTAATACTCCAAATAGGATCTGTCGCTCCTTTTTTTCCTCCTTCAAGTTCACCGGGTTATTATAAATACATGACGATGACAATACCTAATATTGGAAGCGGTGAAACATTATGGATTTATTTTGTTTAATCTGTAAGGTTAAACTCCAAATACTCATTTATCTACGGTTACAACAAAAAATAAAAGAACAACATACAGTGGAAAATGGTCCGTATGTGGCAGTAAGAAATTTTCCTTTTTACCCCAAAAAATCCCGGTGGTGACATTGCAACATTAATGTCAAAATTTCCAGGAACTCCGTGGGCTAAATATCCCGGAGAAAAATATTTTCCAGGATATAATTACTGCGGTCCTGGCACTCGACTTGATATCAGACTTGATGACCAAGATCAACCAAAATCCGGTGAATATCCGGTAAATGCAATCGATAAAGCGTGTCACGTTCATGATGTAGCTTATAAAAGTAAAGATCTAGAACAGAGACATATCGCAGATGTGAAATTGATTCATGCATTGAATTCCATAAAAAATAAAAATCTCAAGGAAGGATTAGCCAATTGGTTAGTAAAATCTGCGATGAAAAGCAAATTAGCAATAGGTGCTGGGTAATTGATTATAATGCAATAAATGTATTACAGCTCAAGAGGAAACTGGAAAGGTAGAGCAACAATCGATAAACTCATTAACGCAGCAAATGTCACGCATTCTACTGCCGCGCGTGATTAGCGCGACAAGCAAAAAGTCAAATTTATCTACCACCGCCTAAACGAATCGAGTATGTACACTTTGATGTTAATGTTCCTAATGATGTTCATCAAGCCGATATTTTGTTTTTACCTCACGATCGTATACGTAGAGTAACATTTTAAATACGCATTAACTGTTGTTGATGTATCAAGTAAATAAAAAGAAGCAGAACCACTATCAACTAAAACAGCTACTGAAGTTGCATCTGCCTTCGAACGAATTTATCGACGAGGACCCTTGCGATGGCCACAACTATTACAAGTTGATCCTGGCAAAGAATTTCTTGGTGCAGTATCATCATTAAGGAAGCTATATAATGTTAAAATACGACGAGGACATCCTGAAATTCATCGTGATCAAGCGATCGTAGAACGATTTAATAGAACACTTGCTGAACGATTATTTAGATATCAATACGCGAAGGAATTCTTTCAGGATACAAGATCTCGTGAATGGGTTGCAAGATTACCAAGTGTGATAGCTGCATTAAACAATGAGGTTACTCGAATAACTGCCATGGAACCTATTAACGCGATTACAAGGAAATATATACTAATACATCATATGATATAATATTATATTATGGATGTAATTGATTTTTCAGCGACACGAAAACGAGAACAGGTAAAACATCATCCAGCGTTACCAAAATTCGATCAGAATGATATTAATAGGCCCGTCTGGATCCGGTAAAACACAACTATTACTTAATCTGGTAATGAGATAGCTGAAATAGAATAAATATATTTAGTTGCACCATCTGTTGATGATCAGAGATGCTACAAAGTACTTAAGGAATTTAATGAAAACGCACGATTGCTGAGCGGCCATGATATTATTGATTTTATAATCGATATTGATGAAGCACCATATGTCGATGATCTTGATTGATTCGTTAATAATTAATTGTGTATTATGACGTACTGCTAGATAAACAAACGAATCCGGCATGAATATTTTCTCGAGGACGGCATAAAAATACCGATGTTATTTATGTAACTCAGCGGTATACACAAATTCCGAAAGTAATCAGAGACAATTGTAATATTTTAGCTGTATTTAATGGAATTGATACACACACGCTACGAAATATTCATCAGACCTGGTGTAGCGGGGATATGGACACAAATAAATTCAGAAATTTCTTTTCACGTGCGCAAGCAACACCGTATAGTTTTATAAAAAAAAAATCTGCATGATCCCAGGACAAGATATCGTGTAGGTATCGATCAAATATTTGGCTAATTTGTAGCAGCAGATTGACAAAATAAAGATATCCTCTAACTAAATTAAATAGATACTATTTGATATATGAAAAATTGTACATGGCTGCGTCAAGGAAGCACAGATAAATGTAATAAAAAAATGTCTTGGAGCATACTGCAAGAAACAAATTTATTTTATCAAAAAATACACATGCTGGTCCTCGACATTGTGTTGGATGCAATGTTGGCGTTCGAGGACAATATCGGATTTGTAATGAATCTGGTGGAGACAAATACAGAACTTTGATGGCGTATTACCGTCGTAGGATCGAAGAAGGAGTTTTTATACCTAGAAAAGAAACCCCTCCAACCGAGGAAGAATATTACTCAAAGTTAAAAAAAAAGTTTCAGATTGATCGTCTGTCCGATTATTATTTTTGTTTGATCTATGTACAAGATCTTTTTTATATCATCAGATTGACACTTTAGCACATGGAGAGAGCAGCAGAGAGGGGTCGACTACAACATTAGTTTGGGTCAAGCTAGGTGTAGTCATTGAACTGACTTCAATGTTAGTCATCATTAACCTTCTCTGCTACTAAACTGATTATCATATATCGAGTGTGGGTGGAGTACACTTGGCCGTTGATCTGTAGAGAAATTCTGCCCTAGCCGGTGACTTTGTAATCAAAAAAGGGTGACGTTTCGATTTAGTCGGTTAACCCTTTCTGCTGCTTGTTTAGAAACCGCTTGCGAACATATGAAGAAGAAAACATTTTGATGCAAGCTACATTATATAGTGTAACTTGTTTGTAGTGACCAAGTTATCTACGTCTTATGTAGGAGATCTGTTTTCATAGGGCGCCTTCTGTACCTATGCTCTAATCATGTGCTTCTAGGCTTACATCCCGGATATACATCCCCGTCGAGAAACGAAAATATAAATTTATTTAATGGAAAGTTTTGGAATCACAATAACAACAGCAATACAACAGACTAAATACTACTACTACTACTACTACTACTACTACTACTACTACTACTACTAATAATAATAATAATAATAATAATAATAATAATAATAATAGTAGCAGTAGTAGTAGTAGTAGTAGTATTGTTACACGCACAGGGGTATTACTTGACCGAGCGGTGTCAAACCCTGGAGCGTTTCCCGCTGGAAGTCATATGTTTCCCAAAATTTCCAAAGACTTCCATACAATTTCAGTTGTAAATTAGAAAGCCAGATATACTAAATTTTACTCTAATCAATACAAGACCACAGATAAAAGAACTTGACAAAAGTCCATCAACCACACATTTGCATGGCTTCTCTTCATCATCATTATCAGATTTCCGTACCGCCAACCGGTTAGGCCATAGAAAATACAATAGTATCCCCTTTTCCAGTGGGAAATGTTTTAATTCCGCCACCTTAGGCCAGACAATGTACGCTTTTACAGGCACATTACACCAATATAACTGCACCCATTTTCCACTATGGTCACATAAACGGTATCTACTAAGTCCCTACCTATTGATTCCATTGTATAATTTACCGGTTTCCTACCGTAAATACTGCCGCCTCAGCCACACCACTATTGTACACCACTAGATTTTAATATGGACTATCTTACTCAGGGTCAGTCATTCGGTTTGGACCTGCATTCACTACTAGCGAACCATAGCATCATTCAAACTCACTAGCACTCGACTACGTGACGTTTGCTCCTAGTAAATGGATAATTATTTCGGGCTAAGAATATTTCCATGGCGCCGAATCCCAATAATCACACAAATCTAAGAATTGCTTTAAACGGGACGCTATCAAATGCGCATACTCTAAATTTATTATAGTATTATGGAGATGATGATGATGATGATGATAATGATGATGATAGAGTAGAGAAGCTAAGGATATATATACATTTAAAGACAAATTGACCCGACTATCTACTATTGAACTGGATGTGTACCAGAAATAAAAAATAGAGCCTCAACAAAAAGACCTTTCTTGCTAAAATGGACATGACAGAATTCACCATTTAGTAATGAAAAATAATTATGGAAGTGTATTTTTGAATGTATGATGTTAAGTAGTGACCACATTGCATTGTAACTCAATTAAGTACGACTAAATTGATGTTCTAGATGAAGAGAACGCAGAATACGAGATATTCAGATCAGAAGTGACGGAGGGAACTAAACGCTTTAAAAGGGTTTGAAACTAGTGAACATTTTTCAATGACATTGAACCACTCCGGTGGCCTAGTGATTAGAGCGTCCGCCCCAAAAGCGGGAGGTCATGGGTTCGATCCCCGGCCGAGTCATACCAATGACTTACAAAAATGGTACTATCAGCTGCCTCGCTTGACGCTCAGCATTAAGAGGTTAGTGTTAGGACTGGTCGGCCTCGTGTCAGGATAATGTGACTGGGTGGCACATCAGGATACATGTCTGCGGCATGATGTCCCGGTGCTAGACATCATTATAACTACGTCACTGCATATATCGTAGTGATATGACTGCAAAATTGTTAAAAGCTACGTTAAAATTCCTAATTAAAAAAATCAATGACATTGTAATCTCTCTGGACCAATAACTCTTTTCATGTGGAAATATACAAATATATACCATTTTATATATGGTACATTGTTATATCAGTTCTTTCGAAATGAAGTCAATTACACGAATTCTACAAAAGAATTATCGTATGTTCGAATGTTTAAACTCTTTATCGCGATGGTGAAATTGTTCCAGATTTCTCTTTAAACCAACTGATCTACATACATTTCACTCTATTTTCACATGCGCTACTACGTCACTACGCAAACTTAATTTACAATGAGACCCATGCTGTTACATAAAGTCAAAACGAAAATGGTCTTACCTTTCAAAACTATTTTGTTCACTTTAAACCAAAACTAGTTCAACAATCAGAACATAAACCACTGAAGTTCAAAGCCACATCTTAGATCATACTGGACTACAACGTTTTTGAGGCAAATCTGTAATAGATCCAATATCACTGGATTCAGCTAAACCGTCATGTATTAATTTGTGCCAACATCTTTTAAGGTGTTGGTGATGTTTTATATATGTACCAATATTACTGAATCTGAAATCATTAAATTCCAATTAATTTTTTTTTATTTAAACTGAGGCGCTGCTTTATATTTTTGTCCAGGAGCAGCGTGTCAAGTCTACAAGATAGCATCGAATCCCTGCGCCGTAAGCTTTTATCTAAATCGCAGTTATCTTTACCCGTATGGGAATAGTCGGGCTATAGATCTTACTGGAGGTTGTCAGACGAAACATGATGTTGATTTTCTCCTGATAGGATGTGGTGATATTCGTAACATTCTATTTACAATCAAAACTTTAGTTGACGAAAAGAGCAAGCCTAAGAATCTTCATTTTTACCTGAATGATATTGAGGATGTCATCCTTGCCAGAAATCTGGTTCTTCTTAGAATACTGGAGATCATTGATCCAGACAAAGACGAGGACGTTGAGTTTTTATGGTCCGTTTGGTACGACGCGGCAATAACAAAAGATTCCCTGAACAGATTAATACATATCATACAGGACCTACTGCAAAACGTTCCACCAATTGTTGAGTACATGACGAAAGAGACCGAGGAGAAGGTGAAGAGTGTTCTTAAGTACTGGCTCACAGGAAATGTGTCTCTTGAAAACATAAAGGCGACGCGTTCTAAAGTACTTTATCAACGTGTAGATCAAGCTAAGAAGACGGAAATAAATATCATACCACCTGATATTTATAATAAAGATCAAGTTAGAACATGGAGAGAGGAAGTGGTGAACTTTCTCGATACAGGGTCAACTTATAAAGGAGATCTGAATGAGTCAGGTGATTTTTCAGCTAACCCAACACTTGTATGTCCTCACGTGGATGGATGGCGGGTTCATCCTACAGGATCTCCTTTCCATTCATACAATCTGTACGGGTAAGATATTTCGTAAAATTTGACTTTAAGTCCGGCTCTGATTTATTGCATGTATTTTGTTTAAACTGAATCTTATTGCCTTGATTGTTCTACAATGTTCGTATTGAATACCTTTCTGACCTGTAACATTTCTTGTTTGACTCATAACATCCAATGTATACCATGTGGGGTTTTCTCTGTTTTGATTGAAAATTACGGACACCTGACAATTTGATACTTTTAATGTTATAAACCTGCATCTTAAGATACCAGAGGAAATATGCTAAAATATTAGCATACAGTAAACTTCGCCTTTTTTAGGAGAACACTGAAAACTCTGATCCACTAGCTGATACTATTTTAACGAACGAGACCCAAATGCGTTCAGTGGTCACATTTTTGTTTCATAATCTGATATTTTACAAGTCGTCCATTGTATTACATATTTTGATTTGACGTTGCTTCTTTCGCCGAATTTGCTGAATTCCTCGCTGGGTGAGAAAAAGCAGTTTGATCAGGGCCGGTTGCACCACGAATTTGGCATTTCATTCTGTTTCTATGTGCACTTGCAAATAAAGATATTTGCTTCCAATGAACAGGAAACACTCAATTAGTTATCGAAATATGGACAACAATGTTGTAAATGAACATAAGAAACATTACGACACTAAATGGTATGATTATGGCTGAACTGTTTTTATAAGATGATAATCTTTGACTTTTACTAAACAATTATATGTAATTGCCCTGTTTGCATTGTTTGAAGGTTGAATGAAGAACAAAGCCTTTTCTACAATTGTCTATCACAACTAAAGAGGATGGTTTGGGCATGGAAGAAGTTTAGAACAGGAACTGGCAGCAAGATAATGGTAATTTATGATGAGAATGAAGCTCTTTCTACTAAACATTACTTTCCATGCATGGTATTAAACATTTTTTTTTTCTCATTTCTTGAATTCAGCCATTTATATCTCTTGAAGCATCCATATTAGAATTTCATAGTTCACGTACCAATCAGTTATCTTTATCTCTCGGAAACCTTTTTGTTATTATTTAAAAAAACAACTAAAACTTTACCTATGTAACAACTTTTTGCAATATGAAAGCTTTAAAAATAAATGAACATGTAGATATCTCATCAAAGATTAAATACTAAAACATCTCTCTACACGCATAGGTCCCTCAAATGTATGGTTTTAAATCGATTATCGAAATATATTGAGCATGTGTGTATCATGTAAACAGACAGACGTTCGGTAAAGCAGCAAGGTATACAGAAAGAAAAAAGGTAAGATATATACATTGAATGAATATTTGAATGGAATAAAAATGAAACCCATTGTAAGCAGACTTGTAACCACTATAAATAGACACAAATATTGCCTTGATTTTGAAAGCTGATTACGGCATAGAGGATTTTTTTAAAAAAAGTTAACCACTAGAAATAGACACAAATATTGCCTTGATTTTAAAAACTGATTACGGCATATATGATTTATGATACTAATATTTTAAAAAAACACTACAGCAGAGAGCAACATCTATACGATGACAAATGCAGATGGTTGTCAAAGGTGGAGATTCAAACATATGTTAGCTGGTCAAAGCATTTGTATTATTTTAGTTTGAAACCAACTCAGTCTATGACATTTAGTTAATAGGCAAGAAAACGCATTCGTTCCAATCATCTCTCATCCAGAAATCCATTTTCTTGATTGCATTTCAGTACTATTAGTGACTCAAAATATTAGTATTTAATTCTTATATAATTAGTATTTAATTCTTATGTAATTAGTATTTAATTCTTATGTAATTAGTATTTAATTCTTATATAATTAGTATTTAATTCTTATATAATTAGTATTTAATTCTTATGTAATTAGTATTTAATTCTTATGTAATTAGTATTTAATTCTTATATAATTAGTATTTAATTCTTATATAATTAGTATTTAATTTTTATGTAATTAGTATTTAATTCTTATATAATTAGTATTTAATTCTTATGTAATTAATACTGAATTCTTATGTAATTAGTATTTAATTCTTATGTAATTAGTATTTAAATCTTATGTAATTAGTATTTAATTCTTATATAATTAGTATTTAATTCTTATATAATTAGTATTTAATTTTTATATAATTAGTATTTAATTATTACGTATGCTCTAATATCACCTTCTTTCCAATATCACAGATTTTTTACGTTAATACGTAATGCCCATATATATAAGAATCAATCTTAGAATCAATTTTGGAGAAAAAGCGATAGGATGTTTCTGATCGTACTTTAAAATGTTTACATGCATTCCAAACGCATTACATAAATCATCTATGTTTATCCATCAACTCTTTTTATTCACTAAATAGTTTCCCTTTACACTTCCTGTTCATAACAACATAATTTCCACTTTAATATTCGGATTCACCTGTATGAGAGTTTTGAGAAAATCTTCTACATTAAAGTTATTATGTAATCTAAAATATGCTGAAAATACATCTACCTAGAATGATTCAACGTATTTCTCACCTTTTTGAAACAATTTATGCAAACAGAGCAAATTGTTTCCATATTTGAAGTACATTTGTTACAATCTGCTTTCATTTGGCATACATGTTATACATTGTCATACCCAAGGTAGTTTCAAAGAATGCACAGGCTTGTTTACATCTATCAGTTTAAATCTATCTATATATTAGTCTCTTGACCCAGTGTGGTCGTAGAGGCACTGTTTTGCTGAACATCTGACTAGTTCCATTCACTTTTCTCGATCGTGTGCAAATGCCTGTGTCTCTGAAACATTTTGCTTCGTCCATTATGTGATGTTGTCAGTCCACTTTTTGCTCTGTCTACCTCTCTTGCTGCCACCTGGGACACTGCCCTGCAGTACTGTTGTGGATAGACTGTTGGCTCTAGTGACATGGCCATACCATTTCAGCTTTCTCTTTTTGACATTGGTGAGGACGTCTTCATCATGGCTTACTTTGTGCCTGATGTTGTTACGCACTTCTTAATTTGTGATGTGGTCTATGTAAGATATGCCAAGGATGGTTCTGTAGCACCTCATTTCAAGTGCCTTGATTCTTCGTTGTAATTCTGCTGTCAGGGTCCAGGCCTCACATGAATACAGAAAGACTGAGATGACTAAAGCTCTCAATAGTCTGAGTTTAGTTTTCAGACAGATATTCTTGTCTTTCCAGATGTATCTTAGCTTTGACATAGCTGCCGCTGCTTGTGTTGCTGTTGACAAAATGTCTGCTCTTGACCCTTCTTCGGTAACTATGGAACCAATATATTTGAACTGGCCCGCTGTTTACAGCTCCTATCCTCTGACTTTAATCTTGGTTGAGATTTGTTTGCCACCATTTGTCATCAGCTTTTACTTCTCGGCACTTATCTCCATGTTAAATCAGGAAGATGTTTCATACAGGTTCTTCACTAAGGTGGCAAGCTCGTCTTCACTGCCCACCAACCCATCAATTTCGTCTGCAAAGCGTAGGTTGATGATGTTACGCCCTCCAATGCTAACTGTCCCACAGTGGTTTTCCACGGCTTCGCTCATAATGCGCTCTAAGTAGATGTTGAAAAGTGTGGGTGACATGAGACAGCCTTGCCGTATTCCAACTATCGTCTCGAACCAGTCCCCCACAGAACCTCGAGCAGTTACTGCACTAGAAGACTTGCCGTACAGCTGCTAGATGGTATTGGTCAGTTTAAAAACCACACTCAATTACTGTTTACACAAAGCTTTTTGTATTGTATAATTCCCAGCACCATATAGAAACTTATATAAATGTGTCTTTTGAAACTTAGCCCTAGCTGGGTTTGGTTAAATTTGAAATAGGTGAGTAAATTTGAATCGGTCCAAACCTTGCACAAATTAAATTTTTCCAAGTCCGGAAACTGATCTATTTAACTATTATAAACGTAAAGGTTGGAGTTGTTTGGTTTCGCTTTCATCATTTATCTTGACTACATCATCTAACTATATGGAATATGTCACACCTAAATTCGTAAAATAATTTGCATTTAAATATAAATAAGCATAAATCTAATAACACTTACAAATTTACATACATGTACATTTTTTTAAATAAAAAAATAATAATGAGGACTTTGTAAAGCGCCTATTCTTTAGAAACTCTAAGCACTTTACAACATCTATAATGATTTGACTGCAAAAAAAACTGAAAACAAAAACTGAAATTGGAAGAAAAAAATGCTGCAAATATTTAGGGTACAAAACATTATTAGGTCTTTATGGTTGTTCTTGCAGTCAAAAAATGTGCGTTTTAAGAGCACTCTTGAAATGGATCACTGTCTTTGTGTCCAATTTCAATGGGCAATTCATTCCATATTGCTAGGCCCCGGTATGCGAAAGAATGTTGTAAATATGAATTCGTTTTCATATTGAGAACAATCAGCATACAATTGTCAGAAGGTAAGTATCTTGCTGGTGTTTACCCATTGGTGAGGTCAGATAGGTATGTTGGACTGGAGTCTGTCAGTGAAATGTAGCACGGAGAACAAATTTTGTGTTTGATTCTAGATCTAATGGATAACCAGTGTAAGGTACAGAGCAGTGGGGAGGTATGCTCTGATCGAGGTACTCTAAAGATGATCCGTGCAGCTGTGTTTTGAACTTTTTGAAGTTTCTGGAGTATATATTGAAACGAACCAGACACCATAGAATTACAATAGTCCATTCTTGAAAGTACTAAAGAACACACAAGTGTTTTAATGGGATCAAGTGAAATATATTTGCGAATGGAACTGATGCATTTCAGCTCAAGATATGCAGCCTTGCATATTCATGACATGGTGGTGCAGTGTGAGAGTACTGTCAAGAGGAACACCTTTTTTTCGCACTGACTGTGTGAAGTTAATGTTGGTGGTAGAGGATGTGAATTAGAAAGTCTTTGTGTTGTGATCAGAATAGCCTCAGTTTTATCATCATTCATCTGCAACTTGTTACATGTCATCCATGATTTCACATCAGAAATGCACCTCTCTACTCCTTGGATGCTAACATCAACTTCAGTTGGGTGGCTAGATTTGTATATTTAGATATCATCAGCGTACAACTGGAGAGACACTGGATGATGATATATGAAACTTGAGAGCGGCTGAGTGTACAGAATGAAGTTAACAAGTCCAGAGTGTGTGTGTGTGTGTGTGTATATATATATATATATATATATATATATATATATATATATATATATATATATATATATATATATTCAACTTCCATCGTAATATAAAACGTGTATATTGCAATAGATATCTTAAGTATACATTTCTTCTTTATTTAATTAAAATATCCCTTCTTTTATTGGGTATCTAACCTCTTGCAATTCATTGACAAACTAATTATGGAGGTATTTATCATATAAAAATTTTGATGTTTGACAATGATCAGTATATTATTTCTAATATCTGTAGAGGATACATTCTCATGCAATAATGAACGTTTCATTTTTTACCCTTTGGTTACGTACAGATTAAAAGAGAGAGAGAGAGAGAGAGAGAGAGAGAGAGAGAGAGAGAGAGAGAGAGAGATTTGTATTTTGTAAACATTTATAGACTAATAAACAGTTACACATTTGTTGGCTAGTCAGCATAAGCCTACCTATATATATATATATATATATATATATATATATATATATATATATATATATATATATATATATATAAGCCTACCTCTGCTCGAAAATGGCTAGTACATATACTGTCACCCTTGTCCTTCTGTCCGTCATATCAAGTTGTGTGCAAAGTGAGCAAAACTAATAGTGATGTCCGAAAGAGAAGGTAACAATAGCTGTCAAGTGTTAATACTAGCTAGATGTTGCCGAAATTCATTTAAAATGTCAGAGCCAATGCTTCCTCAGTAATTAAATTTAAAACCATGGTCAAATCTAGAATTAAATTCCTGATCATAATATGTGACAAAGATATATGTGTTCCGTAATTAAATCTTAGTTTATTGGACATTTAGCGGCAAACGTTATTTACATTGTAGATATCATTGTGGCTTGAGCATTGTTTGACACATTGTTTATTTACATTGTAGATATCATTGTGGCTTGAGCATTGTTTGACACTCTGTAATAATGTCTCAGCATCGGAAGGAAAGTACGACTTTATTTACACATCGAACGTCGGAGATCACGTGGGTTTTCTAAACCTTTTGGTTTCCTGTTCAGGCCTGTTAAACAGGTATGTAATTCACACGTTAAAGAAAGATGTTAATGGAAAATAGCACACTCAATTTAATTAACATTTCTAAATTTGAGTGCACCTTACGTTAGTCCTTATTTTAGTTTATTTATATAGCGTTTTGTAACCGTATGGGAAATCTGATGAAGGGTTTATAAATTAACTCCGTGTTGGATTTCAATTACTCTTGTTTCGACAAAGTGCGTTAAAATTATAGATATTTGCTGAAATAATCTTGTTTTTTTAACGTATAAAGAATACGCATTATTACTATTCTATTCTTATTTCCATATTAATCACCATTGTGAGTTGCCTCTTATCATTTGTATTTACCGTCGATGTTTATTTTCTCACATTAGTACCAATTTTCGTTGCTAGATCTGGGTTATTGACAATGGAAAGTTTCTGCTTAGTTGGTTATACTTCTACCGAGGATTTTCTTAATCGTCATATCGGCGTACCACCGTCATATTTTCCCACAGTGTTTGGATTGCGTTTGGCGGAAGATTCTGAAATGGGCACGAGGTGATTAGAACTAAATTATCTTTGATAGATGGGTGAAATACAGGTATAGTTCATTTTCCGTCAAAATGATTCTGAATTATTTCAATTAATTTTGATTCAAGTCAATCACAACTATGATTTGGTAGAAAAAAAGAAAGTCAGATTTGGATATTTCCATGCTAAATATTCTTAAGCTTTATCTTTTAATGTTATTTCAGGTTTATTACATATACATTACGTTCAATAACACTTTCATTTTATTTTATTAGTATCCCTCGAAGTCTCGATTTCCATATTGGCTCAAAATGTAATACTATTTGTTGGCTGGAAGCTGAAAAAGCAGCGGAACGCATCGATATCAACGGTGAGGCAGAAATTTTTATTTTAAAAATGGAATTTTCCTTAGTATTCAGAGGTAATTTACTCTGTTATGGTCTGGCAAAGGGTAAATATAATGTGTGACTGAATCCATCAGTGGGCGTCTTTATACTAGACTGTTGTGATGAATAAGGACACGCATATTACCAGTATATTTCTCAACAGAAATGGAACAAGGCACACATTTTTTTGGTGTGAAAACTGAACAAACCGCGTACAGATGGAGTTTAACTTGCTTAACTTAAAAATATTGTATAACAACAACTGATACATTACTAGAGGTTCGTGGAGTGTTATTATAAATAAAACTTACATTAGTTACCAGTAAAAACCACACACACACACACACAGATATAGATATATATATATATATATATATATATATATATATATATATATATATATATATATATATATATATATATATATATGGGTTATCGTCCTTTTCATATACGGTGAGATAAGTATTTTAGAAAAAGCTTTATAGTTAGCTCTAAGTCCGGTTTATACTCGGCCTGATGTTAAATATTTGAGTATCAGTAAAATTACAAAGAATATAAAGTAGAATAGGTTTATAATACATATAAGTGTTAAATATAGAGACTTATTGGCGAAATAATTTTCTTATTTTATGAAATATCTATATTTTAAAATGTGTAAAGTGTATCCTTATACTTTCAAGTAAAAGTATAAGAATTCCCATCATGCGACGCTTGATTGTGTGATCCTAACTAAGTTATACTTGCAACAACAACAAAAACTAGTACTTTGTGAGCTAGAATAAATAAATAGCAACTGCCGCACATTTCACGCATAGAAACCAATCTTTTGACAAAGAAATTTGACGTCGTTCATGTCTCTCTAAAGTTATATCCCCTTTCGTCCTTGACAACAACGACACATGCCCTGTGATGCATTGCTGAATCAGGCTTGCATTAATTTTAGATAGTGTCAAATAGTTTACTAACTGAGAAAATGTAATTTACTAATTAGATGAACCCAATCCTACCGCTTTCTTAAGTTAAGGAATATTAATTTCATCAAGCTTAAAAAGCGAGGTGAGCGAGTTGTGCCGAAGAGTTCTAAACTTCGATTCTGGAGCAAGTTTTGTATATAATAAAATGAAAATTTGCTTTTCCTACGTTAACACCGGATATTTTTGTCTTGTGGTACCGAAAACTCTATAGTTTAACTCGTGCTTCTCCACTCAGAAAAATGCCATGCTTTTGGTATAACTATGAAATAAATCCAATATTCCCGTCAAAGAAGAAAATATCCCTTTATAATAATTAATGTTTCATTAAAAAATATGAAATACATCAAAAGGTAACAAAGACAATTTAAAACTTTTTATACCTCACAAATGCACGATCTGGAATCTTGAAGCACATAGTGTGTTTTGAGAGTGTTAAATTGCAATCAGTTCCGTCCATATTTTTTGAAAGTCATTTGAAATATCTTTGAAGGTGTTTGCCATACAATAGTTATTGAACTGAAACGTGTCATTCTGGCTTTTGTTTACCAATTGCATACATAACGGCTGTTTATTCGTTTCAGTTTAGACATTCCACTTTGAAACCGTCTTTAATTTAATACCCTGCATTGTTGGTCAAAATAAGATTTCATTACGATGGGCGTACCTGTATTTAGAGGCAGGAAACTTAACATAATGTAAAAGAAAGGTAATAAATGTAAAAACCACTAAAACCTAGATAAAATATTTTTCTAACATAAGCATGCTTCGAACTGTTTCTTTCACCATCATGTATGTCTAATAAAGCATGCCTTAAGGAACAGTTGATGGTGAAATTGCATGAATTTAATCATATTAAGCTTAAAGAGCATTTAAATTTAAATAAATAATGATATTAATAATTAAATATTATACAAATAAGGTATGCGGAATAAACACCATATAAACAATCGGTTTAACAGGAAAAGTCATAACACCCTGTGAATTTTAGATTTTTTGACTGTGGCATGTAAAATTACTAAGAGCTATCTCCGAGTCAGTAGGAATGACATTGACTTTTTATGTTTTCATATTTAAGGATTATATTATTATAACACATTTAATAATACAATCACGTTCATACCATAGTTGCTTCAAAAGGTAAATTTTACGTAACATGTCAAGCTAGCTGATAACTATTTGGTAGTTTGAGAAATAAGAACTTAACAGTGATCAAATTATAACTAATAATCAAAACGATAGATTTTACGGGAATGAATAACAATTATAATTTTGATTTCCACAAATTTCTTTGTTTCATACACAATCCATTCTAGATTTAAGATTAGTATTTGCCGGGTGGTTAAATAACTCACCATGGATAACAGAAAATATGGCTTTTTATGACAAAGTGGTATTTATTAATAAATGTAGAGGCCTAGAGATCGAATTGTATACCTCTGCTGTAGCACATGATCTCGGATCCAAATTCCTGCAATCTGATGGCAGCAATAATACTTCTATCAGAAAGCCAGCATGTGTGTGGGGTGTTACTTTCTTAGCGAATACATCATGGCTTATCTCACCTGTACAACACGTTTAACACGTGCTTTCGGTTAAAGTCACTTCCAGACAGTGTGATATTCAGAAAAAAATTCTTCATTTACATTAAGCTTTTCAACAATGTATGGAAACGTTTGATTTAAACTTGTGCTACCTTCAAACGCTGCATTAGATTTCGAATTTTTGTAGCTAAAATATTACGTATTTGCAGTGAAGAAACATTACTTATAGGTCAGATACACATGAAAATCGAATCGAGGTAGGCTTGCTATTTTAACTCAAAAGTCATTCTAAGGACATGACTGAATATCATCATTATCATCATCATCATTGGTGCCTTAGTCTCGGGAGACCGTGCAGATAGCCTCCTTGGGGTGTCGTCTGTCTGGGTTGTTGGCATCGTCTGTTGTGGCTGTGGAGACCTATGCGTGAGTGGCAGTCCCTCTTGCAGTTTGTGTAGACATGCTGTGAAGCCCGAGTTGCTGTCACGTGGCCCATACTGACACGTTTCTCTGCCGCCAACTGGCCTCTCCACGTATCAGCGACTGATATACCTTTATTTACTGTCAGTCTCTATGTGCCTCGGTCCTCGGCCAGCACTTCCCAGCCATCAGGTGCGATGTCACATGCCTTCAGGTCCCTCTTGCATGCATCTTTGAAACTGAGTAAGGGGCGGCCGACTCTTCTTGTGCCAGTGGCCAGCTGTCCATATAGGATGTCCTTTGGCAGCCTCCCATCCTCCATGCGTCGGACCAGAGGCGTAGCGATGATATTTTGCGCCCGGGGACAAACTATAAAATTGGCGCCCCAACGATCTTGTGACAGATTTATTACCCTTGTTTTCTTATTATAATGTAACGTTGCAAGCCTCATTTTGGCGCCCCTGTACCTTGGCGCCCGGGGACATATGTACCCCGCCCCCCCCCCCCCCCCCCCCCGCTACGCCTCTGCGTCGGACGTGTCCCAGCCAACGAAGGCGACGTTTGCTTAGCAGACTGAATATACTGAATATATATTATTCATACTTAACAAATGTAAGAAAATTACATCGATAGCTCGTGACACTTTAATTATAAGATTTTGTTATTCTTCATTTTTGTATGATTAGAATAAAATATCATTATCTAACGCAACATTTGTCATTTACTGAAAGAGTGTACATGGATCAAGCATAGTAGATGGAAACACACGCAGGGCAGGGAATTTTAGACTCCATGAAAGATCTCATTTCCAGCAATAAATGCATATTTGTTTTGCCTACTAAATCTTCAATACGACAATATTCATAAGCAGCGATGTAGCTTGACACAAATTTTCATGTACGAATTTATTTAGAAAATGTTAATAGAAAGGTTGTTATATTATAAATTGCATTCTTCGGGTCTGAAAGATACCAGATTGGTAAAGTTGCCTATTTTTGCCAATCCATGTCCTCTTCAAACACAAATGCCAAAGGGTGAAAGTCGAACCTCCTCATGTTTACATATTTAGGTGTGGTAAATATTTTCCCACATCTAGCAAACGGACTGTTTAATGCATTCGGTCTTTCGTCTGATTATCCTCTATTCACAATCTAGCTGAAGTTTTGTTCTGGCTCAATTTTGATATTAAATGCTCAGAGGCTAAATGAGAACATGCAAGATTTAATTGTTTTCCTTAAGACTGAATATTTTTATCCCTCTATTAACTTTGTTTTCCCTTAGAGGCAGGCACATGGTTTGTCTTAATTTCTCATTAGCTTCTCGAAGTTTATGAATATCTCGATATGTGTATGTATGTATGTATGTATGTATGTATGTATGTATGTATGTATGTATGTATGCGTGAGTGTGTTTGTGCGTACGTGTATATATATATATATATATATATATATATATATATATATATATATATATATATATATATACAGAGTCTCCAGAATTGATCGAAGTTTTCAGAGGGCTTGTGCAAGTGTGTATGCCTCTAGAAAGGATAAAGGAAGTTTTCAAAACACCATCCTTGCTAGTCCATATTGTAAGGAAAATGAAAGACAGAATAGTTGGCGGAGGTATGATTTTTACAAAATGTTTTATGAACAGTCAAATTACTGATACATTTGTTCACTAGCTAGCACTATTGTTATATCTAGATAATTAAATTTACCAAAAGCATTGGGTCCTCGATAATAACAATCAATGGGTTACGTTCGACATTGTGAGATTTTGGCAGATTTTGGTATTGTAGTATGTTCTTTTGTGTAATGGGTGCTATGCTATGCATTGATTTCCAAATCAAAAGGTTGCAGTCGTTTGTATACAATGGACAGTAATATGTATCTGGTAGTAGTTTGTCGACACGTCATGGAAATAGTTATTTGTCCTGTAGGCAATATTTCACCTGGTATATATATATATATATATCAATCTCAGGGTCAGAAAATGAAGTACATTTAAAATCGATGAAACGTATATGGAAGCAAATATAACGTAGCGTTACAAATATTCACGCTGTGTTTGTTCTCCTTCATTTGTAATTTAATTATCTTGTTTCCCTTTTCGAAAGTGATCAGGGTTCTTTCATATGCATCCTCTGTTGAAAATGTTACCTTTTTTGACAAACACGATCAAATAGGAATTCAGTACACTTAAAATATGTTACAACTATTGTTCATATTAATGTCATTGTCTTACAATCTTTACAAATCAGACTGGACTTCTGTCTTAATTATATAAACGTGCAAAGCAGTTATTAAAATAAAAGTGCCAACTAACCATCGACTCTGTTTGGAAGCTATATAATGAGAATGAGAGGAGCACGTGTTTAAGTTTATTTTTAGTTCCTTTGTAACTATGACTCATAATAATCTGTGGAGTGAAGTCTTTCTGAGTGAAGTCTTTCTGAGTGCCTAAATTCAAAAAGTAACAATATATGCATTGTTGAACTGATTTAGTGACTCAATGTGCTACTTTATTTTACAGCAAAGACTCTGCTTGATATCATCATCAACTCACAGCCAAGACTTAAGACCAAATCTGGTAGGGTTTTCTATCCTCACGAAAACTGCTGTCGGGCTGTTTGGATGGCATTCAGAGATCAACTTGGATGTGACTGGCCTGAAGTTAACAGTAATAATTGCTTATAAAATGAACCATAAATTTAAATTTTATACAAAATAATATTTTGAATCTTTCCACCAGCTAAAAACAAATGATATGCCTGTAAATTAAAATTGTTTTTCTTCCCTTGTCCCCTCACCTTTATCCATGTCTATTAATACATGTACTTTTATTTTTCATCACTAATCTTTCTTCATTTTCTTGATCAAGATCCCCAATGCTGTTTTAAAAAAATGGGACAAACAATTGAAGTAATATAAAGGACAGCATTATAGGGGGAAAGTATGTTGGTTTCTTTCACAAATATCTGTACTCACCCTGTGTCTATGATATTAGATAATGCCTGCTGTAAAATGGTCGTGATTCTTGCCGACTCGTACAAGCATTTCTCAGAAGAGGGATATGTAATCACTGCAGATGAAATTAACGCAAGATTGACAGTTTGCTGTAGAGCAGTGGTCACCAACCCGTTTGTGCCTACGGCCATATTTGAGAGTTTATGAGAGAGTGGCGGGATGCAATTACTACCACTAATGAATAATCTCTGATAGATTTGCATAAGTGACCTACCTTGCGAGTTTATCATCCTAATTTACAATCCCTAATCATATTACGGCCTTCGTTATTCATTATAACCTCGTTCTGTATAATTTTGATTAATATGTTTAGGTGTGGCTGGTGACCTCTGCTTTGAATTTAACTTCCGTAAAGTATTAAAGGATATCTTGGCCCTAATTCTGATAAAGTCAATATATATGCACCACACTGTAACGGTCCGAAATACGCACATACCTGTTTTATTAAACCTTGTTGGATTACATGTTGACTGAGATCATCGTTAATTCCAATGTTGTGAACAAATACAGGAAGGTAAAATATCTACATACAGGAAGGTAAAATATCTACATACAGGAAGGTAAAATATCTACATCAGACCATTTAACTGTATTATGTTTAGTTCAAATCTAAAACTGGCTTTGATATTAATAAATGTGTATTACAAGCTGTGCGAGATGCTGAGCCCACTACGCGCTTTAACATGCACATAAAGACACGCTGGGATAAAACATATCAGCAAAAGCATCAAGTAGGATGTGAAGCACGCAGTTTGTGTCAAAGCAGGCCATGAGGATTGCAGGATGGAACATAGTTTCTGTATAAGAAAACAAAGAATGAATTCAAGAACGCTCAATACAAATCTAGGGAATCTTTTTTGAATAGTTGCCTGAATGATATTCAAGAACCTAATGCGTGCGATATACACCATTAATGTTATATAATTGTAAAGAGCAAGCCAAGCAACACAAATACTGAATTAAAATTATTTATCGTGGTATGACATATTCCGACACATCTTCGGTAGCTGTGAATTTTTCAGAGTTATTGGCAGAATTCCACAAACTGAAAGATTACGACATTTATGACAAAGCCATGTATAACTAAGCAGATTAAAGATTCCGAATGCTCAATTATTCTAACAGGCACGTCTAAAATGGTCTGAAGCTCGTAGTCAGGATTACCATATATAAACTAACACTTTATGTATTGTGTTCCTCAGCTAAATAAAACATTCTTCAAATTATTCAACTCGATGTTAAGGCATGAGTGTATATAAATTACATGGAAAAAGGCCTTACGGTAATAGTAACTGACTTATCTGATCTTTGTTCAGTTATCCAAAACAGTCCAGAGTTTGGGACATGTATATGTTAATCGATGTGACACACTGTCCAGAATCCCTGGAGAATGCCCAGTAATGTATGTATGTGGTGTTTAATTTATATGCAGTGATTCTTACATAGTAATTAACGTAATGCATAGCAGCGAGTTGTAAAGTGTCAATTTGGGTAATGTGTAAACACATACATGACAAAGCAAACTCTAATTTGGGTAATGTGTAAACACATACATGACAAAGCAAACTCTAATTTGGGTAATGTGTAAACACATACATGACAAAGCAAACTCTAATTTGGGTAATGTGTAAACACATACGTGACAAAGCAAACTCTAATTTGGGTAATGTGTAAACACATACATGACAAAGCAAACTCTAATATGGGTAATGTGTAAACACATACATGACAAAGCAAACTATAATTTCACTTTTTTATTTAGGTCAGATCACATTTGAACCAGATTAACAGTAATGCATCATTGCTAAAAAAAACTGGTGGTCATTTTAGAAAAGAATGAAGATAACGACGAAAACGTCTCAAGTTCTCGAACAAATTTTACGACAGAGCTTAATGTAAACACCAACACAGAACAATATTCACACTTTCTGGAGTTTACTCTCTGCATGCAGCTTTTGGTGCCAAATCGATAGCGTGGATTATAACCATTAAATTCTATAAACTTTTCAAAAGGACTGAAAGCACACTCCACTTCTTTTGTTTCACCTATTATATTTCTGTGACAAATATTTAATGATGCAAACTTATGTGTATTCATTTTCAGGATTACTGATTGTAGTAACTTGGTGTTAAAACAATATCCGTTCAAAAATTGCACTAATTATGTATCTATGGTGATGTGGTTGATATAACCAATCGTGGCATTAATAATTTGAAATTAGAATATCCGTTTTATAACAAGAAAGCCGATTTCAAATTAAAAATTAGTCATAAAAGTTTATTTTTCGGTTGCTTGACCTGAATGTATTCCATTATCCATGTTGGTATTAAAACAACTCTGTATTTTGCTTAGATCAAGAAGAACACGGACTTGTGATACTTGAAATTCATACAGAACAAAAGCGGAATGTAAAGTACAGCGATGAATATCTTTATATTGGGAAAGTCTTCCGGAACTATATGGACTCATCATTTAGACATCACATGGTTTGTATATGATTTGAAACGGACACACCTAAAGAGTTTATAATATAACAAACAAAACACTATATGTTAAACTATTTTATAAAATGCGTACAATTTTGCTACAGAATAATTACATTTCAATTCTGTTTATGTTTATATGAACTTATTGTGCTTATAGATAAGTAGTAGAGAATTACTGGGTGTTGCAAAAGTACACAAATGTATTACACCTTGAGTATAAAAATGAAATTTAATCTAATCATTTAGAGTCTAGCAGAAAAAGTGCATTTCAGTAGAATAAACTGATATGGAAAATCAAATCAAGGGACACACACACACACACACACACACACACACACACACACACAATTAGATACAAATATTCCATTTCGAAAATTCTAAGATTTTAGATAAGGTTGTTTTTGTCCTATTTTGAATTTGGAACTAGACGTAAGCTATTCAATGTAAAACCATTAAGGTATCACGGTACCAATTGTTTTTCCATAGACCTCAATGCTAATATTTGGAGAGATAACTATATTTTCTATCCTAATTTAGCATGCATCTCACACACTGTTATAGAGAACAATGTTAGATTGTCAATTTGACAATGACAAAACCAGGTACTCCATTGCATTTAAGAGAGATAACTCTGCTGGAACTAGACAGGGGTATGAGTTATCTAGTCACAACATACCTATTTTCAGTCCTGTGTATTACATTTTCAAAAAATCATAAAAAATACAAAATTTGATCTATTTAGGAATTAGCACAAATTCACATGTTGCCAAGAGGCTAACCATTTTTTTAAGCCTAACAGAAAGTACAACTCTTACATAATCCACCAATCAAAGCTTGTCTTGTTCTTAAGGGCTGAATGGTATGGACCCTACACCTTATGCACCGCCCACATGGACTTGCGCAATTGGTACCGTTATACCTATAGCAAACCTTGATTTTTCCAATAATCTGTGAAAAAGCTCGGGACTATATAACTAACAAGTGTACTTAGTCTCGCTTGTCAAAAACAATTGTATGAAGTACTAAGCTATGTTCTATATGATTGTGTATAGAAATGTTATTGAGCTGTTGGAACTCTTGTTTGCATACCATTGCTTCATTATCAAACTCATGTTTTGAAATAAAATGAATTCTTTTAACTATGAGTTGTGTTTTATTCATATTAGCACTTATCAAACTTCACTTTGGTGATATGCGATAAATCACATTATGTCATATTGTTTAATAGTAAGGTCAAAGGTCAACACACTTGTTAGCATGTACCAGTTCTACTCTTAAAGAGACATTTTGATCTAAAATAAAGGACTTATAATTGTTTCATTAACACAGAAAGTAACAACAAGGACAGGTGGACATGGCCCAATCTAATTATAAAGTATTAGCTTTGAACACTTTACACTGTCTGCATATGCAAGAGGTCACTAACCTCTAGTCCTCACACAAAGGTCAAGCTACCCAGCCTCTTTGTCATACAAATAGGAAGCTTCCCTCCTTTCTGTAGTGCATACAATTGATGCAATAAGCCAATCTGACACCAAATAAAGTAGATAACAGCTTTTCTAAGTGGTTATCATGGATTTGGGGTTGAAAATGTGGACTAATATATAGAAAAAGTCTATATGTAGTAGAGACCTCAAGAATGATTATCTAACTAAGGAATCGCATGTTCATTTTTCACGGCACAAAAGTTTATAACGAAAAAAAAGACATTTAGAGCAGGACTATTCAAATCAAAATAGGAAGGAATACCATATCTTTAATAAATTACCTAAAATACTCATACCAGAATATTCTTTATGGTACAAGTGAACTATCTACAAGAGGACCAGTAGTGTCCTCTATCTTGGTCTATAACATGCTTTAGAAGAACAAGAGAGTTGTTTTTTATTCATGATTTTTCATCTTTTGCGCATAAAATAGTCAATACTTTGGCTAAAGTTAACTATATTAACTTTACATAACCTTTTTTTGCCTGTATGCTAATATTGGAGCTGACTACACAGTCACAAAGCCATCAGTCTATATATGCTATAGATATAGTTACAAAATCCCCATTCCAAAGCTAATGTGTGTTATTTTCTAAATTTTCTATGTAAAAGTCTGTCAATATTAGACCAAAACATCTCAATATCCATTGTTTAACCAAATGACACTATGACAGTATAGAAGTGGTGGTTATGTATACTCGTTACTATGGATACACTGTGAAGCTGGTATTATCTTTTAGGTATCACGGTACCAATTGTTTTTCCATAGACCTCAATGCTAATATTTGGAGAGATAACTATATTTTCTATCCTAATTTAGCATGCATCTCACACACTGTTATAGAGAACAATGTTAGATTGTCAATTTGACAATGACAAAACCAGGTACTCCATTGCATTTAAGAGAGATAACTCTGCTGGAACTAGACAGGGGTATGAGTTATCTAGTCACAACATACCTATTTTCAGTCCTGTGTATTACATTTTCAAAAAATCATAAAAAATACAAAATTTGATCTATTTAGGAATTAGCACAAATTCACATGTTGCCAAGAGGCTAACCATTTTTTTAAGCCTAACAGAAAGTACAACTCTTACATAATCCACCAATCAAAGCTTGTCTTGTTCTTAAGGGCTGAATGGTATGGACCCTACACCTTATGCACCGCCCACATGGACTTGCGCAATTGGTACCGTTATACCTTAAGCAATACACTATGGTTCACTTTATAACATCACATAATTAGGAAGCTCAGAATAGATTTCAATATGAAGAATGAAATTATTGTATTGTTTACTATTTCTTTATCTGTTACACAGTTGTAATTTTTAGTTAAAACAAAATAATAGATTTTTGTAACCTTGGTTATTATGCTAGCTGTTTCAAAATATGGAAATGTTACAAACTTGGAATAAGGAATAGAAAACATGTTGATATAGACACAGAAAACACGTTGACAATAGCAGATGGTGTTTAAAAAATTAGCATCTGTAAAAACTGAAAATGAGACTTTTCTAAGAAATATGGTGAAAGATAATTACTTTATTTCAAGGTCAGAGTTTCAGTAAATGTGTCTGTGGTACTATTTTACACTGTGGTTTAGCATATATGTCTGTGGTACTATTTTACACTGTGTTTTAGCATATGTGTCTGTGGTACTATTTTACACTGTGTTCTAGCATATGTGTTTTTGGTACTATTTTACACTGTGTTTTAGCATATGTGTTTTTGCTACTATTTTGCAATGTGTTTTAGCATATGTGTATGTATTACTATTTTACAGTGTTTTATCATATGTGTATGTAGTACTATTTTACACAGAGTTGGAGCATGTATGTATGTAGTACTATGCTACAGAGTGTTAGCAGGCCTACGATGTAAAAGCCTCTGACACCCATATATTACAAGTGAAATAACGGACACAAATGGCCAGAGATAGAGAAATTCATTTCAAAGACAACTTTACATGGACTATGTAGCAAAAGGGACAACTATATTATGTACTAAATGACTCACTTTTTATATTTCCGTAATATGCATTAATTATCTTGCATTAATTAGATTGATTATCTATTGAATTGATTCTCTATTATCTTGATCATTTTGTTACTACTGATGTTTTTAAATTACAGAAGGTCACGTCAAGCATGATGGTTATGTAAATTGCTTCCAAATATTAGTTATGTTTCAAAGAGCCTTGACTCACCAGACTTTATTTAATATGATTAGGTTGTATCGGGAATTTAAAAAATGGCTCAATTTAGATATTTTCGATACTAGTCAGCTAATAGAGACTTATGATCTCGATCCAAATGTCGCTGGTTTGGTATATACTCGTTTTAGCTGCCTCGATGTGTCGTTGAAAAAGGCACTTAACCCTCCGTGCAATGGAATGGTATAGCCATTCATGTCTTACAAGTATCCTTAATATGAAACATACCAACCACTCAGTTATAAATATTTTCATACCCAAAACAGATATATATTTTCCATATTTATTCATTTGTTTTACTTCCTTTTCAATAGCTTCCACCAAATGAACCATGGTTCTTCGTGACCACAATCACATATAAAATGCCCGGAATTGTTAAACTCCTGTTACCATCAGATGTATGGGACTCCCTCGAAACTTCATCCATTCTTGCACTGCACAGGGCTTCCAACACAACAGATGAATTGTTCGAACCAATGGCTATTAAGCAGCATCCAGCAGTGAAGACAGTAGGGCGCATCTCTATAGCCAACAAGTCATGGACTGTAGAAGAACAAAAAAGCCATTTGGTACATTAGCGTATTTCTAAAACCATGAAATATTCCAAAGTCCTAGAGAACAAGAAAAAGTTATCATTTTACAAAATGCATAAGGAATTTTCTATTTATAAAATGTTTTATCAAGTTAACCAAACATAGATAATTGGTTGACTTTTTGTTCCTATTTAGTAATAGTTTAATGAAATAAGAGTAAAAATTAAGAAATAAAGAAACATAAAATTTTTATTCTTTGTCGTATCGTGGGCCGATAAGAAATCCTTTGATGAAAATATGCCTTTAAAGAGCGTAACTTAAAGAGAGAGAGAGAGAGAGAGAGAGAGAGAGAGAGAGAGAGAGAGAGAATGGAGAGATGAATTAAATTATCGAAGACTAAATAACGTTTCAAAATCGGAATCGGCGAATTCAAAAAGGAATTGTATACAAGGTTTAGTTTTTTTAGCAAATATATGTAATACTGTAATTACATCCGAATCCATATAAATATTAATATAATATGAAGCTAATATCGCAGATTAGTAAGAAATTCACGTAAGTACGAAAGCCAGTAAGCTGTCCGTAAAATTCCATACACAGAATATTCTTCAAACATCTTGAATAAAACAATAGAGATCCTATATGTTATGGTTTGTAATTAAAATGGTTATAGTAATAATGTACAGATGACACCGATTAATGGATAATACACAAACATAGCAAAACTCTTGTTCAACTGTGGTAAATACTTAGCTTGTAAATCCGTATGTGGTCACCAGGTTATACCAGGTGAAAGAACTGCAGACTTGCACGTAATGCTTACCTTATGTTGCGTGATAAAGGCAAATCTCTTCTTTGACATCTCAGTAAACCATATGACATCTCAGTAAACCATTTGACATTTCAGTAAACCATATGACATCTCAGTAAACCATATGACATCTCAGTAAACCATTTGACATCTCAGTAAACCATATGACATCTCAGTAAACCATTTGACATCTCAGTAAACCATATGACATCTCAGTAAACCATTTGACATCTCAGTAAACCATATGACATCTCAGTAAACCATTTGACATCTCAGTAAACCATATGACATCTCAGTAAACCATATGACATCTCAGTAAACCATATGACATCTCAGTAAACCATTTGACATCTCAGTAAACCATATGACATCTCAGTAAACCATATGACATCTCAGTAAACCATTTGACATCTCAGTAAACCATATGACATCTCAGTAAACCATATGACATCTCAGTAAACCATTTGACATCTCAGTAAACCATATGACATCTCAGTAAACCATTTGACATCTCAGTAAACCATATGACATCTCAGTAAACCATATGACATCTCAGTAAACCATTTGACATCTCAGTAAACCATATGGCATCTCAGTAAACCATATGTCATCTCAGTAAACCATATGACATCTCAGTAAACCATATGACATCTCAGTAAACCATTTGACATCTCAGTAAACCATATGACATCTCAGTAAACCATATGACATCTCAGTAAACCATTTGACATCTCAGTAAACCATATGACATCTCAGTAAACCATTTGACATCTCAGTAAACCATATGACATCTCAGTAAACCATTTGACATCTCAGTAAACCATATGACATCTCAGTAAACCATTTGACATCTCAGTAAACCATATGACATCTCAGTAAACCATATGACATCTCAGTAAACCATATGACATCTCAGTAAACCATATGACATCTCAGTAAACCATTTGACATCTCAGTAAACCATATGACATCTCAGTAAACCATATGACATCTCAGTAAACCATTTGACATCTCAGTAAACCATATGACATCTCAGTAAACCATATGACATCTCAGTAAACCATTTGACATCTCAGTAAACCATATGACATCTCAGTAAACCATTTGACATCTCAGTAAACCATATGACATCTCAGTAAACCATATGACATCTCAGTAAACCATTTGACATCTCAGTAAACCATATGGCATCTCAGTAAACCATATGTCATCTCAGTAAACCATATGACATCTCAGTAAACCATATGACATCTCAGTAAACCATTTGACATCTCAGTAAACCATATGACATCTCAGTAAACCATATGACATCTCAGTAAACCATATGCGTCAAGCTGGAGTTCCGTTTAGGTATCCTCATAGATTATCTAAGAAAGGAGAAGTAACATTCTAAGCTGACACGCTTGCAAATAAATTTCAAAATTTTGACCAACGTGAATTCTGAAAGCAAGTTAAACATAATATCACATCTTCCAATCGGCTACCCATTTGCATTGGTGAGAACCATGACCAAATTCAACATGTGGAAAAATGAATATGAAGCTTCACACAAAAAACAATTCGAATAAGAAGTATGTTCTTTCAGCATTCAAGTTCATGTTGTATAGAAATAATCACATTATCTAAGATAATTCAAGTTCATGTTGTATAGAAATAATCACATTATCTAAGATAATTCAAGTTCATGTTGTATAGAAATAATCACATTTTCTAAGATAATTCAAGTTCATGTTGTATAGAAATAATCACATTATCTAAGATAATTCAAGTTCATGTTGTATAGAAATAATCACATTATCTAAGATAAATCAAGTTCATGTTGTATAGAAATAATCACATTATCCAAGATAATTCAAGTTCATGTTGTACAGAAATAATCACTTTATCTAAGATCCCACTTGGACACTGCTAAACAAAAGGAAGGTTAATGTCATTTTATTTGTAGAATATTTTAAATTGAGATTACTTCCTGTCTTTCAAAGATTTTATTTAATGATATATTTTTGTACACAACTTTGTTCCAAATTTTTCACAAACCTTACTAGTATCTCACTTATGAAAAGGAACCTGAAGGACAAAAGTAATTTTAGAAATATAGCCCTTACGACAATTTTTTTAAAAATATGTGGATCTATTTATTGTACAACAAACATGTGAAGTCACAATCTTTGATAATCAATTTTATTTTAAACTTCAACATTCAATTATGCCACTTTTTGTTAATGGACACTGTCGAATATTATCTAGAATATGGTAGCCCTGTGTTTATGGAAACTGTTGAATATTATCTAGAATATAGTAGCCCTGTGTTTATGGAAACTGTCGAATATTATCTAGAATATAGCAGCCCTGTGTTTATGGAAACTGTCAATATTATCTAGAATATAGTAGCCCTGTGTTTGCATGCTTTATACGCTAGTAAGACACTTGATAGGGTACGTCATTAATCACTCTAAAACAAATGTTGCTTGAGAGAGTTCATACTCGGGTTTGCTGGTATTTCAAACAATTATACTTGTGTGTGTTGGAGAAGTATATTATCCAGTTCCTTCCTTGCAAGCAATGAGATGAAGCAGCAAGATGTTCTTTCCCCGTTATTTAATATATGCATAGCCGAGTTAAATTGTAAGCTGGGTCATGTGGTGTTACATTTAACACCAAGTCAAGGTCATGTGATGTTACATCTGACACCAAGTCAAGGTCATGTGGTGTTACATTTGACACCAAGTCAAGGTCATGTGGTGTTACATTTGACACCAAGTCAAGGTCATGTGGTGTTACATTTGACACCAAGTCAAGGTCATATGGTGTTACATTTAACACCAATTGTATCATTTGAAAACAATTTCTTCAGATGATAAGTCATTGTTTAAGACCTTCTGTCGCAGGTAAGAAAGTTATTTAAGATATACGAACATGAGAATGATATCAGCTATAATACATACAATTTTGTATGCTTGGTATTTCTGTCAGATTCTTTCAAACTACCATTTCCTCTCTCTGTACATCTTAACGGCCATACTCTTACACATGTCAACGTTTATACGTGTTTGGGTTTCCATTTAAAATCTAATCAATCAGATGATAAAGATATGATGAGACATTATAGATTTATGCTTATTCGAACCAACATGCTTCTACGCAAATTTAGCAATTGTTCTTTGAATATCAAAATTAGATTATTTAACTTTTATTGCTGCACAAACTATTTTGCACATCAATGGGCAAATGTACTGAATGAATGAAAAGAAAACTAGTTAATAGTTTTAATAATAGTCTTTATATTTTTACCACGCCTTCCAAACTGAAGCTGTGCCTCATACATACTGTAAATCATGTATTCCGTTTCGAAGAAGTAATCAGAAGGTATGTTTTCATTGATGACAAAACTATAAATATTAATAAATGTATCCTGAAATCCAAGTAGAAATGTGACATTAATTTGAATTAATTCTCGAATTATTGATGGAATTAAATACATGCGATCTTTACTGTTTTAAATAATTTTTATTTTCCATTTATATTTTAATTCAGAATTATGGAATATGCAGTCTGAAAAATAATTCTTATCGTCCTATATTATCCCCAAAACTTCAAGTCATAAAAAATATGATTATTAAAATAAACACCATTACAATCAAAACAAACACCAACAACTGTCTGAATATGAATTTTCCGACGTTCAATATAGTTACATGTGCACATGTTTTTTCATTTCTTGTCAAGACAGTGTTATCTTTAGAAAGCGCTTATATCTAAAATAACTTCCTATTCTATTTAAATCATGAAGTTTGCTTGCAAACGTTCTCTACAAGTTGCTAGTTATTTTTCTGTTGAAACATTTTCATTTTCACATCTTAAGATATATATATATATATATATATATATATATATATATATATATATATATATATATATATATATATATATATATATATAAGCCCTCTTGGGACGTGATTTAATAACAGTTTGAATGACTAACACGATGAATCATGGCATCCATACAGTGTGTGCTAATCGGTAAAACAGATCGCGCTATGAATTTTTGTTTTGCTCTTATTTTATTTTCAGAAAGTGGTGGAATATAAAAATAAGTATCAAATACATATGAAATGGCAAGAAAGCCTTGGACAGTTTCCAGATCTGAAAGTTGAACGTGGTCCGGATCCAACCGAACTGCTTATATACAGTAAAAGGTAAATTAACTGGTTTGTTTCTTTACTATATTTCATGCCCAATTTTTGAATGAAAGATTTAGGACACGACAGTAAACAACAATTAATATCAACACAAAATATTAAGGTTTTTTTTTCTTCTTCTAAGAAAAACATATTTGAAGCATACAATGTTACAGTGAACTCGCCTACATGTAACTGAGCAAGAATAAATACAAGCAGTTCGATCCGGTCTTGTTTTGAATTGACCGTGTGGTATGCAATCTGATTGGATAGAAACGGTCACATGATACTGATATAGAATATTTTAAACCTCGGTAAGTTCTGCTGACTACTTTGGTTCTCCGTTCATTTTATGTGAAACTTAACTATCTCAGTGCCTTACGTCATAATAATTATAACAAACCACAGTCACCTAATTATATTAATCATACCTTTAAATATATATTGATACTGACGGAGGATTTATATTTCTGATGTTAACCGTTAATTAAAATGTGTTGTTATAATGCATGCAAACATTTCTGAAAACACCAGCGTATAGTTTAAACACTTACCAGTATTTGACAACCGCTATATCTAGCAGGAACTTGAAAATGGTTCCCGTTTTATGAGTATGTGCTATGATACCCAAAAATCGTCCATCAGTAATGGATTTTGCTTGTGACCTTCCGGACTATCACCCACTCACCTCCGTGATTTTTTTTTAAAATCAAAATCTGCAACCACCAGATTAAATGTGCTCTTTGGAAGTTCATACCGTTTAATCTTACAATCTCTCCTGCACCCCAACACTCACCCCTTTTGCCAAAGAAAGCATATGGCAGGCTTTGCAAGCCAATCTACATTCAGACATTATTGCAGTTTACTTGACAATGTTTCACCAAAGGTCAGGGTCATAAATTGAGAAACGGATCTCGCTGAAAACGGACACGATTTTAATTTTGAAAGATGGAAATGCATGGAAAGCATGAACAACGAATAATAAAACAACTCGTGCCATACGCAAACGCAATGTTGAAAAAGAAATAACCTGTTTATAAAATTTAAAAAAACAATCATAAACAACATTTTAAATGAGCACACCAAGTTTTTTAGCTCTGGTGTGATCCGCTCTGGCGTTCTACCCTATACTACCTTATACGAGTCGACGACTCTTGGCTAGCAATGATGGGGCAAGGTATTCTTGTACATTGAAATTTTTAATGAAAGAAAACTAGGAAATACCTAATATCGAATGTTTTGCTGATAAAATCCACTGATATGATAACAACAGAACGTAAAAAACTTGGAATTATAAGGATTAAATGAATGGTCAAGTGCTACCTAGTAATCTACAAAGTTGACTTGTGCGTGATTAGGAAACAATTGCACATTGATAAATACCCAATTGATAATCTTTCCTAAAATAAATGTATACTTCCCACACGTACATATTATTTCACAACTTTTTTAGCTCTTCATCAACATGCAAACTACGGTGTCCAGTACTAGATGTTCGAACGATACCTTCCTTATCTGATAAATCTTGGACGATAACAGCGAGGAAAGATCTCAATGCTCTAAATGGGCCATTTATCTTGAAATATAGACGATTGGACATACAACGCTATCCTAAGGAAAGAAAGAGTACCTGGCAATTTCAGATGATCCTTGATACCAACTGGAGACACGAGAATTGGTCTGTGATCTATTTTGTTTATTTTGCAAATTTTCTTACATGGTCCTCTTTTCGTGGTAATAATGTAACCATTATAACCATACAGAATTATTATATATTAATTGAAGAGTTCGATCTTTAAGAGTATTCTAATGATATTTTTCTTATTGAAGATTACGTACTTGTGATGAGCATTTTGTCACAAGAGAAACTGACAAATTACTACGACATTCCCATGCAATATTGTTCCTAATGTGGTTTACGTGGTATTTTTATATATAATTCAACATACGCCACTGTCTTGAGGTCAATGTTTCTTACTTGACTTCGTAATTTTACAATATTGCCGTTTTGCACATCAAAAAAGATGTTCACTTCACTATTCTGAAAGACGTTTAATATCAACGTTGTGTCTTATATCTACATAACAATTATGTATCTTTGTTTCTGTAAATATGCAACTTAACATAGGTCAATATTTGGTTTTACCGGCTCATAACAAGTCTCATTTCCCTCAACAAAGAGCAGTGGCTCTGTGTTATAACGCGTGCCTATGGTATTCCAGAGGTTACTGGATTGGCATGGGTATCGTATTTTCCGGGCCAAGTAGATCGTAAACTATACCTCATTTATTCATTTATGCTTTAATTGTTTTAAGGAATCATGCACACACCAAACATAAAAGTTATTGATGGCAGTGGCGAAGATGAAATAAATGTCTAATGCAATATCAAATAAACTTCCAGTACATAAATATAGTATACTAGTTTATTCTCCAAACTCTGAAAAAGATCTGGACCGCTCTAGTGGCCTAGTGGTTAAAGTGTCCGCCTCGAATGCGATGGGTCGCGGGTTGTACCCCGGTCAAGTCATACCAAAGCAATAAAAATGGAACTAACAGCTGCCTAATGTGTTATTGTTAGGACTGATCGACCTGGTGCCAGGATAATGGGACTGGGTGGGACATCATGCTACATGTCTGCGGCATGATGCCTCGGTGCTAGACATCACTATAAACTGTCACAATGCAGATATAGTAGCGATATGACTGACAAATTATTAAACCTACGTTAACAATCCAAATCTCTCTCTCTCTCTCTCTCTCTCTCTCTCTCTCTCTCTCTCTCTCTCTCACACACACACACACACACACACACACACACACACACACACACAAACACACAATGCAAATGCTTCTTCAGATAAAAGTGTGGATATAATATTACCTCAGTTGTCTTGCAGGAAATGGAGGGGAATTGAGATGGAGGAATTTCCACAGTGCAAGGTTGCTAAATTTGTGCTAAGATTTCTTGAAGATACAAGAATACAGCCTCCAGTAAGCAATAAATATCCCATGTTGATCTAACACATACTCTCTCTCTCTCTCTCTCTCTCTCTCTCTCTCTCTCTCTCTCTCTCTCTCTCTCTCTCTCTCTCTCTCTCTCTCTCTCTCTCATGATTTGACTAACACCTGCAAAATAAATTAGCAAATTGATCGCCTTAAAAGTGAAAAAAAGTCTCTTTTGGTATGTCTCTGAGCAATATACAAGCAAAACGGCAAATTATCATGATGTTTTAAAATTCTCCTAATGATAAAACAAACGAAAGTTAATGAAAATCATTACAATGCTAGAACATGGTATGATCTGTTTTGTACCGCGACCAAGACAATATCCCCCTTGGTTACATGTAGATTCTTTAAGTTCGTTTTTATTACATATATCGGAACTAGGCTTTTCGTGAGCATAAAACATATATTTGCCTTATTAACAATCGCTTGTAGAAAATGTTTATGAAATTAAATTAGCAAGCTCAGTTCTAAGAGTACTAAAACTTTTGAATCAGCGTGGTGCGAGAATGTACCCGCTATACCTATTGGTTTTTTAATGCTATATTTACTGTTGAATCGAAGCTGAAGTCACAATGGATTAAAATTGAGTGGAAAACATATAATAATAATAATAATAATAATAATAATAATAATAATAATAATAATAATATTATTATTATTATTATTATTAATATTATTATTATTATTATTATTATTAAAGAACAAAACTATCACCATTGTCATTATTTATCATCTTTACTTTATTTTTTTTACTTTGGCAATAATGATGATTTACACAATAACAGGAGGAAGATGGAAGACATAATCAATAATCTAACATTTTGAGTTAATAATGTTCTTTGACAATTAAAGAAAACAGCTTACATTAACAAAACGCACACTGAGCACTATTGCTTTGTGAAAATAGAACTAGGACAATGCTTGAATGAAGGAGAAATTGAAAAAGATAATCTGGTGATAAATGTACTCAAGATGAGCAAACTACATCTTGAGCAAACTACACATATAGTCTGCGTTATTGTTAGAATAGCAAACATTTTTTAATAAATTACTCAGATAAGAAGTGTTCTGAGTAATTACGTGTTTACCATACAGTATAAGAATATTTTTAACATCGATATTACAACGAACATCATTATCTCTGAATTGCCATTTGATCTTTAAGCATTACCTTCTCCATAAATATCATCCTTGTTAGGCCGCATGTACTGTGCGATCATATCAAAGTACCACAGACTTATTTAGTAACTCCATAGGATTGTCACGGATATGTCTTGTGGCTTTTTCCCGTGTCAGATATGCATCTGTGACATCTGGAAATGCATTAGGTGTGTCTGAATACGACATTTTGTCGCTCTAAGCAGCGAACCAAGGTTAATGCCTCTGCTTTCTTTTGTACCACGGTGGCTTCATTTTCATGTGTTCTAATGTCCACACCAAAGGACACCCACAGATAGGTCAGTGGAGTGCAAATTGGATACAATGATTACATCCGAATTTGTTTGTCTGGCCATGATCTTGAATTATTTACTGTATACTGCTTCGTATCGATGCAGCGTCAAGCATACGTCAGCTCCCTCGTGTGAACATCGATCTATTCCCTCTCTGCCAAGTGGACATAATACGTTGCACCCAAATGTGATGTACAGATCTTTGCCTTATATATTTCAATTCAGGTAACCTAACTAGTTTCCCCAGTCAATGCAACAGATCAGTTGTTTTCATTTACACGAGGAAAGATCACCATATACTGGGCACACGTGATGCAAAGGTAACCCTTATCCTCAAATATTTGCCTCTCTGCATGATGCCTTTATGCTGTCTTTGATGAAGGCATCCCATAATATATCCAGCCTGACAACAACTTCTATATGTGGCAAGAATGTGCCACACTATTGACAAAGGGCGTTGCTTCGTTACCTGATTTCATATCACCTATCTTGAAGAACAATGTTGGAGATGACTGAATTGCATGCTTTAAAACTTGACAAACTCATTGCGATTAATCTGGAGAATAATGTATAGTCGGCCTTCAGTGGTGCAACTTTGTATTTTCGATTAGCTTTCCTTCTGGAGAATACTATCAGCATCTTTTCCTGCACTGCTTGTTTCATTGGCTTAGATCACTTTCCAAATCTCTCTTTAACAATGAGTCGATTTTGCTCCCGACCCAATCTGTATGCAGCTTTGTCAGTCTCTACTAATTCAGTTACTTCTATGTCGTCGGTATTTAAAACTAGGCGATCACTTAGGTCGTAACATAAAAAGTTTTCCATACATTCTTTGGCCAATTACTCGTATACAATAGGTGCTTGTTGAATGTGTGTTTGTGGTTTCTTTGTGCTGATGGTTTCTTTTAATTCGTTAATCATCCTTGATATTTTAGGTCCTACCATCATTCCGTGTTTGAGTACTGAAGGGGTATTTGTCAGTCCCATTGCATCTTTATCAGGATAAATGCCCATGGCATCAGCTACAAAAGCATGTACACATGCCTTGTGAGGTTTGCGTCCTGAATTGACCTACAAGATGCAAAACTATAGTTCAGGATCAATTGGTCCAATGTTGAAATTGGGGTTGTTTTGGGGGCATTTTACCACACAAACCTGTGAAATCCGAATGAAATTTGTACAGTTTCTCTATCTATCATGTGCCTGATAGCTGCCATGATTAGGTAGGTGAGCCGATCCTAGAAAGTACACAACCTTGATCAGTATCAGGAACTTCTTTTTATCGTGAGTGTTAAGAACGCTCTGCTGGATTGTTTCAGCAATTGTAAATAATGGTCGGTATATGCAATTCACAAGCATCCATCCGGTCTGGGTTTAAGAGTTGCCTTGACCACATATGTAGAATACCACATAATGGTCACATAATGTGCACATTCTAAACTTGTGGCATGATGGCAGCTATTATTAATTGTATGTTAATAGCACTTTCAATGAAACATAGTAAGTTGGTTATGAGCAAAAATCGTCTTGGGAATACAAAACAAAGAAGTTGATTCCGATGTTAGCCACTCATATTCCTTTACAGTTGTATTTGATAGACTAGATACTTTGTTTTTGAAACTCTTATTGTATGAGGCACAATGGGGGCAAGTGAAGGCAGAGATGTAGAAAGCACATTGGTGTTTGAAGCAGTAATTTGGCATTGTTTGAATCATTTTCCTCTAACGTACATTTCCATCAATTACTGCAACATCACTTGTTGATTTTCCACACTTAGAACTTGCAATAAAACATGCTTGTGCGAGTAAATGAATCTTTTACAATTGTGGAGCCAAGATTTTGGTCTATATGAATAACAACAGCTATTGCGAATAAATATATGAAGAGCTTTTGGGGTTTACACCTCTTTCTCTTCATACATGGCACATACTTTTTTCGCTGTGTCTGTAGAAATGAGAAATGGCATGCACACGTAAGAAATGCACATCTCCATGTTCGAGAGAGCGTAAACTAGCCCTCGCTCTCTTGTTTCTCCGCCGATCATTAAGGCAAGATTGATTTTGCACTGGTGTTGTAGTCTTGCTTCTATTGAATCCTTAAATCCTGATATACGTCATACAAACTTGGCAAAGACTATACCCAACCAGCAGTTTTCACAATTGTTGTTTATAGTTTTGCAAGTAATCAATATAAATCATATCCCTTCCTGCTTTTGTATCAGTTGTGATCGATGGATGTCTATTGTACACTTTCGTATTTTGGAAATCAGGTTCGGATATATTTCGAGATAACTAACAAACTATGTCAAGGAACAAATGTACACCACTTCCAACAACCTTTTCTCCACTAGACCTACCAGACCAATTAGCAAATTTCTTCGATGACAAAGTACAAACCATTAGAGTTTCGCTTGACAGCACAATTTCAACTGATTTGTCACCATACAGTTATGATGCAGAATTTCAACGACAACCGTTAGGAGCATTTGAACCTGTTTCTATTGATTTAGTATGGACAATCGTGATGAAAAGTGCACCAAAGTCTTGTGAACTTGATCCAATTCCGACATCACTGCTGCTTGAGTGCTTAGAACCAATATTGCCTTCACTAACTGATGTTATTAATATCTCTCTCTCTCATCAGGGGAATTCCCATCATTTTTCAAAACTGCCATCGTAAAGCCACTGCTGAAGAAACCAACACTGGACCATAACGATTTAAAGAACTACCGCCCAGTTTCAAATCTCCCATTCATATAAAAAAAATCTTAGAAAAGGTAGTTCTAACTCAAGTTGTATCTCATTTGAATTCAAACAGTCTTTTTTTAGCAATGTACAGTCTGCATATCGCCCTTGCCACAGTACGGAAACTACTCTTCTGAAAGTATTTAACGACATTTCTCTCTGCTTTGGATAGTGGAAAGATTACAGTCCTCTCTCTCCTGGATTTTTATGCAGCATTTGACACAATCATCATCATCATCATTGGCGCCTTAGTCTCGCGAGACTATGCGGATAGCGCCCTTGGGGTGTCATCTGTTTCTGGGTTGTTGGCATCGTCTGTTGTGGCTGTGGAGACCTATGCGTGAGTGACAGTCCCTCTAGCAGTTTGTGCAGACATGCTGGGAAGTCCGAGTTGCTGTGGTTGCTGTCACGTGGCCCTTTCTGACACGTATCTCTGCTGCCAACTGACCTCTCCTCGTATCAGCAACTGAGCTACCTTTACTTACTGTCAGTCTCCAGGTGCCTCGGTCCTCGGCCAGCACTTCCCAGCCATCAGGTGCGATGTCACATGCCTTCAGGTCCCTCTTGCATTCATCCTTGAAACGGAGTGAGGGGCGGACGACTCTTCTTGTGCCAGTGGCTAGCTGTCCATATAGGATGTCCTTTGGCAGCCTCCCATCCTCCATGCGTCGGACGTGTCCCAGCCATCGAAGGCGACGTTTGCTCAGAAGGGAGAACATGCTGTGGGTGTTTGCATGCTGCAGGATTTCGCTGTTTGGGACACGGTCTTGTCAGCTGATTTTCAAGATGCGTTTAATGCACCGTATATGGAAGGAGTTGAGCCGACGCTCTTGCCTCATGTAGGTATTCCAGGTCTCACTTCCATAGAGAAGGGTGCTGAGAATGCAGGCTTGGTAAACTTTGACTTTGGTTTGCACTGTCAGCGCGTTGTTTTCCCACACCCTCTTGGTCAGTCGTGACATGATGGTGTTTGCCTTTCCAAGCCTTCTGTCCAGCTCCTTATCTAGCGAGAGAGTGTTGCTGATGGTTGACCCCAGGTAGGTAAAGTTGTTGACTGCTTCCAAGGTGACACCGTCGATTTTGATTGTAGGGGCAATGGTGGTATCTTGCACGCTGTAATTATTACAGTCACTGCGGTCGCCCTTGTTTTTATAAAGGGTCACAATTGTGGCATCACGCATGTCTTGGGGGACTGCTCCTTCCTCCCAGCAGAGGCAAAGTAGTTCGTGCAATGGTTGGAGCAGTGTTGGTTTCCCACATTTGATAGCTTCGGGCAGGATGCTGTCACTACCTGGTGCTTTGTCATTTGGGAGGGAGTCAATTGCTTTGCTGAGCTCTTCTAAGGTTGGCACTTCGTCGAGCTCCTCCATGATGGGAAGATTCTTTATGCTGCTGAGGGCTGCTTCAGTGACTACCGTTTCACACAGTAGACCATTTGACTATTTGACACAATAGACCATGATATATTACTTCACCATCTCCAGCATGTATTTGGCATTCAGAATATAGCCTTACAGTGGTTCAAGTCCTACTTAGTCAACAGGACACAAATTATATCTGCAAATGGAATACACTCCAGCCCAGTTGATGTATGTTGTCGTGTTCCAGAGGGATCTGTTCTTGGACCTGTTCTCTTCATTCTGTATACTCAGCCACTCTCAAGTGTCATAGATTATCACCCAGTGTCGCACCAATTGTATGCTGATGACACCCAAATATGCAAGTCTAGCCACTCAACTGAAGTTGATGCTACCATCCATGGAGTAGAGAAGTGCATTTCTGATGTGAAAAATCAAGGATGACATGTAACAAGCTGCAGATGAATGATAATAAAGCTGAGGCTATTCTGATCACAACACAACGACTTTTTCATTCACATCCTTTACCTCAGACAATAAATATCAGCAACACCAACATTAAATTCTCACAGTCAGTACGGAACCTAGGCGCTACTCTAGACAGTACTCTCACATTGCACCTACATGTCATGAATATATGCAAGGCTGCATATCTTGAATTGAGACGCATCAGTTCCATTCGTAAATATCTTTCAGTTGATGCCACTAAAACACTTGTGTTCATTAGTACTTTCAAGACTGGACTATTGTAACTTAATTCTGTCTGGTTAGTCACAATATTTACTCCAGAAACTTCAAAACGTTCAAAACACAGATGCACGGATCATCTTTAGAGTACCTCGATCAGAGCACACCTCACCACTGTTCTGTACCCTACATTGGCTATCAATTCGATACAGAATCAAACACAAAATTTGTTCTCTGTGCTATGTTTCAATGACAGAGTCCAGTCCAACATACCTATCCAGCCTCACCCATGTGTATACACCAGCTAGATCCTTACGCTCTTCTTCTGATAATCGTATACTCATTGTTCCCAAGGTGAAAACAAATTCATATGGACTACGTTCGTTTGCACACCAGGGCCTGACGACGTGGAACGAATTGTCCATTGAAATTAGACACAAAGATACAGTCGTCCCTTTTAAGAGTGCGCTTAAGACTCCCCTGTTTCGACTGCAGGGACAAACTTAGTGACCTAATCATGTTTTGTATCTTATATATTTTCAGCATGTTTTTATGTTTTCCAATTTCATTGTTTTTGTCATTTGTTGTTATGTATTGTAGTCATATCATTATTGATGGTGTAAAGCGCTTAGAGCTTCAAAAGATTAGGCGGTATACAAAGTCTTCATTATTATTATTATATATATCCTCTTGGAAGGCCAACAAAACGAGCAACATTGTCACAAAATAAACACATCTATGCTCTCTTCTTTCTACATGTGATTTGATTTTGGATCTTGTTTTCACTGAACTTTCATCCTTTGTATCCCTCAGTTTTTCATTACGCACCCTTTCAAGATTCAGAATACTGTTTTTTCTACATGATTTGTGCCATGGTGCATTGTTCTCACTTGATTTTGCTTCTACTATAGTGCATGTATCCAGATGTAATATTTTAATATTTACATGCATTGCACTAATCTTGTGGATTGTGGAACAAGAATGGATTTCACCAACACACAATCACACACACACACACACACACACACACACACACACACATCCGGCACTAACATCTTTTTTCATGGAGGTTACAGATTACTGCAAGAGCACGTGAGTTTCCGACTTAGAAACACCGTTTCCAATCAATACGACTTTGTCTTGAGAAGCTTGGCTCATCATTCCTGTATTCTGATGCGACACTATCAATACTATAACATCTAGGCCTGAATATGTTGTAAAGTCGTAAGAAAAAACAACAACAAAGAAACGGTTAAATTGTATCATAAATGTATAATGTTTGGTTCACGAAAGGTAAATGGTTAGAAAACACACATATTTAATATAGACGTGTCAATTTATCACTCTTGTGGCCACCAGGAGCTATTGTTTACTCGATTCCATATAAAAAATATTAAGAATGTGAACGCAAACGTGTGCCACGTTTCATGCGCCATGTTTCTCAGCCCAGCCATGATGTTTATTCATTATGCAACCATTTCCAGAACGTTAAGATATTCGCCTTCTATCATTCTCTATCTCTCACACAGTAGCCTAGGCAATAGATAATAAGCATTAATTGTCGAAAGAAACATAAAATAAGCCATATTAATTGCTATACCCCAATTTAGAGTCTCTATTAATAGAACATTATAATGTTCATTTAGTACTGAAGATAACTGTTCGTAAAACACACATTTAATGTTGAAAGAATGTAATAGATACCTCCAATTAAAATTATTTATTTTCCATATCGCACATTTTGCAGGGGTTTTGTTATTGCTTTTAGAAAATGTTTACGATTTGATATATGAAATGAGGTCTTCAGTAAAGCAGTGGTCTCTGCTGTTTTTTCTTATAATCTCAGTTACTACTAAATACAGCATTTCTGCATCCAGCCAATAGGGAAAAAACACATTTTTAAAATTATTTTGGAGATTTTAAGACATATTGGTGAGAATATTCAAAATTTATTGTCTCCATCTTCATTGGTCGGGGAAAAATGTCACAATATATCAAATACGGACATGATCATATGCATGTCCACATATTACGGAGCTGCACGATAATAATAAGGAGGAGGAGGGTAATAATATCAATAATGTTGGATATGATATGGTGGTAGTGGCGATGATGAAGGCGAAGAAGACAGTGCTAACAGGGGTAAAGACTTTATTAATTGAGGAGCACGTAAAAGTTTGGGCATGTAAGATAAACCTTATTTAAACATGTGCAGTGAGAAACATTTAAATATTGTGGTCCTAAACGAATAATTTGAAGACCTGCAACGAAGTTAAATATCTGTAAACAGAAAACGGTGACAATGTTTACCCATATGCGCTACGCGAAAATATTTTGTCATGCAAGTGAGAAAGTGGCACTCTGTGTTACATTATTACAGATAGGATGTACATATTCCTTTCATAATATAAATGATCTGAAGATCATTTTTAGATGCGAAGACTGGAGGGTCAACTTTGCAGGAGTTGGACTTGAATGATATCAGTGAGTAACCTTTGTTGATAACATAGAAGATAAAATGAGGATGAATTCATAGCAACAGCAAACAACTTCCATCCTTCTATAAAACTCACGGTAATGTCTCCAACTCAAACCACGTTTACCTGCACACAACTTCCAGACTGGTAGAAATATAACTCTTTATAGACACGTACTCAAACCCGGCTAATATACACTAGTATCTTCTCCGATGTTATATAAAACATTGCATTTGAAACATGGCATATATACAGACCTTGAGGACCCGCAGAATCTGGTTCGACGATGAAACATTCCAAAAATCTCTAAAGAGTTCCCCGAACATTTGAGGTATCGTTGCTATGACAATGACCTAATGGCGTTCGCAACACAAAAGGCTAAACAAACCGCCATGACCTACTACAATATAGATAAAAAGTAAATTAACCAGAACAAACCAGTATGATCTGAACACAGACCAAAACTCCTCAAAAACTTCTGAGTAAGAGCAAAACTAACGTCAGTCATAAGACCAGCCCAGAAAATTGTGGTCCCTTTTGTGATAAAAGGTTCATAACCAGTTAGCATATGATAGGGTCCAGCACATTCTCTGTCGTGGCGACAGCAAACAAAACTGAACCTACATGCTCCAAGCCAAATGTGAAAAACAGAGGATGCAATTTATATCATCACATGTCAGATCTGTGGCCTACAGTATGTCGGAGAAACTGAAAAGCTACACAAAAGGACCATATCTTCACATATCTAATGGGACAGATGAACAGTTGCAGTAGACTTCTCTTACCTTGGACACATGTTCAATGATGTAGCACTAATTGCAATTGCCCACATCCCCAATGGGAGTTCCAAAATCAGAAAAAATATTGGAATCGAGATGGATATGCCGCCTGAGAACATTAAAACCGAACGACTTACATCAAAGTAGACTAGAAAACGACAACCATGGGCAAATAAATTTGACATTTTGTTACAGCCAACACATTCACATCGAAAATTGTTTTCCCTTTGGTAATAAGTCATAAGAATTTACATCAAGTCATGTTGATATGGCTCATCCATTTTGTACATCGAATAAATAGCTACATAACATCATCAATCAAGCTTAATCCCACTAATTGAAACATTCAATATTTTCAAGCTTTGATTCAAGTAGAAATTGTTTAAAAAATACTTTTAATTTCAATTCTTTTAGTGTTTAATATTTCTCTGGTTTCTGTTTTGTGTTTGCCTTTGACAAATACTCAGTTAGAATCGAATGCGCTCAGGCTAGTGATAAACTTTGTTTGCACAGTTCTCTGTCATTTATTGCATTTGACTTACTAAATCTTGACAAACGCGATTCCTTCCTGGATCAGTGCACTTGAAAGGGCTATTATTCGCTATATGATTTTGTAATTTTTATACAAATCTCTGGTAAGTATACTAGTACGTAGTTAAGAAGACTTTCATTTACTCACTTACAATTCTCAACCATTTCACAGAGGATGCTTACACAAAGGCGCCTTTACATAATATATATTTCTGTACTATCTAAAAGAACATAATTTCATTCGTCCAAACGATTTATACAGTTAACAAGTTTCAGTTATTGGCACATAAGTTAGGTATCACAAATTGTGCTACCTTCGCTACTATACGTTTTACTGGAGATCTTTATATAAAAAAAATTAAAACTTGATTCATAACAAAATAACTGTTGTAGAGGTCAGATTCAATGGATGACAACATGATGCTCTGAACAATTGTAATATTTTCTTAACGGCCTAATGTATAATTGTTTCATCGTTAACTTTCAGTTGAGAGCTTATTTGATCACGGTAGAAAGAAGAAATCCTGGCCAACCTATCGGGGATGTTTCCGAAGAGATTTTGATCCTTACTCACGAATGTCATCTCATTAATGAAATACTGAGCGTTGACGTCGATTGGATTGACTTTGAGAAAGTCAACCTATATATTAAAACAGGCAAACTTTCCATGAGGGAAGTGGCTGAATACTGCAAAACACATGGCGTAAAAAGTTCGGCAATGCCTTGTCGGTTGGACGCTACTCAAAAGGTTAGTCGGTCCAGCCAGTAAGAGGTTGCGTTCGTATTTGCATAATACTTGTGTCAGCTTATATAAAGAGAAAGAATGCCAGTAGGGTATTTTTTATATAAAAAAATTGATAATGTATTAATTATGATACTCTTTCCATTTCTTAATACTAAACTGTTACATGCAGGCATTTCAAAGTGTAAATTCCCATACAATTACCTTAGAGCCCTGTAAACATATTGTCAAGGCCCATTATTTCCATTCGGACACTATTCATGCACAGATAATATCTTTCATTTGCTCACATTCTATGTATTTAAAGGCTTGTTCTATTGCAATATGTTTGTATGTATATCAGCAGTAAAAAGATTTAAATATGAAGTAAAACATCTCATTTACAAATTGGGACCTTACATTGTGTTAATGCATATATCAGTTAAAAGAACCATGTTGTACTTCTGACATGATTTCTCTAGGATGCTGAATTGTTACGAAAATGGCTGATCCTAAACACCATGAAGTCCAAACAGCGACAAAAGAATCAGGAATATCAATGGCGTTTTAACTGCTTTCTTCAGCCAGTGTACACAATCAACGACACAACTATTGGCAAGATCTTTGCAGGTACACATTACAGATAAGTTTTATTTGACCAGTGTCGATAGCTTTTAGTGAAATAAATAGGTATCACATGCTATATAATTAATACAGATATCCGCTAAAGAAAAAAAATGACAAAAAAATAGTGCTAATAATAAAAATCTAAAAAGATAAATACGTTGAAATTTCCAATCCAATGTGGAATTTAATCGGTCATTAGTGTTTGGGTATTTGTTCGTTTTCTACTATACTTTTTTGTATTGTATACCAGTAAAACTATTTTAGCTCTTTTTGCCGTAGGTAATCAATTAATTGTATACTTTTAGGCAAAAATAGGTTTGTTTTACCAGAAAAATGATTTGTCAAGTCAGTGTTCATGGACATGGCTTCGATTATTATTAATATCATTGATGCATTTCGGTAAATATTAAAGTGCCATAACAGTGTATCTACATTTTGTTACGTGCTTAGGCTCGAATAAACAGTAACATAGAAAGAGTGAAAATAACAAGCTTGTAAAAACTTAATAAACAATTTATTGAGCACAAATATTTTCCAGAAAAGAAAAATAAACTTACGGTTTTACGAATCAGTTCCAAAATTAATCCAAAAATAATTCAAAATATTATCCACTAGAAAAATTACAAAAGTCCTGGTAATAAAATGTCCAAATAATTCCAAGTTCGAATCCCTGCGAAGTATCCAAGATGGAAGACGATGTCACTTAATGAAGTCAGTTCTTGGTAATAAAATTCTATGAGCACAATGCTATGTCGTTGTAGATGATGACGTCATCTATATAGGCATCACAATTTTCTAGACCAGAGGTAATCATATTCATAAGACGTTGAAATGTACTTGGTGACCCTTTCATCCCAAATGGCATTACTTTATATTGGTAAAGTCCATCTGGAATCACAAATGCCGAGATTTCCTTTGCTCTTTCCGTTAGTGGAATCTGCCAAAATCCTTTCAGAAGGTCATATTTGGTGACATACTTGGCATTCCTGATTTTATCAATACAATCGTCAATTCTTGGTAATGGGAATGAATCTGTTTTTGTCACACTGTTCACCTTCCTATAATCAGTGCACATTCGGAAAGTTTTATCTGGTTTTGGAACAAGTATGCATGGTGAACTCCAATCACTTTTACTGGGCTCGATAAAATCATTCTCCAGCAAATATTGAATTTCCTTTTTTAAGTATTCCTGTATGGATGTTGTTTAACAGGCTTGGAATTTACAATTTCAACGTCATGAAAAATTTCGTTTGTCCTTGTAGGAACATCTGGAAATAAGTGCTCATATTCAAAAAATAACTGTTTCAGTTCATTTCTTTCTTGCACTTGCAAATGTGAAAGTTTCTGGTCTAGATCTTTCATAATTTCTGAATTACAAAGATTCGCCATTTCAATATCAGTAGAATCTGATGATATTCCTTCACCGAATGGGACATACAGCTAAATTGATTACAGGTTTAACATGACTATCTCTTTCAATATACTCTTTTAGCATGTTTATATGGCAGAGTTGTTTTTGTTTGCACTTCCCAGGAGTATTTATGATGTCATTTAAGTCATTAATTTTCTTTTCAACTATGTAGGGACCATAATATTTGGCCTGAAGAGGATTTTGTGGCATTGGTAAGAGAGCCAGGACTCTTTCACCATGCTGAAAACTCCTTTCCTTCGATTTTTGTATCATATCTTGATTTCATTTTAGATTGAGCAGAGTGCAGATTTGCTCTTGCGACCTCACAAGCCTTTGACAACTTGTGTCTAAAATCGGAAACATAATCAAGAAGATTGGTCTCAGTATCTTTATTAGAGAGAAGTTTCTCTTTCAATAACTTCAATGGTCGACGCACGGTGTATCCAAAAACCAGTTCAAAAGGACTGAAGCCTAAAGATTCTTGAACTGATTTTCTAACAGCAAACAATAGTAAATGAATGCCTTCATCCCAATCTTTATTCGTATCAAAACAATACGATCGGATCATATTTTTCAAATCTGATGGAATCTTTCTAATGCCCCTTGACTCTCAGGGTGATAGACAGAAGATTTGAATTGCTGAATGCCTAATTCATACATAATGTGTTGGAAAATTCCAGACTTGAAGTTTGAACCTTGATCCGACTGAACAGATTTGGGAAGGCCATACCGAGTAAAAAACGTTATCAAAGCTTTTACTATTGTTTTAGATTTTATATTCCTCAACGGAATTGCCTCTGGAAACCTTGTTGACGCACACATAATGGTCAACAGGTATTGGTTACCTGACTTGGTCTTGGGTAATGGGCCTACACAATCTACCACAATTCTACTAAATGGTTCATCAAAGGCAGGAATAGGTTGTAGACGAGCCTTATGTATCTTCTGGTTGGGTTTTCCTACCATTTGACAAGTATGACAAGATCTACTGTATTTGGCAACATCACTTTTGATTTTTGGCCAATAGAAGTGAGTCAAGACCTTGTGACAAGCTATATTAATCCCTAAATGACCAACCAAAGGAGTTTCATGGGCCAGATTAAGTATTTCCTGTCTGTAAGGTTTTGAAACTACTATTTGATAGTTTACCGACCACTCATCACCAACAGGTACCTCGGGAGGTCTCCATTTTCTCATAAGAATTCCATTGTTAATGAAATAACAGACAGGAACTTTAGTGGCTTCAGTCTCACTTATAGCCCTTTGAAACAAACAGGAGATCTCAAGATCTTTTTCCTGTTCGACGACAAGTGACTGTCGTTTATCACCCTGATTAGCATAAAGAGAATGAGTTGTTAAAAGAGGATCACTATGATCAATACCTTATGATTGATCCAAACAAAGAGTAAAAGTGACCTCATCAAAAGCCTTACCTATACACGTGTCAGCTAAAGGAATACTGAATTCATCAACATCATTCTCAAGAGCTTTCTTTGCCATAGCTCTGGTAACTGCACCAGCTTGAAATATATCAGGGAATTCTTTTTCAATTGGATCAACTTTCTGATCCAAATCAGGCTTGTCAGTTACAAGTGGATTAACCACAACCTTGTCTCCAGCTAAGTCGTTGCCTAGCAATAAATGAATGCCCTCAACGGGTAAAACCGAGACTGTTCCAACTGTCACAGGTCCTGACATTAAGCCTGATGACAAATTTACACAATGGAGAGGTACATTAACAAAGCCGCACTCTACTCCCTGAATAAGAACACTTTTATTAGAAGACTTCTCAGAGAAAGGCAAAGTACCTGACAATAAAAGACTGAGAAGCTCCTGTGTCCCTTAAAATTTTAATAGGTGTGGGATTGGCTGAATCACCCAAGAGTGATATATAACCTTTCAATATGAATGGTTCATAGTTCTCCATAACAAAATCAGACTGGGATTTATTAGACCCAACAAATGTATTGCTTTCAATACATGACCGTGACCTCGACCTCTTAGAAATAAGAGCATTTGGAACATGTCTGTCTTGATTCTGATGCCTATTTTTCAATTTGTAGCAATCAAAAATAACGTGTCCTTTTTTCTTGCAATAGGTACACGTCGGAAGAGACAATCTAGAATCAAGCTTCTCTGAAGTTTGATTTTTGAAAGTTGTGCTAGTTTGAGTTTTAAAAGGGCTGGTATTAGGCTGAAATACTTTTCTGCCTGAAGACTGTTGAGCAGCAGTCTTGTTAACAAAATTAACTTTATGTGTCAAAGAATATTCATCAGCAGCTCGAGCAGCATTCTTCAAGGTTTCAATCCTATGCTCATCAAGACAAGACTTAACGTCACTATGGACAGTTTTTGAACTCTTCAATTAATATCATTTGCTTGAGATTTTGATAATCTTGTTCGACTTTCTTGGCTAAGCACCATATATCAAACAACTACTCTTTTTCTCTAGCAAATTCGACATGAGTTTGTCCAGCTTCTTTTCGGTAATTTCTGAATTTTTGCCGATAAGCTTCAGGGACTAACTCATAACCCCTTAAAATGCATTCTTTAACCACAGTCACCACTTTGGTGAACAGCCAGTGAAGTGTAAATCTCACTAGCCTTACCAGTGAGTACACATTGCAATAACTGAGTCCAGTGCTCCCTTGGCCACTTTAAATTTTCTGCAACTTTTTCAAAACGAATGAAGTATTTGTCTACTTCTTTTTCTCTGAAAGGGGGCACTAATCTAATATTCCTTGCTAAATCAAAACTTAAATTTAGATTTGAAGTATCAAGGTGTTTTTCACTTGCTAGCTCTATTTCTTTCATTTTACATTGGTATTCCCTTTCTTCCTTCTCTCTTCTCTCTCTCTCTCTCTCTCTCTTTATCAATTTGTTTTTCTTGTAACCGAATGTGCATCTGCTTTTTGTAATTCAATTTGCCTTTCTTTTTCTTTCTTCTCTCTCTCTCCTCTTTGTCATCTTGTAATTGTTTTTCTTTCTCCCTTTCCTCTCTCTCTCTCTCTCTCTCTCTCTCTCTCTCTCTCTTTCCTGAAATTCCAGCTTCTTCATCTGTAATTCCATCTTGAATTTTAATTCTAATTCCTTTATTTTAATGTCAGAGTCTGATGCAGACTTACTGACCGAAATCAAAGCACTTTTTTCCAAGACATTCTTTTCTACCAAATATTGGACCAAAATCATTTGATATCTTGTTTCGTTAAAGAAGCCTTGACTTCAGAAAGATCATATTTTCCAGCAAGTTGAATCAACTCATCTTTTTGAAAAGACCTAATTGCTCCTGAGTAGGATTATAAAGAAATATTTCTACTTTAGATGTCATTTTAATACCAGCCTGACAATCTCACTAAAGATTTTTAAAAATTTCAAAAACTAGAGGAATTCAAATTTAAAACAAAAGTTTTCTGAAACAATTTCTAGCCAAATTCCAATTGATTCCAATCCCGGACGACCCCCCAATTTCCATGTTTTACGTGGGTAGGCTCGAATAAACAGTAACATAGAAAGAGTGAAAATAACAAGATTGTAAAAACTTAATCAACAATTTATTGAGCACAAATATTTTCCAGAAAAGAAAAATAAACTTAGAGTTTTAAGAATCAGTTCCAAAATTAATCCAAAAATAATTCAAAATATTATCCACAAGAGAAATTGCAAAAGTCCTGGAAATAAAATGTCCAAATAATTCCAAGTTCGAATCCCAGCGAAGTATCCAAGATGGAAGACTATGTCACTTGATGAAGTCAGTTCTTGGTAATAAAATTCTTTGAACACAATTCTTTTCCAGATAAATAACAAAATATTTCCTCTTGATCCAAACGAATTGAAATAATTTCCAATACAAGGTAATTTAAAATAACTCAAAATGACACAAATTAATACTCTAATAGCCCAAGTTCAACTGAATAGTTCGCTCCAAAACATAATTTATATACCTAATTTTACGTAAACAAGAAAGGGGTCACGTGATCTTCTAGAAGAAATTTACGTTCAAAAACTCATGTACCCACCATGACCCAACTAAAAAATACAAAGATGTTTATACAAAGCTCCATAATGTCCTTGGAACCAACCGTTCATTTTAAAAGCTTGTTTACAACTCTGAAGCCAGGTCAGAAATGAGGTCAACACCTGGTGTTTATTTAGTAAAGTACAGGTCACCCTTAAAATGCCAAATTTGAATGTAACAAACAAACAAATTTAAAAACAAATGAATCAAATCAATTATACGTAACAATTTATTCAGTGTATTTCTCGGTTAATGAGAATATATATTCAAAATACGAATGTAAAAGATCCGATTGAAACATGTTCAGTAATAACTACACGGGAGCCTACGTCATATCGCGATTGCACCTGTTCACGATGATAACCGAATGCAAATGCCGACCACTTCCTGTATTTAGTGAAACCAAAGCGTGACGTCACATTTTGAACACTTGTAACAGAGGCCGAGTTGGTATTGTCACATTATAGAAATGTCTACAGAAAATCAGCATGAAAGCTGCGATTTTGAAGGAAGTGATTTGTCACTGTCTTGCGAGTCTTCGCCATTCAAAGATGGTGATTTAATAAGCTCGCAAGATTATGATAATGGTGTAGAAGTGGCTGCTGGCACCCAAATTAATCTGTACCAGTTTGAACCCTACTGTACATTTCCAATACTGATGAATCCAAAGTTGCAGATGAAGATGACGAAGAAGAAAGACGAGATAGACTGACCGACAATTCATGGTAATTGTTTTCTGAATATGCCTACTGCCTAAGTTACGATAAATATATGTATCCGACGATATTTGCAGTGTTGTTCAACAGTCTCCTGTTCGTTTACAAATGATTTTTTCTTCTTACCTGTAATAAAGGATGTACAAGTGTCCTGCATTTCATGGGTAGAGACGTATTTATACGTTGATAAGTAAATGGTACATCAGATCACAGTTGTAAGCTTCAAAAACTTGTGAACAAATTGATACGATTTAGAAGTACTTAAGATTCCTAGGACAGGAGGTCCTCTTTTGCACAACTGTTGAAATAGGTATATTTACCCTCATAAAAGTAAAAATGAATTCATATTTTGTTCACTGTATTTTAAGTTAAAATTTTTAATCTCAAAATAGTTGATGTTATTAACTATGAAATAAACCCTTTTTTGTGTGGTAGGCATTTACTTGCAACTTCTATTTTCTTTCATATCTAATTTAATTTTACAGGGCTGTACTAAATGTTTTACCTGTTCCTGACTGTAGTCAGTTTGTATCATAGTACATGTACTGTGTTGTCGATGTGTTCATAAATATAATAATAAATTTGATAAGCACAGCACTATGCATTAAAGAAGAAAACTCTATTTTAGGTGTAATTGTGGACATTGTTTGGTAATGCCCACAGCAAAGGAATGTGTATATTTGTTGTGACACAGAGAAGGTCAAAAGTGTCTGCAATGAATACCAGGGGATACAATGTATAACACTATCCAGGGTTCAGTCCAGTTTGTCTCGACATCCATGTTTTCAAAACTGCATACTAGCAGTATAGACAACAATTTGGAGAATGTACAGAACAGGAAACGAGTAAGTAAAATGTCTGAGTAATTTTTCATGTTATTTTGTGTTCATGATCAATGCATGACAGCATAGTATTGGGGTTATTAACAGCAAATAAATAAACCACTTTTTCCAGTCATTTTATAACACCTTCATTGATCGAACCCATGCTTACACTGTCTAACATTTATACCAGTGATACTGATAAGTCATGCCAAAAAAACAACACATATACATGTTCAAATATTATTTTATTTCATATTATATGCACAGATTTTTTTGGAATCATACAACTTTATTGATATAAAAAATAACGATAAATCACACTAGGCCAATAACACTATCAACTAAAACTTTTGATTTCCTAATCTGATCTAATGCACAAAGCATAATTTATTTCAACTTAATTTTCAAATTATTATTTCAGAAGACATCGGTATACAGCATATAGACAATTTGTTCGGTGGTGTTGGCACTCAAAACCTGTACTACACTGGCTTTCATGAGGCTGACAGCAATCCAACCTGCTAAGTAGATTTTGAGTAGCAATATCCTTATCAGGCCTCTCATACAGACTACACAGTGGTGGTGGTACATCTACCAGAAGTTTGACTCCATCATTCATGTGAGACACCTGTCCTACTGTGAATGCTGGTTTCATCAGACATTCAACATAGTCTGTAAATAAAAGTAAATCTGATATACATTGTATTCTACAAGCCAAAAACTGCAACCTTCTGTTGAAGTTAATACATGAATAAAAAGTATTTGTCTTTACAATTGTTTGCATATTTTTATTATTTTACCACAGTAAAAAATCGTGACCTTTCAAATTAAATGAGTGTCAACTTTTAACAAATATTTTGCTTTTACTGTTTCAATTTAATATATAAAAAAATAATATAGGTAGTTACACTTGGTACAACAGTTTTTATATCTCTAAGTGATATACTCCTTTCTGTTCATTAATTACTAACGTACATTCTTATCATATGTTAAGTCAACTAGGATTTTCCTGACAGTGTATTCTCCTTTCTTGTACTTTGGATACACTATTTTATATCTGGCTCACCCATCCTTAGTGCACGCTTGCTCTTTTTGGCTGTTTTCATTCAAATGCAATGCAGCTAGCCAAAGCCTATTTCAAAGTAACTAAATATGCAAAATACAGCACATAATTCTATCAAAAACCAAATACTTTATTTGCAAACATTCCAAAACACTAAAAGCTGTTTTACAATTTTACATTTCAGGATATCAAAATATCAGATCTTGATATAATATATATATATCTATATATATATATATATATATATATATATATATATATATCTATCAGGGTTCATACTGAACTATGAATGATAAATTCAAAGACTTTTCCCAAACTTTCAAAGACCACAAACACAGATTTCCAAGACATATTTTTGCGAACATTGTGTATACAGGTTATATGAGAAAACAACGAATGCCAAAATGAAATACTACAATATTGTTTACGGATTAAAGTCAAACTATAATTAATTTCCAAAAATTGCATTATAATGATCTGGAAGATAGGTTAACATTCGTTGTTTTTTTCACAAAATATGTAACATACGTGTCAGATTGACTACAAAATAAATTGTTCTCTTAACAGACATCAGCACTGCTTTAAATGCATTATTAGATTTGATTTTTTTCCTCTTCAATCATTTTGGAAAGAGAGCCACCACTGTCATCTTTTCCTCTGCTCTTCTCCTAAGAGCATTTGACTCTGTGACAAGCACAATGAGTCTTTTTAACTCTACCTCTTCTGCTTTCTGTACAGAGGAAGCATGTAGACTGGCAATGTCAGCTTTAAGACGCAGCTTTTTGGCTTAAAGTTCTTCCACTTCATCCAAGGCTAACTCCCGTTTCTTTCCCTTTTGGTTTTTCTTCTCATCCTTCTCCTCTGCTTTCTTCTTATCCAGATAGGCATGGTAATTATGTCTTGCAGAGGAGGCATGTCATCATTTCATTGCTAATGATGATTTCCAAAGGTCCACCTGCTTTTCTCATTGTGTCAATGATTAGCCTTTGAGCTCTGAGGCTTTCTCTGCTGAGGTTCTCAACAGATGCCTGTTTGTTGACAGAAAATCCTCTCTCCACTGTTGTTGCCTGCCCATGTGACAACAACATTTTCTGGAGAACATTCCAAAGTTCCACATATTCCTTTCTTTTGGAAAGGACAGAATAAAACACTTCATCAAGGCTGTCATCTGTTCTATTGAAGCATGTCAAGGGATGATTGTCCGATTGGATATCTTAGGGGTTCAAACAAACAGGGATGTATAGTCAGACTAGAGAAACACAAATCAATTTCGGCAATGAGATTTTTTTAAATAAATTTTTTTTTATAGCATTGGGGAAAAAGTTGAGGGTCGGCAATGAGAAACGGGGACATGCCGTCAACTAGAAACACATTTTTTAATTCTTTTTTTTTTATTTGCCTAATCAAATGACTTGACTTTCTACAGTTAAAGCTTCACAGCACACATTAACGCCATTAAAAAAAATTTTTTTACTCGCAATTTAAGAACAACAACTCTTGATTATCTATACTATAGTGTACGCATGCGCACTTTAAAACTGTTTATCCATGAATTGAATTTTATTACAATGGATGTTTCTATATTAAACCAAGGAACATTATTATGTAGAACACAAGTTTCGAACATGATTTTTGTCCCTTAAACATGTTAAATAAACAGACAGTATAAGTAAATTTAAACGGGCCCTCTTCTGCCATATCTCCTAAGTCGTCAAACTAAACAATATCTTATTTTATACCCGAAGAGTATTTTGCCCAAAACTACCAATAGCTTATATTTCTGCATCTTTTTTTGCACTAAATGAACAGTTTGTAGCTACTAATTTGCAACTTATCTTTGGCATGACTTGTAAAGGAAAGGCTCCTTCTCCCATTGAAGCCAAGTTGATCGTCTTAATTTTACACAATGTACAAAATGCCTTTCGTTTACATAATTTATCCTTTTGCAGCCATTCCTTGTATTTCTCTTGCTCAAGCCAGATAGCGTTGAAAGAGCAAAGACCTGGCATTTTTAAACACTGAAGAAGTAAATTGACTAAACAAATTTTGAATCCTCGAGCATGTTACTTTCTATGTAGAGTGAATTAGTGTAATGAACATTTTGATTGGCCAAAGCTGATGGACTCTCCAATCAAATTGAACGATTCATCAAAAGAAAGAAGCCCGGAAAACCAGCTACATCTGAATCTAACGACCTTACGCAATTTTATTTGTGACTTCCTTTGATGAAGTGTGTAGTCGTCTTGCTTTGATGAAGAGTGCATGTGTGATTGAAGTCGCCACCGAGGCAAACTTTGGATGGTCAAACAAAGCCTCTTTTGTTTTTGCAGCGGCAATTAAACTGAACGGGTCATCAAAAGAAAGAAACCAGGATAACTAGATTACAACCGAATCAAACAACCTCAGATAATTTTATTTGTGATTCTGGAAAGAAATTTAAAAAATTGGGTTTTATTTCAATTTTCAAAGACTTTTAAATACCTCAGGGTAACATGATCGATTTTCCCAAACTTTCAAGGCCTTGCAAATTCCTCATTTTTCCCAAACTCTCAAAGACCTTCAAAGACTGTATGAACCCTGTATATATATATATATATATATATATATATATATATATATATGTACACATAAATATATTTTTTAATTTGAACATGAATATACTATATATAAAACACTGAAAAACCTTTTACAGTATTTTTGTGTGTGCAATAATATAAAATTATCTTGAAAGCATTCCATGATAAGAGAAACCAATCATCTTTAGTGCAAAATGATTGATTACAGAGTGGTATCCCTCCAGTGCTGAAGTTTGTTGTCCAGATGACAACATTGGCACATCTTTTCTCATTTGCCTGCTGGTCACAATCTCTTCCAGCTTTCCAAATACTTTCGATCCTATAAATTATACAATACAAGTTCAACATAGCTTGGTTTTATGCTACCCTGCATGAAAATTAAAATGTGCACTAACATAAATATAACTAAACTGAATAAATTATTAGATCAATAAAGTTAGTCAGTCACATGCCTATACAACAATTACTCTATAAGACCACAAGATGCTTTTGCATACCAAATATCATTGATCAATAAGAAATAGATCTACTAATTGAACAAACCTGATAGACCTAAACAAATGTTGCAAAGAATACAAGTATGGTAATTAAATAAAAGATTTCAACCATTTTTGTATTACCTGGTTTAAGACACTTCTTTTGTCTCTCTCTTCCCTCCAAAGTACCATGTTTACATGATACAAATAAATCACCGTGGTCAGAATGCACATGACTGATGTGGTTAATAACAGACTTTTCCACCATTAATTCTTTGTTTTGGTTAGGCGATGATGCTGGAGTCCAATACAGGTATCTGACCAAACTCTTTATCCATGGAGTTATATCTGAAGTCTTTTTCTTTTGATAAGGCAAAGAGTTTCTTTTTCAGTCCTGTATATAGAAACAGACATTACGAGCATCATGACAAGTTTTTTTCCAACAATACCTTTTGCAAGTCAAATTGAATTTTATCTTTTAAAATATTTTTACCAACTGATTGAATAAGATGTTATGTTATGAATATCTAAAACTTCTACACTAACTTAAACCACCTACATTGGGTATGATAATGAGTGTCACATTAAAAAACTTTAACACTTGTTGCATCAACATTTATTTTACTCTGGTTCTTCTTCACTTCATAAATTCAAGTTAACAATGAAGATCAATGCAAAATCATTAGGAATTGTATTTTTCTTACCTTTAGCAACATGCCAGACATCAAAACAATGTTGTGTGTCATATTTTCCCTCACCCATTTCACTATTTGGACATGTCTGTCTGTCATCAGGGATTTGATTGGGATGCCATGGTACTTTAAAGAATTCTATACTCCTTACAAGACCTTCCTTTTCCATGTGCCAGCTGTTCTCTACCTCATTACTCTGTAACATGATGTTGGCACAATATGAAATCAAATGTATTTTTAGATTTGATTTTGAGGCGTTTAATGCTGTGCCCAACAATATTTCACGTACATCCTGTCTGCCAGTTTTATTAGTAATTTTTAAGCATTTAATGCCACTTTTAACAATAATCAGTTGTTTTGTGTTGGCCGGTTTACTTTATGAAGGAAGCTATAGTATTTGTACAAAACCTCAAACCATGCAGAAGCAACTGACAAACTTTATGATGTGATTCAAACCTATAACCTTGTGGCAAGCTAGTAATCAATAGATATGTGTAAAAATAATGACCATAAGATCAAGGCCACTATGTAATTAAGAATGTACATGATACAATTTAAACTTCAAACTACAATAAAATCATCAGAACCCATTGATACAATGTGCTTGATTAAAATTAAGTTTTAGTTATTGTGTCCATATATTATTTTATACCTGTACAAGTTCCACATCCACAACAATGCCTTTGTCTAAGTCAAGTATACTGTAGCTGCCATATTTAGCACTGTGTATAGAGTGTCAGCTCTACCATCTCCTCCAAGTGTAACAGATATCTCCTGTTCAGTGATCTCTTGCACATAGGTTCTTTGAAAATTGTGCCAAATACTTCCAATAGCTGGATATAGGTCGAATTTCTGATGGTTAATAAATGTTGACATGCTAATGCAAGACACGTTCATGAATTTGTACATGTGTAAGGATTTGCTAGGAATTGAACCAGAAAAAAACATTCCTGTTGATATTAGCAAATTTCCAGCTGGTTTACTTCCAACAAAAGGCTGTCTAAACCAGTGGTGCACATACAAGCAGTTCTTGCATTCTTGTTTTATTTTTACCAAAGATCCATTCACATAAACAATTTCATCAACTGTGTTTGAACAGCACTTGGTATAACATCTAAATAAATCCATCAGATTTGATTCAAAGACTAAATATTTAGTTTCCACATCAGCTGGAACTTTCCTGAAAAATAAAAGTTTGACATTGAATAGCCATTCCATGCCGAAGCATACTGCGAGTGAAATACATATCTTGTCCTATAGAGTGACTTTGAAATTTAAATGGCATGATTTTCTTCAATTTAGCATACTCATACTGTATATTTTATGTCCATATATTATCTTCCATAACCTTCAATAAGCAATTCATAACTTACATCTTAAGAAGGTAGTAGCAGTTTATCTTTATATTGCAGTAAAGGGCAGTAACTGTATCAGCTACATTGGTATTTGTATGCATGATTGTGCAAGAGAATTCAGCCAATAGGCACATAATATATAAATATGTTTGTGTTACCGGTTTTCCTGTTCATCAATTCTTGTATCTTCAGTTGATGACTGAGGAGAAGTTGGTGGCTCATATTCACTGTCTGACAAGCCATCTTTCCCGGGTGACGAGAGTGGTTCCTCAAATCTGCTGGCTGACGCACTTTGTTGGATTTTTTTTTAGCTGTTATTCTGATATCAAACTCAAAATAATTGGGATGTACTAACTGGAATGCATCTCTCATCACTGGTCTATTATCAATAAAATCTGTCTGCACTCCTAGATAAATGAAAATAGTTTATAACAACAGAACAGTTTTACATACATGAATTTTTATTTAAAAAAATGTACTTTCATCTACATTTGGGACTTTAAATGTTGCGTTTCCATTACAAAGATAATTTTGAGGTATTCAGCTTCACTATCAATGTCCTGGTGTACTACAAAGTAAAAAGCCAATCATGTGTCATCAAAATTCTAGAAAATAGTACACAAAGCATATATTTAACTTTACTTATTAATAAATTAGAACAGTATATATGGACATTGATTATGGTCATCTGACCAGCCAGATAGGGCTTAATTCATGCTATTTCCAAATGGCTTTGATTTTCTGTTTTCAACTATTGCCTGGAAAAAAATCATAATCAAAAGTGATTATCTGAAGTATATGAGTACCTGTGCTTATCATCTTCATTGCAGGCTGAATCATTGATTTTGGCACATTAGTATAAGTCTGGCATTTTTTTGACTGCTGTTTTATCTTTTTGTTGACTTGGCAACCAAGGGATGTAGTCAGTGGCTTCACATTATCAATTTCATATTCATCTACCTGAAAAGGTCAGTTGCATCAGTTTTGTTACATTTAAATACTGTAGATGTACATTGTTTGGTCAAATTAGGTTAGTAATTACTAATTAGAAATTTTTAGAAGATGAAATTATTTTGGGATAAAGAACACAAAGTTTATATGATGAATTCAATAAAAGCCCCTATCCACCATAATAGAATGTGTTTTAAACATTTTATTAAACATGTCATTCTCATAAAAACATGTATATATATATATATATATATATATATATATATATATATATATATATATATATATATATATATATATATATACTAAATTTGATGTACCTCTTTCATGTCAAATGAATTTTCTAATCCTTGATCCCGAGTTGACTCACTGTCTGTTTGTTGTGAACATTCTTCCCCATGTGCAGCAAGAATCTGAAACAAAACATACCTTATTTGAGAACATTTACGAGTCACTTATCCTGATGGCTATTCAATGGCTTCCCAAAACTAATTAATCATGATATGACTAAAAAATTGTTGAACATGACAATACCACCACCACTGAAAATATCGTAACACAATATTGTAAAATTTCTACTGCATTTTGTTGTTGTTATTCTAGGGTTTAACACCATTTCTCAGCACAAGATAGGCTATACATGGCAGCCAGTATAACTGGTGGAGGATGAACCCTGGAAAACCCAGGGAAGAACAACCAACACTCGTTTTCTTTTGATGCTTTTTATTAATTGGAGATGGGAATAAACCTTATCACGTTTGTAAATATCTATATTTAATCTGATTCACACATTAGTCTGAGCATGAAATATATATATGTAGGTTTTCTAAATCAACCAGCAGAAAGCTTTCTCTATTCAAATGGTCAAACAAAGTTGAAGGCAGCATGAAAATTGTGACAATATTTATCAAATGTTTAAATTATATTTATCAAATATTGATATCTCAGTTCTCGATTGATGATATATTTACTGTATTTGTTTTGGAAATTATGAAAACGTTCTACAGGGTACACATGGAGATGATATGGTGACTGATCTTTTGAATATCATTGGTTGGGTCGGCATGACGTCACAAGCTTAGCGACCTACTTTCCGCCATATTGTGGTGGTGAAAACAATTGCTTAGTAACAAACAGTACGGTAGCGTTAGTTATGTTTGATATTGCAATTTGCAAACCGTTTTTGTTTACCTATATTTTGTTTCTTTTTCCTGTTTTCTGTTCAGAAGTGTTGCATAGTCTTCTGTATAAGCAGGATGAAAAACCATGAATGTGTATCTGTCGAATATTTTTAAAGACGTAATATATTTTAGGTTGATAAGGCAGGAAGGAAATCTCACGCGGGAAATGATACCACCATATAGTACAGACTACATTCGTCATCTTCAGGACTTGTTTTAGTTCGCTTATCAATACTCCTTCACTTCAACAAGTGCGACTAAACTACAAAATCTGATTTATATTTTATATTGTTGAGTACAATACACAGTCAACATCGTTGACCAGATTCTATTACTGTGATAAGATGTTAACTGTCAAGGTCCTGATTATAAATTCGTAGAATATTACGAGTTAGCAGGTCATATCTTTGAGAGAAAAAAAGCTGTCAGTTCTTTCGGTAGATGTTATAATCCAAAGACTCTATACTTAGTTACGAAAATGATATATAACGTCGGCTTTGTCTTACCAAGAGAAAAACGCTGTTAGTTTGTGGGATTTGTTTTGGTATTTCTCCTTTTTGCTTGTTTGGGAATTTTAATGACAATCGACTTAGAAATAAAAGGAAAAACAAGAGAAGGATAGTATACATATCCAGAATTCACTAAACTTTACCATCAACCTCTCATTTTGTGAGGCCTACCCCTAGTCCTCCGCCAAAATAAGGGGGTAAGTACCCAAATGTTAACACTCGCCGTTCATTTAGAAATGCTTTACGTACGACCATGTAAATATTCCCATATTTCCGGTCATTACACATTAACAAAAAATACTTCTATATTTTTGTTACCTTTACATAAACATGTAAAATGTACATAGGAAAATGCAAAGAAGGACGGCAATTTTTTTTCTTCTCATTTCAATATAAAAGGAATGCAGATTATTTTTTTAATTCAACTCCATCACCTTAGATTCTCCAAACTCTCCATAATCTGCTTTTCAACCCTGAAAAACTTGCCAAATCTGTTCGTTTTTCTGCTTGCCTGCAGACTGGAATTTAACATGCACCAAAGTACTTCTGTATACAATTTTGAATTAGCATATTATGTTAAATTTTCATGACGATAATTAGAGAATCCCCGTTTCTTGTTTCAGCGAAATTTGCGGGTCCATTGCTATCTTTTATAAAATGTCTTAGCACTATAAACCCTTTTCAAGTTTTGCGTGCTGTTTACTTTTAAAGTGGCTGGATTGTTTGTTCGTCGGATGGATGGATGGATGGATGGACAGACATACATACAGACAACCATATATAGATAGACAGACAGACAGATAAGTTCTCACTTGATCATGTGTGCGGCAAGAAATATTTAATTCCAATCAATAAATAAATGCTGATTACTGCTATATATTGTCAGTTTTTCGACCTTCAGTGAGAATAAAATAATGCAATTATTTTTTAACCTACAGTATGTTTGTGAAACGAACTGAGTGTCATTTAATACGCTATTATTGGTTAATCTATCATTCAAATACCCCACCCACGTCTAAAAGTAGTCAACATATGACAGTTTTAAAAAATAAGAAGACAGTTTCCCGTTTTAAATTTCCGTTTTTATGTGTATGTGAATTTAATTAAAACCTGCTAATTACTGTAGTATCCTGGTCGTTCTCATGATTAAAGAGATTAAAGAAATGGCACACAATCAGAGTAGTGAATGATTTAAAAGAACAATTCAGGGTGGGCACATACAGTTGGCTCGTATTTTTTGCAGTCTGCGTGTCATATATTTAGTTTGGAGTTTGCATTATAAAGGCAAATATGGACGAGGGAATGTCAAAGAAATAAGCATGGTTCGATACTATTTATAATCTGGGGAAGATATAAAGAACGGAAAAGCTGAACAGTTAATTGTAGAATTTGTAGCTTATTTGTTTATTTAAACCTATTTGTACCTATAATAGACACTTGTATATTTATGTAGTTATTGGCGAGTGAGAAAAGACGTATTTGGTAATTTAGGAAGAGTTTATAGTTATTTAAATTTTCCTTTTGCATATGATAGTTTATGCACCCACCTTAAAATGTGTAAATGTACCCTACACGGTATACGTTACTCAAGTAACTAGAACAATGGCGGTTGTTTTCACCTCGGCGGTCGTAACTATGCACTGAAAATGCCCTGATGTGAAAAAGTGCTCGGATTCCAGACCCAACCTATAGATATAATATGGTATTTGTCATTAAAAACTCACCCTTGCTGCTTCTCTCTTTGAATAGCCTCTTCTTATTTTCTTTGGTGGTGACACTTGACAAGTTACTTCCTCTGATGGTGACAACATTTCAAGCCTACACGGCTGATGCTTTGGTGCTGAAGGTTCTTCCACATTTGCAGTTATCTGGGCTTGGTTGTCAGTTTCATTCACACAGTGGATAGACGGAACAGCATCATCATTGAGTTTGACTTTCTTTGGTGCCCTACCCATATGCTCAACCTCAAACCTATACCTAAATGGGAAGCATTCTGGTGTGAAATGAGAGGAGCAGAGGGCAGAAAACGCAGTCGGACCATCCCAGTTTCCTCTCTTGATTTTTACAAAATCGGTCCACCTACGACGTAGTGATTGGTCCTTCGGGAAGGAATGCAAGGAAAACCCATCAGCATTTGTATTCCCACAATTTGCTGCAACACACCTGACCCCGCTGCCCTTGCTTGTACCTCCACGATCTCCTCTTGGCATGATTATGGTTATAAAATAACTAATATGGAACGGAACACGTGCTTTATTTGTTTCGAGAGAAACGGAAGTAAGGTGTGTGCTAATAATATGACGTTATGCGATCTCTTCTCTCCGGAAATTACCGAGCGATAAAATCGGTCCAAGGTGTAATATTTTCGATAACACATCTGAGCGTATTTCTCACTTATTATCGATAATTTTTCCATCGGGTTTGTTTTACCGCTTCCAGATTTTATTTTCTATTCAAATAATACCGAATTTGATTTACTTTGTTTACACTGGTATGGCACTTTAAATAAGATAATTGTCTTCGAATTAAGACAAAATCACCTGTGAAACCTTAGACGATTTAACTCTCTGGAAAACTATGTTTTGGCATTACTTAAAACTTCAAGAATCTAAGAATGCACAGTAATATGTAAAGTTTCTTTAAATAAAGGATAACTGCATACAAAAGTATATGAAAGTGTACGTATTCGTTGTTTGCACTTAAAATACATGTTCAAAAGAAGTATTTACGTGTTTATTTCTAATCTTCGGAGTATTTGCATAGAGTTATTAAAATGTGCACAACCTGGATGTATCATTATCAGATATGCGAGTACTTATCAATTAAAATTGTATTTGAATGCATAATAAAAGCTATTCAAATAAGTCCTTCTAAATCCTAAAACATGTTTTATAAATAGATTTAGACAGCATGCTGCAACTTATTTGACGTGTTATCAAAATATTATAAAGAGTGGGTTCTGGTATTTAAAAACAATATTCATTGTAAATGGGTGCATAAATTATAACTGAAAGCACATTTTATCAACAAATAACGCAAAAACACTGAAAATATCAGCAGAGCCTGGCAAAATATAAATCAGCGAAAGGTAGGGACTTAAAAGGGTTTTCCTTGTAACATTTCAGATCCGGTTTATTATCGAAACTGTTATGGTCGAACACTTTAAAACAACATTTTGAATAAATATATCCTTTCTAATATTATGCATTCAAGGTTACAAAATATATCATATTATAAAGAGGCTACTGCACAGGCGCGCTAATGCAAAATTTGTTCGCATATCTTTCCAACTATAGCCACGTTTCAAATTCTAATATATATTATAATAACGAATAAATTGACTAAGTTTATGGTTAGTTGCTATTTGACTACATTTCCATATTTTTAATGTTCATTTTAATGTCTATCAGCATTATCGCTTTATTTAACAAAACCTTTTCATAATGATTAGATCTAGTTTTGTTTGTTGTTGCTGTTTTGTTATTTCCGCACACATATCTGAGAGCGCGAAGGGGTAAGTCCACCTTTCGTGAGAGCACCACTGATATGCAATTTTAGGCAATATACACATTATAATGTTATTTTGGTTTCAGATTTGGAATATGGTACATATATTTTGGGTATAAATCTCCATATTTCCTGGAAAAATGGATAAATCTGTGACCCATTTCGATTCTGTGTTTGTGTAACGTTTCATACCATTTCATTAGCAATGGTAGTTTCGTGTGATTCAGCATATAAAATTATTGAGATCTCATCATCATCATCAGTCTCTTGATATAGTGTGGTCGTTGAGGCACTGTGCTGCTGAACATCTGACCAGTTCCCTACATTTGTCTCGATCATGTGCCAATGCCTGTGTCTCCGCAAAAATTTTCCTGGTCCATTCTGTAATGTTTTCACTCCACTTTTCTCTCTGTCTACCTCTCCTTCTACCACCTGGGACACTACCCTGCAGTACTGTTGAGGATAGACTGTTGGGTCTAGTGACATGGCCATACAATTTTAGCTGTCTCTTCTTGACAGTGATGAGGAGGTCTTCATAAATGGCCTACCTTGTGCCTGATTGTGTTACGCACTTCTTCATTTGTGACGTGGTCCATGTAAGAGATGCCAAGGATGGTTCTGTAGCATCTCATTTCAAGTGCCTGGATTCTTCGTTGTAATTCTGCTGTCAGGGTCAAGACCTCTATCAAAAGCCTTTTAAAAACCTATGAAGACATTATAGATGTCTTGTTGATGTTGTGAATACTTTTCACATAGAACCCTAAGATTGAATATTTGTTCTGTTGTGCTTCTTTCACTTTGGAACCCTGTCTCTTCTTTAACAATTATTTCTTCAGCTGGTGCTTTCAGTCTGTTCAATATGTTCTTCAGCATCACCTTACTAGCATGGCTGATCAAACTGATAGTTCTGTAATTTTAGCACAGCTGGAGATTACCTTTTTGGGCGAGTGTTATAATCAGTGACTGGGTCCATTGTGTTGGCCATTCGCCTGTCTGCCATATCTTGTTGCAGATTTGTGTTAGTAGCTCTAACACTGATTCCCCGCCATTCTTGATAAGTTCAGCTGGGATGTTGTCTACTCCAGCTGCCTTCCCATTCATCAGTGCTCTTATTGCTGATTCCACCTCTTCTTTCAGAATGGGCAAATCATCATCATTTGTGGAGTCTGGAACTTTAAGCACCTCTGGGTCTTTACTGGATGGATGATTGTATAGCTCTTTATAATACTCAGTCTGCTTTCTGCAATTTCACCTGCTTCTGTGAGGCATTTTCCATTTTCATCTTGAATGTTATTGACTCTTGGTTGCTTCTGTCGGGTGAGGTCTTTCACAATTTGGAGTACCTTTTTGCTATTTTTCTTTATCAGACTGCTCTCCATGTCTGTGCACTTTTGCTCAATCCAATCTTCATTTGCTTTTTTCAAGGCTTTTTTCTGATATTCTTGTTTATTTCTCGATACTACACTGCCCCTGTTGTGTGAGTGGTGTTTTTGAGGTCTCTTCGGGCATCACACAGATTCAGAATCTCTTCTGTAAGCCAGGTTTTTTTCTTCGGACGATGGAGGCCAATTATGTTCTTGTCAGCTGTTGTCATAACTGTGTTGAAAGTGTCTGTCAACACTTCAACATCTACATCCATCACAAGGAGTGGAGCATATTTTCCTCCAATTGAGGCTTGGAATGACTTGCAGATGTTAGGGTCCTTCGGTTGTTCAAGGTTGAATTTGAGCCTGATTTTCCTTCGCTTGTTAATTTTCTTCAACCTTACTCGGAAGTTCATAATGATGACATCGTGACCACTCCCAACATCAGCACCAGGGAACGTTCTTGTTTTTGCTCGATTGATGCCAAATAGGTACCCGTTTTTTTTTTTTTAAAATACCTTGATAATATTGCTCACATATGTTTTGTATATCAAAATTCAGTAACGTATCAGTTAATTTTAAAAATGGAATGTAACCGGTAATCATCCGTAAATTATTTCATTTCTGTTAAGACCAAATCTGCCTTAAATGTGACAAATAATACATTAAAATAATTCGACGTTTGTATAGTGTAATACGTCTCAGAACTGACAAATCAAAATATTATTTTGGAACATAAAAAGTGAGAAATCATAATTGGACACCATACAAAATTTTCTTTTTCTTTGACAGCTATACAACAAGGACCTGCGGAAGGGAGTTGGTCCGCATCGTGAAAATGAAATAGATGGAAAAGTGTGCTACAACTGTGCAGGAAAATGTTCAGACTTTAAACTTTGTATCAAGCCTCGTTCTTTGGTGGTATTTAATGCCAAAAGCGACACTAAACAATTCACAAACTAACGGGCATGAATACATTGTGTTATCTCTTGCATTTGACAGCGTATCATATGTGTCACAGTTGTTGACATTTGACAGCGTACCATATGTGTCACAGTTGTTGATATTTGACAGCGTACCATATGTGTTAGGATTCAATTTTCAGTAAAATTAATAAGATTGATATTTTCTTTAAATTGTATTAGAGTAATGTTTTATTCATTTATATTAAGTAAGTTCTAAAAGTGTGTTAAGATTAATTTCATTTATTTCCAAAGCACAACTATATATTAATTGAAGGAAAATAGTTGATATACGAAGCATAAGTTGGCAACGCAAATCATTAGCTATACGAATATACATTATCGAGTGAAAATAGGTTATAAAACAAAAGTCAGTCAGCTCTTAAGTTTATCAGTCAGATATATATTTTGTAAAACCAGGCATTAGCAAGAAATCTTACTGAAAGTCAGTGAACCCCTAAGTCTTATCGGTAAAGCATAGAGCAGGCTTCCGTGCTAACGTAAATACAGAATGGTTTTTAACTAATGATGGACAGTCGTTTCTACAAAAATGGTTCTTATCTAAAGTTTGACGGACATTGCTGCTGGCTTAATATATTAAACATGTTGCTGATTTAGAATATTTAGGGATTATCATGTTCGGACGTAACTAATGCCAAACGAACTACAAATCTGAGTTGTACCTTATTTCAGATGACGTCAAATTAAGCTGGTTTGGACCAGGAAAAACTGACTTTTACTTGATGAGAGAATAAACATCTATTTCCAAGGGTACGTTAACCTGACACAGGATGCATATAAAAGACCACGCATTTAAGGGTCAGGTCAGTTCCGTACCGACAAAGGAAATAGATGTTTTGTCTTCTTATTACAGGTAAAATAATTATATATTCGTAACTTCTTTAGAAATAAGTATTTTTAATGATTGAGATTTTAATAGTAAAACTGTTTTGTGTGCAACATTGCTACTGAATTCTTTTATTTATAATATATTGTAACGGAATGTTTAAATGTTCTAAATAATTTATATTTAATTATATTTATGTACTTTTTATTGTAAGGTTAAGATTGCTACCAACTTCATGTTAGATTTAATATTGAAATAAAGTATTCTTTAAGTAAGAAAGAATATTATCTAGCAATATATTCTAAATCAATATTCTATTTTAAAATTAGTAAAATACATTTCTTTAAATTAATTGTTACATTAACTACAGTAATTACATCTTACACTTTTGGCTACCTTGAAATTGATTGAGAATTAACTATTTGTATAATATTCTAAAATACAGAAGTTATACGAATAAATGAAGTTGGAAAGCTTGAAAAAGGGAAAATATAATATGTATTGCATGAACTTTTATTATAAAGTTTTTAGATGTGTTTCTAGAATGTAGTCAATATATTTGTGTTGTTTAATTAAATAAAAAGTCAGTTCCGTACCGACAAAGGAAATAGATGTTTTGTCTTCTTATTACAGGCAAAATAATTATGCAGATGTAGCTGTTTTAACATTGTGACGGCACGAGGTTAAGAGAGCTTTCTCTCTTTCTCTCTCTCTCTCTCAAAGATGTAGCCGTACAACAACTTTCATTACATAACAATCTCTGGAACCTCTCGCAGAGCCAATGTCCCCAAGATCTAGCCTATCTACACCGTTTCGAGTGATTATTTGTTTTGAAAAGTTATGGAAAAGATTCTTGGAAAAAACGACATTAGTGGACTAACATCTTCATAAAGTTTTCCGTAACAGCAAGAGTCTCATATTCTAGCTACGATTCCGTAATTTTCTACAAGACATTTCCATCATCATGTGACATCCTTTATCTAGGAACTCATCCTTTCTCTCTTACTATCTTCCTGAGTTCCCAGTATGTGTTTATGAGATCGATCAATTGAACATTCCAACCATCATCTCATAAAATATGTGTCACAGTTGTTGATATTTGACAGCGTACCATATGTGTCACAGTTGTTGATATTTGACAGCGTACCATATGTCACAGTTGTTGATATTTGACAGCGTACCATATGTGTCACAGTTATTGATAATTGACAGCGTACCATATGTGTCACAGTTGTTGATATTTGACAGCGTACCATATGTGTCACAGTTGTTGATATTTGACAGCGTACCATATGTGTCACAGTTGTTGATATTTGACAGCGTACCATATGTCACAGTTGTTGATATTTGACAGCGTACCATATGTGTCACAGTTGTTGATAATTGACAGCGTACCATATGTGTCATAGTTGTTGATATTTGACAGCGTACCATATGTGTCACAGTTGTTGATATTTGACAGCGTACCTCATGTGTCACAGTTGTTGATAATTGACAGCGTACCATATGTGTCACAGTTGTTGATATCGCTCTTGGTTTGGCTGGCAATAACAAATGAACAGCATAAATGTTTCGGTTAATGCTTCATAACATATCTTTAAATTAAATTTAAATTTAAATTAAATATGCCAACATCGCGTGAAATACTATATAATTCTAACAAACGTATATTATTCCGACTTGTTTTCAAGGTCCAGTAAATTTGTATAACAGTTAAAAGCATTCTAGGTTGTCGTATAATGTAGTTTTATAGTTTTATTGTTTCAAATACGCACACATACAAAAAGTAGTTTTTGTGATGCACCCATGATTATATGTATATTTTTAAACTTAGGTCTTTTCTTGGAAACGGATACATGTTTCTAACGTACATGGTTAATAAATGGAATGAATAATTGTAATACATACAGTAAAACACCGAAGTATTTTGTTTCCTTGTTCACACAAGCTTGACTAAAATGCAAAGGTTCCGAAAAGTGCGAAAAGTTAGAAATGTTATGAAAAGCTACACAAATATTTCGAAAAGTTACGAAAGAAGTTCATTTTAATTTTTATATTGACGACTACATCTTTATTTGAAATTTTAGTTAAAACTTCTATTTCATAGATTAAATTATATTGTGTAGTAACACATTCAAGACAGGCTTTAGTATATATATATATATATATATATATATATATATATATATATATATATATATATATATATATATATATATATATATATATATATATATATAAATTATTTTAAAAAAGCTTCATTTAGCGAATGGTATCCTTTTTCGCGGAAAGGTCTTACCTGTCTGCGAAAACAGTCGACTAAGTTTAGTATCAGTTGCAATTATTATTTGTATTTCACAATGAAATTATAATTGTTTGATAACTCATTTTCCACAGCATTCAACGTATCGTTTTAATAATGAGCTTTTAATTATATGACTTACCGTCTTCGTCTTCGAAAAAGTCCCATCATGCTCTTGCTACAGTCTCAATCAATAATTCTATTTTAAGAAATATAAGAAGGATTATAAAGTTTAAAGAGGTATGGACTTTAAAGTCAACAATAGAACGAATTTAATTCATCTAATTTGGATCAGCAGACAAATTTGTCAGCACGGGACAAGAAATCGTTATCTACATCCGGCGCAAGTGAGATGACCCATAATGAGCTGACGACGGTTGTTTTATCGGACTGGAACTGAAATTGTATTTTTTGACGAGAACTAATTTCCATGGCTTTGCAAGGAATGATATTTTGTTGTACGTCGATTGTGGAAATGACTCGATGAAAAATAAAAAAGCATATCTTATATCATGATGCCTGACATATCTTCTGCACCATTTTTTCAAATTGACCTCATTGCTTCTACCTTTAAGGAACAGTAGAACTTCTATGATCCGTTACATTGCAAAGGCTACTCTCTTCTAAGAGGGATATATGTCGTAGCACAGGAGAGACATACAAATTCACTTCCGTTTATCAACTGTGCCATTGATAGAATTCTGACACCAGAAAATATCGTTCTTATTGGAATTTGGAAAACTTGTTTCTCTCATAATTAAGTTATATAAATCGAGTTTTAGCATTTTGCTTCTGTGTTTAACTATTTGGATGAAAAGTAAGTGAAATATTTGATAACCTGTTACTTTTTACTTTTTAAATATATTATTTCTTTTCTTGTTTATTCTTTTCATCCTGACCATATAGCTGATGTAAAATTTAGCGATTTTGTCAAACAATGTTTTTTAAAATTAGTGGACATGGGTATATGGATGATTTATGTTTATTGCTTTCAGCAAGTTCTTCATTCGGTTAAGTTCAAAAGTTACAAACATTAACGGTATATATATAATTGTATATACTTTGCTTCTCATGTGCAATTTCATTTGTTTTACCCTGTATGATTTATGTCAACGTACTTGACCAGTAAAAAGCATATCATTGATGAAATATTGATATATTGTAAATATCGTGTAGAATATATGAACAATTTTACTTTTACTCCCTTGAGTTATACTGAGTGTGGTCACGGGGCCTATTATTCATCTTGCTCGAATTAGCCTTTAATTGGACCATTCAAAGGACTCTTTCTGGCATGGAACATCTAGAGATTCAACATTCAAAACCTGAAACTTAGGGTCCTTTGAGTTTCAGATGTGTTATTGTTCTAATGTGACTTGGTGGGACATCGTGCTACAAGTAATCCACATGATGCCCAAGTGCTAGAATACTATAAATTACCTCACTGCAGATATCGTCGTAATATGACTGAAAAACTTAAAGCTACGTTAAAAATCCAAGTCCCACACACACACTCCTTTTACCTCCCATGATTTATATTTATGTTCGCTTAATCCATATTGTGAAAAACGTTTACTTATTGTTGGAGAATACAGACTTTACACAGCTTGCTAAAAATATTAGTTGTCAAGTGGTTCTTCTATTAGTAAAGCTTTTGTTAGTTGAAGATAAATGATCTATTTAGATAATGAAGTGCTAACAGGCGGGGTATTTGATTACAATCATTTCCCAAGCAGCAGAGGGGGCGAGCCGGACAACATTTTTAAACAAGTTTTCAATGAAATCAGGCTTAAAACAATGAAATCAGGCAAAAAAATCAATGATCAGGCAAAAAAAAATCAATGATCAGGCAAAAAATAATAATGAAAAATCAATGAAATCAGGCAAAAAATAATAATGAAAAATCAATGAAATCAATGAAATCAAAAAAATGACTAAGCCTCCATTCGTCTTCAACCGAATATTTGAACCAGTCCGATACGATATCGTGTCCGAGGGTCATGTAAATTTATTGTTATAAATCCGTGTGGGGCAGACTGAGCATGACTAAAGAAATTTCGAAATTGATTGAAGTCCATATCAGAACACCATGTCTGCCAAATATTTCGTAGCGTATGTGTATCAACGCTGTTGAATACACCAAGCATATTACAGTTATCTCTGATCACTTTTGGAATCTGAGTGTATCGTTGAGTGACATAGATCACATCAGTGTTTTTGTGCCTGCCTCGGGAAAATATTCTAGCTGGGTTTTTTTGTTTATCTAACATGACATCATCGTATACAACTAAATTGTTGATACTTCCATCGAGGTCTTCTACTGATGGTGCCTCGTCAATATCTGTAATAAATTCAATAATATTCTCACCAGCAATCTCTGAAGCGTTTTCATTAAAATCTTTTAGCACTTCATAGCATCGTTGATCATCTACGCTAGGGGCAATTAAATACAACTTATCCCACTTCATCCATCTCATTATTAAATTGAGCAACAATTGCGTCTTGCCGGATCCAGATGGTCCGATTATAATTGCGCGGATAGAGTTTGGTAGCGCTGCATGATGCTTAACTGGTTCTCTTGTTTTAGTCGCTGAAAAATCAATTATATTCATATCTCTATACATAAATTATGGATCTATATTGTGTGAAGTGTAAGGCGCGTAGTGGCACAGATGACTTGACGACGATTACAACAAAAAATAACCGATCAGCGCTTTCTGGTAAATGCGTACAATGTAGTACAAAGAAATTTAGATTTGTTTCTAAACCCAAGGAACCTTTAAAAAAAACGAGGAGGTGATATCGCTGCCAAATTAGCAAAACTCCCTGGAACCCCATGGGCAAAATACCCCGGAGAAAAACACCTTCCAGGGTATAGTTATTGTGGACCGGGAACAAGACTTGATATCAGACTCAATGATCAAAATCAGCCCCGACCCGGTGAAGAACCAATAAATGCCATTGATAAGGCCTGTCACCTTCATGATGTCTCTTATAAAAGCAGTAATCTGCAGCACAGGCATCTAGCAGATGTGAAATTAATTCATGCGTTAAATGCTATTCCTGATAAATCCTTCAAAGAAAAATTGGCTTCCTTTTTGATAAAATCGGCAATGAAAAGCAAATTGATGTTAGGTGCTGGTAATTAATAACAACATGGAATCTATTTATTATTCCCCAAGAGGATACTGGAGGGGTAAATCAGCAATCCATAAACTCGCTAGCGCTGCAAAAGTGAAAAAGGCTACTGCGGCTCATTGGTTATCCAAACAGGCACTATGGCAAATTTACTTACCACCGCCTAAACAAATTAATGTCTCGCATTTTGATGTAACCGGACCCAATGAAGTTCATCAGGCTGATCTATTATTTTTGCCACATGACCACGGTTACAAATACGCTCTAACCGTAGTTGATATTGCAAGTCGATACAAAGAAGCAGAACCGTTAAAAACAAAATCATCACCTGAAGTGGCTTCTGCATTTGAAAGGATTTATCGAAGGGGCCCTCTGCACTGGCCAAATCTATTACAAATTGATCCTGGCAAGGAATTTCAGGGTGCAGTGTTATCAATAATGAAATATCACAATGTCACTATCAGACGGGGGCATACTGCACTGCATCGTGATCAGGCAATTGTAGAACGGTTTAATAAAACCCTTGCTGAGCGGTTATTTGGATATCAATACGCAAAAGAATTCATCCAAGAAAAAAGATCCCGTGAATGGGTTAAAAGGTTACCAGCTGTGATTACTGCACTGAATAACGAGATTACTAGAACAATCAACATGAAACCTATCAATGCGATTAAAAAAAAGTCAATACCTGAAAAACCACAAAAAGATTTCAAAGAACCAATTCTTGGTAGTAATGTCATTGTGAGGTATTTATATGAACCAGGAGAGCTTGAGGGTGGCAGAAAAAGGGCTACTGATCCTATTTGGAGTGTTACTGCACACAAGATATCTAGTGTAACACGATCTACGGGTAGACCTCCAGTCTATAAACTGGATTCAACTGCCCCTCAGCGGGTTTTTACTAGACAACAATTACAAATAATACCCGAGGATACTCAATTGCCACCACGGGGTCTTAACTAGCACCGTTGCGTCTATTGCACTCAAGACAAGTCAACATCACATTATTTCTGACATGAACGAGATTGTTATTTTTTCTGTCAACGGTAAATTGGCGAGGATCCTTATCCGAATACTGCCAACGCATTATACAATTGCAACTTGCGCAGTGATTATTCTGTTGTTTCTTCAAAGTGATTATTAATTCAGCATCAATGTCAAATTCTCGTTGTTTTTTTTTTGTCCTGTTGTTTGTAACCGGAGAGTTTTTTATCAATCATTTTAATATCAATATCATCTATTGTGGTGTCATTATCATCGAAAACAATTCTTCGAAGTTGATTTATTTTTCGTACTCTGGATACTGAAAGATAGACTAAATTCGACCATTCTATGCGATTATCTACCATCCAAACAATTGTATCTGATATAGTCAATCCCTGTGAAGAGTGTATTGTTGCTGCGTATCCTAGCGTCCATGGGGATTTATTAGCACGCAATGCATCTTCAACGACATTGATATCAACCAGCACAATATCATTTAATACGAGAATTTGTTTTTCACTTTGTCCTGGAATATCAACTTCAATGTTCTGTTTTCGTGTATCCGAAGGCCTATAACAAAGAGGCACTGGAAGTGTTGCAAATTTTTGTTTATGCAATTCAAATAACTTCATCTGAAGTGTATCCCTGACTATTTTTCTACTTGCAATTATCAAATCATTTGGTCTCCATGCTTCCCAAAACTCATTCATTGGAGTTTCTGAAATTATTTCACGTGCTATTTCACACTGGATTTTATCCGGTTGTAATCTAATTAATTTCTTAAATTCTTTTAATTCATTATCAAGTGATCTATGATCGGTATCAATTTCTTCATAATAGTCTACAAAACCCTTTAGCCATTCATGTGGGGATGCACCGACAAATGGTGGTGGTTGTCCGTGATCACCGCACATGACGACTTTTGTATTTTTCAATAACAACCACTCAAGAAATATTTTTAATACATCTTCTGACACTGTGTCTATTTCATCCCAAATGATAATTTCAGGAATAAATTTCTCTCCCATACGCTCAGGAGTCCATTTATCTCTCTTCCATCGGAAAAAGCTGTGATAGGTACAGGCATTTACCCCTCTCTGTATCATTTCTCTTGCAAGTCTGTGTGTTGGTGTTAGCACAATCATGTTTGATTTGGAAACACGAAATAACTCAATTGCCCGGGTTGTTTTTCCTGACCCACCACAGCCGTTTAAATAAACTGTTTTATATCTACAGATTGGATCAGAAATCGGTGGTGCACTAGAAAATTCTGAACACTGATTGCTTTCTAAATAATTATTTTCAATTGTAACATCTGCTGATTGAATATAATCATGAAGCATTTCTTTCTTAATTCTCCATGACCCCCAATTCTCGTTGCCAGTAGCCTTAAAATCAGCCATTTTGGTATTTATGTAAAATGAATCAGTGGCAACTCTAACTGCGGTGTCAGGAAATTTATTAATCATTGAAAACAGATTAATAGAAGCATAACCAAGCATAGAAGCTCTCAAATGTGTGTACTGCGGATTGTATCCATCATTGTAAGTAACAATTGTACCCAATTTGGTTCCATCGGACATAAATGCGTCCTTACGATTGACATATAGGCCTTTATTCGTTAAATCCGCGATTACAAAATCGTATTCAGCATTGTCTATAATCAATCGTGAAGAATATCTTGTATTATCGAATTTACCACCCTGAGTGAATTTACCGATTATTCTTCGTCCAAGATCTTTTGCTTCATTGTTTCTGATTTCAAATAACTGTTTGGACCAATTCATGATTTGTTGTTCACTGAAATTTGGAAACAGTTTTCGCTCTTCGCTAATTATTTTTTCTAGATCAGGTTGTGGTAACCATACTGATTTCTGTGCTCGATAGGATATAATTGCTTCACTGACAATTAATGATTTTAACATCCCACAATCAATCATATACCGTAACAACACTATTGGCATCCAGTGTTTTTCAGACATGTGTTTACCAATCCAAAGATAACTACACGGATGAAGTCCTTCAGCCATTTCAAATGATACTACACAAGCGAATCCGGTTAAATCAAAATCAGGCAGTGGTCCATTAATAGCAACACGGGTCATTTCGTGTGTGGGGTGTCCAAATCGTTTGAAATATTTCTCGCATTCTCCATACCCAAGAAAACTCCCTGGATAACATGCAATCATATCAACTGAAATAACGGTATCAGGGTCGTATTTTGTATTCCATAATCCTCCATGGCTGTATTCAAGACAGGATAATTTGACATCTGATAAAAACTCACTTCGTGTTGGTTTCCACGCGTTTTTCTTTCTAGCAAAATGTGCTGCAATTGATGGTACTGTAAAACAGTTTGCTAATAATTGATCGTTGTCTTCCCCGCCCCCAGAAAACTCACTAGCTAGTTGTTTCATTTGATTATGCAGTTCTTCAGTACGGTACAATTCTCCGTTGGGCCTTACAAACTGATCAAATCTACATTCCTCGTCTGAAGTGCTATGAAATAGCCACATTGACACAGGATCGTTTTTACTCAAATGGTAAATAGCATCAAATAATTTCTGCTCTGAAAAAACTCTTCGGTTTGGGGGATATATTTTACGGTTCTATCCCGTGGGAATATTGTTACTGCAGATGACCACGCGTGTTCGTTATGATCAATAATTTCAATTGGGTTCCCTTTTTTGATTGATATTTCGGTTCTTTTAATACTTCTCCGGTGATTGTTCTTACCGATATTGGAAATCTCAATGATGTTTCTAATTTAATTATATCCTGAATTGTTGCCCCATGCTCTTTTACCGTTAATTCCCACTCGGTTATTTTTTTTCGTCTTAGATCAGTTAGTTTATTTCCCCGGGACGCATTTGTGAAGTGTTCTATTATTCGTTCTGCTACACAATTGAGCCCTGTCGAATATTTCATAGGTGCTAGTTTTGCAATATCAGGTTTTTCATTGAGCGGATAGATCCCGTAAACAACTGCTGTTACAGGGTAAGATCTTTCGTAGTAGGGTTTATCAATTCCGGTCAAAATTCCTGGTTTTGAATCCTGATTCACAGTGATAGTTTTTTTGCCCTTGAGAATGGGTTCAAATTTATCCCTAATAATCCATTTTCCACCATCACGGATAATGAATTTGATTCGGAAAAAATGACTTTCTTCCCCAAGACGTGAAATGATCACTGCTGCCTTTTCATCATTCATGGTAGCGTCAACAACACCATCAATTCGAAGTGTTGACCAACAAAAAGATGCTCCATCACGCTTGAATTCATTAAAACAGTCTCTGATGGGTTTATCAAGAATTTTATTCTTGGGTGTATTAGAAACTATATCAAGATTGAATTGAGCATCTTTCCATGGTGATCTCTTGTTACGTTTTTGGGGTTTATCGAGATTAATTTTCAATAATCTCTTGTTTCTGTCTACTACACGTTTGTTACGTTTTTTGGGTTTATCGAGATTAAATTTAGGATTAATTTTCAATAATCTCTTAAACTCCCTCATGTTTCTGTCTACTACACGTTTTTTAGGTCTATCGAGATTAAATTTAGGATTAATTTTCAATAATCTCTTAAACTCTTTCATGTTTCCGTCTCTTGGACGTTTGTTTCCGTCTCTTGGACGTTTGTTTCTGTTTACTACACGTTTTTTGGGTCTATCGCGATTAAATCTAGGATTGATTTTCAATAATCTCTTAAACTCTTTCATGTTTCCGTCTATTGGACGTTTTTTGGGTTTATCGATATTAAATTTAGGATTAATTTTCAATAATCTCTTAAACTCCTTATCAGCATTGAATTTAGCATTTTTCGAAGTCAATCTCTTGAACTCCATCATGCTATAATTAAAACAAGCATTTAAATGAAAGATTTATGTATAATGAATCACTGCAAATGGCTTATGATTGGATCAGTAATCCCGTGTAACAAATCATGCAGAAATGAGTTCTGTGGGTATCATATGCAAAGCTTTCGTCGTGGAAGCCTTGGTCCGTTACCCTGTATTCGATGTGGGGTTGGGGTCAGGGGAAAATCACGATTATGTCTAAATTGCGGTGGTAAGCGATACAGGGAATTGAAGCGTTATTATGATAAAAGAATAAAAAATGGACAATCAATCAGAAATTTTGACCCTGAAAAAGTCTCTGACCCTGACAACGTCCTTGACAAAATCATAAGAACCCCTCAAGACTACATCGAAAGATTCATTATTGAACCAAACAATGAATTAGACAAACAATAGTATTATGTATACGAATGAACCAAGAATTCAGACAGCATCCCTTGATTACAAATTATGAAGCATCCAATGATGGTGTTGTAAGAAACTGTAGGCTGAAGAAATCAGTTGGTGCTGACAATGGTATGGGGTATTTGGTGTTTACTGTTGGTGGGGGAAAAGAAAAGAAAACTTAACTCAATCATCGTTTCGTATTTGAATGCTTTTATGGATTGATCGAGGGTGATTCTGTTATTGATCACAAGGATTCTAATCCAAGGAACAATTCCTTATCAAATCTGCAAGCTATCACACAGAGTGAGAATTCCAAACGAGGGGAGACTGGAAAATACTCGAAAAAAGCGAGACCTGTGAAATCTTTGAATACAATAACTAATGAAGAAAAAATATTTTCATCTATGAATGAAGCCGGTAAATTTTTCGATATCTGTGGACCCTCAGTACGAAGAGTTGCAGAGGGAATAACCAAGACGGCTATTTCAAAAAGGACGGGACAAAAAGTTCAATTTAGTTATGTCTAATGCGTCATATTTTTCAATTAGAGATATGTCATGTTATAGAATAATGAATTCTGAAAACATGAATAGCATCATAGTTGAAATAGCAAAATTGAAAAATCAGGATATCAAACTATCAGATGGGTTAAATCCTGATCAAATTGTGTCTGATTTTCAGGATATAGAATACAGAGTAAACAACAATAAATATATGCTACCAAAAAAATATGCACTCATCAAAAGAATTCAGAATTCTATTAGAGACTCTCTTTCATTTTCCAGTGACATCAGTGTGTTTGTCCCGTTGTATACTATCGTAGAGGGGATACGAAAAGAATTAGGTAACGAATACGAATTGAAAAAAGAAGTCAACTCTAAAATTAGAAACCTACGAGCATTAATTCAAGAAAATTGATTGCCCGACCCTTATCATTTTTTGATTGTGACCGTAAAATCTCAATGAGATTTTCATATTTTTTTAGCACTTTTTGATTGAAATTATCAAAATCAGTGAATAAAAACTATTTCACACTGAATAAAATTCTAACAGCTTTTCTCTACGGAAAATCCCATGCAAAATCGACTACTTGACCCTACGTGGTTTTTTGATAAAAATCGATGAAAAATGACCAAAAGTCGCTGAAAACAGGCAAAAATTGATGAAAAATGGCTAAAAAATGATGAAAATCAATCCTAACAGCTTTTCTCTACGGAAAATCCCATGCAAAATCGACTACTTGACCGTAAAATCTCTTTGAGAATAACCACCAAAATGGCACAAAATGGCACCAAAACTGTCAAAAAATCAGTGAAAAACCACCAAAACTGTCAAAAAATCAGTGAAATCAGTGAATAAAAAATAAAAATATTTCACAGCAATAAAAATAAAAATATTTCACAGCAATAAAATATTGGACCGTTAAGGATGGAATCATCGATGGGGAAAATTGTTTTGCAATTGAAAAATGGTTTGCGATTTCAAATAATGGTCAATGAAGCATTAACGACCCGATTGGCTCGTGAACGATTAGATGCAATTAAGAAATTTATACCAATTCGCGACTCTGTCAGAAATAAACTGCAACAACGACAGAGTCTTCAGACTGACTTTGCTGAGGAATCTAAAGAGTTGTTTAAACCAATAACTACAACAACGAAACAGATAGTGTCAACAATCTCTGAACAAGGAAAAAAACAAGAAGAGACTTTTCTCCCTGTGTTAGAAAAAATAGCAAAAAGAACTAAACAAACAAAAAAGTCTTTAGAAACACTTCCAGTAGATATAGTAGCTACTTCACGGCAACAACAAAAAAAAGAGCAAGTACTAGAAGAACTAGGTGCTACTGCAAGAAAACAAGAAGAGGAAGAAGACGTTACTATAGAAAACATGTATTCACCGCAAAGTATATTTACATACTATGCATACAGCATAATTAAAAATTTTAAAGATGACAATGATTTAATTAACTTTATCGCGCGGAATTTTTCACTCGATAAAAGAGAAATAGCTCTAAACAAAGGGTATAAAGAGTATATAAAAAACGACGAGAATTGGATAAAAAAGTATACCTGGCAAACCGTGGTAGATTTAGAATCACAGAAGGTAACCGCAATGATTTTGAGAGTTTTAAAGACAAAGTACTGAGTAAAGTAGAGTATCCAACTGGATTTTTTGGTAAAGAGGAGTCAACTGGAGATGGGTATTTAGGCAGCCGCATAGTTGAAAACACTAGCGTTACTTGTCCTGGTAACATTCTCAGTGATATATCACGGTTAGAAGTTCTCATCGGAGGAAAACGAGCTGGAAATAACTCTCCAGAAATAATTAATGAAGCAGCTGATATCTGAAGACGGTTATTTCAAGGTGGTATCATGGATATCAAAACATATCGAGATTTTATTGGCGAGTTAGCGGAAAGTGGGTATCATAGTGACTAGCGTTTCCAATTGACAAATTGTTTTACAATTGAAAAATTGTTTCTGATTTCAAATAATGATCATACACTACAATCATGATAAACCAACCCCCGTCTATGTAGTTAATTCACGGTTTCCAGTTTATAGAGCATACTACGGAGATGGTTTAGGTAATACCATTGCAGGGTTATTTGCAAGAATGGCTCCAAAAGTGATGCCGTTAGCTAAACAATTATCAATGAAAGCCATTGATGTTATTCGTGATAAGGGTATTGGTGCTGTTGGAGATCTTGCCGGGAAAGCGTTTTCTGCAGCAAAGGATAAAATAACATCATTAGTGAGACGAAAAAAGAAACCGGTACCATTGCCATCTACAGCAGAAATGCCTGCAAGTGTTAGTAAAATAATAAATAACGCAGTAGATGAAAAACTAGCATCATTGGTGACTCCAAGTGACCAAAATAACATGATAGCAAACATGAAAGCAGGAAGTGGCTTTAAAAAACCACAACGAAAACGCTAGCGTTTTTCACGATGAAAATCTTTTTATGATTTCACGATTTAGACTCTGATAAATAGAATAAAATGTTCAAAAGGTCACCTGATCCAGCGTTTGATATGGATGCCCCAGTTGGCAAGAATGATTCTGTACGCGATTTTCAATTTTATTCTTATCATGCAGTACAACCCGATCTCCGATCGCGAATTGAACTTCAAGTTTATGATACCAGTAAATATTTTCTACCGTGTGAGGCATTTATCGAAATCGAAGGAGAACTTGTAACAAATGATGCTGCTCATGATGATCCTCCATATGACAATAACCCAACTATCAAAGTCGGTTTTGTTAATAACGGTATCATGGCGTTATTTGAAAGCGCTAAATATCTCATTGATGGAAAAGAAATTGAATCCATTGATCGTGATGTTGATGTGGCCACAACAATCATAGGGTTAGCGAGATATTCTGATGATTATACAAGATCAGCGGGTCCATCTATGATGTTTTCTAAGGATATTACTGATCACCCTGAACACAACCAGTATTCTAGAGTCAAGGCAACACATGCTTCTTCAGCTAATCCAGCACCAGCCGGATATACAAGACCAGCTGGTGATTTTGATGTCATAAATAATATTATTAACTACAACCTAGGGTTTGCAACACGCGTATTAACGTTGCAAGGACAGCGTCGACAATTTTCATGTGCAATTCCACTGCATCATATATTCGGATTCTGTAGAAACGTCCGAAAAGTTATTTATGGAGCTAAACACACAGTAGCGCTTGTACGAAAGGGTACTGATAATGATGCAATATGGCATGATGCTGGTGTTGTTGATGGTAAAGTCATTTTAACAAAACTAGCATTGTGGATGCCAGTATTAACTCCATCAATTACCGCAGAAGGAAAATTATTATCATTTATGGACCAAGGAGGAAAATCATTGTTGAGTTGGTTATCAGTGACAACTGATATTAAACTGGATAATGTTGATGATATATTTACTTGGCATCTGGCATCAAAACAAGGTGTTTCAGCTCCACGTCATATATTTGTGGCGTTACAGAACAATGCACGAGTTGGTAATCAACAACGAAGTCATATGATATTTGATCAGTTAGGTGTTAGAGAGGTCTCACTGAGAATAAACGGACAACAGGAACCATCTGAAGATGTACAACTTGATTACACTCACAACCATATTGCACGTGTCTATCATAACCTGTTGTCATTTATGGCACGTGATCAAAATGTGGATACTGGTTTGCAAATATCACAATTGGATTTCAAAAGCCTCTATCCGATTTATTACTTTTCATTGGAACATCTTGATTTGATGAGACAATCTGTTGTTGATATACACTTTAGAGCCCGTGTAACCCGTCCTGGTGGTATTGCTAATTATAGAGCGGTTGCTGTCATTCTTAGTGATAAATCAATGCTACTTGAAGGTGTTGGAGGAAGAATGAGAGTGGTAGATGCCCCAGTAGAAAATCTTTGATTGATTTTCTCGATTTTTCATTGAAATTGTAAACGATTTAGAATCAATCTATTATGTATAACATGTCATATAGTGTTATTAGTGCTGCGTTAACTCCTGGTCAAATAAAAAAATTGCAATCAGAATCGGCTAAAAAATGTGGAACCACAATCACGTTGAAACCTAATCAAATGACTGGTGGTGCAAATAAATTATCGCTGACAACTCGTCAAATAAAACATTTCAATGATGCACTTGTAGCAAAAAAAGGTGTCCAGATTACTCTTTCTGCGGCTGCTATCAAAAATATGATTAAAACAGGCGGTATATTTCCATTGTTAGCTGCAATACCAGCATTGATTGCAGCAGCAGCCCCAGCGGTGGCTAAAGCAGCGGCGTTAGGAGCCGTTGGTACTGCAGCAGGAATGGCACTAAAAAAGGCAACAGGACAAGGATATAAAAAAAGGGAAAGGGTCTAAGACTACCAGGAACCCCGTATTCATGGTACAGCGGGAGATCCGTTCACGGATCAGGCCTGAGACTAGGACCGGTTTATTAATTGAGGAACCTATGGTTCCCAAATCTTCGATGGTTCCAATGTCCAATTTTGATTTAATGGATGCTGCTAAAAAAACTGGCGATTAAAAATTTCAGAGGTGTCTTTATGAAAGATCAATTACCGGCACAACCCAATGATGTTGAAACCGGTATTATTAATCTCGATAACAGCACTGGACCTGGTACTCACTGGGTTGCATACGCTATTGATCCACGTGGGATTGTCTATTTTGATTCATATGGATTAGCCCCGCCAAAGGAGTTTATGCGTTATAAAAAAAAAAATTCAATGAAGACTTGGTATTCTACGCTACCAACACAACAAATCAATGACCCACCAATATGCGGCAGTGAAGTATTAAATGTCCTTGACGCTATTTCAGCATCTAGAAAACCACCACACATTGTCGTAAATGAATACACTAGTAGTCGAAGTCGTCAAAAACGATTTTAGAGAAAGATGTATAAAATATCATGATTGATATTTGGGGAAGACCTCTGAAACCCAAACCCGATGACACTGCAACCGGTGATATAAAAAAAAAATTAAAGATGAAATCGCTGAGACGTTAAATTTAACAAGTGTTGACCCGAATGAAATAGTTGTATTTCAGGACAAACAGGGTAAATTGAAAACCAGTGATGTGTCGTTGGATGATATTTTAACACGACAACGAAACGCAATCGAGAACACCGTTGCGTTATTTTCCGATCAGGGTAAACTCAAACCAGGTGTACTTTTTTCGACGATTACAGATCGATTTAAAACTCTCAACGATGAATTAAAAAGTTCTGTGTTGGAACTAGCAACACTTCAATCTAAAACCGAAGAACACATAAAACAGTTTACCTCATTTCGTAGAAATATCATTGATAAATTTATTGGAACTACATTCGATAAAATTGAACTAAAACTCCCTGATATTAAAAAATCCATCGATGAGACGAAAATCTTCACCGAGGCCATCAAAAATGATTTTTCGAGGATGATAACAATCATTGAAAAAACAAAAATTCCTCATGAGAAAACCAACAATGTAGTATACACAATCCAACACGGATCATTTGAGTGGACACCTACAAACAACAAATTAGATATCACTGCAACCGTTAAGGGTATTTATCGATTAACACTAGTGAGAACGACTCAATTTAATATTTCATCGTCGAGTTCATCCGGGGTCAATAATACGATTTCAACGATCATCGACAAGGATACAACTGAACAGTTCACGATAACAGCTACTGATAAAAATTTGGTTAGGGTTTCAACAACGTGGTATGTGGAATTCGTAGCGGATTTAAGTTGAAAATTGCAAAGCAATTTCACTAACGATTTCAATTGAAAACGCTAGCGTTTTTAAAATAAAAATGATTTCATCATCGCAATATCGTTATGATCAGGTCAGAGAATTTCAAACTAGACTCAAAACCCTGTCTGAGGAGTATGCAATGAAAATTAAAAAATATCGCAGGAGAATTACCGCAATTGATGTTACCGTGTATTCAGTGAGTGGTGTAATCACCGGAGCTGGTATTATACTGTCTTCAGTGACAATGATGGCTCCGATAGCTGTTCCAATTTGCATTTCTGCGGCAACAACAATCGCGGGAATAATTTCAATAATCACAAAAAAAAATATCATCATGCAGCCAGAATAAACTGCAAGACTATGTGATTAAATTTCATGTTGTATCAACCGCATACTCGCAATTATCCTCATTGATATCGTCATCTCTCGATGATACAATTATATCAGAGAGTGAGTTTTCAGCGATGGTCAGTATTTATGATTCCGCGATATCAAAATTAGAAATACAACAACATGAGTATAATAACAATGACAACACCGATGGAATCAGAAAACACGAACCCGAAAACCAGAATGATCTCAATAACCTCAACGATATCAGATAGTGAGTTCTCAGTGATGGTACGTGTCTATGATTCCGCAGTATCAAAATTAGAAATACATCATGAGTATAATAACAATGACAACACCGATGGAATTACTTCAACAAATAGTGGAGAACACAAACCCAGTACAAACCAGCATGATATCAATAACCTCAACGAATCCAGAATTCAGTGTGAATTTCCCCTCTCCGGTCCCAGTGAAGGAGATAGCGCTAGCAAAATTACGATTATACCATAGTTGGCCTAATATCAGATCAAAATCATTTGGTGGTCAACAACCCAATAATTCCCTGGTATTTGCAAATAAGAATAAAGACGACGGTACCCCAGACTGGAATGTTGTTTCCATACCAACCAGATCATACCAAATTGAACAAATCAATGCTGAATTGCAACGTAGAATAAAATCGATTACTGGAAAAGAATCAAAAATAGCTATAACGGTTCATGAGCCAACACTATCATCTGCCATTGAAATAAGCACAGAAGGATACGTCGTAGATATCTTTCAAAGCTCAATAAGGACCGTACTAGGATGGCCTGAATTACCACCCCGGGGAGAAACCGTTGATTTACCAGAACCACAAAAAACCGATTATATCACCGACAGGATAAAATCTGATAATCCAGTAAAAAGCTATAGCGATTATGATAAATTGAATTTTTTCACTGAATCTGTAGATCCTTCCACTAAAAGAAAATCCTACTTACTTCGACAGCAAAATACCACTGAAAATTTCAGAGCGATGAATAATGATTTTTCATTGTTGTTGCCATCTCTTAAATCCGGTACTCTCACCCGAGATGAATTTATCAGCGTTGTAGAAACATGTAACAAAATCATCAATGACATGGAAACATTTCATTCACAAATTATTCAAGAGATATTAGGTGACGATAATCCTAAAAAAAATAGCAGAATTTGCAATACCAGGATATAACGTACCAGAACTAAAAAGACTTCTCAGTGATGCCATCGATGTTGGTTTTAAAATAATTCATGATGCATGGAAAAAAACATCATCACCGGAAATAAAAATCCTCAAACACAATAATGACCCAGATGGTGGCGGCAGGCATATCGCTCCGTTCAATGTGAATATTTCATCGGTGATTGCGCTCAATTTAGTATGCGATGTTATTGAGGGAAGTTATCAAATAAATTTAGAACGATCAAATCAAGCTCAGCAGGGGTATATTTTGTATTCATTTGCACCAACAGCCCCTCCAGGATTTTTAATAATTGAGTCCCCGGTGAATCCAGTCTATATGCGATGTCATAATAATTCATTAACCAGAATTAATTTCAAACTCACCAGTCTAATAATCTGATTGATCTACAAGATGAGGTTTTACAAATTAGTCTGTTTGTGAAATCCTAAGGATTTTCATCCTAAGGACTGGATCAAATATTCGGTTGAAGACGAATGGAGGCTTAGTCATTTTTTTTTTATTTCATTGATTTCATTGATTTTTCATTATTATTTTTTGCCTGATTTCATTGATTTTTCATTATTATTTTTTGCCTGATCATTGATTTTTTTTGCCTGATCATTGATTTTTTTGCCTGATTTCATTGTTTTAAGCCTGATTTCATTGAAAACTTGTTTAAAAATGTTGTCCGGCTCGCCCCCTCTGCTGCTTCCCATTTTCCTTCAGCGCATATAAACCATTCATTGAAAGGGTTCAAATGAAATCGCGATTAACTGCATTACAGACTGCGTATGAATCGGACATAGAACGCTTAATTTGTAGTTTTATAGGTTTGATGGTTAGATAGGTAATAATGAATATTGCAACATATAAAGCGTAATCTTCGTATGCAAAATCATATATGCCTTGCATTTGTCATATATTTCGTACTGCATAGAATTTTTGCTATTACTACTATCATATACATTATGTTCAAAATAAGCTTTTTAGTTTTGTAAACAATACATTGCTAATCGGTTGGCATAGCAACGTATACTGTGCCGAATTGAATAACGATGCATTATTTATTGTATTATTTGGGTTATATTCAATGATTATCGTGACTGACACATAAAATATAATTGCTTAAATACTACTATCTTTTTGCATATTTTCAGCTTTTTTTGTAATTGTAAGTTTTTTACATGCATATATATATATATATATATATATATATATATATATATATATATATATATATATATATATATATATATATATATATATATATATATATATATATATATATATATATATATATATATATATATATATATTACAATGTTTATGCATCAGCCATGGACTATGTATTTTTTGTCTTCACATAAATTATAATTTAATTCAGATTGGCAGTAAATTTTCCAAATTAATCCGAACAAGTTTAAGTTTAAATACATACATGGATGAACAACAACAAATGAAACATAAAAGTCAGTAGCAAATTCATAAGCTTACAACAATGAACCTATGACACTTTTCTTTTATCTTCTTAATGTTTAAATGGAAAGAACAATAATTTGTAGTAAAGATGATTTCAAATTAACGACATTTTGATAGAAATAATATCAATCATTATAAAGATATTTATTATAACTCTAAATTTCATAGAAATAAATAATTCTTTAAACGTTTGTACATTTTGGTAGAAGTGTTTGGTTTTTTGTTAATTTCTTTGATCTCTGAAATAACTACATTCAAGGAGATAATGAAATTCACCATCCACCAAGTTTTTCAGGTTAATTTTGCACAATCGTGTTTAGGCAAAATTTCCCATCTCCCCTTCTCTGTAAGTAAACAATGATTACTGGTTCGAAATTGTATTGTATTTGCCTTATATTTGTAGAAGTATTTGAACAAATAGTATTATTTAACAATTCCGTTTAAAAAATATATATGTATCAACTTTTGATGTGTTAGTAATGGGCGATTCTCGTGTTCCTATAAACGTATCATGATGTATTTCTTTAGAGATTTATCTAACCCAAATTTATTTTTCAAATATGAATCACTGAAATTTACTTTTCCAAAAACATTGGCCAAAATTCAAGATTCGCATGTAAAGAATGGCTTTATTTATAGTGATTGTTACAGAATAAAGAACACCAAAATCGGTAGTCAGTTTGCTTGTTTTGCCACAAGAATTCGATCCTAAACATCTCAACGCTTTGTCTTCTCTATTCGACTTTTTTTCGTTATAATTTCTCAATAGAGCAAAATTGCTGTTCTGTCTGAAAAAATTCTTGTAATCACCAATTTTAAAAAAAAATTATATAAAAATTGAAAGTTCATTGGGGATGTGAGCAAATGTTTAATCATTATATATTTTTTAAGTTTCATGTGTTTATATTGATTGTGTGTGTGTGTGTGTGTGTGTGTGTGTGTGTGTGTGTGTGTGTGTGAATACAGAGCAACATACCAGGGGCACACCTGGAAACAGGAACGTCCCAGGTTTGTAATAGAAGCAAAAATGGATTGACACGTCCTTTTTGTAGTTATCAAATCCTAGAATTAAGCGTAACCATCCATACACATTTCAGATTGTATTTGTTTTCTTCATATCATATCATCCAAATAAATAAACGTGTCCCACTCGACATAACATTTCATGTGTCCCACTCGACATAACATTTCATGCGTCCCACTTGACATAACATTTCATGTGTCCTACTCGACATAACATTTCATGTGTCCTACTCGACATAACATTTCATACGTCCCACTCGACATAACATTTCATACGTCCCACTCGACATAACATTTCATACGTCCCACTCGACATAACATTTCATACGTCCCACTCGACATAACATTTCATACGTCCTACTCGATATAACATTTCATACGTCCCACTCGACATAACATTTCATACGTCCCACTCGACATAACATTTCATACGTCCCACTCGACATAACATTTCATGCGTCCCACTCGACATAACATTTCATGTGTCCTACTCGACATAACATTTCATACGTCCCACTCGACATAACATTTCATACGTCCCACTCGACATAACATTTCATACGTCCTACTCGACATAACATTTCATACGTCCCACTCGACATAACATTTCATACGTCCCACTCGACATAACATTTCATACGTCCCACTCGACATAACATTTCATACGTCCTACTCGACATAACATTTCATACGTCCCACTCGACATAACATTTCATGTGTCCCACTCGACATAACATTTCATGCGTCCCACTCGACATAACATTTCATACGTCCCACTCGACATAACATTTCATACGTCCCACTCGACATAACATTTCATACGTCCCACTCGACATAACATTTCATACGTCCCACTCGACATAACATTTCATACGTCCCACTCGACATAACATTTCATACGTCCTACTCGACATAACATTTCATGTGTCCCACTCGACATAACATTTCATGTGTCCCACTCGACATAACATTTCATGCGTCCCACTCGACATAACATTTCATGCGCATCAATTGGAAAGCTGAGTTCCTTTACCATTTCCAGTCAGCTCTTCTGCCTTCTTGTGGACTTTGGTTCCGAGATACTTACTAAAGCTGGTATCTAGAAAATCTAACAGGATTAAAATTAGATGTGTACGCCCAAACTACAATGTATTATATATTTTCATTTTATCACAGAGAGGAAGATTGTTTATATGTTTATTATAGAAACACCTAATGGTCAGCCCGCCGTACAGAGGAAACGGCAATCATAATCTATTTTTTTTATAAAAAATTCCAGCTTTTGATAACAACTTGTTCAATATGCAAGCAAAGATGATACAATTCTTGCTAAATCAAAGCAAAATTGCTGAACATTTATCTTTTGCTCTTTTTATTTCTTTCTTTATATTTTTATGCGCTTTCTCTCTCTCTCTCTCTCTCTCTCTCTCTCTCTCTCTCTCTCTCTCTCTCTCTCTCTCTCCTTTTCCATCGTCAATTTTAATATTTCTTATATTTTACTTACTTTTCTTCTGTATTTCGTTCGTTCTTGTTCTTTTCAGTTTCTAGTTTACTTGATTTTATTCCTGGTATGAAATGAGACTACTTGCACAAGTCTTTGAAAAATTGGAACAACAACTTTTAAATATTTGTTTTTTGAACTTGTAATTTTGAACGTGTTTCTCCTTTGTTTTAAAATGTATCTTATCTTAGATAAAAATAACCGATTTGGGGGTTTATAGCTTAATCGAAGAAGTCATGTTTTCTTATCACAAATCCCAAATTTGGTTGATCTATATTAGGCTAATCACCCCTTGACCTATTTCGATGAATATATATATATATATATATATATATATATATATATATATATATATATATATATATATATATATATATATTTATATATATATATACACATATGTGTGTGTGTGTGTGTGTGTGTGTCACCCCTTGACCTATTTCGATGAATATATATATATATATATATATATATATATATATATATATATATATATATATACACATATGTGTGTGTGTGTGTGTGTGTGTGTGTGTGTGTGTGTGTGTGTGTGTGTGTGTGAACTGCAGTCTAGTAGCAGGAAATGTTCATTTCAATTATTTGTTTATATACGGGTGTGACATAAAATGGCATAAATGGCTGTGCAAGCTCAGAGAACATAGTCATAACTCTATGAAGGGTTGCCTAATATATATATATATATATATATATATATATATATATATATATATATATATATATATACATATATATATATATATATATATATATATATATATATATATATATATATATATATATATATATATATATATATATATATATATATATATATAGCGTATTATCACAGAAACGCCTGATGTTATATCAATGTAACATTAACGGCAAAATGATGTTTTCAGAAATTTCCAATGATAGCGCAAATTTCTTATTCATTAATCCGCACAGTTATTTTCTTTTGCACGGAATAAATTAACCATTGTAATTAAACTGTAACTCCCAACATTGAAAAGAAAAAAATTAAAAAGCAACCGTAAATAAAAAAGATAATCAGTCATTTGTCAGTGATGTTTATATAAGTACAAAACGAATGGCTAATATTGTTTTGATATTAGAAGACATATATTTTCAACCTTGACCTTTAATCTCTAGTCTCTACAGTATATACAGAATTCGATCTTTGGAACTCCTTTACGGTATTTGTACGGATAAGAATAATGCATACCTTAAAAGTAATTGTATTCGTTACAGATCTTGTTATACTTTATGAATATGACAGGTATACAGAACTATCACCAAGATACAATTTAATACGGTAACGTTTATGAATCGCATCAATAAATCGTACACTCACATGATGTCCAAACGCGTAAGTGGTAATTTCATCAGGGAATATCCATGTCTTTTGTCAAACCGTTACAAACTTGCTTTGGTTTTAGTGCATCAGTATATACCAAGAGTGCACAACCATTTTCGGCCAAGGACCACACTGCATTTTCTAAGACAACTCGAGGGGCGTAATAACTAATTTCTTTAATGTAATTACTGTTCACGGGCCAGATTTCTGTTATGCTTTAATTTGCCCTGAGAGCCGGGGTGTGTGCACCATTGATATACACCCATGCAATGTTGTTTTTTTTTGACCAAATAGTATTTACTGTATATGTGAATTCACATCGTAAACACTACATATCGTAAACACTCAACATACATATCGTAAACACTCAACATACATATCGTAAACACTCAACATACATATCGTAAACACTCAACATACATATCGTAAAAACTCAACATACATATCGTAAACGCTCAACATACATATCGTAAACACTCAACATATATATCGTAAACACTCAACATACATATCGTAAACACTCAACGTACATATCGTAAACACTCAACGTACATATCGTACCTGATCTCATCCTGCATAATCCGTGGAACTCTTGTTGCGCTCTTTCAATGTTCGTTTGGTCAAACCACAATCGAGTAAATTTTGGGTCGAAGTCTCACGCATTCTTTGATTGATATACTCAAACATTGGTCTTTAATCTTGCAACCAACCATTGTATTGGCGTGTTCTTTTGGGTAATTGTTGTCGTCAAATTCTTTCGCAAGTGTGCTTGATGCGATATGCGCATATATACATCATCAATGGTGATTTGAATAGGAAGTGAATCAGTGTCTTTATTGTGCATCTTGACTATATCATGGTAAAGCGGATTTAATTTTGGCGAAATAAAACTCTTACGTGGGCAGTTTAGAAAAGTCTAGCACAGGGAGGTCAACATAGATAGGTATTCTCAACTTTTGTTTCTATTTTTGATATGAATGGCAACAATTCCACCATATAATATATACCCGGGCATCCCATGATAGGTCTACCATGAGACTTCATTATCACAGAAAGGTTGATTCGATCTCGCTTTCGTAAATTTTTAATCGTCTTATCCAATACGAAATTCTTCATTACCTTGAGGAAGTCTTTTTCAAAATAATTTGTGGCTTTTGTTCGCAAACCCGCATTAAATTGAATGTACAGCGCCATCCATGCGCGTGGCGAAATCTAAGCACCGAATGGATTTTATTTATCCGCACTCCCAATAAAAAATACAACTATTTTTCGTACATGCACATACTAATTGTTTTCAGTCCGGAGATTTGTGACAAATTTGGTGCATTCAGTAAATTTACGTTATGATTCGTCTACCATGGTACACTTGCGGGGCACTGACAACTCTTCTAGTGCAAGTACATAATCAATATGGGTGTGGTGAAGCTCTTTAGGGTATTTTATATCAATTTTATTCGTAGTATCAACTGATGACCGACTTTATAAAAATAACAAAACTCGGCACACGTAAAAGAATTCAAAGTCAGTTTCCGGGGTTGTCTTGTATTTGATATCCTGTCGTTAAAAATAAGCAATGAGTTTATTACTCGATGCCAGTTTTATTTATTCACGACCCTATGTAATCATAATTGATACAAACGTCCATTGATGTTAGTAGGGTAAATAGTGTACACAGTATTAACTTGCTTTAATCATACATTTGTAACCCATCCTAACGAAAAGATTATCATTTGCACTCACAGTGCAGATCTTTTCAAAAAATAATATTTATTTTCAAGATACCGTCGTATAGTTAACCTTGATACAATGTAATCATTTTACACCTTACAACGTATCATGCGGCAATGGCAAGGGCCTTCAAGCGATAGCGGCATGTTGCCGTCTCATTTGCCATCTTGTTTTCTAACATATACACACTACAGTAGGGATGCATACGTCAGCCAGCATATGCTACACATATGGAGTTCATGGATAGTTCAATCATTAATAAATTTCGCAACATGAAAAAGGAAGGAATAAATGATAACAATGTAAGCTATTTTTTTTTTATTTTTCAAATAAGTGTTTTGTTTATATATATTATTGTACCGTGCAGTGCAGGGCGAGATACAAATTCAAAACAAAATTATATCGTTTCTTAAGTCTTGGGACATACCTTGATGAAATGATTCACCATAAGTTCTTGAACAGGAAAAAAGTAACTATTCTCTCTCTCTCTCTCACTCTCTTCTCTCTCTCTCTCTCTCTCTCTCTCTCTCTCTCTCTCTCTCTCTCTCTCTCTCTCTCTCTCTCTCTCTCTCTATATATATATATATATATATATATATATATATATATATATATATATATATATATATATATATAATGAATAATAATAAATAATAATAATAATGAGGACTTTGTATAGTACCTAATCTTGAGAAGCTCTCAGCGCTTTACAATATCTTTAATGATTTGACTACAACAAAACAAAACAACAACAAAAAACATGAAATTATAAAACATAAAAAATGCTGAAAATATTTAAGGTAGGAAACATTATTGGGTCTTTAAGTTTGTTCTTGCAGTCGAAAAAGGTGAGTTTTAAGAGCACTCTTGAAAGGGATCAATGTGTTGTTGTGTCTAATTTCAATGGGCAATTCATTCCACGTTGCTGGGCCCTGATATGCAAAAGAATGTTGTCCGTATGCCTTCATTTTCATGGTGGGAATAAAGAGTATACGAACTATCAGAAGAGGAGCGTACCTATCTTGCTGGTGTGTACACATTGGTGAGGCCGGATAGGTATGTTGGACTGGAGTTCGTCAGTAAAATGTAAAACACAGAGAACACATTTTGTGTTTGATTCTGGATTGAAAGGATAGCCAGTGTATGGTACAGAGCAGCAGGAAGGTGTGCTTTGATTGTGGTATTCTATGCTTGATCCGAGCAGCTGTGTTCTGAACGTTTGGAAGTTTCTGGAGTAGATATTGAGACGAACCAGCCACAATTGAGATACAGTAGTCCAGTCTAGCAAACACACAAGTGTTTTAGTGGCATCAAGTGAAAGATATTTGCGAATGGAGCTGATGTGTTTCAGCTTACAATATGCAATCTTGCACAATTACTTAACAAAATGGTACAATGTGAGAGTACTGCCCAGAGTAACACCAATGTTTCGTACCGACCTTGTGAATTTAATGTTAGTGTTGCTGATATTTATTGTTTTAGATAAAGGATGTGAATTAGAAAGTCTTTGTGTTGTGATTAGAATGGCCTGAATTTTATCACCAATTCATCTGTATCTTGTTACATGTCATTAATGAGTTCACATCAGAAATGCACATCTCTACTCCTTGGTTGGTAGCATCAACTTCAGTTGAATTCCTACATTTGTATAGTTTGGTGTCATCAGCGTACAGTTGGCAGAGGGGAACAGATGTCTTCGGGCGCAAGACTAGTGGGGGCGCCAAAATAGGCTGTCAAATAGTCTGTATGTGGAAATTCATAATATCATTAAGCAACAGAAAGGCTTTGCCCACCATTTTTTCCGGGCGTGTTTTTGACCAACGGATGGTTTATTTTTATTATTACTATGTTGGTTTCAATGATGGAAACTAACGTTTCAACGTATTTCAACGGCGCTAAATTCTGTAGGATTTCAATCGCAACATGGCAATGAAATTGTTAACCAAATTAACGATAAATGCGATCTAATCCGATACGATATCGCGTCATTGGATCTGATAAATTATTGACACAAATCCATGTGGGGTAGCTTGAGCACCACTAAAAAAAATTTTAAACTGATTATAATCCCTGTCACCACAGCACCAAGTTTGCCAAATATTTCGTAGTGTATGGGTGTCAACGCCGTTAAACACTGATAATATATTGCAATTGTCTCTGATCACTTTTGGAATTTGTGTGTATCGTTGGGTGACATATATCATATCAGAGTTTTTATGTCGTCCTCGAGAAAATATTTTGGCGGGGTTTTTTATTGTCGTTCCAGCATTACATCGTTGTATACAACAAGATTATTAATATTCCTGGAAAGGTCATCTACGGATGGTGCATCGTCGACATCTTTGATAAACTCGATAATGTCCTCGTCGGTAATTTCTGAGACGCTTTCGTTATAATCTTTTAGCACTTGATAACAGTGTTGATCGTCTACACTATGAGCAATTAAATATAATTTGTCCCACTTCATCCATTTCATTATTAAATTTAACAACAACTGTGTTTTACCATTCCCTGTTGGTCCGATGATAATCATTCTGATGTAATCGGTATCATCGGATGATGTTTTACATGTGTTCGCGCTTTTAACGCGGACAAGTCAGTAATCTCCATTAGATATAACTTAATAATATTATGGATTTATATTGTGTGAAATGTAGGAAGCGTATAAGTACACTTGACCCGACAACTGTTGTAACGGAAAATAAAAGAGAGGCGGCCACCGGCAAATGTGAAATATGCGGAACAAAAAAATATAAATTTATTTTTAAAAAAAGAGGTGATGATATCGCCGCCAAGTTAGCTAGACTACCAGGAACACCTTGGGCTAAGTATCCATGTGAAAAACACCTTCCAGGATATAGTTATTGTGGACCGGGGACACGATTAGATATCAGACTTGACAGCCAAAATAGTCCCAACCCAGGTGAACACCCGATAAACGCTATCGATGAAGCATGTCGTGTACACGATATAGCTTATCGTAGTGGTGATCTTCAACAACGTCATCTTGCGGATATAAAATTAATCCACGCGTTAAATTCTATCCAAGATAAATCGTTCAGGGAAAAGTTAGCATCGTGGTTAATAAAAACTGCCATGAAAGGTAAATTGTTATTCGGTGCTAGTATATAACATGGAAGCAATTTATTATTCTCCAACGGGAATTTATATGGGTAAGTCGGCGATTGATAAACTTGCTAACGTTGCTACGTTACTCGTGAAACAGCTGCTGATTGGTTGGCCAAACAAGCTATATGGCAAATTTATCTACCTCGTCCATAAAATATTCAATATGCGTCATTTGATGTTAATATCCCGAATGAAGTTCATCAGGCAGATATATTATATCTACCGCATGACAAAATTAAAACATGTGTTTATAAATACGCGTTGACGGTAGTTGAGATCGCGAGAAGATAGAAGGAAGCTGAACCGTTATCAACAAAATCATCATATGAGGTCGCCACTGCATTCAAAAGGATTTATCGGCGGGGGCCTTTGCGATTGCCAAATCTTCTTCAAGTTTATCCCGGTAAAGAGTTTCAGGGTGAAGTATCGTCGATGATGAAACAACATAATACTGTAATCCGACGAGGACACACTGCAATCCATCGTGATCAGGCAATTGTTGAACGGTTTAACAGAACTTTAGCTGATAAATTGTTTCATTATCAGTACGCGAAAGAATTTATTGATGATGAGCGATCTCGTGAATGGGTTAAACGATTACCAGATGTGGTTTCAGCGATTAACAATGAGGTCACCAGAAACATAAACATTAGACCTGCCATCGCGATAACAAAAAAATATATAGATGGAAAGACACCAATATTTTCACCAACAGAAATATTACCGAACAACGTCACAGTGAGATATTTGTATGAACCTGGTGAACTTGAAGGTGGCACTAGAAGATAAACTCATCCATTATGGAGTATCATAGCACATAAAATATATTCTACGGTATCATATAAACACCGACCAACGTTATATAAACTAGACCCACAACGGAGCTTTACCAGGGAACAATTACAAGTTATCCCAGATGATACTCAGTTACCACCAACTGGTCTTAATTGATACAGTGATTTCGATTACATTCCAGACACGTCAATGTTACATTATCTCATGCATGACCTCGACTATTATCTTTTCTGTCTACAGTAAAACCCGTGGAAGATTTCCTGACCACGTCATGATACAATTACGGCTAGCACAGTGGTTATCTTGTTGTTGTCGCATCATTAATATATCGTTGATGTCGAGATCAAACTCTCTGTTCGCGTCTTTGTCTTGTCGTTTATATCCAGCTAGTCTTTTCCTTATCGTGATATCATCGCCGATTTCATTGATATATTTTTTGTCATTGAAATTAACGTGTACTCGTTGAAGTTGATTTATTTTCCGTACTCTTGACACGGCAAGATAAATTAAATTTGGCCACTCGATGAAATCGTCTATGATCCACATAGTAGTATCCGTAAATAGTCAATCCCTGTGATGAATGTATTGTCATAGAATATCCTAGTTTCCACGGAGATTTATTTGCGTTTATTGCATCTCTAACCGCAGAGATATCAACATGTACAATATCATTTAACACTACTTTTACACGTTCTTGTTTTCCAGGAATGTCCACGAAGATGTTTTGTCATCGTGTGTCTTTAGGTCGATAACATAACGGAACAGGTTCCAACGGGAATTTCTCTTCGTGAAGATAAAATAATTTCATCTGAAGAATATCTCGTATTGCTTGTCTGCTCGCGACAACTAAATCTGATGGTTTCCACATGTCCCAAAATTCGTTAATGGGTGTTGCAGGTATTACTTTACGCGTTATTTCACATTGTTCTCTATTTAATTTTAATCTTATCGCGGACTTCAACGCGGCCAACTCATCATCGAGGGATCGACGATCTTCATTCATCTCTTCGTAGTAATCAATGATGGATTGTAACCAACAATGAGGTGATAATCCAGTAAATGCTGGTGGTTGACCGTGATCTCCGCACATAATTACTGTTGTGTCTTTTTTTCTTAACCAACCAAGAAATGTTTTCATAATCTTTGATGATACTGTACATACTTCATCCCATAAAACTACATCAGGGATACATTTTGTCCCCATGCGATCTTTCGTCCACGTATCTCCGATCCATCGAAAGAAACTATGATATGTGCTCGATTCAGTTTCTCTGGATTTTATTTATCTGGCAAGACGATAAGTTGGGGTCAACGCTATCATGTTAGAGTTTTTTCCAAATAGATTAATTACCAGAGTTGTGTTTCCGCAACCTCCAGGGCCGTTCAAGTAAACAATTTTGTGTCGTGCTATTGGGTCATGTATACTAACACTCAATGATTGCTTCACGATGGTGTTGCTATGATATTTATCTTCGTCGGGAACATTAGAGGTTTCTCCGTAATTGTGTAGTTGTTCGTGTTTTTCTCGCCATGTCGCCCATGTGTTACCCTTTGAAAGATACTCCTTATCACATTTGTGGTATTTCTTGTCAAAATAACATGTGTCCGTGGCGATTCTAACCGCGATGTTAGGAAATCGATTCACCATCGATAATAAATTTATCGAGACATAGGCGAACATAGATGATCTCAGATGAGTATATTTTGATGATTCTCGTTTAAAATATTCAACTATGGTACCAAATTCTTTTCAGCTGGATAAACATGCTGGTGTTTTTGGACAAAATGTTCCATTGGAAATTGCCTCATTGATGATAAATTTTAGTTCTCCGGGATCGAGCACCAATTTGGCGCATTTTCGTTGGCGGTGTTCAACTTGTTCTTGAAACCCTTTTTCACTCTGAGTAAATTTCCCAATTAGGATCCGTCCAAGGTTTTTGCACTCTTGTGTTATAATATCACATAAAAATTCAATTTCGTAATTGGGAAATTGATCTGGTGATGGTAACCATACATCGGTCTGTTTCCGATGAGAAATTATTACTTCGGATACGGTTAATTGTGTCAATGCTCCACTATCTAACATGTATCTCAATAACACTATTGGCGCCCATCTTTTTTCCAAAAAGTGTTTTCCAAACCACACAAAATTTATCGGATGAAGTCAATCAGCGAGTTTAAACGATGTTATCTCGGCAAAGCCAGTAAGATCAAAATAAGGTAATGGTCCGTTAACAACTCTCCTTACCATGCTATGTGTGGGATGACCAAACCATTTAAAATATTCATTTCATTCTCCCATCCCTAAAAAAAACTTCCTGGGTAACACGCTGACATGTCCACGGACATCATATCATCAAGATTATATTTTGTATTCCATAGGCCACTATGACCATATTCTACACAACTCGCTTTAACGTTTTCTAGAAATTTAAATTTGGTCGGGGACAATGAATTTTTCTCTCTGGCAAAATAAGATGGCACCGAAAAATTATTTCGGGTGATATCGTTGACGAGCAAAAGAGTGTCCTCAGGAGATTTTCCTTCGGTTTACTTCAACGCGAGATTATTCATTTCCGTTTGGAGTTTTTCAGTGCGATATATATATATCTCCGTTTGACCTAACAAATTGATCATAATGTCCATCGCCGGAAAATAATCATACGTTTACAGGTTCTGTGCTATTCATCGCGTGGATGTAATCAAACATATCACCGTCATAATATTTTAACGTTCTGGAATCTGGAAAATTTCCTTCGGTGATATTCCACGCATGAGAGTTGTGGTCGATGATCTCGATGGGATTTCCTGCCTTGCGATAACAACCAGAACTATAAAATATTCTATCTGTAAATATTTTGACAAGAATGGGAACTATTAATTTTTTTCTCCGCCACCTTTTTTCTTAATAAACTCGTTCCACGCATAAATTTTCGATTTTCTTGCATCGGTTAATCCATGGCTTCGTTTTGTATTCATGAAATGGTTTATGACCTGTTCGGCAACACAGTTAAAAAAAACCGATGATAGCTCCATACCTAATATTTCTTCATCGTTGTTGGGTTTCCACGGGAAAAAATCCATATATGATCACGTTAAACGGATATGCTATATTGCAGTATTGGCTATCAATTGCGACTAGTGCACCTGGTCTGGTATTTTTTATCATCACAAAAAGTTTTCCATGTTCTAGTACTCGTCGTCGGTGATGAAATATTCTCCAAGTAAGTGAATCTATTTCCAACAACTTTTCTATTTATTGTTGTTGAAAATCTTTGATTTTTCCTTATTGTAGTTGTTGTAATTGTTCGTCTATTCGCTGATTTTGTCGTTGTGACATTTTTTGCTGAAAATGTGTGTACGTGACGTTCAGGTAATATTTTTTGGCCGTGCTGGAAATCCATCAACAATAGTAGTTTTCTGGCACGTTCCATCGTCATAGTGTTATCATCATGCGTTGACATATATAACGAGTACATATATGCGGCACCATTTATGAGATGTTCATATTTTGCCGCTCTGATACTTTTATAATTCTTGATCGGTAACGTGTTGGTGATATCTTATTATCAAGGTCAAACCGAGTTCGTGTCCTCAGTGAAGTTTCATTGACATCAATGTCAAAAATATTCTGCATATTCTATACGCAAATTTATCTTCAATTAAACTGTACACATGTTATAATTATAATATATCAATGGCGAAAAATTATTGTTTGTGGAAATATCGAGCAAATAATGGAATATATAGTCGATGCTGTGTTGGAGAATACTGAGCATATCACAACCAGCTAATCAAGAAAGGTTCCATTGGTCTTTTAACCTGTATTAATTGTGGTCAGGGAGTTAAAGAAAAAACCTTATTATGTTTTGACTGTGGTGGGCAGATTATTAGAAATGGCTAGATACTGCAAACGAAAATATAACGTAGTCATAAATGAAAACGATTATATTACCGGAAATTATCAAAACAAAGAATTAAATTGTTAATTTGCCTAAGAAATATATGGATCAAATTGAGTTTACTTCTCACCCGATTTACACTGATTACGAGGCTTCTAGATGTGGAATCATCAGACATAAACGATTAACGAAAAAGATTGGTCTGATTGATAAACATGGATATATAGCGATTGGTATTAAATATCATGGACAAATGAAATCATATCGAGCTCATAGATTTATTTGGGAATGTCACAATGGATTAATCGAAGCGGGTTTAGTTATTGACTATATTAACAGAAATCCTTTGGATAATCGAATAGAAAATTTAAGGATGGTGACTCAACAAGAAAATTGTCTAAATTCTGCACCAAAAATCCGATCACAATACCGGCGACGTGTTATAGCAATCGTGGATAAACAAACATTACATTTCCCATCGACGTATTCTGCTGGAAAATATTATGATATTAATAGACGATCTATAAAACATGTTGCCGATGATATATATTTAGCTGCATATTCAAAGAAATTTCACGCATGGGTATCTTTTTATATGATGACTAAATTGCTTGTAAAATATAAACAATTAAACAAATAATTTCCTATATGTATAATAAACGATGAAAATATAAACCAGTTGTCGATTGAATTTGATAAACTAAAAGATTACATCGGTTACAATAACATATTCACCAGTGATTTTCTTGAAAGCGAGTATGAAGGTGTTGTATCAATGAGAGATGAAGGGAAACCATCTCATAGAAACGAGTATTGGATCATTACGACAATCATCTACGCAAGAACTAATATTATGATTAAAAACTGTTATAAAATACCATTGTTTGTACCGGCTTCTAGAATAATTAAAAAGATTGAGGACGACCTCAAGGAGATATTTAATGAACGAAAACAAGGCAAAGCTGTCAACAGGATTTGGATAATTTCTTAAATAATCCGTTGTGAAAACGCTAGTGGTTTACACACTAGTTAGTTTTTTCCAATAACGCCGCAGATAAGTTTTGTTTAACTGTCATTTCTTTTGTGATTGTGAAAATCTTTGATTTTCATCCACGATTTCATTGTTAAAAACCTCAGTGAGTTGTTGTTGTATGACCTCGTCTTCAGATATATTTTTTTTTTGCTGTTCAATATTTGTTGTCAGTGATGTTAAATATTTTTTTGTCGATGATGATTTTTTCATTCTGCGTGACCTGTTGTTGTTGTAGTTGTATAATTTGTTCTTGTTGCTGTATCTCCGCGGTAGCTTGTTTAGCTAGTTCATCACGGCGTTGTAGTTCTTTAATAATTTCATTTACGTGAGTTTCTTGTTGTCGTAGTTAGTTTAATTTTCCTATCATCGTTTTTAGTGTTTGTTGTTGCTGTAATATTTTTTCATTTTTTCATTTGCTGAAATTATCTGGGTTTTGTATTTGATTAATATTGTTTTTATTTTGTTAAACTCTTCTCGCTGTTTATTAACTTCATCATTTATTTTTTTATCACCACGGTTAAGTGTTTACCTGAATCTGTACCAGTCCTCCTGGGAACTTTTTGTCGTTGGACGCTTCAGTCCATATTTTGTACAACCTGGTCAACCCTATGCTGAATTGTTTAGCGATATTTACTGGTCGATCTTTTCCTCGGAGGAAAATTATCGTATCGAGGTCCGTCGGTGACAAATATTTTTCTCGGTTAGGCATATGTGTATCACTCAGAGAAAAAAAGCTACGTTGAGAAATAATGATAAATAAATATCATCGATAATGTCGACGAGTAATCATCGTCGATAATCATAATCTTCGGGGGGAAATATTTTGTCTGAAATGTATGTCGCGTGTGCGCACATATATGTGTGTGCGTGTATCACATCAGTAATCATGTCGAACAATTATAAACAATAATCATACACAACAACAATTACGAGTAATCATCAACGATAACAATATTCATGGATAAACATAGTAACGTTGGAAACACCAAATAAAATCTTGTTACTCATTGATTTTTCGTCATTATTCACGTCGTTGTTCCCGATCATGATATCCATGTTATAATTACTGGTATAATTACCCGTATATGTATACTGATAATAATAATAATAAAATAACAAAGATAAATCTTTGTCAAGATTTTTAAAAATTATATAATATTGCAAAAATTTATAATTTTGGGTAAAATTTCTGATTTTTGGTTATTTTTCATCGAATTTTGGTCATTTTTCATCATTGCTGTGGTATTTTTGTCCGTCGGTGAATCAAAAAAAGAGGGTCATATGGTCGATTTAACATGAGATTTCTCGTAGACTTTACTCATTAAAATAAAAAAAAACCGGTAAAAACCAGTAAATGAGAGAAATTTTGTAAAAAAAAATCAAGACAAATCGGGGAAAAAATCAAGAAAAATCTGGAAAAATTCAGATTTTATCAAGAGGGTCTAATGGTCGATTTTACATGGGATTTCTCGTAGACTTAACTCATTAAAATGGAAAATCATTTTACACTCAATATTTCCAAGAGCTCGTGCACGCGTAGACAAGAATGAACATATTGTATTATCTGATCACGGCTACAACTAATCGTAGTTATATTATCTCGTTGCAGTTGTTGCATTTGATCTTCCGTTAACAAAAATTTATCATCGTCGCCGAGATTATCAATGATGAGTTCAACGTGAAAATCGCCTTAATTTCCATTGAAAATTTCCTTGATAGCGTTTTCAAGTTTATCTCGCTCGTAAATAACTACTCGCGCATGTTGATACATTATTGGAAATCGCAGATTTCTAAATCATAAATTTTCAATTTGTGAATCGTAAACGATTTCACGATGGAAGTCCTAGGACTTCACATCCAGGGTAATTTGTAATTGTTCTCCTCGGAGATCAATCAGGGAAAAGTTCTGGTCGACTATTCTAAAATTCATTCTTGATATAAGATTATTAGTTGTGTCCAAGTACGTTAAATGATCCCTCGTCGACGTTGATGTGTCAACGGAATAACTACCTAACACAGCATCACAGATTACATATATGGCGATAGTCGATGATATATCAACGTTGCCCGGTGATCTATGCTTGTTGCTTTTGTACACTGAATTATTCCATCGTAAAATTTCCACGGGGCGGGGGGAGGGGGTATTTTAAACCATAGCGCGTGAATCTGTGGACAAAATTCGTCGATGAGATCTTTGAGTGATTCCTTCAGCGATGGTAGATCCCATCCAGGGAATTTATAGTAAACTAAATCTGTATCAGTACGCGAAAGTAGTTTTTTAAATTTTTACTTTCGTTGGGTGTTTGTGTCCTCGTATATCAGCGAAAGCAATTTATCATTGATGTAGTTCATGTCAGTGATAATTTGATTCAGTTGTTGTTATTGTTTGATTTTATCTCGCGGAGTTTTTAAATCGATTAACAGAGATCGTTGCAGAGAATCTTTTAGTTGATTTAGTTTAGTTTGAAATAATTGTTTCATGTTGTTGAAAATACCACTTAAAGTCGTTGACGACATAATGAAAAACCCGTCCTATGAAACTTGGTGGTTAAACCGCCGCATTATAGCGAAATGCATGTCATCAGCGGCATCATAAATATCATATTGGTATGGTAACTTATTGTTGTCATTTTAAAAAAACAAAATTTATTATAGTATTCGCAATCAAATTCAATCTCCGGGATGGGTTTATCATCGGTGAAATAGTCAGATTTTTTTGGTTCGGGTAACCGTGAATGCACCGAGGGGTTGTTTTTTTTAACCATGCTTCGTGGATCCGCGGGAAAAATTCGTCGATGACATCGTTGAGTTTCCCCCGTAACCATGGTACGTTATATCCTGGAAACTTAAACGTGGGAATATCTTCTACGCGTATATTATATTTTGCTGCAAACTCTGTTCTATTTTTAGCACTATCACCAGCTAATATATATTGAACAAGCCGCAAATTGAATTAATTCATGTCGGCGATAATTTTGTTACATATCTCTGTATATTTGATGACTTCATCTCGGTTGAGTGGAATTGTACTAACTGATGTTACGAGTAGATTTTTAAATCTTTCAAAATCATTATTCATCGCTGTGAACTGTTTGGTAATATCCGGTTCGTCTATCACATAATATCTTTCATCGTCGGTTCTTTTTATTTTAAAATAACCACCAAAAAGATGATCTAGTGGTAACCAATATGTTAAAATATTAGGTTCATTAGAGCGGGGAGGGGGGCGATACGAAAAAGTGGATTAACGATAGGTGGTTTACTTTTATAACCATGATAATCTTCCTTCGCGGAAACATAATCGGCAAATCCTTTACGTCGACGGTACCGGGTATATAATCGGGCCAACCTAGCAGAGTTCTGATTGAGCTATTATATATGTCTACGGCGTAGTCAGGTGAATTTATCTCTAGGGTCGTCGACAACAATGGTTCATGTCCTATTATCTCGATGGGAGATTTATCTTTTTCATCCTCGATGATTATTTTATTTTTTCCTGTGATCGCTTCAATGCTATTTATGATCTCCTCGTTGATAGGCGCCAGTGTGTAAATGTATTGTGTGCCATTCTGGTTCACCCACAGCGCCACTGGGACTGACTTTATTCTTATACGAGAACTTAAAACTGTTATTGAGTGGTTTACCTCTGAACGGTTCTGATCTGACATTAGGCCAACTATAATAACATCTATAATAACTATCTCGTTAGCTGCTAACGGAGTTGGAAATTCAATGCTGAATTCTGGCGTTTTCGTAATCAACGATATTAATTTTGTTTTCCCTGGTGTGGTATCTTCCACTATTCGTTGAAGTAGTTCTTGCAATGCCACCATTATAATTAACATCGTTGTGTTTTTCTAATTTTGACATTGTGGAATCGTACACACGAACCATCATGGAGAACTCATCATCGGATATTAATGTATCGTCGAGCAATGAGGAGATCATCGCAGACAATTGCGTGTACGCGTTGGATACCGTGTGGAATTTAACCGTATAGTGTCGTGTAGTTTATGTTGTGAGCACGATGATATATTTTTTGTTATAATTGAGATTACCCCAGCGATGGTTGTCTCCGCGGATATACAAATTGGAACAGCGATCGGGGCGACCATTGTCACCAAAGAAAGAATAATACCCGCACCGGTGATTACACCAGATATCGAGTACACGGTTACATCAACGACGTTGATCCTTCTTCGATATGTATTAATCTTTGCTCGGTACTCATCAGCGAGTGTTTAGAGTTTAGTTTGAAACTCTCTGCCCTGATTATATCGATATTGCTGCGATGTTGCTATCGATGAAATCGTTATTTACAATAACAAATCGATTTCAAATCATTTTGAAATTGCTAGCAATTTTAATTCAGTTGTTTACTCAGATCTACCACAAATTCCACATACCATGTTATTGATGCCCTAGCTAATTTATCATCGATTGCTATTAACGTGAACTGCTCAATCGAATCTTTATCGATGATCGTTGATGTCACATTGTCGACCCCCGTTGAGCTCGTCGATGAAATATTAAACCTGGTCGGCGACACCAGTGTTAATAGATAAATACCCTTGACGGTTGCGGTGATATTTATTATGTTATTTTGTGATGTCCACGTAAATGACCCATGTAGAACCGTGTATATGGCATTGTTAATATTTTCCTTCGCGTGAGGAATTTTTATTTTTTCAAGTTTTTCTATCATTCTCGGTAAATCATCGCTGAGTGCATTTGTGATCTTTTTGATATCTTCGATGGATTTTTTAATAACCACGATTGTATCTGAAAATGATCTCTCTTCGCGAATAACCCCTAATCGCTGATTAATCGAGGTTATTTCATCAAGTTTCGTGATAATATTTGCGAGATTTATTTTAATTTCATCTGGTTTTGCATCTTTGCCAAAAAATTTATCGACGGCATCATCAGCTTTTTTAAAGTTTTTTTTCGTAGACTAGTAAATTGACCAATATGAGTATCAAACTCGGATCGCAATTTTGTCAAATTATAAATAGCGGATTTTACATGTATGATATACAACTCGGGTTGTGAACGTGGAACACCGAAAAAATTATTTATCGGGGTCTCGATGTTATTAATTATACTTTGTTGTAATTGGCCAAATTTAATTATATGATCATTATAATCAGATAGTAGTTTTTTAGATCATCAACGGAAGTTTTAATCGTTGCAAGTGGTGGTGTGGTCTTCGGTGGATTACCAAAAAAGTCAGTGTTAAATTTTTGTAAACTTGTAAATTGACCATTAAGTTTTTTCAATGTCTCTATGTCTGTTATCGATGAGATAGCTCTATTGATAAGTCTTTTTACTTGCCCGATAGTAACTCCCACTTCGGTTGTACGTGATAATGACCTTCCCCAAATATCTGCCATTGTTATTATTATAAGTTTCTCTTTAAAAAGTTATCGCCGATGATATATCATCGTGTACTCGTGTACGACCTTCCGAGGTAATTTAGATGATGTCGAAACCACCGTTAACACGTTAAGGACTTCTCGACCACATATCGGAGGATCAGTTAATGTCTGCGTGGGTAACGTTGAGTACCAACGTGGAATTTTCGTCAAAACTTTAGTTCCGGTTATATATTTAAGAAATTCTTTTGGCGGAGGTAGCCCATATGAGTCAAAATAAGTGTTATCCACTGTTATCATCGAGATTAATTATACTATTGATCTTTCATGAATAGACCTCTGAAATGTTTTATTGGGACTTTTGCTACCGCGTCAGGTAAGTCAAAATTTGGACATGGGAACGATTGGAGTTACCCCATCAACATTTTTGCTAGCGAAAACGGGCTTTTAAAGCCACCTTGTTGAGTCCCCAGTCCACTCCCGTAATGTTTTGTGTATCTGCTCCCTGGCAGTCTGAATCCCTTTCCACTTTTTGTACCCTTTACCAAAAAAACTTCCCCATAAGATTGCTACCAAGAGCTTCAGCAGCACCTAATCCAAGAGCTTTAAGAACAGGAAGAGCTAGTGAAGCTAGTGCAGTGAGAGGAAGTATTCCACCGGATTTGATCATATCGTTGATCGCGGCCTCTGAAAAAAAGTCAACTGAACTCCTGTACCAGCCGCCGATGCTTTATTGAAACGATTAAGTTGAGTTTTCGTCAACGACAATTTATTTGATCCGCCTGTCATCTGTTCACGCTTCAAAGTTATCTTTGTGCCACACGTAGCAGAATTTTTCGATTGTAGTTTCTTTACTTGACCAGGTGTCAATGTGACATAACATGACTGTACGACATTTTATTTAGATAACACATCATCTAATTGTTACATGTTTTTGAAAACATTTACATATGTTCAATGGGTGCATCAACGACTATCATCTTTCCACCACCACCTTCGAGTGTCATAGATTTATCACTGAGAAGAACAGCAATTGCTCTAAATCCTCTAGCGGGGGCAGCTCCTACGCGAGCTTGGAATTTTATATCGACGACTGAATGTTTAGATAAATCGAGATGTTGAAGCGAAAAGTAGTAGATCGGATACAAATTTTGGAAATCCCATTGTGATATTTGTAGTCCAGTATCAATGTTTTGATCACGACCCATATAAGACCACAACCGATGATACACTCTACCTATTTGATTCCTACCGTAATCGAGAATAAGATTTTCAGCAGGCTTTTGCTGATTACTTATTCGCAATGATACCTCACTGACACCACATTGATCAAATATCATATGACTACGCACTTTTAAACTATCATTAATATCTGCTGCATCTTTTTATGTTCAATCTAAATTTTGAAACGCAACAAAGATATGTCTTGGCACAGAAACGTTTTCTGTTAGCGCGATCTGCCAAGTAAAAACACCACCAACAGTACTATTTGTAGTAGCGGTTGTAATATCCGACCATGACAACAGTGATTTTCCTCCATGTTCCATAAAAGATAGCAGCTGCGTTTCAACAGTCAACGATGGAGTCATAATTGACATCCACAGAGCTAGCTTTGATAGTCTTATTCTACCATCAACAACAGGCTCAGCAGCACGCCAAAGAGCATAATCATCAGTTTGTCTTCGCATAAGTACCACAGTATGACTAGCTCAAAAGATAACTATTCTGATATCTCGGCAAAATCCAAATATATGAGACAACTGAATCTCACACGAAAATCTACCAATGGCATTTATCAGCTCTTTTCGTGCTGCAAATCCTGGATTGTAAGTATCAAATTTTTTAACAACAACAGCTTCAGCATCAACATCATCAGCAACAGCTAAAACTTTCTTTGGTCGTCTTACATCTAATTCAATATGATTAGCATGACAAGTGCGATCAGCGTGATAAGTAATATCCTTCGCGAACATCATTGAATGACCCGCCTACTTAATAAAATCATCAGAATATCTAGCTATACCCATTATTGTGATTGCAACATCAACATCATTATAGATGGATTCGATTCGAGTAGAATTAATTATATACTGCGCGCCACTAAATAACGCCATTATACCATTGTTGACAAATCCAATCGCGGTAGTATCAGGGTTAGGATAAGGATTACCATTAGGTAGTATTAGTTCTCCCTCTACCTCGATGTATGCCTCACAGGGCAAGAAGTATTTTCATGTTTCATCAAATTTTAGCTCAATTCTTGATCTCGTATCTGGGTCAACCGCGTTATACGAAAAATATTGATAATCGCATACAGAATCATTTTTTCGTACAGGAGCATCCACATCAAATGCGTCATCTATTTAATGTTTAAACATTTTATTATATAGTCGTCGATCTAAGTCATAATCTTCTTAGACCAGAACCGGCAACTGATCGCTCCAATGGAGCCAATCGTTGTTTTACTATTTCATTGATTACTTTACTTACCTAAGGTGGCATCTGATTCGTAGACGATAATTTTACTGTTTTTTTTTTCTTCTCACCAACGACATAAGTTTTTCCTTTGCGGCATCAAATGCACCAATAGCAAGATTACAAACCCTTTCTACCAATCTTATCACCGAGAACTCCAATAGCTTTTGACGCTATTTCTTTACCGATCGGTAAAATCTTTGGAGCAATTCTAGTAAAAAGCCCAGAGACAACATCGCCTAATCCATCACCGTAGGTCAGCTTGTACACAGGCAATCGTGAATTTACGACGTAAACAGGTCTTGCTCTATTCATACTACGATGTACTATCATTTTATTTAAATGCTATTTATCTAATCGGATGACAAAGTCATTAGTCGCTGTAATAATTATCAGTAAGTTCATCGATAAAACTACGATATAGTCCAATATCCATTACACGACCTTGAAATAGTCGTTGACAAATTTCAGCTGCCTCGTTAATTATCTCCGGAGAATTATTTCCACCTCGTTTCCCTCCGATGAGAACCTCTAACCGTGATATATCATCGAGGATACTTCTTGAACATGGTATATTACCACCGTGATACCCAAAACCAGTTTTAGATCCTTCTTCAGAGTCTTCTTCCATCGGAGGATCATCTTGTTTTCGTTTTCGTGGTGTTGAACGTTTTCGTTGAGCTTCTCGTGTTTCTTTTTCTTGTTTTCGTCGTTCCTCTCTTTCATCTGCTATTTTTGTTTTATGTTCAGCATCTATATCTTTAACTGCCTTATCAAATACCTTCCAATCTAAATCCTTCTTAACTTGTGTTAGGTTGTGTTTAACTTTATGAACTGCATGAATCCATTTATTAAAAGTACTATATTCTTCTTTTCGTCCTGATTTTAAATATTTATCTCTGTTAGAAAATTAATTGGCGGTAAAGTTTGCTAAATGACTTGTAGTACTTGTATCGATAAACGCTAGAGCTTCATTAGTAAATCTGTTTCGTAGTTCTTGAACCCTAGCAGCAGTTTTCTTTGGAACAGATATAGGAGTTTTCTCATCTGGTTTAGATTCTTCTTCAGTTGTTGTAGTTATCGGCTTAAATAACTGTTCAGTATCAACAGTAAAATCTAACTTTTGTTGTTGTCGTCGTTGGAAATTATCTCTGAAAGAATCTCTCACCGGGAGAAATTTCTTGATCGCAGCCAACCGTTCTCTAGTTAATCTAGTTATATGTGCTTCTCCGACGTTCGCCATGAATATTTAATTTTATATAAAATTATATCGTTAATTCGGTTAACAATTTCATTGCCATGTTGCGATTGAAATCCTACGGCTTTTAGCACCGCTGCTCATTATATCCCGTGTGATGTGACCGTATGCACTATGCAACTATGCATTAGTCTTTTCTTCTCTTAAATAGCCGTTGGCGTTACATTGGGTGATGGTGATTTTATTGATGAAAATAATGGGTGTCAGAGTTGAGGGGGGATTAATCTTGTCCCAGAGCTCCAAACACTTTAGCTACGCCTCTCCTCTACCGAATACTTGCTACGACTAAACAGTGGTGCTTCTATTTGCCAATGTTATCGGACAACATTGTAACATAACCCCAATCCAACTTGTTGAGTAAATTGTATTGTATTGGTTGTATTTAATTTAATCGTTCACATGAATCTTAAGACATTCAATGTCAGCTCAGATTATATGCGGTACTTTTATGTCGCGTTGCGTTGCTGTATACTTTAGTTTTTTACCTGGTTCTGGCACAATCGTAACTCTGGATTTTAAATGATTCGAGTGTAGTATAAGTCATCGTCAGCACCAATCTGCTTGGTCCTAAAGATAAGTGAACGCATTAAAAAAAATTCAAACTTTTTGAATGTGGCTGTGTAACCTGAATCAAAAATTCACAAAGGCACTGTCGTTCTTTATGCGGCTGCTCTGTGTTGCTACTCACCGGATGTAAAGCAGATACATTTGCCCATTCAAAATATGTATCGTTATTGTTTTCTACCTGTATCAATGACTGTGGCGGAACGTACTCTGGTGTTGGTATATAACTCGATTCGTGAGCCGCATTTATGGATAAATATGCACTTTAACTAACAAACATCTGTCAAAAATTCATCCTGATCCTACTTAGTTATATTATCCTAAGCCTCGAGACTCTATTAGATTCCTTTATCGATATCATCATTGATAACCTTTGTGTCTTTGCGACTCAGGATTATACGAGTATTACTGTGAATTCGTAGTGTTACGATGCTCAACCCATCCTTGTTACGATTGAGAAGCATAATTAAATTGAGTTAGCAAATGTTTGTCACGCCGATATGTTTCCTGGAATCATATCTGATAGAAGTTGTCGAGCACTGTTTACTGGTTTGTATGCGTGGAATGATAGCCACATAATTTTTAGTTACGACTTTGCTTTTGAAACTTAAATTTAAGTACTTCTAATAGATGTGATATGGCGGCCGCCTTAGTAGCAATAGCATGTGTGATACGACAACAACGCTCTTTTTGACATACATACGCAGAAGCCCCAATAGCAATATTAGCGGATGCAATATGACGTCGATTTTGTTCATCCTTTTCCGCGTGTGGAATAATTTCGTATACCTAATAATGCCGGTGTGTCAGTTTTTCTTGCACCTCTTAACATGTGTATATTACGCCCACGAGCTAATTGTTTTAACTGTTGTACCGTCACAACTTAGTGTAGAGCATCTAACCTAACAGCACAAGACTGTCTGATTCATGCATCTTGCTAGGTATACGTATACCCCACCGTTGAGCGATTTGTCTTACTTCATTCACAGGCGACATGATGATATAAAGGCAAAAGTTAGACATTAGTTGTTAGTTATCTCGAAGAGCACTTTGTAACTGGAACTCTCCGTGATCTTAGTATTGTAGTGGGATGATTTGGCTAAATAGACTATGTGACGTTCTTCATAGCGGCTTCGTATATTTGTTTATGAATTGAGTCTGGTGGAATGCCAAAGCCTCTCTGCTTTACGGCGATGTCTTTTAGCAGTGCGTAGATGGTCCCTAACACTGCTATACCACGGAGAATACTTTTTTTTTTTAAAAAATGATGTCTGGGACATGTTTTTCACGCAGAGAACGCAAGCAGTTAACGAGTTGTTCTATACATTCAGCCGCTCTCAATTGTCATAGATCACAGGTGCTCGACGCGAGCTTGATGTGAAATAAAAAAAAAAAAAAAAAACAATAGTCTATATGATTTATAATTTCTAACCCGATTGCGACCAGGATGTCCATAGCACCTTTATCGTCTGCGCGTCTGATGCTTAACGGATGTTTTCATACTAACACAACACAATATTGCATACAATTTCGGCACGTCTATTTTCCGCAAATAGTGATGTCATTGCTCCTATTTGGTTACTCCCTGATACTTCCGTCAATTACGGTAAAGTTAAGAGTTATATCCCTTTGTCACCTATAAAATCTACCTTCTATGTACATACATGCGTATTTATGCATCCGCCCCTTCGCTGAAAATGGACTTGTCCAGAAACTGGAAATTGATCTCAAGGACGGCCATGGTTGTAATAACTTCGTTAAGCATCAGACACGCAGACGATAAAGGTGTTATGGACACCCTGGTCATAATCGGGTTTGAATTTATAAATCAATGAATGAACTGAGTACTGTTTATTTACTTTTTATCTTGTTTATGGTTTTCGTTACTGAAATCGGCGGGGGGGGGGGGTACAAACAAAGGAGGATATAGAATCAGACTATAGCCACCCACCTGAAACTGATGTGACCATCCAAGGAGTAGGGAGGTGAATTTCTAATGTGAAATCTTTGATGTAAAAAGCTGCAGATTAATGATGACAAAACTAAGGCAATTATGATGACAACACAAAGACTTTCTCATTCACATCCTTTACCTCAAACAAGAAATATCAGCAACACCAACGTTAAATTCAGTCAGTAAGAAACCTAGATGTTACTCTGGGCAGTACTCTCGTACTGCAGCAACACGTTATAAATAAAGTGATCTCTTTCAAGGGTGTTTTAAAAACTCATCTTTTTCGACTGCAAGAACAAACTTAAAGACCTAATAATGATTCCTACCTTAAATATTTTCAGCATTTTTTGTTTTCTAATTTCGTGGTCTTTTGTGGTTTGTATTTTATTTTTAGTCACATCATTATAGATGTTGTAAAGCGCTTATAGCTTCTAGATTAGGCGCTATACTACTACTACTACTACTACTACTACTACTACTACTACTACTACTACTAACAATAATAATAATAATTATTATTATTATTATTATTATTATTATTATTATTATTATTATTATTATTATTGCAGAAATTTTACATCACATGCAAATTCGGAAGGAGCGGGGGGGGGGGGTCATGACATCAGTGTACAACATCGGTTTGAGTGCAACACACCACAGCAGCCGACGGAGATAATTCGATGGTAGTATTCAAACAGCACCATTTTTGTTGCCAGTTTGGGGAGCTATAACCACCGTGTCACCGTAGCTCTAGTCTTGACTAAGACTTCGATTTATTTTCTTTCTTTTCTTAATTTTTGTTGTTGTTGTTATTGTTCGTTTTCTCCGTCTTTTTAAAAAAAAATAGTCATATTGGGCTATTACTATCAAATAATAGAAACTGTACATGTATATTAATAGCTCATTCGACTTATCGCCCCTGGGTAAGCTAAGGGTAGAGAATTTTTCAACTTTTCAATACAGTCGACTCCACTTAACTGCACATCGGTTAACTGCACACTCCAGATACTGCACGTAGTCACGCCGGTCCCGTTTTGTCCCAATGCTCTTCAGTGGGAACCAACTTCGGATAACTTCGGATAACTGCACTTCGCTTAAATGCACACTCCGGATAACAGCACGATGATTTTATTATGCCCGTGGCACATTATTCAATACAATTTTACTCCAGTTAACTGCACAATGTATAGTCATGATCAGTTGTTGCCAGTCCACTGCTGTAGCGCTTCAAATAAGCCGACAATTAAGCCGGTAAATGATACTTTGTAAATAAATGATTGACATGTAAAGGATGCCTTAAGTGGTATATACATGTATATTAAATTTATTTTTCACATATATTTGTGCCTTGCTGATTTAAAGCTGTACTGTACCGTACATCGGTTAACTACACACTCCCGTTAACTGCAGTCTCGTGACGGGCTCGATGGTGTGCAGTTAACCGGAGTCGACTGTAATGTTCGCAGGGTCACAGTCCATTGAACGATACTATATGTCAGGCCTAAAAATGCTGTGTGCTATTATCCGTGTCATACCTAGTCAAACATACCTTTCTTTTCGATTTTTTTTATTATGAATAAAAAAATCGTCAATTTTCTTAAAGTAAGCATTTTTTGTATCCCATGTGAATAATCAGAAATATTGAGAAGGAGAAAAAAACTTCATCATCTGCATGAAATGTAATAGCACATAACCGTGCGACAATTCTGACGCATATTGATTTCATACAGTAAGACTGGCCTGCTTGCTTTTTTGACACTCGACAACAACAAAGTAGTCATTCTTTGGGGGTCAACAAGACGGCAAAACTAAGGGATAATACATAAGGTCTAATATTTTGTTTTGAATGATTTCTTTTTCTAAAGCGTTCGATATTACACCTGAGAAAGTTAACATCAGGGTAATTTCATGCTTACTGTTGCCTAAGTTATTTGATATCCATATATTTCTTCATATGAAAATGTTAGTAATTCTTCACCTGTAAATGAAATTATCGATTTAAATGCATATCAATGAAAGGTAAGCACTTTTCTAAAATTAGTAACGTGGGTATAGTTTACTGTCATGGCGTCTATTTGAACGGATAGTTTCCTACCAGGTAATGTACAGAAAGTATTTGCAATCTGGAACCTATAACGAAAAATATGAAATGTTCATATATTGGGCCAGATAACCTGTAAATTGTAATATAGATATGCCCAAAATATCAAGAGATTATGGGTATTTTGTCCTTGTTTACCTATTTTAAAAATCCAGGAATGTCTGCTGTATTGTTTTAACGTAATAATAACAATACCATAGTTGTAATTATGCCATTTGTAATGGTGATAAACATTTTGTTCACCAGTAGTTACTTGATTTTCTTAAGTGTCAAAACTGCCCAGCAAACCTTCTTTTAAATGTGGAACCCATACATGTGGAGCCTCTCAACCAGAACCAAAAGTTGTGTATAGTTTCGACTGGGACTCTGGATCATTTTCAATATAGTTGTTAGTATTCCAAACCCTAGGATTAATATAATCCCTATTGCTTTTTAAACTTTTGAGTTTTCAGTCAACAATAATAACCATATCCATATACAATGGATTCTCGTTAATCCGTAAACATTCGTGAATCCGTCCCAGTGAATATGTCCAGATTAATGAGTTTTTTGGATAATTTGAATCATGCAGACGTATATTGTACAATGTAATCATATTGTATACATGTACATGCATTTGGTAGCTATACATGTTTATTCAGTATTGATTGTAATATATTAATTAATAAATCTATTGACATTTCTTTATTATAGCATGCACTTGTACATAAATATGATTTTAACTGATTACTGGAAACTCTTATGCATGCAACTCATCTACAAATGTCAAACTAATATCTAATGGTTAAATGCATTACTGTATACTAATAAAATGCAGTTGTTTTTATAAGTTGTATTTTACATCTGCTAATTAACCAATAACTGATGTTACTTTTATTCTCAAATGAAGCCCTACAAAGTCCAAAGCTTAAATCAATCAACTGTATCTGTACAACGATCAACAAACTGTAATTGTTACATACAGTTGGTAAACAACAAAAACAAACCTTAACGGCACTCATAATTTATTAATCTTATATTATATTCAAAGTGTGAATGATTTGATCCAAGTATAATTATTAACACCATTGGCAAGTAGAAAAAACATATTGTTTATTATGTTACAGGTTACAGTACAGCTATGCTTCTTTAAGCTTTTCCACACATGATTACATGATCAATTTATAACTTTAATGTGCCATATAACAGAGGTTCGAAATCTACTTTATAAAGCTTGCCACTTTTTTTCCAGATTAATTACAAAATGGATGAGTGCATACCGCCAGTGAGAGTTAAAATATGTATTTTTGGTGGCCCTTTGTATGCCATACAAAACACCTTGCTGCATACATGCTGTAGGTTGCCAATCATCCCTACCTTAGAATTTGACCAGAGACTGATACATTGACACCACTCGAAGTCAGAATAGATCATTTGTTATCTGACTGACTGTATTTTTATGTAAATTTCCTCGAATTTGATAGATTACTCCCAGATGAACAAGGCATGTTTTTATAATAAATTTACACTTTGGTCCCCTATTTTGATTTTTGTATCCTGAACAGAGATTTCTGGATTAATAAAGCAAATTAACTTTTAGGTATTCCATTCCCATTGAACTATGTCTGCATAGCAAGGTTTCCTGATAATGGAATCTGAAATAATGAGTCTCTCTCTCACTCTCTCTCTCTCTCTCTCTCTCTCTCTCTCTCTCTCTCTCACACACACACACACACACACATATATACCGGTGTGTGTCTGTGTGCACAAATATATATAAATAAGTTTTTCAATCAATATTAGTGTGATAACTATATATTACAAAATCTTAGTTTCAGTCAATCCAAACAGCTTCTGACTTCAGGTGAAGTTGAAATTGTTTCACTCATAGCAAACTATTTGAGAACACTTAGACTAAATCAAGGAGCAAGGTGAATCTGCTATATTCTACATGACTGGTTTAAGAGCATTACGATACCATGACATCAAAAATGACCTTGGATGCAGCATAAGATATACATTTGGGATTAGAGACAACTCAGATCAAATTTGGTCCACATTTGGAATATTTTTTGACTCTATTGAGATTCAACTCAGCTACATACACTTTAATAGTTGGACTAAAAGATGGTTCTGATATAATTGCCCTAATTCCATTGTTGATCTATAATTGATTTTGGCCGTAGCAAGCATTTTGCTACTTATGAGTAAATTGCTAGCTGAAAAATAAAGTATGATGGGTTTCTTTTGAATAATAATATTCTGTATTCCATTTTAATCACTTTACTGGTGGACACAAAACATAGTGGATTTTTTGAAAATATTACAACTATTGAAATACTGCTACGATTGAAAACAGGTAATTCTGAGATCTGATGTTTGCAGTAATTAAGAAAGAGACCTTGCTTGACATACATGTCGAAACAAGAATTGATATAATACTTACCCAATGTAAGCTACATTAATCATCAACAATTTTGAATAAATATTAGTTGTTTGCCTTTTTATTCTTTAAGTTGAGAAATAAACTGCTACAGCTACTTTATCAAAGGTATTATGCACTCATTCCTGTTAGATTAAAAACAAAAAACAAAAAGAAACTATTGCCAACAGCCACTTGCCTTTTGCACATTAAAAAGAGGTGACTGATTCAGATGGTTTGAGTACTGATAATATACCATCATGAATTAAATATCCATACTTATTCATTATGTATGTTTTAAGTACTGATAATATATCATCATAATATATCATCATAAATTAAATATTCCATACTTATTCGTTATGTATATTTTAAATACTTGATGCATCATTCAAAGAACACTTGAAGCTTTCCTGTTGTTTTTTCTCTTATCTACTTGGTTTGATTTGAAGGTTAAACTTCTGGTGTGACATGAAGTGAAATTTGTTACATTCAGTTTTGATTGGTAGTTATTGTTCTTTCAAGTCCATAGTAAAATAATGACCACCTTGGACACTGCCCTGCAATACTGTTGAATTATTACTGATGACATCTGAGAGTGTTAGGTCCATTAAATTTTTCCGAGTTGTTTTTGTTGCCAAAATTCTGTTCAAAATCTTAGTTTGAAGCCATTTAAACAAAACACTTTGGTTACTTTGTGAAATCAGATTAAAAAAAGCCTTTTCCATTCATTCTCTTCTAGTTCTGTATTCCATGAGTTTTGTAAATTCTTTTACAGCCTTTTTTATCCATTAATACTATTGAGAGAGATGGGTGTAAAGGTACTGTATATTAAAATTTATGCATCAAATTTACTTCTGTACATTTTTATATCTTTCATTAGTCCTAGAATTCTAGAAAATTTACATGGAATCTGAATTTATTACAAAATATGTAAAGATTGATCCATGAACCATCTTTATTTACTAAATCAGAAAATTTCTTTGAAATGATTTTTTTTTTTACAGTACAATAGAATTTCCAATAATAATACTAGGATTCGTCTGTGTTAGAAGGAGCTGGTTTTTTTAAAAATATAAACTTGTTATATAATTGGATGTAAGATAAATATAGATCTATCCAAACTCGTTTAAGCATTTATTAGCTCTTTTAAGAAAATCAATTCCAAATAGGAATTTTTCCCCCCATGTTTGGAGAAAGAGAATGCTTTTCCATTCTTTTGATCCAGGCTGTCTTAATAGAATCCACATAAATATTGATGCTAGTCATTTTAAGGCCACTCTCATGATATATAATCTGTAATAATTAGTTTTATTCTAAGTTTGTCTCATGCCCCATTCCCAAGAAACCTATAAAAAAAAAAGAGTCTAGTTCTTAGAGTGCACCATTGATGGATTTAATAAACTCATTAGTTAATATGTTTTGGAGGGGGATACATTTATTAAACTCATTAATTGGTAAGCATGTTTTGATAGTGCCAAATTTTAACAACTGTAACTTTACCAAAAGGGGTTAGTGATTTTTTTGACCACTGTAGAATTAAAGTTTTAATTTCCCTGATTTTGTTATCATAATTTAATTTACCCTTATTGTTTAGCTCTGTGGAAAGTCTTATGCCAAGGTAAATAAATTCAGATTAATCCTAATCTCAGTGGTATTCTGAACAATATTTAATAGTATAACATATTCTACTTCCAATCCAGCCGGCAGTATTTTATGCTAAGCTTTGAAAAGTTAAAGCAATGGTGAATGAGTTCCAATTATTATAGTAACTATTCAGGTCCAGTATGAGTGAGTACTGTGTCATCTAAATACTGTCAGATAATATACTTTGTATGATGTACTTTTATTCCTATAATATTTGTTGTTTGATTTTATTTTATATCATGTGAGCTAATATCTCTGCACACAGTAGGAAAAAATATGGAGAGAAGGGATCACCTTGTCTGCAACCTCTCCTAATGTCAAACTACACTGAACATTGTCCATTTATTAGAATGCATTATTTAATATTATTGTAAAACAGCTTCATCGTCATCAAAAACAAATATTCTAACACTTGATCAATGAAAGGACATGTGATAGAATCAAAAGCATTTTCAAAGTCAGCTAAGAAAAGGAGTCCAGGTATGTTATATCGTTTTGTAGATAACACGAAATCATATACATGTATGGTACGAAGATTTCCTCCCATATGCATGCATCTTTCCTTGATAAAGCTTTTTTTTAATCATTTTTTTTAATTGCTAGAAGAACCAGCTTTAGTCTATTTGAAATAATTGCTGATACAGTTGTGTAAGTTACATTATTTTAAGAGATGTCTCCATTTCTTGAGATACTGTTTTGGTTTGCCTCCTTTTGGAAGGTACATTATTACATCATTTTTGGAATTGATGGTAGCTTCCCAGATTGATATAAAAAATGAATTGCCTTTACATATTATGGACTGATTTCTATCCCAAAAAACTGTAAAAACTCTAGCTAAACACATCTGATCCTGGGTTTTTACTTTTTGCCATGTATTTTGGCTTTGAAGTGGCTTCAGACATAGTTGCGGGACAATTCAAAGATTGTTTTTGTGTACTAATTTAGGAATATCCCTAATTAGGTTAGGGCCTTGTGTATTATTCCAAGTAAATATATAGTTTTGTTCTAATATATCAAGAAATATTGTATTACCAGTATGGTCTTTTGTTTTTCTGTTTATAGTGAATTGGAAATTATTTATTTAGTTGAATAGTCCACCCCTCTAAAATCTGATGAAAAGGAATTGAAAACATTGTCCCAAGTTGATTGTATGTTATTAACACATTTCTTAATAAAGCAGGCATCTTGAAGAAGTTAAATTGAGTATTTCTTTTCGATAGTTCAGGATGTCCATTCTTTTAGCTGCATCCCTTAATCCCTGTCAATTCAAAGTTACACTTATTAATTTGTCATGCATGTAATAACAGAGACAAATGTTTGTACTATATAACATTTAGAGGTAGACCAACAAATTGCAGAGAAGATGTTAAGTTAAGCATTCTGCACACACACACACACACACACACAAATATATATATATATATATATATATATATATATATATATATATATATATATATACCTTCATGCAATGTTATGCTTATAGCAAGGAGGTTGCTGAAAATTGAGGGGGTTATTGGATAAAAACTATGGGAAAAGATGAAGAAAAATACAACAATGTAACATTTGAATGGTAAATGAGGGAAGGATGAAAGACGATAATGTGCTGTTGAGGAAAATTATGCAAGTTTATTGTTACTGTCATTATTATGCATATGTGCACAGGTTTCCACACTGACATCACAGGTTTCCACACTGACATCACAGGCTGACATACACTATGTTGGGCAGTTTACAGAAATTCTTTTTCCATAGATTTGTTCAGTCAGAGAAGGGATTATAAAATTGTTTATTTGTTTTCTACTAAAAGTTCAAGATAAACTATTATCTTGATTTTATAAATAAATACATGACAGTTTTATTTTTTTGGAATATATGTTGAGATTTGACTATCATTCATCACAAGTTGTAGTCCTTATATTACCCATTCCGGTATGTCGTTCAACCTGATCGATCATGTATGAAATATCACTTGCAAATTGAAAAGACAGTTAATTATATATCTCTTGCTTTAAGTCCTAATTTTTTTTTTAGTTTATTGAGTACTCAGAAGCATAATTTAAATCAACCATGATCATAGTTTCTCTAATATATACAGGTATTTTTTGAAAAAATATGCTGTCATAACTTGTATTTTTCATGTCTGTTACTACAGTGTATTTTAAAGGTGGAAGGATTTACAAAAGAGTTATGTATACATCGGCCCTACTATATGCATGATGTTTTATCATAATTTGTTATGCACTTTGAATACAAATTGCCTCTTTAACATTGGACGAATACATATTGATGACTGATTAAAAGTGAGAGAGGGGCTACTCAAAATTACAGTACCTGTTTATAGCTGAGACAGGCCGTAACTCAACATTTATAGGTATACATCAATGATGTACGAATTTGTAAGGCTAAATTTGACATTACTACATATACAATGTATATGGTTTTAATTTGTGTTTGGTTGTGGTGATGGTGTTTGTAATGGTAGTGGTTATTGTAGAAATATCAGTAGTAGCTGTATTTATTGCGATGCTTGAGGGAGGGAGAAAGACATTGTGATAGTCCATTCATCCATTGGGCTACTGCCCAATGTCCCATACTGCTAATTTGCCAATTTAGGGACAATATACTGACCACCAGCAAGAGGTGTATGATATTTAGATATCTAGACTTGTACAGTATTTTGTAGACATAAGAAAATGTTGTTTTATGAAGAATATTTACTTATGACTAATAACAAACAGGGAAATCTAATTTAACATTAAAACTTACGATAAAATATTACGGGCTACTGAATTGGAAATTAGTTACCTGGGTTTTTCCATGTAAATCTTTGGATTGTAGTCTGATTTTAAAATTTGTTTGATCCTGTAAAACATCATAAATAGAGATCATTATCAAGGTGAGATACATGCAGGAGAAAATATATAGAACTGATAAATAGTGTCAATGTTTTTGTGAGATATGATAATAGATTTGTATATGGACCTTAAGAATAAGCTTCTTGTAGCTTGGAAAAAGCTGAAAAGCAGAACTTTCTTCAAAAATGAAGAGAAATTCAGAGAATTTATTCATACATGTATTTAATGTAAAATTCTTGGCAAGTAGCATACAATAATATTTACTTGTAACTTTTATTTGGTTGTTAGATAAAGGATTTTCTTAGCCCTTTTCATAAACAAAGAGATAAATAAGACAAGCTAAAGCAGTGGAACAGGATTTGGGGCAGGGTAAAATAGAAAAACTAAGGATGCCATATGCATCTATATAGCTGGAACATTGATTTTTTCTTCTTCCATTACTTGGCCAGTTATGACTGATTTGACATCTAATCTTTTAAGAAGCCAGATATGGTCAGGTGTTGCTATTTCATGCATTAATGGGGTAAAGAGATTTTTTTATACATTCTGATAACTCTTTATTTGTAGGTATTGCATTTCTGTATATAATTAGATACTAGGAATTGATCTAGTAAACCTCATTTGAAAATCCTGATTGGCTAGTAGCCTTATCAGACTAATGAACTTAACCAAAAATTTGAATTTGTTGTATATGCAATTCCTATCAAGCTTTCCATTTGTAGTCATGACAACATGTAGCCTGTCTATTCTAATGGTCAAAAGGTCAGTGGCCCATTGATATTGGCACATGTTTGACTTTGACAATTATTGATAATTTAGATTAATTTTGTTGCCATTTTGGGGTAAATTGAAAAGAAAACTTGGTTCATAGTACTGCTTCTGATTTTGTACAATAATACATTTGGATTCATACATACATTTTAACAGTGAAAGTATTTTATTTGTTTGTTAGTAAAATGCCATCTTTTCCAGCACATGATAGGCTATAAATGGTGGCATATATATCTGGTAGAGGAAGAACCCATGAAGAAACACCAAGCCATGAAAAGCTACAAGCAAATATTCACACTTGCCTAGATAGGCTGAGCCCATGTAGACAGTGATATTCGTGATATGTCAAGGTGATGTGATATCCATAACATGTAAAGGTGATGAGATATCCATGACATGTCAAGATAATGTGATATCCATGACATGTCAAAGTGAAGTGATATTCATGATATGTCAAGGTGATGTGATATCCATAACATGTAAAGGTGATGAGATATCCATGACATGTCAAGATAATGTGATATCCATGACAGAGATCTCGGAAACGCTTAATTACGCGTATTTGGATGCAAACTTTTGGTCCGGGACGCAGAAAATCACCCATGCACGAGTCCTCCGTACGCACATTTTTTTTTTTTTTTTCTTCTTTTGCGAACAGGAAAGTTTTGCGACACAATAAATATGTTCTAATCACTGTGAAAAATGAGGCAATGCTTTTATTTGAGGTGCTTTTTGCTGACTTTTTTTTAGCAAAGGTCGTCGGCTTACTTTGATGATGTCGCCGCTAAAGGCTCCAGTTGATGGGTCACACAAATACCTGTTTGTTATTGCTGTGGCAACTTCAGATAATTGTAGAACATTGAAACAGATTTGTTTTATTTGTTTAGTATACATCAGTGCTTCAAAGGTAATCAGTTCTCTTTGAAGTGTCAGCAAACGTATTTTTTCTTCTTCCATCTGGTATTTGTTTTTAAATTAGTGTCATCTGCTTGACTGTACTCATTTTACGTTTCCGCCTTCTGCGGATTCGGATTTTAACTAGTCAGTTGCATAAAGTAATAAGGCCAGATATCATCATTAGCGGATTATGATATAACAGTGCACTGTTAGGGTGGTTTGTCAGTATGAGACAAGGACTTGTTATTTTAACAATATATTTCAGTACATTGTTTCCTGTCATGGTGCCTTTGACTTTCTCTACTCCAAACGCAAGACTGTATATACGGTTTTTATCAGCCAAAATTGGTGTCGCCACAAATATCACCAGTTTTGTCACCAAAACGGAAAACAGAATCGCAGTTTACTACATCAGCGAAGCCCCGTGATCCTGTAATTGATTTCATTTCCGATTGTAGCTGTCTAAATATTGCATGCGAACTCGAAACCAAGACACATCGAGACTTGAACAAAATGCCATTTGCAAATCTAAACAAGTATTTTGGGGTTAAACGAAAAAATGATGAAGATTTAAATGAGATTCAGAACTGTGCTAAAGTTGCTAGAACTGTTAGTTCGGATGCGACAAAGCCAAGCATCAGAAAATTTTGCGAAACGCGACATAGACGAAAGTGAACAATATTGTAGTTCAGAATATATTTGTACATGATATAGATTTTAATACATACTGTTTTAAAGAATAATAAATAATTGCAAAGAAATACATGTAAAACTGATAAAAGTTTTGTATTTGTTTATTCCGGGCATTTTAATGGCCATTTAGTCGCTCCAGAATGTTTCTGGGCATTGCAACTTTTGCTGGTGGGACTGCAACTTTTGCAGGTGGGACTCCTATTTTTACCAAATTAGGAGTCCTGGACTCCTAGTTTTAAAATCCTAGTGAGAACTCTGCATGACATGTCAAAGTGAAGTGATATTCATGATATGTCAAGGTGATGAGATATCCATGATATGTCAAGGTGATGAGATATCCATGATATGTGAAAATGATGAGATATTCATGATGTGTCAAGGTGATGAGATCTTCATGATATGTCAAGGTGATGTGATATTTATGATATGTTAAGGTTTTGAGAATTTCATGATATGTCAAGGTGATGAGATATTCATGATATGTTAAGGTTATGAGATTTTCATATGTCAAGATGATGAGATATTCATGATATGTTAAGGTTATGAGATTTTCATATGTCAAAATGATGAGATATTCATGATGTGTCAAGGTGATGAGATCTTCATGATATGTCAAGGTGATGTGATATTCATGATATGTTAAGGTTTTGAGAATTTCATGATATGTCAAGGTGATGAGATATTCATGATATGTTAAGGTTATGAGATTTTCATATGTCAAGATGATGAGATATGCATGATATGTCAAAGTGAGCATCTAAGACCACTCTGTCATCCATAGCCTCAACAGTTTGAGTATTCGGTGTTGTACTATAGTACAGCTGGATACATACAAAGCTTTACTTTGTCATTTATATCTCTTTACTTTTTCAGATAAAGAAAGGAAAAATATGTCCATAGTCCTCATGATGTTCTTGATTGGTGAAGAGGTAGAGAACACATAGTCGGAATAGAAGACAGCTGCCACAATGAAGAGAAGAAAAGATTGCAGTCTTTGGCTTCAGCTGTTGATCATGCTGGGGACATGGACTTGTTGGGTCAAATGCCAGCAGTGTAAGTCTCCACAAGCTAAATATAAAAAGATTTACTTTACATTATTAGCATACTATGTTTTTTATCATATTTAAAATAAATTAAACAGCCTTTCACAAAACTATTAATATAGATTGCATGAATATTAGTTTGTAAATGTTACATTTAATATTTGAATATGTGTATGCTTATATGTAATGAACAACAGCTGGGTTTGAGAGCATATTATTTAAAAGTACAAAGAAACATGAAATGCATATGCAATATTATTTCACCTAAATTATTATTAAGTAATCCATTATACTTTCAAGCATGCCAAGTATGGGTGACGGTATCCTACTAGGGATTCCCCCAATTATATTTTGGGGTCAAATATGATCCCTTTCTGAATCCATGAATGGAATAGTAATTACTAAATTAAAAAAGATGATAATACTGTTTTTGTAATGATTAGTTTTGTTGGCTGTACTGGTCATAAAGTGGATAACATTATGGGATTTTCTGTTTTATGTCATCTCTTATCTGTTCATCCATTTTAGTACAAGTTTGTTATCAGTTAACTCCTAAATCTTCTGCAGATTTAGTTCTGAAACTTTACATGCACATTTGTTCCATAATTATACATACTCCCCCAAAATGGATGGAGTTTTTACTGAAAACTTCTTTGTCTAATTGGTTTTAAATGAATTTGTGGTGCATATGTGTGGTCCAAAATGGCTGCCATTATATTCACCTTGAAAATGTTGTCCCATCTTCTTCAGAATGACTGTTCATGTCAGCATGGGGTTTTCACTGTAAGACTTTGTATGGGATCTTGTTGGTCTTAGATATGAAATAAAAATGGTGCTGATGTGAGGTTCATTATGACAACCATAGCAGGACTCATGGCACTAATTCATTTTCCATACAGAGATCTCGGAAACGCTTAATTATGCGTATTTGGATGCAAATTTTTTATCTGCGACGCAGAAAATAACTTATGCAGGAGTCCTCCGTTTTTTGTTGGTTTTTTTTGGAGCGGGGTACTTTTTTTTTCTTCTTTTTTTTTTTTGCAAACAGGAAAGTTTCGTGGCACAATAAATATGTTCTAATCACTATGTAAAATGAGGCAATGCTTTTATTTGAGTTTGTTGCTGACTTCCTTGAGCAAAGGTCGCCAGCTTGCTTTGATGATCGTGCATTTGTTATCGAAGGCACCGCTTAATGCTCCAGTTGAAGGACCTAACAAATACCCATTTGGTATTGCTGCGGCAACATCAGATAATTGTAGAACACTGAGACAGATTTGCTTATTTGTTTAGTATATATCAGTGCTTCAAAGGTAATTAGTTTCCTTTGAAGTGTCAGTAAAACTATTTTTTTCTTCCATCTGGTATTTTTTTTTTTTAAATTAGCGTCATCTGCTCGACTGTATTCATTTCACATTTTTGCCTTCAGATGTGTTGGATTTTAAGTCAGTTGCATGGGTTATTTGAATTTAATACAGCATACAGTAATATGGCCAGATATCAGCATAAGCGGATTATGATAAAACATTGCATTGTTGTATCAAGTTCGCTGCTTCCTGTCATTGTGCCTTTGATTTTCTCTACTCCAAACGCAAGACTGTATATACAGTTTTTATCAGCCAAAATTGGTGTCGCCACGAATATCGCCAGATGGTATATTTTATCACCAAAAAGGAAAACAGAATTGCAATTTGCTACATTGGCGAAGCCCCGTGATCCTGTAATTGATTTAATTTCCGATTGTTGCTGTATAAATATTACATGCGAACTCGAAACCAAGACACATTGAGACTTGGACAAAATGCCATTTGCAAATTTGGACAAGTATTTTGGGGTTAGACGAAAAAATAATGAAGATTTAAATGAGATTCAGAACTGTGCTTAAGTTGCTAGAACTGATATAGTGGACTTTTCTGCACATGGCTTTGAAAAGATGTAATGTTTATGCATCAGGCTATGGAAATGAAATACATTATTTTGGAATCTTTCAGTCTGCATTTCAGCTCCCCAAAATTTTTTTAAAAATGTTACCAAAAAGGCACGTTATTGAATATTTACAGAAATGACGTGTTGTTGTGCATAATTATCAGACACGCCGAATAAGCTGATATAGTTGTACATGTCATTGTTATAAAAAATGGAGGAATTAAACTCAATGGCAGCCAACAGTTATTCTAATCTGCAAATTTTTTTAAAAAATTGGGACTGCAACTTTTGCTGGTGGCACTCCTATTTTTACCAAAATGGGAGTCCTGGACTCCTAGTTTTAAAATCCTAGCGAGACCCATGCCATAGTAAACCTATGTAAATACTATGATCATATTAAAAATTCAGTAACTTTAAATACTATGATCATATTAAAAATTCAGTAACTTTAAATACTATGATCATATTAAAAATTCAGTAACTTTAAATACTATGATCATATTAAAAATTCAGTAACTTTAAATACTATGATCATATTAAAAATTCAGTAACTTTAAATACTATGATCATATTAAAAATTCAGTAACTTTAAATACTTTGATCATATTAAAAATTCAGTAACTTTAAATACTTTGATCATATTAAAAATTCAGTAACTTTAAATACTATGATCATATTAAAAATTCAGTAACTTTAAATACTTTGATCATATTAAAAATTCAGTAACTTTAAATACTATGATCATATTAAAAATTCAGTAACTTTAAATACTATGATCATATTAAAAATTCAGTAACTTTAAATACTTTGATCATATTAAAAATTCAGTAACTTTAAATACTATGATCATATTAAAAATTCAGTAACTTTAAATACTTTGATCATATTAAAAATTCAGTAACTTTAAATACTATGATCATATTAAAAATTCAGTAACTTTAAATACTTTGATCATATTAAAAATTCAGTAACTTTAAATACTATGATCATATTAAAAATTCAGTAACTTTAAATACTATGATCATATTAAAAATTCAGTAACTTTAAATACTATGATCATATTAAAAATTCAGTAACTTTAAATACTTTGATCATATTAAAAATTCAGTAACTTTAAATACTATGATCATATTAAAAATTCAGTAACTTTAAATACTATGATCATATTAAAAATTCAGTAACTTTAAATACTATGATCATATTAAAAATTCAGTAACTTTAAATACTATGATCATATTAAAAATTCAGTAACTTTAAATACTATGATCATATTAAAAATTCAGTAACTTTAAATACTTTGATCATATTAAAAATTCAGTAACTTTAAATACTTTGATCATATTAAAAATTCAGTAACTTTAAATACTTTGATCATATTAAAAATTCAGTAACTTTAAATACTTTGATCATATTAAAAATTCAGTAACTTTAAATACTTTGATCATATTAAAAATTCAGTAACTTTAAATACTTTGATCATATTAAAAATTCAGTAACTTTAAATACTATGATCATATTAAAAATTCAGTAACTTTAAATACTTTGATCATATTAAAAATTCAGTAACTTTAAATACTTTGATCATATTAAAAATTCAGTAACTTTAAATACTATGATCATATTAAAAATTCAGTAACTTTAAATACTATGATCATATTAAAAATTCAGTAACTTTAAATACTTTGATCATATTAAAAATTCAGTAACTTTAAATACTTTGATCATATTAAAAATTCAGTAACTTTAAATACTATGATCATATTAAAAATTCAGTAACTTTAAATACTATGATCATATTAAAAATTCAGTAACTTTAAATACTATGATCATATTAAAAATTCAGTAACTTTAAATACTATGATCATATTAAAAATTCAGTAACTTTAAATACTATGATCATATTAAAAATTCAGTAACTTTAAATACTATGATCATATTAAAAATTCAGTAACTTTAAATACTATGATCATATTAAAAATTCAGTAACTTTAAATTTCTGAATGCTCATGATCAAACCTAAATTTATTAGTATAGATGACACCTGGATGTCAGCTTCTGTGTAGAAGAAAGGATACGAGTCGGGTGATGAGCCGTGGCATTTTCTAGACCTAAATGTGTTTGAAACATGTTCTTTCAATTATGCATCATACATGTATAGTCAGGTGCTAATTTTAGTAATGAGTGTTCCAAACTCAAGACTGTTAAAAGACTGACATTCCATCAATAAAACAATGTCTCTTTGTTTTCTTCACTTACAACTAAGATAAGCTCTCAAAATATTCTTTTTGCTAAAACATAACTTACATTATTAACCAATCCTTGTCAGCCAAACCCATATATACTCTATTTTATATTCACCCATTTCCAGGCTGGTTCCCATTTTTCCTTATCATTAGTATCGTGTGTTCTATATCCACCCTTGATTTTCTAAGAATAGTAGTAGGGATGCCGAGTGGTCTAAAGCGCTCTCCGTTATGGATCACTGCCATCTCACCTCTGTCTGCATGAGTTCAAGTCTCGGATTCGGCCAATGTGGGTATGTGAGAAAGCTTGCCAGTAGCTTCTCATGGGTCGGTGGTTCTTTCCTGGGTTTTCCAGGTTCTTCTTCCACCATTAATATTGGCCGCCATGTATAGCCTATATTGTGCTGATAAATGCCGTTAAACCATAAAATAACAACAACAAAAAATAAGAATAGTAGTTAAATACACAAGTAAGCAATGTGCATAGTTCAGCTTGTCAAATATTACATCAGTGAATGTTTAAATATATTCCAAGTTCATGTTCACCAAAAGAGCAATGTTGCATTTCAGGCAACATTTAAAAATTTGAGCTTTATTTAAGAAAATCAGAAAAATATTAAAATAAAGCTGTCTAATAAGAATCATCTTTTTTAATATCACCATTTATCACTCTTCAATTTATTGCTGAAATATATTACCAGCATTGTCATATTTTGTAATTAATAAGTAAAAGGTCAGATGACCATCTATATGTACATGTATTATTACAGGAAAAGATATGTAAATGACAACAATTATTGCAAATTCCTCCCAGAAAACATATGTCCATCAAAATGCAAAATTTTAACTTTCAAAACATTCACTGAAAGAAATTAGTGGATGCAAAGTCATGAGAGTTCATCACCATTAAGCATGGTGGAAGAGACCTAAGTGATCATATCTGAAGAATTAGGTTTCAAAACACAGCTAGGAAATATTATGTTGCTTACTGTAATTACTCTATCTATCTATCTATCTATCTATCTATCTATCTATCTATCTATCTATCTGTCTGTCTGTCTGTCTGTCTGTCTGTCCCTTAGTCTTGCCGACCGTTGGGGCACCACTGATGACCTGACAACAAGCTTCCTCCATTCCAATCTGTTCTCTGATACTCTCACTGTATCACTCAACTTCAGTCCTGTCCACTCTGAGATGTTATCCTCCCATCTTTTCCTTTGTCTTCCTCTCCTTTGCCCTCCCTGCACAGTACCTTACATGATTGTCTTAGCAAGCCCTGTTGATCGTCTGACATGTCCATACCATTTCATTTTGCGCTTCTTCACAATGGTCAGTAGCTCTTCATAGGGCCCAATGGCTTGCTTAATTCTGTTTCCCACTTCCTCATTCGTGACATGATCTCTATATGTAATGCCAAGTAACCTTTGAAAGCATCTCATTTCAACAGCTTGTATCCTCCTTTCGAGATCCGCTGTGAGGGTCCATGATTCACAGGCATATAGGAATACAGATGCAACCAAGGAGCGCATCCATCTGATTTTTGAGCTGACTGAGGTGTTTCTGTCTTTCCAAACTGTCTTCAGCCTTGCCATTGCTATTGTTTTCAGCGCAATCAAGGACAATATTTCTGGTTTCGATCACTCATCTGCCACAATGGCTCCTAAGTACTTGAATCTATTAACTCTTTCCAGTTTTTGGCCACTAATCATGATGTCAGTGCTGATGCCACTGGTGTTGTTGGTGATCAATTTGGTCTTCTCTGCACTGATTTCCATACCAAAAGCAGTAGCTGTCCTGTCCAGTTTTTCCACGAACTGAGCTAGCTCCTCCTCATTTCCTGCAAGGCCATCGATGTCATCAGCAAAGCGCAGATTTGTTATTATTCTGCCTCCAATACTGACAGTTCCTTCATGGTCTTCCAGTGCATCTGTCATGATTCTTTCAAGGAAGCTGTTGAAGAGAGTAGGTGAAAGCAAGCAGCCCTGTCTGACTCCCACATTTGTCCTAAACCAATCTCCTATTTGACCATTGAAGCATACTGCACTGGTGGCCTTGCAATAAAGGCTTTCTATGACTGATCAGTTTAGCATTGATGTTGTACAGCTTCATGGTGGACCAAAGGGCTGCATGCCATACTCTGTCAAACGCCTTCTTAAAGTCTATAAAAACATGATAAAGGTCTTGTTGGTGCTGGAGGTATTTCTCACATAGTATTCTTAGGTTGAAAATCTGTTCAGTTGTGCTTCACCCTGGTCTGAAGCCTGCCTGTTCTTCAGCTATGATTTCCTCTGCCCGTGGCTTCAGTCTGTTTAATATGATTTTTAGCATGACTTTGCTTGGGTGGCATATAAGACTGATCGTACGATACTTCTGACATTGTGGCAAATTGCCTTCTTTTGGGAGAGTTACTATGAGTGAGTCCATGGTGTTGTCCATTCCCATGTCTGCCAGTAATAAAAGTAATTACTCTATAAATGGTTAATTATGTGTCCAGCGGGCATCTTAAATTGCTTTGTTATTGCCACTCCTCCTATATGGATATTGATGTCAGCATGGGGTTAACAAAAAGACAGGCCCTAATACAAAATGGTGTAGATATGAAATCCAATATGCCAGTCTGATATATATAATCACCACACAGTGGCAATCTTGAAAATCTTTTTATGACTTTTCCTTTTAATTTATGGTCATATCATCTCAAGATTTGTACTAGAAGACTCCTCATGATGTCTTGTCAGTCAAAAATGAAAACTGCTGACCTGACATCCATCATAAAAATCTTGTAATTGCTGTTTCTAAATGAAAATATTATCTCTTCTTCTCCCAAATGGATTGTTATATCACCATGGAGTTTTACCAGTAGTCTTTTTATGTTACCTAGTTGGTTCTAACTGAAAATGGTGCCAGTCATGCATCCAGTATGGCTGCCAGAATGACTGTCTTTAAAAATCTTGTCACTGCTCCTCATAATGACATGGGGTTTACATCAAAACACCTAGAGATGTCTGCTTTCCAAAATAAAAATGGTGCCATACTTACAGCAAATAAGTGCACAACAGCAACTAATTTGATAATTTTGTCCTGCTGAAGAATATTGGAGATTATTCAACACTCAATGGTGACAAGGTAGAGTGGTCTCATCTTGAATTACTGGAAATTCTTTTTCCCAGTAGAGTGTTAGACCCTGCAGGATACTCTTGTTTTTGTTGTAATCTTCACTCATAAAAATGAATTGGCTTAAAATAAAATATATTCTTTTTTAATGCAGATAATATGGATGATCCAGCCCGATGTAATTTCTTGAATCCATTGGATATTCAAAGAGATGCAACTATAACAGTCAATGCACGGAGTAACACGGGCAGTACCTCAGGAGTCATTGCATGTCGTCTTACTTTCAAAAGTGTTGACACAGATGCCCTCATCTCAGTGGAGGTCAGGAGTTTTAGTATCAATTCTTGTGGGATTGAGCTCTACATTATAGGAGACAGAACCACTGATAATGTGAGTAGTTAAACATTTATTGTCTTCTTTTTTAAAATATTTTTTTGGTTTCCTTTACAAACTAGCATTTGGATCAGAACATTATCACAACATTTAAGTCTTCTCCCTTACAATATTACACCCAGTTCTTTGATTGGAGAAATTAATGAAGATAGGTTTATATATGGCAACCATTACATTTTTGGCATAATCAGTAAGATTTGTTTTACCTAATTACATCTTGCACTTTCCTGTATATAGATTATGCTTTTCCGGTACATTTTTTTAAAATATTCAAAAGTGAAAGACTGCTACATAAGAATAGAGTAATAGTTAATTTACCAATACTGGACCTACAGGTACTTTCCTAATTTTCTCTTTATAGTAACATTTATATTACCCATTTCCAAGAAAACATGGGTTCCTGTACTTTGAAACTCTGCCTAGTAGATTTAATTATATTGATAATCAAGTTGGTTAGTGGACCAGTCTGTACTTTTAAAGCAAATGGCACCCATCTTAAGTGAAATGGACTTTTATAGTATGACTTGTGGATGAAAATTCTTTTATCAAATGGGTCTTTTTAAACTTCTAGACATATCTGATCAGAAAAATGGCAAGTTCAAACCACTTTAGAACTTTGAAAAGAAGAATATGAGAGTGATTAAACACTTCTTCATGCTCATTGCTTAGACCAACAAACTGATCTCCACCTAACTGCAGAATCTATGGATTTCACAATCTTTCGGTTAAAGTTAAACATGTAGACTAGTTAAAGTGAGTGTAGAATATACATAGTTTATCAGTATGTCTTGTGTTTGTATTCTGGTTTAAATCCACATGGAGTATGCCATTCTTGAGAAGTATTGTTTTGATCTGCTGCATATCTTGGTTAGTAGTTAATCTAAATGTACATTTTTCATAGTTAATTTAGTTATGCCACGTAATATATAGATTACCCTATGCTTTATATGCTCAGCTTTTCTGACACTTATATTAGCAAAAATTATGCTTATATTTCTCCTGGCATGTATTTGGGTAAGCAAGAAAGAAAGAGAGTGTGTGATTGTTATTTCTGTCAATGTGGATCATTGTTATTTCTGTCAATGTGGGTGATTGTTAGTGTGGGTCATTGTAATTTCTGTCAATGTGGGTGATTTGTATTTCTGTCAATGTGGATGATTGTTAGTTCTGTCAATGTGGGTGATTGTTATTTTGGTCAATGTGTGATTGTTAGTTCTGTCAATGTGGATGATTGTTATTTCTGTCAATGTGGGTGATTGTTATTTCTGTCAATGTGGGTCATTGTTATTTCTGTCAATGTGGATGATTGTTAGTTCTGTCAATGTGGGTGATTGTTATTTTGGTCAATGTGGGTCATTGTTATTTCTGTCAATGTGGGTCATTGTTATTTCTGTCAATGTGGGTCATTGTTATTTCTGTCAATGTGGGTGATTTGTATTTCTGTCAATGTTTATGTTATAATGCACGTCTCATCTGTATGTCTTTGTAAAAGGAGTATAACATTAAATGTGCTTTGGAAGACATAATGGTTCCCACTATTCTCAAATTATCATGAAACTTTCTTTTCTGTCAATTGACCGCCATGTATCATTCTGCTATTAGTTTCTGAGAAGTTTTTGAGGCCATTTAATGCTTGTATGTCATCATGCATCTGTATTTATAGCACATGTTAAGAAGAAGAATAAAATGTAAAGGTTTTTCATTCAATTGCTTTATATTCGAAGAAATTCTGTTTAAATACATCTGGACTCCATTGCCTATTAACCATATTACATTCCCAAAATGCACCACTGTTTCTGGTGAACCATTGCAAAGGTAGATTCATCAGTATTTTATAATGTATTTAGTTCTAAAATTTAGTCATCACTTAAATTCTGTGTATAAAACACAATATTGAGACCTTTGTAATGTTGTGTATATGTTACTTTCGGTAATTTAGAGTACATATGCAAATAGGATTACTTGTTCATGATTGTAATTTCTGTCAATGTCAGTGATTGTTATTTCTGTCAATGTGGGTGATTGTTATTTCTGTCAATGTGGGTGATTGTTATTTCTGTCAATGTAGGTGATTGCTATTTCTCTCAATGTGGGTGATTGTTATTTCTGTCAGTGTAGGTGATTGTTATTTCTGTTAGTGTGGGTGATTGTTATTTCTGTCAATGTGGGTGATTGTTATTTCTGTCAATATGGGTGATTGTTATTTCTGTCAATGTGGGTGATTGTTTTTTTCTGTCATTGTAGGTGATTGTTATTTCTGTTGGTGTAGGTGATTGTTATTTCTGTCAATGTGGGTGATTGTTATTTCTGTCAAAATGTGGGTGATTTATATTTATGTCAGTGTGTTTGATTGTTATTTCTGTTAGTATAGGTGATTGTTATTTCTGTCAATGTGGGTGATTGTTATTTCTGTCAATGTGGGTGATTGTTATTTCTGTCAATATGGGTGATTGTTATTTCTGTCAATGTGGGTGATTTATATTTCTGTCAGTGTGTTTGATTGTTATTTCTGTCAATGTGGGTGATTGTTATTTCTGTCAATGTGGGTGATTGTTATTTCTGTCAATGTGGGTGATTGTTATTTCTGTCAATATGGGTGATTGTTATTTCTGTGATTGTTATTTCTGTCAATGTGGGTGATTGTTATTTCTGTCAATGTGGATGATTGTACAAGAAAATGCACTCAAAACTAAGTTATTGTAAATATTGCATACTGGAATATTTCACAAGTCATCATTCTTAACCACACTTAGTCATTTTGTTTAAAATAAATTTCTATTGGACACTTTTGCCACATTGCTTTTAAGAGGGAAATTTGCTTTAGATACCATGGTAGTATAGATCTTTTAAGACTAAGAGGGAAATTTGCTGTAGATACCATGGTAGTATATATCTTTTAAGACTAAGAGGGAAATTTGCTGTAGATACCATGGTAGTATAGACCATTTAAGACTAAACGAAATTTGCTGTATATACCATGGTAGTACAGATCATTTTAATAAGATACTGAATTAAAACAATTTATTTTTTTAATAATTAAATAATGATTGACAAGCACAACCTGGAATGGGATTGTCTGGTGAGTCATTGACCATTAATAAAGAACTAACAGTTGGTGGGACCTATACAAAATCTTGTAGGACCTGGCATTAGGTCACATGGGCCATAAAATAGAAAGGTTGACACTAGTCATTGGCATAAAATAGAAAGGTTGACACTAGTCATTGGCATAAAATAGAAAGGTTGACACTAGTCATTGGCATAAAATAGAAAGGTTGACACTAGTCATTGGCATAAAATAGAAAGGTTGACACTAGTCATTGGCATAAAATAGAAAGGTTGACATTAGTCATTGGCATAGTGACACACAAAGTTAGGTTGAGGGACATACTAGAAGGTGTTGCTCTGGTTGTACAAAATGTTATAAAGATCTTAACTTGTATATTTTATTTAATTTGCAGTATGTATACAGATGTGCTTCTCGTCCACCCACTATAATCAACCTGAACAGTCAAACAGTCTCTATTGAAACCAAGATTACCAACAGCGCTGATACCTCAAACTACAACTTTGTTCTTGTCCTGACACCAAAGAGAAGTAAGTTTTCCATGATACAAGAGACGCTCTCTTTCATTGAAAAGGTGATCTTATTAAAAAGATGTCCATGCATGATGGGTACAGTGTTTCAAAATATATCATCGTTAAGTTAGGCAATGTGATTAGGTGTATCGTGATAGTAGCAACTAAATGACTGTATACTGTAGTTAGTAGATAGTCTAAGATAGTGTATTTGGTAATTAGTCTAAGATAGTGCATTTGGTAATTAGTCCAAGATAGTGCATTTGGTAATTAGTCTAAGATAGTGCATTTGGTAATTAGTCTAACATAGTGCATTTGGTAATTAGTCTAACATAGTGCATTTGGTAATTAGTCTAACATAGTGCATTTGGTAATTAGTCCAAGATAGTGCATTTGGTAATTAGTCTGAGATAGTGCATTTGGTAATTAGTCTAAGATAGTCTGTTTGGTAATTAGTCTAAGATAGTGCATTTGGTAATTAGTCTAACATAGTGCATTTGGTAATTAGTCTAACATAGTGCATTTGGTAATTAGTCCAAGATAGTGCATTTGGTAATTAGTCTGAGATAGTGCATTTGGTAATTAGTCTAAGATAGTGCATTTGGTAATTAGTCTAAGATAGTGCATTTGGTAATTAGTCTAAGATAGTGCATTTGGTAATTAGTCTAACATAGTGCATTTGGTTGATAGTCTAAGATAGTGTATTTGGTAGATAGTCTAAGATAATGTATTTGGTAGATAGTCTAAGATAGTGTATTTGATAGATAGTCTAACATAGTGCATTTGGTAATTAGTCTAACATAGTGCATTTGGTAATTAGTCTAACATAGTGTATTTGGTAGATATTCTAAGATAGTGCATTTGGTAGATAGTCTAACATAGTGTATTTGGTAATTAGTCTAACATAGTGCATTTGGTAATTAGTCTAACATAGTGTATTTGGTAGATATTCTAACATTGTGCATTTGGTAATTAGTCCAAGATAGTGCATTTGGTAATTAGTCTGAGATAGTGCATTTGGTAATTAGTCTAAGATAGTCTGTTTGGTAATTAGTCTGAGATAGTGCATTTGGTAATTAGTCTAAGATAGTGCATTTGGTAATTAGTCTAACATAGTGCATTTGGTAATTAGTCCAAGATAGTGCATTTGGTAATTAGTCTGAGATAGTGCATTTGGTAATTAGTCTAAGATAGTCTGTTTGGTAATTAGTCTGAGATAGTGCATTTGGTAATTAGTCTAAGATAGTGCATTTGGTAATTAGTCTAAGATAGTGCATTTGGTAATTAGTCTAAGATAGTGCATTTGGTAATTAGTCTAACATAGTGCATTTGGTTGATAGTCTAAGATAGTGTATTTGGTAGATAGTCTAAGATAATGTATTTGGTAGATAGTCTAAGATAGTGTATTTGATAGATAGTCTAACATAGTGCATTTGGTAATTAGTCTAACATAGTGCATTTGGTAATTAGTCTAACATAGTGTATTTGGTAGATATTCTAAGATAGTGCATTTGGTAGATAGCCTGATATAATGTATTTGGTAGTCTAACATAGTGTATTTGTTAGATAGTCTTACTGGATTCCGTAGATAGTCTAACACTGCATTTGGTATAGTATATTGTAACTGCATTTGGTAGATAGTCCAACATACTGAATTTAGTAGACATCCTAATATAGTGCCTTGGGGAGATAGCTTAACACAGTGCATTTGGTAGACAGTATAATATAATGTATTGGGTAGATAGTCTAAGATTGTGAATTTCTTCTAGTATAGTGCATTTAGTAGATAGTATAATGGTGCATTGAGTAGATAGACTAACATAGTGAATTTGAGTAGATGGGCTAACATAGTGAATTTGATAGATAGGCTAACATAGTGAATTTGAGTAGATAGACTAACATAGTGAATTTGAGTAGATGGGCTAACATAGTGAATTTGATAGATAGGCTAACATAGTGAATTTGAGTAGATGGGCTAACATAGTGAATTTGATAGATAGGCTAACATAGTGAATTTGATAGATAGGCTAACATAGTGAATTTGATAGATAGGCTAACATAGTGAATTTGAGTAGATAGACTAACATAGTGAATTTGAGTCGATGGGCTAACAAATTGAATTTGATAGATAGGCTAACATAGTGAATTTGATAGATAGGCTAACATAGTGAATTTGAGTAGATAGACTAACATAGTGAATTTGAGTAGATAGACTAACATAGTGAATTTGATAGATAGGCTAACATAGTGAATTTGATAGATAGGCTAACATAGTGAATTTGATAGATAGGCTAATATAGTGAATTTGATAGATAGGCTAACATAGTGAATTTGAGTAGATAGACTAACATAGTGAATTTGAGTAGATGGGCTAACATAGTGAATTTGAGTAGATGGGCTAACATAGTGAATTTGAGTAGATGGGCTAACATAGTGAATTTGAGTAGATGGGTTAACATAGTGAATTTGAGTAGATAGGCTAACATAGTGAATTTGAGTAGATAGGCTAACATAGTGAATTTGATAGATAGGCTAACAGTGCATTTGGTAGATATTCTCACATAGTGCATTTGGTTGATATTCTCACATAGTGCATTTGGTAGATATTCTTATAGTACATTGAGTCGATAATCCAACAGCGAATTTGGTGGCTAGTCTAAGAGTGCATTTTTCAGATAATCTAAAATAGTGATTTTGTTGGATAGTCTAACGTTGCATTTGGTTGATATTCTCACATAGTGCATTTGGTAGATATTCTCACATAGTGTGTTTGGTAGATCATCTAATATTGTTACTAATTTTGCAATGCATTAACATATATAATGCTGTTGGATTGTTATTGAAAGTTATATACATGTACATGGTTCATATAGCTTTGAAAAACCTTTGAATTTGAGGGGCTGCTTTATAAACTACTTGAATTTTACCCAAAACTCTGAATTTATTCCAGGGAATAAAATGTTAAAATTAAAATATATATATATATATATATATATATATATATATATATATATATATATATATATATAACTTTACTAAATTCTGAATGTTTTAATATTTTTTATAAATAAATTAGATAACATTGAGTGGCTCAGTTGATAAACAGCATATGTTACCAGATGAAGTTACATCCCCTGTCTGTAATGGTATAATAATTATTTCTATTTGCTTACATTGTGATAAACATGTAATATAAAGAAAAAATGTAATTTCCACAAGAAAAATGTACTTCAAAGCTTTCAGAAAGACATTCAGTGAAAATACTCAATACGAACTCTGCATATTGCTTTCATGTCATTAACTGTATTCAGTTGAAAATAAGACATTGTTTTTATATGCTTAACATGCATATTCTCTGTTGACAGTCTTGTTGATATTAGTAGAAAGCATTGTTGACATTGCTCTGTTCAAATAAAAAGCATTTTTAGGATTTTTTTTCAAGAGTGGGTGGACGACTCTCTCTCTCTCTCTCTCTCTCTCTCTCTCTCTCTCTCTATATATATATATATATATATATATATATATATATATATATATATACACACTGTATACTGTACACAGGATGCCCATTACCATATTCACTTGTAGTGTGTGCTTAAATAATTATTATAAGTGTTATTACTTTAGGTCTTAAACTGTGTAATAGAGAATGGCAAAACCATCAAGTTTTATAAAATCAAAATTTATTTCTCTAAGTTACAAAGTGAAAACTTAAGAAACTAAGTTTTGTGAATTAAATTTAAAAAATCCTAAATGTCCTATCCCAAGGCTAACAGTATAGAATGTTTTAAACGAATTCTACTAGTTATGAATGTCCTGATGTACCAATAGTCTTGAATGTCCAGATATTCTGATAATGCAATCCACACTGTCTTTGAATCAAATTGAATTTTTCAAGCTATTCTTTTCATTATGGCATCTTTGATATTGTATTGATGTTTTGCATCATTTTTTTTTTCTTATGGCAATATTGTGTTTTGTGAGGTACATGTACATGGCATTCCATCCTCCTTAACAAATTTAGTTTCATTCACTGCTGAATGTGAACCATACCAAGAATGTGTTCCTTTCAGTAGTATGTATTATTGCACTGTATTTAGGTTTCAGTTGTTAAATCAACAATATTCACAGAAGCATTAATGCAGAATATATTTTCCAGCATTTAGAATTTGTGTACATATATCAAATTGATTCCATTATATATGATGTCAAAGTAAATTATGATTGTCTCATATAATTAAAAAAATGTGATATTATATTTATTATGATTATAATGTTATTAAGACATTTCTATTCCATATGCATTTCAGTCAAAATTGGATTTAAATTAAATGTTATTGTAGTTAGTAAAAGGAAAGATGTTATGCATTGGCTATGCTAAATTGAAATCATCGTTAATGTTCCATTCATGTTTTTTTAAATATATATATGCCCACCTTTTGGTGGAGCATGTTCACTTGACTATGTTTCCAATTTTTCTTTCGGCACAATTACTTGAGTTGTCCAGCATCTGTGATCACTAAACTTTGTGGATGCTTTAACATGGGGTAAGGCAGAACCCTATTGCATGCTGGGGCCAAAAGCTGAAAGGTCATGGTCACTGACTTAAAGAAAAGAACAGTTATTTCTGCACAATAACTTGAGTTCTCTAAAATCATCAGTTACCATACTTTGTACTGTCATGTAAATGACCTGCATTTGCGGTATGAAAAAAGTATATTCTGATTCAAAATGTATATGCTATTGGTCAGTTATTCCCATTCTGTGGGTCATGGACCACTGGGGGGGCTGAAGGATTACTCCAAAAAGAGTCAATGAATAGACTGACTAAAGATGTCTTTCACATATATACATTTTTCAGATTTATATAATTTCTGTTTTGACAAATACAATGTTAATTCATTTACAGAGGATACTGAGTTCATAATAGTTTTTTTGTCATTATGTATTTTCTTAATTAACAAAGCCTAAAAGTCCATATGTGGAGGTCCACTACATTTTGGGAAGTTAAGAAGGGGTCCTCATACTCAAAATGGTAACCAGTGGTCGAAGTCACTGTGACTGAAAGAAGAAAACTGAATTCCCACAAAATCATTTGCTCTACATCAAAGTCCAGAACCATAATTTCTTGATGGTTTGAACATGAAGTAAAGAAGAAGCCTTTTGATTCGGGTCATTTGGAAACAGCCACCGTAACTGAAGAAAAATGGTTTCTGTGCAATAATTTCAGTTACATGTATTTACATAAAAGTCTGGAATTTTTAAAAAGGTCTAAAATTTGAAAAATGCTTTTCTGGGTCTTGAAAATGTTGGAAATTTTTTTTTAATGGCAGACAAGTCCTGAAACAGTCTTAAATTTTTGTTATTACCACCATTGTAGAAACCAGTTAAATGATGTATTTGGGAAAAGTTTTAAAATACGATTTCTGAGCTCTGCAGAATATCATTTGGAGGGTGGAGGTGGAATTTTTTTAACATTTTTGGCTGGAACCCTGATAAAATGTCATTTACGATAATATTGGTAATGATTACAAAAATAATTTGTGGTGCTAAAGACCTTGTGTTTATATCCAAAATTTTGCATGAACAAATGAAAATGTTAAAAATTCCATTCTTGAAACAAGAAGTACCAGTAATCATTTTAATTGCTGAAATATTTTTTTGTGAAACAAAAATGTACACAAACATTCCAAAATGTGTGAAGAAATTTTTTCATCTATTTAGCTCTATAAGCGACTGAACCAGAAGAACTTATGGGATTGTGTGTTGTCATTGATCCATAGTCTGTCTGTCTGTTTGTTGTCTCTACTCCACCTAACATAAACTTTACATATTCATTCCATAGTCTGTCTGTCTGTTTGTTGTCTCTACTCCACCTAACATAAACTTTACATATTCATTCCATAGTCTGTCTGTCTGTTTGTTGTCTCTACTCCACCTAACATAAACTTTAAATATTCATTCCATAGTCTGTCTGTCTGTTTGTTGTCTCTACTCCACCTAACATAAACTTTAAATATTCATTCCATGGTCTAGCTGGTCCTAGATAAAAATGGTGTTGCTTGGACAATTAATAATGTCCCCACAATGGCCATCTTGTAAATCTTATTATCTTCCTTGATTGGATGGTCATATCAACATGGAATTTTCTCTACATGATTTTGTATGATATCTTGTTTTGTATGATGATATCTTGTTTTGTATGATATCTTGTTTGTCCTTGGCAAAAATGGTACTGATCATATATACAGTATGAACACCATGACAACCATCGTAAAATCCTTTTCATGGCTGAATTTTTAACTAAAAGAGCTCTTGTGATGTCAATCTGGTTCTTAATGAAATGGTACTGGTCTGATGTCAGCCATCTTGAAAATCTTCTATTTACCCCCACCTCCCTGACAAATGTTTATATATGGTCTAATTAGTTCTAGATAAAAATGGTGCCAATCCAACATTCAGTATGACCACCATAACAGACATTGTGAAAATCTTGTTATTGCTGATCCTGCTGTATCAACATTGGATTTTCTCCCCAAATGTTTTGATTTCCCCCCAATTTTTTAAATTTCTAGCTGGTCTTAAAGAGATATTGGTACTGTTCTATGTCCAACATGTTCACCATGGCAGTGATCTTAAAAATATTGTAATTACAACTCTGTTTAAACAGAAAGTCATGCTGCCTGTGATATCTAGTTGGACATAAGATAAATAAAAAATGGTACTGATCTGATATCCATTATGTCTGCCTCAGCAGCCATCTTGAAATTCTTGTTATTGCTTCTCCTCCTAAATGGTAAGTCAGATCTTGAAGATATTGTTCTCTCAACTACTACAAATGGATTACTTAATTAACATGGAGTTTTCACGTATAGACTTCTTTCAGTTTTTCCTAATGAAAATGGTGCAAGTCATACATCCAATATGACTGCCATGACAACAATCATAAAAATCTGCCCTGCATCATTATGACATTAGTTTTTTCATCAAAAGACTTCTGAATAAAACATTGTGCCAAGCTGACCTTCAGTATTTATGGTACAACAACTTTAAATTTGAAAATATTATCTCTGAAAAATATCAGAGATGGTTTGAACATTGGACATTTAAAAGGAAGTAATGGTCTTATCTTGAATTCTGGGAAATTCATTTTGTCCAGCATCAGTTGCTTTGAGGGACTCTTGTTATTTATCATATTTATTTATATTTCCTTCTTCAGTTATCAGTGTATTTTAATAGTTAGCTTTTTATCATAAACTAATAAATAAACTATTGATGTTTTTGTAAATTACTTAATTTTATTTAAAGGCGATTCCATTTCATGAATAATTAGAATACATGGGATACCGATAATAGTACCCAGTAACGATCATCCTAAACATGTTCCTTTTTTTTAGAGAGATCTTCAGGCAACCTCTTGTGAGATTTCTCTCAAGCATCACACTGGTTCTCAGTGGCTCTAATCAGAAAACATTGTCTGTCAATGCTCTGCATATTTCGCCACCTTTGTTTTCATCTAATGTCACCTCAAACATTCTTGACAATTGTCAGGTAACGTTCTGGTCATCAGAGCAAGGAAACCACAAGAACATTATAATTTGATCAAACACTTTGTTCTCATCTTTCCCAAGGACACTTCTTGTCACTTGGAATAAACAGTTAAGGTCAGTGGTTGTCAGCTGAGCTATTGATTTGATCAACTAATTTTCTGCTTAGAGCAACTCATAATTTGGTATTAAAACATCACATCATTAGTGGGATGGATTTCCAACTAAAACCTTAAGTTGAAAAAATCTATGAAAGTTATGTGGTAACTTGGTAAGGTGTGGTATCTTTGTCACAGTGATCTGGATCTGTAAACCACTCCACTGGCCTAGTGGTTAAAACGTCTGCCCCGGGAGCAGGAGGTCGTGGGTTTGATCCCCGGCCGAGTCATACCCAAGACTTACAAAAATGGTATTTACAGCTGCCTCGCTTGGCACTCGGCATTAAAAGGTTAGTGTTAGGACTGGTTGACCTGGTGTCAAGATAATGTAACTGGGTGGGACATCATGCTACATGTCTGCGGCATTATACCCCAAAGCTTGACATCACTATAAGCTGCCTCACTGCAGACATCGTAGCAATATGATTGAAAAATTGTTAAAGCTACGTTAAAAATCCTAATCAAACAAACCAACAAAATCTGGATCTGTACAAGGATGGTATTGCACTGTTTGAGATTCATCTGTCAATAATGTTTTATTAGCCATTCAGAAAAATGTCATAATTTGTTTCCCCTTCGTTGATTAAGATTTAATTTGGTAGAAGGTATTTAAATTTAGATATGGGACTTCCAGATGTTCAGTCCAGCAGCACTGTATCATTACCTATTATACTTTGATTTCTTTTACTCTTTGTATATGAGTTGCCTTATTTCCCTCATTTGTTTGTTTGACTTTTTGTATTTTAAAAAACTGGTAGTATTATTTTCAATTGTTTGTTTTAAAAAACTTAAAGCAAATGTTACACAGCCATCAGTGGAAACAAAAAAAAAATGTGTATAAAGGTTTTGTTAGTATGATGAAAACTCTTAGAAGATTTAGATTTCAGAATATACATATAGTTTACGGATGGAGTTGGAATTCTTTCTTTCTTTAATTTTACATCTTTTGGCTTGGGGTTGAGGAACACAATCAGGTCTTCTGTTTTTAATGACTGCATTTGTTTGAGCTTATAACTAATGAGAAACCTCGTATGCATTTATACTTGTCGCCATGTTTAGGCTTTCTTGTGTTGAAAAAAGGTGTTAAACCTGACAGCAACATAATTCTAGATAGTTTTATTCGCATTTGCAAGTAAGCTTTTATGTACATTCACTCTTTGCAGCTACCGTTAATCGATCCTCAGAATCCAGCCAAGTAGCTACAGGTCTTGTAATAGGCATAGTAGGCGGCATCCTTGGACTTATTGCTATTGTTGCTGTCATTGGATGCTGCTGTTTTCGAAAATACCGTAATAGTCGTGCCCATATGTATCATGAGAAAGAGTCCAAGGCCAAATTGGATGAGAATGACGTGACCAGTTATGTTGGCTACACTAATGAAAGCTATAAAAAGGCACCATCAAATGGAAAATTGGATAGCACTCCGTCATCTCATCGGAAGCTCCTCTTGGCACCTTCAGACAGCAGTGAGGATAAATCTGATCTATCCAATGGAAACAAAAACATGAATAGGGCTCTACCACTTCCAGATTCCTACAACAGAAGCCCAACAACAAAAAAAGGTTTAAACTTTGGGGAAAAAAGGGAGCAGAATTTCAACGAAAGACCAGTTGATGTAGATAGACCAAAAAACCCAATGCTGAATGCATTAAAAGAAAACAAAAAGTTCAAAGAGACTTTCAAATCAACAGACGATGATGCTGAGAAAAGAGCAAGGAGTTTTTCATCAGGGTCTAGGAACTCACTTGATAAACTGGGACCAGCTCCTAGTGTACCTGATTCCTTAGAGGAGGACACCATGGGTCAGCCAAAACTTCCTGTTGTAGCTATCTTGCCAAAGACCCAAAAGAACCCTAAAACGGCTATGATTCGTAGAAGGCCCACATCAACATCCTCAGAAGAGTTGGGAAGACTCAGCAAGTCAGCTGAGGACATGGATGACCCTGATATTAAAGTCCTCAGAGATGACACGCCACCCTCACCTACAGAAGTTGTACCCATTCAGGCAAGTACATTTCCATTATATTAGAATTAATGTCTTTAGGATGACAATTAAAAATCATTGTTGTTCTTGTAAACTGTCATGTAACTAAACTTTGATTGTTTTTGCAATGTATTTTTGAGAGAAAGTGCAAGTGATTTTATATGGGGCAGCTACTGCATTTTAAAAAAAAGAATATCTTAATAGAATGGAAATTTGCATTTAAAAAAACGGACAATATAATACCAGTTTTAGCTGACCAAAATTAGGCCAAATAAGCTTATGGTATTGGACGAACATAATTTTGGAGTTGTTTGTTGTACATATATGTCTATTAACAATCATTTGCTACCACTTTGGAAGCTGTATTTTGCATCCAATTTTGATAAAACTTGGATTGTAAGTTTTTGATCAATATCTCATGCAAGAGATTACTACAATGGTCATGCTCTTGATTTTCTTACTATAAATACATGCTTATAAGGTGAGTCCAACTGAAAACTCCATAGACCCACATCTGCCAATACATTATGTGACAGTAGATCTAGGTCTTTGCAGTTTGTTAAGAGTAATCAGTAGAACAAACAACATTGACCACAATTTGCAAACACATTACAGCAGATCAGTATCTTTGTTGTTTGTGGTTTAACTTTACTTATAAGCAAGTGTGGCACTCAGGAGGCCATATTTTTAATATGATTTTGGTCAAACTTTAAATGTAAGTTTATGTCGTCAGTATCATGGTTGAGTTATGAGTGACATTCATATATAAAAATAATGTGATGTTGCATTGTTACCACTTGATCAAAATCTACAACAAATATTTATGTTTTCATTATCTGGGACAAATTCAAAGATGGCTGACATCCACGTATAGTTATGAGATATCTAGCATGAGATTGGCTTAACTTGTTACCCCTTTGGATGCCATTTTTTTAATCTGATTTTCATCCGTATTTGTGATGTGTTTTGACCAGGAATAGGATCCATGCATATTCATGAGTTAATGTTACATCTGATTGGTTGCCTAATCTGGATATTTTACTTCTGATCCAATTTTGTTGTCAAATGTACAGTGTCCTAAAAATCCTAATCCTAAAAATGTTAGAATTATAAAGAAAAATCAAATTCTGGACAAACAAAACATTCCTGGAGTGATGAAGACGGATGAAAAAGGCCAAAAACTCTATTACCTGTTCAGTTAAATGCATTGGTTAATCTCAGATATTTCTCTGGAAAGTGATCTGTACACAATCATAGTGACACATGGACTCGTGACAAAATTAATGAAAGTTTCCAGAATGACATTTCCAGTGTCCAGCTTTCTGACCAACCGTAAAATGTCCTAATTGGAAACAATTTCCTAAGCCAAGCTTCTGTTCAGAGTTCACAAATAATTGAAACCAAAGTCAGCTATTGGTCTTGTCTTTTTCACAAGATTTGCGCTGTGAAATGACCTTGTGGCTTTTGTTGTCAGTATAAAGTATCTTCAACTTGTGTCTTGTAAATAGCAATAAGTTATCTCAGCAGAGTTTGGTTTCCTGGTTAATGAGTTCAGTAATTTTCAACAAGGCTTTAAAAAGAAAAAGCAAAATGGTCCCTTCACAAATTGCAGTATATGCATACCACTATTGCTTTGTGCTGATGCAGAGTCATACAGGATTTATTTTTTATTTAAATATTAAGTTATGTCTTTATGCTTTTTTAAATTTATCATTGTAACAAGCAAAATCTTGACCCTTACAATTTAAATGATTATTCCAAAAGATGTAAATCGCCCCTTGCATATTGTATTGATGAAAATCTGACTTCGGAACTACTTAGTAATAAGAAAATTAAGAAAACGATTGTGTTGAATTTTCTATAAATGTTTAATTGCTACAAAAACTTGTATAAAAAACCATAATAAAAGCTATGTTGGAGTTAACTTGTACAAGGTATGATAATCAGGGGTAGGTGGGGTGGAGATTGGTAACAATTTACTCAGTCAGCTTTAACTGATCATAATAAAACTGATAACAATTCACAGTTTATGATGAATGATATGTAACAAGACCGTGTTGACTTGATGATATGTAACAAGACCGTGTTGACTTGATGATATGTAACAAGACCTTGTTGACTTGATATGTAACAAGACCGTGTTGACTTGATATGTAACAAGACCGTGTTGACTTGATATGTAACAAGACCGTGTTGACTTGATATGTAACAAGACCTTGTTGACTTGATGATATGTAACAAGACCTTGCTGACTTGATGATATGTAACAAGACCTTGTTGACTTGTATTTGTCCCCATCTTTATAAAATAGTTTTCCTCAATTTGCCATATGATCTTTTCAAAGTATAATGAAAAAAACAACAATGGCATTGCAATATGACTATTTAAAATGGTGACATGATGAATGTGATTCAGAGTTTGGACTTAGGCTATTTAGCAGGTCGCACTGACAATTTTACTTCCAACCCTTAAAATGTCATGTGACTAGATAAATTAGTTTTCATTGTGAATTTGCTGGGAGTGGTGTGTGTGTCAATAAACTTACAGTGATAACAGTATACAAAGACAATATGATTTTAGATTTAACATTTACAAATGTCTGAGAGGAGACCTTGGTATTTATTTAAGTTCTTTAGTCTTGCATTATTACTTTGTGTAAAAATGAGATACATGCATATTAAATAGGTATTCTTGTACTGTCTGAGTGGATTCCTACTCTGGAGGTTTCATATATGAAATGATTTGAGTTGCATTTGATATGTAGGCTTTTATTAACAGGGTCTAAATCAGTAGATCTGGGAAGTGAACACTTTCAGCCTTAATTGTGCTAACTTTTACTTAATACCTTCCCACCATTCAGGAAGATTTTGCAATTGCTGCATCAGGTAAGGACTTCCGCTGTTTAATTCCATTTGATAACCTCTCTGTGCCATGTGATTCTGATTTAGTAATATTCTTGACATCACAGGACATTACCTCAGACAAGAGACCTTCTGTTGCAGTACAGTGGCTATCTTCTGCATACCATCCAACAGATGTTCCACATTCACCAAAGGCTAATTGTAATGTTATTTGTTATTGAAGAATAACTGCAGAAGGCGTTCTATAATATTTATTAAATATAAGACACCAATAGGAAAGGGAGTAAAGACTGTCCTGAACGTATAATTCCCATGGAACATAATCCCTAGTGAATGTATAATTCCCATGGAACATAATCCCTGGTGAATGTATAACATAAATCAGCTGTTGTTGTTTATCAGTTCTAATCCAGTGTGAACATCTGATTACTTTTATTGTCAAGTGATATTTCAAAGCTACTTATATTAAGGCTTACATTATACTTATGTGAAACTTTATACTGTATCTGCCGTAACAAGATTTGAAGCAAATTACAAAGTGCAATAGTCAGGTAAAGAGATACTTGTCCAAGGTTTTTGATGTCAACAGTTGGTGCAATGCATTAATCCTAAGCAGACCCACAATAAAAGCAATGGCTGATTCTTTTCAAAGAAAGAAAATGTTAGGTTTTTATATCACAGGATACATGGCAGCCCTATCCAACACTATACATATTTTAAAAGGCCAGTCCATCGGTTCAGATTCTCATAGCTTCAACCTTATCAGATATCTTGAACTGCTGAGACTAAGTCTCTAATGCCTGTGTTTTGTGTGATCTTTAATCAAATGTCCATCAAAACCATTCGTTGAAGCTTGTTTACAAAATTTTACCATTAAGCTCATTTTCATGGCATCTTCAATGAAGGGACAAGCTTCGTGCCATATCTATAAAACAAAGTAGTTCAGCATCAATTAAAAGTAAGTTCTCGCCTTTTCCAGCTGGGTTTCTAGCAACAAAAAACAAAACCCATTTACTTCCCCAGTCTTAGTCATATACAGTGTATGTGATAGGGATGATCAAGATCAACTTGTATGCCCAGTTACTGCTTTAGAATTCTTTTCAGCCACTTCTAAAGGGAGAAGAAAGGGTAGAAAACCTATTTTCCTTCCTCTGAATGGCTTAGCTATTATTTTGGCAGCCATTATTTTTAGGTGGATTGTCCCAGCAATCAAGAGAGATTATCAGTCCCTTATGAAGAGAGCTATTCTAACTTCTTTGTTTTCAAAATATGTGATGAGGGCCTTCTTTTTGCAAACTGCCTTCTCTTTCATCATTTATTCTTTGGTGCACCAGTCCACGAAATGTAGCCCAAGTAGATACCATCTTACAGTAGTGGATATTGCTAAGTCAGTGGGGAGCATTCCATGTTTTTGCTAGTTTATTTAGGCCATCAGACTCCCACCAAGTTTTGCTATGCAGTAGTGACATGTCATCATTTACTGATATTAAAATGTAGTTGGGTGGAGGTAAAACTTTTTAATGATGTTATACCTGTCACTGTTGCCAGATTTTCTCCTCCCATTCCATCCATCTGACTGAGTAGTCTGTGTCTTTGAAAAATGTGGACTTACTGTGCATGGGCCAGTGATGTTAGAACAGACTGGGTCTGTTTTCTTTTTAGAATGACTTTCAGAAATTTCCAAAAGTCACTCATGGAACAGAATGGGACTCTGTGTTCTATTAGAGTTTCAATAATTTGCAAAAATCACTCATGGTACAGACTGCATCTGTATTCTGTTAAAGTGAGTTCCAGTAATTTCAAAACATCACTCTGTAAGAGGATGGACTCTTATCACAGATGAAGGTATTTTCTTATTTTCCCAGAAAGGGTTATTTATGCAATAGCAACAGGTATTACATGATAAAAATTAATCCCGCTGTTATATTTCAATGTACCAAGCTAATTAAATCCCCGTTATATTTCAATGTACCAACCTAATTAAATCCCCCTGTTATATTTCAATGTACCAAGCTAATTAAATCCCCGTTACATTTCAATGTACCAAGCTAATTAAATCCCCCTGTTACATTTCAATGTACCAAGCTAATTAAATCCCTGTTACATTTCAATGTACCAAGCTAATTAAATCCCCATTACATTTCAATGTACCAAGCTAATTAAATCCCCCTGTTACATTTCAATGTACCAAGCTAATTAAATCCCCCTGTTATATTTCAATGTACCAAGCTAATTAAATCCCCCTGTTACATTTCAATGTACCAAGCTAATTAAATCCCCCTGTTACATTTCAATGTACCAAGCTAATTAAATCCCCCTGTTACATTTCAATGTGCCAAGCTAATTAAATCCCCGTTACATTTCAATGTACCAAGCTAATTAAATCCCCGTTATATTTCAATGTACCAAGCTAATTAAATCCCGCTGTTACATTTCAATGTACCAAGCTAATTAAATCCCGCTGTTATATTTCAATGTACCAAGCTAATTAAATCCCGCTGTTACATTTCAATGTACCAAGCTAATTAAATCCCGCTGTTACATTTCAATGTACCAAGCTGCATACATTGAGTAATCGTGAAAAGCAAGTATAGATGGTCATGGTTTAAAAAAAATATCAAACATTTTCTTCCTCAGATTGGGAATTTTAAATTTATTCTTGTTTTGGAAAGATTGAATCTTGTAAAAAAAAAAACAACAACTTTTAATTGTTAAATTAAGGTCTTATCAACCTGCCTATTCATGAAAATAGTCTTCTTTTTTCTTTTAGGAATGCTCAAAGACTTCTTCAAATTTGAATAATTTATCGACTTATTTTTTCTAGAATAAAAAGATATGTACAAGTTAAAGCTTAAGAGTTTTTTTCACTTGGTTATTGTATATACATGTACAATATTGCTAGAATTTTGTCATAAAAGTCCCAATATTTACAAAAATCTAGTAGTAGTCCCAGTATCGACAAAAATCTCATAAATGTCCCAATATTGATAAATATCTTGTAAAGTCCAATATTGACAAAAATCCTGTAAGAAAGATAATTCCAGTCCGTTTTATAATTGTTAGCTAATCTAGCTTTTTTATTTTTTGTTAATTGTCATCAGCATCATCATTATCATGGTTCTTTATCTTTGTCTTGCATACCAGCAATGTAAGCTGTCTATATTTTCTCAGGTTAAGGACCCCAACAAAGGGAAGACTAACACTCAACACACCTTAAGGCCTGATAGAGGCCGGAGTCCTAATGTCAGAAAAAAGTCCCAAGGGATTGATGTGGATAGTCCTGAGGTTGGGCGTGACAGAATACGCTCAGTAGATAGAGCCCTGAATGAAAGAGATCGGGAGGAAAACTCTGATGTATACAGTTCTGGACGTTACAACAAGCGAACAAAGCGTTCCAAGTCCTCTTCCAGTTCAAAAGGATTTGGACATAGGCGGAATCGCAGCAAGTCTGTTGAGGATCCGTATAGGCCAAATACACCCACATTTAGCATCGGCTCTGTGGAGGATCTTGAATCACTGCCTCGTAAGTTGGCCAAAATTTTAAAGAATAGGATTGAATTGAAATTAAACCTAAAATGAAAAAGCAAATAGACCTTTCTGAAGATAAAGGGCTGAGAGCTACCATAGCCTTCACAAGCAACTAGATATTATAGATAAAAGTCAGAAATTTAATCACCTTCAGTATTTTGTCTTTGCGATATAAACACGTTATTAAGACAAAACTATAAACTGCCGGTATATATGCTGAGATAAACATCTCATATAAAGTGATAATTTTGTTACATGCATATGAAAACAAAAGACTACAACATATGCGTGCGGAGTTAAAAATCTCATAAAGTAATAAATTTTGTTATATTGAAACATTATTAAGACTGTCAAATTAACGCATGCTGAGAGAAAATCTCATACAGTGATAATTATATTAGATAAAAACAATATTTAGACTGCAAAATTACACATACTGAGAGAAACATATGATATACATTGGTAATTATGCTACTTGAAAACATTAAGACTGCAAAACTGTGCATGCTGAGAGAAAAATTTCATATAAAGTTTTAATTATGCTACATGAAAACATTAATACTGCAAAACTGTGCATGGTGAGAGAAAAATTTCATATAAAGTTTTAATTATGCTACATGAAAACATTAAGACTGCAAAACTGTGCATGGTGAGAGAAAAATTTCATATAAAGTTTTAATTATGCTACTTGAAAACATTAAGACTGCAAAACTGTGCATGGTGAGAGAAAAATTTCATATAAAGTTTTAATTATGCTACATGAAAACATTAAGACTGCAAAACGGTGCATGGTGAGAGAAAAATTTCATATAAAGTTTTAATTATGCTACATGAAAACATTAAGACTGCAAAACTGTGCATGGTGAGAGAAAAATTTCATATAAAGTTTTAATTATGCTACATGAAAACATTAAGACTGCAAAACTGTGCATGGTGAGAGAAAAATTTCATATAAAGTTTTAATTATGCTACATGAAAACATTAAGACTGCAAAACTGCATGGTGAGAGAAAAATTTCATATAAAGTTTTAATTATGCTACATGAAAACATTAAGACTGCAAAACTGTGCATGGTGAGAGAAAAATTTCATATAAAGTTTTAATTATGCTACATGAAAACATTAAGACTGCAAAACTGTGCATGGTGAGAGAAAAATTTCATATAAAGTTTTAATTATGCTACATGAAAACATTAAGACTGCAAAACTGTGCATGGTGAGAGAAAAATTTCATATAAAGTTTTAATTATGCTACATGAAAACATTAAGACTGCAAAACTGTGCATGGTGAGAGAAAAATTTCATATAAAGTTTTAATTATGCTACTTGAAAACATTAATACTGCAAAACTGTGCATGGTGAAAGAAAAATTTCATATAAAGTTTTAATTATGCTACTTGAAAACATTAATACTGCAAAACTGTGCATGGTGAGAGAAAAATTTCATATAAAGTTTTAATTATGCTACATGAAAACATTAATACTGCAAAACTGTGCATGGTGAGAGAAAAATTTCATATAAAGTTTTAATTATGCTACATGAAAACATTAATACTGCAAAACTCTGCATGCTGAGAGAAAAATTTCATATAAAGTTTTAATTATGCTACATGAAAACATTAAGACTGCAAAACTGTGCATGGTGAGAGAAAAATTTCATATAAAGTTTTAATTATGCTACATGAAAACATTAAGACTGCAAAACTGTGCATGGTGAGAGAAAAATTTCATATAAAGTTTTAATTATGCTACATGAAAACATTAATACTGCAAAACTGTGCATGGTGAGAGAAAAATTTCATATAAAGTTTTAATTATGCTACATGAAAACATTAAGACTGCAAAACTGTGCATGGTGAGAGAAAAATTTCATATAAAGTTTTAATTATGCTACATGAAAACATTAAGACTGCAAAACTGTGCATGCTGAGAGAAAAATTTTATATAAAGTTTTAATTATGCTACATGAAAACATTAAGACTGCAAAACTGTGCATGGTGAGAGAAAAATTTCATATAAAGTTTTAATTATGCTACATGAAAACATTAAGACTGCAAAACTGTGCATGGTGAGAGAAAAATTTCATATAAAGTTTTAATTATGCTACATGAAAACATTAAGACTGCAAAACTGTGCATGGTGAGAGAAAAATTTCATATAAAGTTTTAATTATGCTACATGAAAACATTAAGACTGCAAAACTGTGCATGGTGAGAGAAAAATTTCATATAAAGTTTTAATTATGCTACATGAAAACATTAAGACTGCAAAACTGTGCATGGTGAGAGAAAAATTTCATATAAAGTTTTAATTATGCTACATGAAAACATTAAGACTGCAAAACTGTGCATGGTGAGAGAAAAATTTCATATAAAGTTTTAATTATGCTACATGAAAACATTAAGACTGCAAAACTGTGCATGGTGAGAGAAAAATTTTATATAAAGTTTTAATTATGCTACATGAAAACATTAAGACTGCAAAACTGTGCATGGTGAGAGAAAAATTTCATATAAAGTTTTAATTATGCTACATGAAAACATTAAGACTGCAAAACTGTGCATGGTGAGAGAAAAATTTTATATAAAGTTTTAATTATGCTACATGAAAACATTAAGACTGCAAATCTGTGCATGGTGAGAGAAAAATTTCATATAAAGTTTTAATTATGCTACATGAAAACATTAAGACTGCAAAACTGTGCATGGTGAGAGAAAAATTTTATATAAAGTTTTAATTATGCTACATGAAAACATTAAGACTGCAAAACTGTGCATGGTGAGAGAAAAATTTCATATAAAGTTTTAATTATGCTACATGAAAACATTAAGACTGCAAAACTGTGCATGGTGAGAGAAAAATTTCATATAAAGTTTTAATTATGCTACATGAAAACATTAAGACTGCAAAACTGTGCATGGTGAGAGAAAAATTTCATATAAAGTTTTAATTATGCTACATGAAAACATTAAGACTGCAAAACTGTGCATGGTGAGAGAAAAATTTCATATAAAGTTTTAATTATGCTACATGAAAACATTAAGACTGCAAAACTGTGCATGGTGAGAGAAAAATTTCATATAAAGTTTTAATTATGCTACATGAAAACATTAAGACTGCAAAACTGTGCATGGTGAGAGAAAAATTTTATATAAAGTTTTAATTATGCTACATGAAAACATTAAGACTGCAAAACTGTGCATGGTGAGAGAAAAATTTCATATAAAGTTTTAATTATGCTACATGAAAACATTAAGACTGCAAAACTGTGCATGGTGAGAGAAAAATTTCATATAAAGTTTTAATTATGCTACATGAAAACATTAAGACTGCAAAACTGTGCATTTTGAGAGAAAAATTTCATATAAAGTTTTAATTATGCTACATGAAAACATTAAGACTGCAAAACTGTGCATGGTGAGAGAAAAATTTCATATAAAGTTTTAATTATGCTACATGAAAACATTAAGACTGCAAAACTGTGCATGGTGAGAGAAAAATTTCATATAAAGTTTTAATTATGCTACATGAAAACATTAAGACTGCAAAACTGTGCATGCTGAGAGAAAAATTTCATATAAAGTTTTAATTATGCTACATGAAAACATTAAGACTGCAAAACTGTGCATGGTGAGAGAAAAATTTCATATAAAGTTTTAATTATGCTACATGAAAACATTAAGACTGCAAAACTGTGCATGATGAGAGAAAAATTTCATATAAAGTTTTAATTATGCTACTTGAAAACATTAAGACTGCAAAACTGTGCATGGTGAGAGAAAAATTTCATATAAAGTTTTAATTATGCTACTTGAAAACATTAAGACTGCAAAACTGTGCATGCTGAGAGAAAAATTTCATATAAAGTTTTAATTATGCTACATGAAAACATTAATACTGCAAAACTGTGCATGCTGAGAGAAAAATTTCATATAAAGTTTTAATTATGCTACATGAAAACATTAAGACTGCAAAACTGTGCATGCTGAGAGAAAAATTTCATATAAAGTTTTAATTATGCTACATGAAAACATTAAGACTGCAAAACTGTGCATGCTGAGAGAAAAATTTCATATAAAGTTTTAATTATGCTACATGAAAACATTAAGACTGCAAAACTGTGCATGCTGAGAGAAAAATTTCATATAAAGTTTTAATTATGCTACATGAAAACATTAATACTGCAAAACTGTGCATGCTGAGAGAAAAATTTCATATAAAGTTTTAATTATGCTACATGAAAACATTAAGACTGCAAAACTGTGCATGCTGAGAGAAAAATTTCATATAAAGTTTTAATTATGCTACATGAAAACATTAAGACTGCAAAACTGTGCATGGTGAGAGAAAAATTTCATATAAAGTTTTAATTATGCTACATGAAAACATTAAGACTGCAAAACTGTGCATGCTGAGAGAAAAATTTCATATAAAGTTTTAATTATGCTACATGAAAACATTAAGACTGCAAAACTGTGCATGGTGAGAGAAAAATTTTATATAAAGTTTTAATTATGCTACATGAAAACATTAAGACTGCAAAACTGTGCATGGTGAGAGAAAAATTTCATATAAAGTTTTAATTATGCTACATGAAAACATTAAGACTGCAAAACTGTGCATGGTGAGAGAAAAATTTCATATAAAGTTTTAATTATGCTACATGAAAACATTAAGACTGCAAAACTGTGCATGGTGAGAGAAAAATTTCATATAAAGTTTTAATTATGCTACATGAAAACATTAAGACTGCAAAACTGTGCATGGTGAGAGAAAAATTTCATATAAAGTTTTAATTATGCTACATGAAAACATTAAGACTGCAAAACTGTGCATGGTGAGAGAAAAATTTCATATAAAGTTTTAATTATGCTACATGAAAACATTAAGACTGCAAAACTGTGCATGGTGAGAGAAAAATTTCATATAAAGTTTTAATTATGCTACATGAAAACATTAAGACTGCAAAACTGTGCATGGTGAGAGAAAAATTTTATATAAAGTTTTAATTATGCTACATGAAAACATTAAGACTGCAAAACTGTGCATGGTGAGAGAAAAATTTCATATAAAGTTTTAATTATGCTACATGAAAACATTAAGACTGCAAAACTGTGCATGGTGAGAGAAAAATTTCATATAAAGTTTTAATTATGCTACATGAAAACATTAAGACTGCAAAACTGTGCATGCTGAGAGAAAAATTTCATATAAAGTTTTAATTATGCTACATGAAAACATTAAGACTGCAAAACTGTGCATGGTGAGAGAAAAATTTCATATAAAGTTTTAATTATGCTACATGAAAACATTAAGACTGCAAAACTGTGCATGGTGAGAGAAAAATTTCATATAAAGTTTTAATTATGCTACATGAAAACATTAAGACTGCAAAACTGTGCATGCTGAGAGAAAAATTTCATATAAAGTTTTAATTATGCTACTTGAAAACATTAAGACTGCAAAACTGTGCATGGTGAGAGAAAAATTTCATATAAAGTTTTAATTATGCTACTTGAAAACATTAAGACTGCAAAACTGTGCATGCTGAGAGAAAAATTTCATATAAAGTTTTAATTATGCTACATGAAAACATTAATACTGCAAAACTGTGCATGCTGAGAGAAAAATTTCATATAAAGTTTTAATTATGCTACATGAAAACATTAAGACTGCAAAACTGTGCATGCTGAGAGAAAATTTCATATAAAGTTTTAATTATGCTACATGAAAACATTAAGACTGCAAAACTGTGAATGCTGAGAGAAAAATTTCATATAAAGTTTTAATTATGCTACATGAAAACATTAAGACTGCAAAACTGTGCATGCTGAGAGAAAAATTTCATATAAAGTTTTAATTATGCTACATGAAAACATTAATACTGCAAAACTGTGCATGCTGAGAGAAAAATTTCATATAAAGTTTTAATTATGCTACATGAAAACATTAAGACTGCAAAACTGTGCATGCTGAGAGAAAAATTTCATATAAAGTTTTAATTATGCTACATGAAAACATTAAGACTGCAAAACTGTGCATGGTGAGAGAAAAATTTCATATAAAGTTTTAATTATGCTACATGAAAACATTAAGACTGCAAAACTGTGCATGCTGAGAGAAAAATTTCATATAAAGTTTTAATTATGCTACATGAAAACATTAAGACTGCAAAACTGTGCATGGTGAGAGAAAAATTTTATATAAAGTTTTAATTATGCTACATGAAATCATTAAGACTGCAAAACTGTGCATGGTGAGAGAAAAATTTCATATAAAGTTTTAATTATGCTACATGAAAACATTAAGACTGCAAAACTGTGCATGGTGAGAGAAAAATTTCATATAAAGTTTTAATTATGCTACATGAAAACATTAAGACTGCAAAACTGTGCATGGTGAGAGAAAAATTTCATATAAAGTTTTAATTATGCTACATGAAAACATTAAGACTGCAAAACTGTGCATGGTGAGAGAAAAATTTCATATAAAGTTTTAATTATGCTACATGAAAACATTAAGACTGCAAAACTGTGCATGGTGAGAGAAAAATTTCATATAAAGTTTTAATTATGCTACATGAAAACATTAAGACTGCAAAACTGTGCATGGTGAGAGAAAAATTTTATATAAAGTTTTAATTATGCTACATGAAAACATTAAGACTGCAAAACTGTGCATGGTGAGAGAAAAATTTCATATAAAGTTTTAATTATGCTACTTGAAAACATTAAGACTGCAAAACTGTGCATGGTGAGAGAAAAATTTTATATAAAGTTTTAATTATTCTACATGAAAACATTAAGACTGCAAAACTGTGCATGGTGAGAGAAAAATTTCATATAAAGTTTTAATTATGCTACATGAAAACATTAAGACTGCAAAACTGTGCATGGTGAGAGAAAAATTTCATATAAAGTTTTAATTATGCTACATGAAAACATTAAGACTGCAAAACTGTGCATGGTGAGAGAAAAATTTCATATAAAGTTTTAATTATGCTACATGAAAACATTAAGACTGCAAAACTGTGCATGGTGAGAGAAAAATTTCATATAAAGTTTTAATTATGCTACATGAAAACATTAAGACTGCAAAACTGTGCATGGTGAGAGAAAAATTTCATATAAAGTTTTAATTATGCTACATGAAAACATTAAGACTGCAAAACTGTGCATGGTGAGAGAAAAATTTCATATAAAGTTTTAATTATGCTACATGAAAACATTAAGACTGCAAAACTGTGCATGGTGAGAGAAAAATTTCATATAAAGTTTTAATTATGCTACATGAAAACATTAAGACTGCAAAACTGTGCATGGTGAGAGAAAAATTTCATATAAAGTTTTAATTATGCTACATGAAAACATTAAGACTGCAAAACTGTGCATGCTGAGAGAAAAATTTCATATAAAGTTTTAATTATGCTACATGAAAACATTAAGACTGCAAAACTGTGCATGGTGAGAGAAAAATTTCATATAAAGTTTTAATTATGCTACATGAAAACATTAAGACTGCAAAACTGTGCATGGTGAGAGAAAAATTTCATATAAAGTTTTAATTATGCTACATGAAAACATTAAGACTGCAAAACTGTGCATGGTGAGAGAAAAATTTCATATAAAGTTTTAATTATGCTACATGAAAACATTAAGACTGCAAAACTGTGCATGGTGAGAGAAAAATTTCATATAAAGTTTTAATTATGCTACATGAAAACATTAAGACTGCAAAACTGTGCATGGTGAGAGAAAAATTTCATATAAAGTTTTAATTATGCTACATGAAAACATTAAGACTGCAAAACTGTGCATGGTGAGAGAAAAATTTCATATAAAGTTTTAATTATGCTACATGAAAACATTAAGACTGCAAAACTGTGCATGCTGAGAGAAAAATTTCATATAAAGTTTTAATTATGCTACATGAAAACATTAAGACTGCAAAACTGTGCATGGTGAGAGAAAAATTTCATATAAAGTTTTAATTATGCTACATGAAAACATTAAGACTGCAAAACTGTGCATGGTGAGAGAAAAATTTCATATAAAGTTTTAATTATGCTACATGAAAACATTAAGACTGCAAAACTGTGCATGGTGAGAGAAAAATTTCATATAAAGTTTTAATTATGCTACATGAAAACATTAAGACTGCAAAACTGTGCATGGTGAGAGAAAAATTTCATATAAAGTTTTAATTATGCTACATGAAAACATTAAGACTGCAAAACTGTGCATGCTGAGAGAAAAATTTCATATAAAGTTTTAATTATGCTACATGAAAACATTAAGACTGCAAAACTGTGCATGGTGAGAGAAAAATTTCATATAAAGTTTTAATTATGCTACATGAAAACATTAAGACTGCAAAACTGTGCATGGTGAGAGAAAAATTTCATATAAAGTTTTAATTATGCTACATGAAAACATTAAGACTGCAAAACTGTGCATGGTGAGAGAAAAATTTTATATAAAGTTTTAATTATGCTACATGAAAACATTAAGACTGCAAAACTGTGCATGGTGAGAGAAAAATTTCATATAAAGTTTTAATTATGCTACATGAAAACATTAAGACTGCAAAACTGTGCATGGTGAGAGAAAAATTTCATATAAAGTTTTAATTATGCTACATGAAAACATTAAGACTGCAAAACTGTGCATGGTGAGAGAAAAATTTCATATAAAGTTTTAATTATGCTACATGAAAACATTAAGACTGCAAAACTGTGCATGGTGAGAGAAAACTTTCATATAAAGTTTTAATTATGCTACTTGAAAACATTAAGACTGCAAAACTGTGCATGGTGAGAGAAAAATTTTATATAAAGTTTTAATTATGCTACATGAAAACATTAAGACTGCAAAACTGTGCATGGTGAGAGAAAAATTTCATATAAAGTTTTAATTATGCTACATGAAAACATTAAGACTGCAAAACTGTGCATGGTGAGAGAAAAATTTTATATAAAGTTTTAATTATGCTACTTGAAAACATTAAGACTGCAAAACTGTGCATGGTGAGAGAAAAATTTCATATAAAGTTTTAATTATGCTACATGAAAACATTAAGACTGCAAAACTGTGCATGCTGAGAGAAAAATTTCATATAAAGTTTTAATTATGCTACATGAAAACATTAAGACTGCAAAACTCTGCATGGTGAGAGAAAAATTTCATATAAAGTTTTAATTATGCTACATGAAAACATTAAGACTGCAAAACTGTGCATGCTGAGAGAAAAATTTCATATAAAGTTTTAATTATGCTACATGAAAACATTAAGACTGCAAAACTGTGCATGGTGAGAGAAAAATTTCATATAAAGTTTTAATTATGCTACATGAAAACATTAAGACTGCAAAACTGTGCATGCTGAGAGAAAAATTTCATATAAAGTTTTAATTATGCTACATGAAAACATTAAGACTGCAAAACTGTGCATGGTGAGAGAAAAATTTCATATAAAGTTTTAATTATGCTACATGAAAACATTAAGACTGCAAAACTGTGCATGGTGAGAGAAAAATTTCATATAAAGTTTTAATTATGCTACATGAAAACATTAAGACTGCAAAACTGTGCATGCTGAGAGAAAAATTTCATATAAAGTTTTAATTATGCTACATGAAAACATTAAGACTGCAAAACTGTGCATGCTGAGAGAAAAATTTCATATAAAGTTTTAATTATGCTACATGAAAACATTAAGACTGCAAAACTGTGCATGGTGAGAGAAAAATTTCATATAAAGTTTTAATTATGCTACATGAAAACATTAAGACTGCAAAACTGTGCATGGTGAGAGAAAACTTTCATATAAAGTTTTAATTATGCTACTTGAAAACATTAAGACTGCAAAACTGTGCATGGTGAGAGAAAAATTTTATATAAAGTTTTAATTATGCTACATGAAAACATTAAGACTGCAAAACTGTGCATGGTGAGAGAAAAATTTCATATAAAGTTTTAATTATGCTACATGAAAACATTAAGACTGCAAAACTGTGCATGGTGAGAGAAAAATTTTATATAAAGTTTTAATTATGCTACTTGAAAACATTAAGACTGCAAAACTGTGCATGCTGAGAGAAAAATTTCATATAAAGTTTTAATTATGCTACATGAAAACATTAAGACTGCAAAACTGTGCATGGTGAGAGAAAAATTTCATATAAAGTTTTAATTATGCTACATGAAAACATTAAGACTGCAAAACTGTGCATGCTGAGAGAAAAATTTCATATAAAGTTTTAATTATGCTACATGAAAACATTAAGACTGCAAAACTGTGCATGGTGAGAGAAAAATTTCATATAAAGTTTTAATTATGCTACATGAAAACATTAAGACTGCAAAACTGTGCATGCTGAGAGAAAAATTTCATATAAAGTTTTAATTATGCTACATGAAAACATTAAGACTGCAAAACTGTGCATGGTGAGAGAAAAATTTCATATAAAGTTTTAATTATGCTACATGAAAACATTAAGACTGCAAAACTGTGCATGGTGAGAGAAAAATTTCATATAAAGTTTTAATTATGCTACATGAAAACATTAAGACTGCAAAACTGTGCATGGTGAGAGAAAAATTTCATATAAAGTTTTAATTATGCTACATGAAAACATTAAGACTGCAAAACTGTGCATGGTGAGAGAAAAATTTTATATAAAGTTTTAATTATGCTACTTGAAAACATTAAGACTGCAAAACTGTGCATGGTGAGAGAAAAATTTCATATAAAGTTTTAATTATGCTACATGAAAACATTAAGACTGCAAAACTGCATGCTGAGAGAAAAATTTCATATAAAGTTTTAATTATGCTACTTGAAAACATTAAGACTGCAAAACTGTGCATGGTGAGAGAAAAATTTCATATAAAGTTTTAATTATGCTACATGAAAACATTAAGACTGCAAAACTGTGCATGGTGAGAGAAAAATTTCATATAAAGTTTTAATTATGCTACATGAAAACATTAAGACTGCAAAACTGTGCATGGTGAGAGAAAACTTTCATATAAAGTTTTAATTATGCTACATGAAAACATTAAGACTGCAAAACTGTGCATGCTGAGAGAAAAATTTCATATAAAGTTTTAATTATGCTACATGAAAACATTAAGACTGCAAAACTGTGCATGCTGAGAGAAAAATTTCATATAAAGTTTTAATTATGCTACATGAAAACATTAAGACTGCAAAACTGTGCATGCTGAGAGAAAAATTTCATATAAAGTTTTAATTATGCTACATGAAAACATTAAGACTGCAAAACTGTGCATGCTGAGAGAAAAATTTCATATAAAGTTTTAATTATGCTACATGAAAACATTAAGACTGCAAAACTGAGCATGGTGAGAGAAAAATTTCATATAAAGTTTTAATTATGCTACATGAAAACATTAAGACTGCAAAACTGTGCATGCTGAGAGAAAAATTTCATATAAAGTTTTAATTATGCTACATGAAAACATTAAGACTGCAAAACTGTGCATGGTGAGAGAAAAATTTCATATAAAGTTTTAATTATGCTACATGAAAACATTAAGACTGCAAAACTGTGCATGCTGAGAGAAAAATTTCATATAAAGTTTTAATTATGCTACATGAAAACATTAAGACTGCAAAACTGTGCATGGTGAGAGAAAAATTTCATATAAAGTTTTAATTATGCTACATGAAAACATTAAGACTGCAAAACTGTGCATGGTGAGAGAAAAATTTTATATAAAGTTTTAATTATGCTACTTGAAAACATTAAGACTGCAAAACTGTGCATGGTGAGAGAAAAATTTCATATAAAGTTTTAATTATGCTACATGAAAACATTAAGACTGCAAAACTGTGCATGCTGAGAGAAAAATTTCATATAAAGTTTTAATTATGCTACTTGAAAACATTAAGACTGCAAAACTGTGCATGGTGAGAGAAAAATTTCATATAAAGTTTTAATTATGCTACATGAAAACATTAAGACTGCAAAACTGTGCATGGTGAGAGAAAAATTTCATATAAAGTTTTAATTATGCTACATGAAAAGATTAAGACTGCAAAACTGTGCATGGTGAGAGAAAACTTTCATATAAAGTTTTAATTATGCTACATGAAAACATTAAGACTGCAAAACTGTGCATGCTGAGAGAAAAATTTCATATAAAGTTTTAATTATGCTACATGAAAACATTAAGACTGCAAAACTGTGCATGCTGAGAGAAAAATTTCATATAAAGTTTTAATTATGCTACATGAAAACATTAAGACTGCAAAACTGTGCATGCTGAGAGAAAAATTTCATATAAAGTTTTAATTATGCTACATGAAAACATTAAGACTGCAAAACTGTGCATGCTGAGAGAAAAATTTCATATAAAGTTTTAATTATGCTACATGAAAACATTAAGACTGCAAAACTGTGCATGGTGAGAGAAAAATCTTGCATAGTTATAGTTTTGTTTAGGATATTCAGATTTTAGCAGCCTATACCTGATCCCCAACATTGACATTTTAAGTTTGCACTTAAATACTTTTAACAATTTACACGTTTTTGTATTGTGCATCATTATACAATATCACTTAACAGTAAAGTATCTTGGAGCTTTTCCACAAATTATAAATTTACACTGCAAATATGAGTCTGTTTATATGTAATTTCTCCTCTGTAATACCCCACTTTTATTGCTGGATAGGGTTTTTAAATGCCTGCTTTAAGATGAAACATTAAGTTATGGTAATCCTCATTCTCTCCAACTGCTTGAATGTTCATCACTGAGTTTCCTATTTTATTTTGGCACAAAAATATGACAATACTCAAAGCTGTTCCATCTAGCTAACTTAAAAATATGACAATACTCAAAGCTGTTCCATCTAGCTAACTTAAAAATATGACAATACTCAAAGCTGTTCCATCTAGCTAACTTAAAAATATGACAATACTCAAAGCTGTTCCATCTAGCTAACTTAAAAATATGACAATACTCAAAGCTGTTCCATCTACCTAACTTAAAAATATGACAATACTCAAAGCTGTTCCGTCTAGCTAACTTTGTAAGTAGCTTGTGTTTGGGGGCAAGGAAGAAACCGATTAATTTGGGGCTCAAAAGTTCAAAGATCAAAGTCACAAATCTAAAAGTAAGAGAAATCACCATGCAATGACTTGACTTTTATACGAGATACCATAACCAAACTTTATAATAGGTTTGACTTTGATATAAGAAAGACATCTATTGCATGGTATCATTCTCCAATGGTTTGTCTGCCCTACTGTTGAGAACTATCAATTGGTTCATTATTTGGAAATATGTTAACCTTGTGCAAAAGGTTTTGGTTATTATATATTTATTCCTAGGTTTCTAATTCTTAAACTCAAAAACAGTATGAATCCATTTCTGTCAGTTATGAAGACAACATGATAATCCTAAAATCATACTGGATGGAATGGCTGATTGTTGAAGAAACAAATCTTTTGTGTATTGACTTAGATAACTCAACTTCTTTTTACTCGTTACAAAATTGAAAGTTAAATACTTGAAGGCCTTTTATTTACTCAATGTAAAAGTGCACACTAACTGATAGAAAAGTTGTTTCCTATAAAGAACCAATATTTTTAGAACCTTGACCTGATCCAAAACTGGACTATGGTTGTATTGTTTATCTTTCAGCCTGAAGGTCATGCTTATAGGTGCTTGACCCAATTCACCATCAAGCAATATGACTTTCATAGAGAAACACTATCTGTACAATATCCCATAAAAATTTGATCAAGTCCATTGACCCTGATTTCGCTGTTTTCCAACTAAAATACAAAACATTATAACAAAATAACCAAATTCTATTACTACTTTTGGCATTAGAATGTCTTTCAACCTTAACAGTATGCAAATCAACCTTTCAGAAGTCCAAGTCTTTTGTTTCTGAAACACCTCCCACCTGGCTTTTTAAACAACCAAAAGTACTTTGTACACAACATGAAGGAAAACAATCTGAGACAGATTCTTCGATTTTTTCATAACTGTTTTACAAGGAACTTCTCCAACTTTAAGAACTACACAAGAACTTACATTGACTATTCAAAGAATGCTGAAATTGCTGCTGCAGTTTGTTTTCATTGGTGGAAATCACACTACAAAAGATTGCATGCCAGATGGTGCATCAATATTTTCAGCTGAAATAAGGGCAGTAGACCTTGCCTGTAACTATCTTCAAAGCAAACATATTTTAAAATCTATCATCTTCTCTGATTCACTGTCAAAACTTTTGTGAGTACACAATAGAAAGTTGGAAAACCCAATATTGATCAATATTCTCACCATACATCTTGAATTTGAGCTGTATACCTCTCACAATGTAATTTTCTTTTGGTTACCCAGTCAAGTCAGTATTAAATGTAATGAAAATGCATTGTTAAGCATCTACAACCATCTGATTTTAAAATACCATTCACTGACTTTAAACCTAGTATTTAAAAAATCCTCCTTTAGTAAATGGCAGGCAATATAGAATGATGTCAATAAAAAATTCCATGTGATCAAACCAACCTTTGCATATGGTCTCTCTCCTAGTGGTGATATAGTAATTGCAAGAATTAGAATTGGTCTTATGTAACCCACTCCTACATATTATTACAGCAAAAGTCACTTGAGTGCATTTTTTGCCATAAGCCCTTCACCATGAAGCATTTTTTTTTTATTGTTTCAAATGCCAAACTACATGCACTTGTTGCTACAATGTTCAGCACTTAAAGAAACTTTCGGATATGTTAAATGTGTCTTGTATTTGTGTCTTGTAAATGTGTCTTGTATTTTAAATATGGTAAATGTGTCTTGTATTTTTGTCTTGTAAATGTGTCTTGTATTTTAAATATGGTAAATGTGTCTTGTATTTTAAATTTCTCGAAGGAAATTATACTTGATTGTAAAATATAGCTTGTGTGCAGTCTTATTTGATTTTTTTAACCGGTAATTGTACTGTTAATCACACTAACTGATCTTTTATTATAGAATTACCTTTTATATACACATCCCTGTTGATTGGGAACCTTCATATGTTTCACAATGTTATGTTTTTGTACTTTTATTGCTTGTTGGTAATAAACCTTTTTCATACCTACTTTTATATCATATAACCTTTTCATACCTACTTTTATATCATATAACCTTTTCATACCTACTTTTATATCATATAACCTTTTCATACCTACTTTTATATTATATAACCTTTTCATACCTACTTTTATATTATATAATCTTTTCATACTTTTATATCATTTAATCTTTTCATACCTACTTTTATATCATATAACCTTTTCATACCTACTTTTATATTATATAACCTTTTCATACCTACTTTTATATCATATAACCTTTTCATACCTACTTTTATATCATATAACCTTTTTCATACCTACTTTTATATCGTATAACCTGTTCATACCTACTTTTTCATCTTATAATATTTTCATACTACTTTTATATCATATAACCTTTTCATACCTACTTTTATATCATATAACCTTTTGCATACCTACTTTTATATCGTATAACCTTTTGCATAATACTTTTATATCATATAACCTTTTTCATACCTACTTTTATATCGTATAACCTTTTTTTGGTACTGTATCCTTGCAGTGCTGGTGTGTCTTAAAATCCACAATGAACCATTAATTCTTGGCTTCTTTACCTAGGTGTTTAAAGGTCAAATTTATTAAACAATTTAATATATTTCAGCAAAGCCTAAATTATGAAGTGATTATATACAGTGCATCAGATCACTACAATACAATAATGGTGAGGATCATAACAAAATTTTCCCCTGATTTCTAATTGCATTGTTTTTCTTCTTTTAGCACTGAAAAGATCAGGCTCAAAGCAGTCCTTGTATTCCTCCAGGTCTTCTTTGTATGACCGAAGAGGACGGCGAGGTAGGAAGAATTCTTATTCAGAGTCCCTGGCTTCCTATGCACATGATGACATTGACATGTACAGGCACTCAGGTAGACATGGTAGTACTGGAACCACTGATGACTTTGATGGTTATGAGCGCCCCCTATCACGATTTGATCGTATGAGAATGAGTAAGTCAGCAGGGGAACTTACTTATGATATGCGAGAACAAGCGACACAGACTTTGCGAGAAACTGCCACACAAACTGGCCATGAACATTCTGTGATTTTTGAACCAAAAAGGCAGGTCAAAAAGAAAACAAAAGTTAGTAAAGTATCATCCTCAGGTACACAGACTGCAACCAAAAAAGGGGGCTTAAAGAATGGAAAATCAAAAACTGAACAGGAGTCTGAAGAAAGAGACGATTTATCAGCAAAAGAAATTTCTGAAGCTAAAGCTGAAAAGATAACTAAGAGTAGGAGTAATGAAGAGGCAGAGCCCTCAAAAGCTGAGAAAAAGAAAAAACCAATCACTAAACCTAAACCAAAACCTCGAAAGTCTCAGTCTGCTGGCATAGCTGACAGTCTGGATAAGGATGTTGAGGAGGACCAGAGTGGTTTAGGGAATGCTGATACTCTCCCTCCTCCACCATCCATACAGCAGCAGCAGGAACAACAACAACCGCAGGTATTAAGAGGAATTGCGTCACAGCCAGGATTGATGGGTGCACCTGCTGGTCTGTATTATGGGGGACCTTTGCCAGGTGTACCTCCTCCTAATTATCCAGGTCAGCCAGGAGTACCCTACCAGACCATGACACAAGGCTATCCCTCAGGTATATACCCACAGTCTCAAATGCCCAACCAACGAACATTACCTCAAACACAATCATACAATGCACCTAGGCAACCTAGAAAATCTAATTGGGACTTGCTGTGTGAACTGACTGGAACTGATGGAAATAGAAGTGATGAAAGAGAGACTGCCTCCATGGCAAGCTCTGTGTTTACTAGCAATCCAGCTTCTGTTGCCTACACTGGAATGTATCCAGGTCAGCATCAACCAACCACTGCTTATACCCATCCACAGTTTAACCAAATGCATCTTCCTGGCTACCAGCCAAGTCAACCAGCTTTCCATCCAGTTGATACTAGATACAACCAGATGCAGCATGCATATAACCAATTTCAGCCAATTCAGACAGGTGAAACTGGCAGGGGGCAGACACCACAGAGTTTAGGAACCAATGACAGCTCATCATCTGCCAAATCATCTTCATCAGGTCAGGGCAAAGAAAGCACAGCAAGTGGAGAAAAACCAATGCAGAAAATGTCATCATGGGAGGCATTGAAGGAAGCCACAGACAAGCAGTATCGCCTTGCCTATGGCACTCCTACAAATGATGGGAGCAAGACAGAGAGTATTGTATGACAGTTAATGTGAGGATTTTGAATACATTTGCTTCTTAGGATGTGTACATTCAGTGGTATACATCATTGGTTACTAATCCATTCTGATGCAACTCTAACTTGGCCACCAACAAGAACCTTCTAATCTTCAGGCTCATGATAAGGCATTTTAAAAAAAAAAGCAACAAACATTTTTTGCTTCTGATAATAATTTGTGAGCCTTGTGAAAACATCACCCATCACCATCTTGACCTTCATTTGGATCACAACCTGAGGTTGGATACCGCTGCTGTACAGTTTTGAGGAATTCTTTATCAGATAGAGAGCATTGTTCATTTCAGTAACATTCCAGGCTTTTTATGTGATATATTGAAGCATATCAGAGATTTTCATGACCTTTTTCATCTGAAATTACTAGTACTTTCTCATGAGGTACTGAAAGTACAGATACTTTCTCATCTGTTTATTTTGTTTAGTTCACAGACTTTCAGAAAGGAACATTTTAACATGTTTGTGCACCACATACATTTATCATTTGCTGTAATATCAAACTTTATTTTGAACTTGCTTATTAGGCATTACATATTAAATGTTCTCATAGTTATATATCTGTATTTGTTTCCAAAGTACTGTAATAAGGCTAAGTATGTTTTATTGAAAGCTATAAAATATTGTTAGTTCAATTTTTTTAAAAATGTGAATATTTGTCAATTTTATGATTTTGAAATTGTATTTAGAATACATGTGGACTTGTACATTTGGGCAAAACAAGTGTTCTTCAAAATTGGCATATTTGGATGTCAGGTCTTTAAATTGGTTGAAAATGTTGAATATTTTCTATGTACTTTCAATAATCACTTATAAGAATAATCCAGCTGCAAACTACACAGACCCAGATCTGTTATTGCATAATGGACTCACAGATCTGGGTCTGTGCAGTTTGTTTGGACTAATCACTAGAACAAAAAACTTAGACCCTGATCTGCTGATGAGTCATACAATGGCATATCAGTGTTGTTTGCTCAGGATTTATTAATGAGTGTACATCATACATGTGCTTTATAAGAGGTTTACCATAGTGATGACAGTAGTGATGTGTAACATGCACCCAGTTACATATGGACATATTTTAGTGACGTGTAACAAGCACCCAGTTACATATGTTCATATTTTACCATGATAATGACAGTAGTGATGTGTAACATGCACTCACTTACATATGGACATATTTTAGTGACGTGTAACAAGCACCCAGTTACATATGTACATATTTTACCATAGTGATGACAGTAGTGATGTGTAACATGCACCCAGTTACATATGTTCATATTTTACCATGACAATAACAGTAGTGATGTGTAACATGCACTCACTTACATATGGACATATTTTAGTGACGTGTAACAAGCACCCAGTTACATATGTACATATTTTACCATAGTGATGACAGTAGTGATGTGTAACATGCACCCAGTTACATATGTACATATTTGTTCTGCTTTTTATCCACCTCTAGGCTTTCATCTTGTAGCTGAGTGCATTCTTGACTTCACATTATTTATTGTTTTGATGTCTTGATTCATTGTATTTTATATTTTGTTGGCAGTATAAAGTGCTGAAGAATATTATTCAATCTTTCATTTCTCCTTTAATCTATTCAGGTTAAATAGGTCACATTGACCTATTTGGTGTACCTTTGTATAGTTTAGAAACAGTAACAGAAAAGTTTATTTCATTTCATGCTACTTTTGAATTAAATGTTGTTTGAAATTGATCATAGTTGACCTTCAGAGACACAGTGAAACTTGTTCCATTTATTCAGGAATATTTAACTTGCATGGTTGTTAGCGTTAGAAGAGGACAAAGCACATATATTTAGTTTGTACACGCATGTTGCCCATTTCATGATTCAGTGATTCAGAATGCATCAAATAAAAAGACAAACCCCACATCTTTGGATTGTACCCTCAGTTTTTCCATTTCATGTTTCAGAATGCATATAATAAAAGTACAAAGCCTAGATTTTTGCATGGTACACTCAAGTTGTCCACTTCATGATTCAGAATCCATCTATGAAAAGTATCAAGACTCAGTTTTTGCATTATACATTAATGCTGGCTTATTCATGATTCAAAATGTATCTCTAAACAGGAAAAAAGAGATTTTGGCCTAGTACATTCATGCTGGCTTCTTCATGAAAGCAGAAGATCATATAAACCTTGAAGTTACATATACCTTGATTTTCAATGACATGATACACAATTTGTTCACGTGTACAATTTTGTCCCAAAGAAAAGATTATCAATTTTATCTTATATAAAAACTTTTTATCCACATGAATCTCAGAGTGCCATATATTGAGATGAATCAACTTCAATTTTATTAAAGCCTTAACTTTACCCCTTAAGTCATTGCCCCTATCTTTTAAAATTTCAGCCTGACCCTATCTCTTAAAATTTCAGCCTGACCCTATCTTTTAAAATTTCAGCCTGAAACTGGGACATGATCAAACAAAGATTTGGTTTATAAATGAAAGCCATAAATGATGATTGATCATGGCCTTTGCAACATTGATCCTGATCTGCAGGCATATTTCGCTACAACAGAGTGGGATCTTTGTTATTGCAGTTTGACTCTACTTATAAGCGAATATATATGGTATGTTGCTTTCCATTCTTCTTGACTATCTGCATTAATTGGCAAACAGCAGAGAAGAACTGAAAATCATTACAGTAATTAATGGTAAACACAAATTTCAGTCAAGCAGTAAAGCAAACTGCACAGACCCAGATCTGTCAGAACATTATGTAGTAGCTGATCTGGGTCTGTGCAGTTTGCCATTGAACTTGACTTACAAGTTAATACAAAGCATACACATATTTATGTAAAATGCTTCTGGTTAGACTTTGATTTGGGAAATGTAAAACTCATTACCATGGTACTGTTGTTTTGTGTTTTCTTTTGTTCCACATTTATCATATAAAGTCCGATAATCTCCATATTGAAACATTAATTTTGTTATTAACATTATTCATTATTAAATAAATACATTTATCTTAGGTTAATGACAGCCTAGAATGAACTTGCAATTTATATAGAGAACAGATATTTAAATGTGTATTACATGTAACAATTCAGATCTGCCATTTTATTATTTATCTGAAAATTTTAATTTATAAAGAGCCACTGAATACAGATAAATTCGTAAGGATGACTTATTTTAAAAATTAAGTTGGTTCATTGATGGAAAATTAAAAACATGCTTTTAAAGGCTGGTAATTGTGTAATAATTGTAACTTTGAAGGCATAATTGTTTTATATATGTGAAGGTAATCATTTCATATATTTTTACCTTTAAGGCTGGTGATTCTTTAATATATGTAATATTTAAGGCAGGTAATTGATTAATATATATGATTTTAAAGGCGGGTTTATTCATTGTTTACACTGGCCAATATTTGTATAGTGTGGAATCATAATTTTCTGACTAAATAAATGCATCTGGCTAACTTTTGTAAATATGTATACAGCAGTTGTACTATACATTTAACATACAAAGTACTGATATCTGATTCATATTAAGCTATAGTCATCTAATTCAGTGTATTATTTTAAAATGTTTTATTCATTTTTTCCATATAGATCATAGAAATAAATACTTTAACATCGTTTCCATATAGATTATAGAAGAAAATAATGTAACATGTTTTCTATATAGATGATAGGAGTAAATACTCTACCATTTTTTCTGTATAGATCATAGGAAAAGACTAATATTTTTGTGCAAATCCTTGATATTAAGTAAAATTTTATCATCCATATTACAATTATAAACAATAGATGTAACTAGTTTTGTTCCAGTTCCTTTTGTTGTTTTTTCTTGAAAAAAATTTGATTTCTAATTTTATAAATAAAAGTATTAATGCAGATCATAAAGACCTACATTCTACATCTACAATAAGTTTGGCAAATTTTAATGCAATATATATGGACTTTTTAAGTTGTGGTTGTCTTTTTTCCAATTTTTTTTAAAAGCCAATCTTTGGATGCATCAATGCATCCTGTTATCATACACTGGTGACCACATTTTATAATAGAAAAGTTGTATATATTTCTATCATATGCATTGTTCAGCTGAAACAAGTTTGACATGCTTTGGGTTTTTAATATGCCTAATAATATCTGTCCATCTGTTACCAGTTTGGTTTCTGCTTAATAGCTTGAGTTGTAAGCAGATATCAATTGTTTTTGCTGGTTAGCACCTGGTGTTAACAAAGAAGGATTGTGCATAGTGTTTACTTCATAATGGCATACCTTGACCAAGGTCAAGGTCATAAGACTATAGGCCATGTTCTGATTGTACCTAAAATGATAACAGAGGACATTTAAAGAAAGAGTGGACATACACACCATGGTATCCCATTATTCATTTCTAATTAATGTTATATAATATTATTACTTTCCAGACTTTTTCATTCTGTGATTTTTATCAGCAGCATAGGAACAGAGGTAACTTATGTCCAGCATTACATGTTGGGGTTAAACTTTCCATTGCATTTGCAATATAACAAACAAAATGTATATAGAACAAGTTTTTGTAGTCATGAGTTGCTGTTACTTATCATGAGTTCAGTTGAATAACGACTTAAGACAGACAATTTTGCATCTAATAATAATAATGATTCTTTATTTAAAGAGGGTGATACAATTATTTTCATTTGTATGTATGTATGTGTGTGTGTATATATATATATATATATATATATATATATATATATATATATATATATATGACACTCCCTTCTCATGTTCTCCTTTGACATGTTAATAATGTTAAACTATATTAAATTTGATGGAATTAGCAAGGATACAACTAGTTCTTATCAATCCTTGCCCAAAACTGGTTAACTGTATGTATATACACAGTAAAAGTACTGGGGGGGGGGGGGCTGTTTTTAGATCTTCCATAGCTAAATGGTTTGTATTTAGTGTTCTTATAAAATTTCATAGCAAATAAAAGTGTGACAAAATTGGTGAAGGTGTTACATGCCCATGATAAGTGCATCAGCAATGTGTATAGAAACAAGAAATGATTAACAGGAATTTGAATATCAAGTTTTGTGATGGATTATGAAATTAACAGTAATCCAGTATTGAAATGTGGTAATGGTATACCTGTATTCATTGTTGTCATTGAGAGATGGAGAAAAACAAGAATAAAATTAAAGATAACAATTGTGCAGAGGAATTATGAAAATATTGTGCATTCCATTGCTTTAGCACAATCTTCACTTTTTGCTCCTATGTTTTCAAGAACTTGTTGTTTAGTTAGTTTGACAAAACTTTGCAGACGGCTTGCTTTTAAGACAAGGAAGACACCCATCAATTTTGTTTCGAGTCCACGAATCAAAGGTAAAGGTTACAGGAACTGAGAAAGGAAAAGTAATTTCCTCAAAACTACTCGTATCCTGTGCCATTTACTTCAATAAACTTTGTAGGTGGCTTACAAATTGGGTGGTACAAGGTCAAAGATAATGGTTCGATTGGCTTCATGAATAAAACTGGTTCTCAAGATTACCTTTATATGATAGGCATATAATGTCAACAGTGCTCATGTTCAGTACTATTGTTTTTTCCACGGTAATTACTAAATTACATGCATTCTTTTTTCATAATTTGTTTTATCTGAGTTGAGTATAGCATGCTTGAAAGAAAATGTAGAATGTACATTATTCTGTACAAACACCTTCATTACCTTTCCCAGTTGTGCATAATGTCATTGATAATCATATTTTCTGTGTCTTCTCTTTGCCAGAAATTTATTGAAGAAAGAATCCATTTTTTTTTTTTTGGTATTATCTATCGCATATTGTGACCATAACCCTACATAATTTGCAGTTTTACTGACATTTTTGTACAGAAAAGCATTACAAAGTTACTCAGTTAGGATTTTTCCCATATTTGACTTTTGTTAAATATGTGTTTGCGGTTTGGATTTTCTACGTGGCTTTTGGTAATTTTCCAGTCATCGCTATGATGGCTGCAGTGTGGCAATTTATAATGATGTCTAGTATTGGGGTATGATGAACGATTCATGCTGCAGACATATGATGTTCCACCGTGTCACATTATCCTGATACCAGACCGTACAGTCCCTAGTCGAACCTCGTAATGCTGAGCGCCAAGCGCGGCAGCTGCTAATACCATGGTTATAAGTCTATGATATGATTCGGCAGGAGTTCGAACCTGCGAACACGAATCTGAAACAGACGCTCTGTCCACTTAGGCCACTGGAGCGGTGGAAAATAAACAAACTATAAATCATATATGTTTGATTCTTCATGTAAATGCAAATGTTGATAACCAGCTGATAAGCAAGTATAATTTAAGTTCATCACAGTGTATACTCAATACAAAGATATCTCAAAAGTTAAGGGCAATAAGCAGGGCCTCGTGCAGAAGTAGATGCTTTTGAAAAAAAAGCTACAGCTGTATATAAAAGCAATATTCAGTGTCAAGATGCAGTAAGTTCTCATGTTCTGTCATTGTAACTATTAAACCAGCTAAAAACATAGTGATGATTAGTGTTAATACATGTGTATGAAATTTAAAGCAGAGTGTAAAATCTATGAAACACAGAGTTTTATTATTTTAATTTTGTGTTTCATCAAATTTATATACAATTTTATCTCCAAAGCAACATTAAGATTTGTCACTAATTTATGATTTTACTGTGCAAGAATTTTGTTAAGTTGCTAAAGGGTTACTCTGCTAAAATCTGGACATCATCAGTCTTCGCCTATGTCAATTATTGTATCTGTACCTGTCTTCGTTTCCTTTGTAAATTGTTGGCATTTAAAATGTACAACCTGTGTCATGGTTTTTAATTTTGCAGTTACATTATTATCTATGATAAATATTAATTTCATTTTCAAACATGTACAGATTCAGTTAGTGTACAAAATATATTTGTAATATATTGTTTATTAATAAAAACAAATATTTCTAATAAAACAAATTATCTGATATGCTTGAAAAGAGTGTTCATACGTGTATTACCCAACACTCCAATTACCACTCAGGCACCTCTTGAAATAAAAATCTGTTACAAATCAAGCACCTCTTGAAATAAAAATCTGTTACAAATCAAGCACCTCTTGAAATAAAAATCTGTTGCAAATCAAGTACCATTTGAACTTAAAATCTGTTGTACATCGGGCACCTCTTGAAATAAAAATCTGTTACAAATCAAGCACCATTTGAAATAAAAAAAAATTACAAATCAAGCACCTCTTGAAATAAAAATCTGTTACAAATCAAGCACCATTTGAACTAAAAATCTGTTGCAAATCGGGCACCATTTCACCATTTCCAAGAGTTCACAGATCTGTGATCATGCCAGTCACTTTTATTTTATGACTATAAATGCTATGATGGTATATTATCCATTTACTTTATTACGATCACTCCAATCAACCCGATGGTCCATATACCAATGGTACTACCACATACAGGAAGTGAAAGACAGTGGTGGTGCTAATGACTGCTACTAGCAATCAATTTTGGCAATTCATATCGATGAAAACATTGGATTTTGGACACAGGCCTTGATTCTGCTGTCCGCCGAGTTTTGTCTTGAAGTCTCCAACATCTGCTGGTACAACATGTATGAGGTTTTAAGGAATGATGTATGGGACTCTACTTGCAAACAAAAATGCATAATTTGACAAAACATCAAACTTTAATTGCTTTAGAAAAAGAAACAAATTCATAAAATTTGCAGGAATTGTTAAGAATATACTAGTCAATGATGAGTAATACTTAAAACAGAATTCAAAAAGATTAAGAACAAAAATAAAGATATTTACTAAATAATACTTCATTATAGCAATAACCTTTACACAGTGCACAGATAAATCCTGGCAAGTATAAACAGTGTAATTGATAATCAAGGGAAAATGCTGCACATTAAATAATATGACGAGATTATTGGGGCCCAATGAGGAAGTGTAGTAGGTCTATGAAGTGTAAATGGTAACCAACAAATTGAGACAAATCTGTAGCAGAACCAAATTGGCTTACTGGATCATGAAAAAAAAAAAACAACTGGTAAGGTACATGTCAGGAACGATCTGGATTTATACTGTTCACAGTCTAGAATAGCTTAATACACGAGTAAATGAAAAGCTTGGTACCAGTCCAGCTCATTTCCAGGGTCATCTCAAGCACTCACCAACAAGTCCAAGGTTCTTGGCAACATCAAAAAAGTTGCATGGTTTAACTTAAACACAATGGTGTCAGCTAGGTGTGATACTATGGTAAGAACACGCCAACTGGAAAATAAAAGGTGTTATATGTATTCGATGATACATTACAAATTATTTATTATTGTTACCTAATTTAACAACAAAGGTATTTTGAACCATCGGCTTGCTGATTCACCAAAGATTTCTAAAAATGTTGTATATATGTTATTAATAGAAAGAAAATGAAATGAATATGTTACATGTTCACTTATGTATGTTTAATTCAGTCTAGTCACAGTTATTACAGTCTTTACATGTACGTTGAGCAAAAGAAAAAAAGCATTGTAGTTAAATGTGCGACCTTGATCTGAATATTAAAAGACTGAGTTAACACATTATATAATGAATCATCATACATATACATCCAGAGAATAAACAAAATTAAATGGTTGCTGAAATATAACCAAATGAAAAAACTTGAACCAAAATCTTGAAGCAAATATTTGATGACCATAACCTTTGTGTGTTGCATAATTCGATTTCTTGGCTTCATAATGATTTGTCCAAATTATAAAAAAATGCCATCACATTGTTTAGGAAATATATGCTAAGGAAAAGAACATACATTCTAAGATCACAGGGTTAAGCAAAAGTGTTGAAGAATAAATCGTTTTTGTTTCATGATGACTCCTGCAATAACTCTCAAAGATACATATTATCGTTAAAAAAACACAAAGATTCATAATCAATATCAGTGAACTGTAATATAGACCAAGTGGCATAGACATTTAAATTATGAATCTATGAAGAGGTGTATGATATATACGCAAATGATAGAAACCTTACTGCCAGCTTTTACAACCAAGACACTGATTCCATGGTACAAAAGACATGTGAATATAGTTCTAGAGGTTTCGGACTAAGAAATGCCAGAGATACCTTGTGGGTGAGTAAGTGGCTGATATAGCAAAATTGTCTGTCTAATGACGCATCCTGTCGGTAGTCTGTAAGAGATCATAAAGCCTCACTTTGTTCTGGCGAAGCACAAGAGCTGGACGTATGACCATATTTGGCCACGTCCTAAGAGACTGTTTAAAAAGCAGTGATATTGCTGAACGAACCAGCCGTTTCGTCGGAACTCAAATGATACCAGAATCGTTATAGGTAAGCATCGTCTTCGTACAATTTTCTACACATTATAGGAATCTTTAGTGTTAAGATGTTAATCTAACATCGGTACATTTGCAATAATAGATTATGTTAATATTTATTTACTATTCTTTAATATAATGTATTGGACATTTTAATTGTTTGTAGAAGTTATATTTAATTGTAATTATATTTTTGAATATAGTAAAATACGACATTCATTACTCTTTAAATAATAGACTTTGATACGTTGGCATCTTCAAAAAAATTCAGTATAATATATTTCTAGTATTAGTCTGAAATATTGAATTTGAGATTATTTAGCTATCGTGAATTTATTGGATATTTAATTACCTGTATTATATTCTAAAAGACAGAAAGCACACAGATATATGATATTGGCAAGTAAGTAATAGAATATATGTATCTCGTGCATCTGCTGTTTAAGTTTATGTAGATTGATATTGGAAAGGAATTTTATATGTCGCGTATACAAGCCATTTAGTCGGAGTTCAATGGAGATTTGTATCGTTACAGCATAATTGATCTCTCGCATTTCCAAATTCCCCAAGATGTAGCCGTGTCAATAACGTGAGAGCATGAGCTCTTTTTCTTCTCCCTCTTCTTCCTTCTGATTATGGAACACAGCATTACTAAGAGTTTATATATATATATATATATATATATATATATATATATATATATATATATATATACACATATATATATACATATACATATATACATATACATATATATATATACATATATATATATACATATATATATATATATATATATATATATATATACATATATATATATATATATATATATATATATATATATATATATATATATATATATATATATATATATATATATATATATATATATATATATATATATATATATATATATATTCACATGGGTTCATTGACCAATCAGGGGTCAGGGCCTGCAACCGCGCACAGTTACTTGAATTGTAATCAGCGTCCTTTTCAACTTAACTGCAAAGCTGTAGAGACGCTATCCTGGTTCCAGGGAAATATTTTAAGCGGAATTTTAAGTCCCACCTCCGCCCCTATACAACCAACCAATTTTTGCTTTGCAGCATTTTGTGCTTTTCTATATGTGAGTACAAATTTATTTATTCTTTTGTCATTTAATTTTATCTTATTTGTAATATGCCTCTTGCTCTAATTACGGGCCATTCTATTTGTAAATGGCTATCTCATTATCTTGCCTCGGGCACTGACTATCGTCTTGCATTGGATTTTAATTTGGGAAACGTCGTTTCTGTGAGGTTAAACGGAGTTGCAGGTAGAACGGTGGAGAAATGGAGGAATTTCGACATGTTCTCACTTTATTTTCTTTATCCCGATATTGTTGTTTTCCTTCTGGGAGAAAATGATATACGGGTTGATACTGACCCACACGCACTAGCCTTCAAACTTATTTCACTCGCCTCTCAATTACATCGTTAGTACCACGTCCACCAAATTATTTTGTCAGATGCTTCCACGTTTCATAATTAGCAGTTATACACCTTATAGCTATTGCGATGTTGCACGATCAGTGAATGAAATTTAGCGGACAGAAGTCAAATTCTTATCCATACATTACATTCGGGGAACACAATGGTAAATTTTCTTTTCCCGTCGACGGCGGGAATTGCAGGGATATATTCCGGGCAGACGGCGTGCATTTGTCGAACAAAGGGCAATGGTATTTGCGAAAATAGATTACACGATTGAAATAATGAGTTCTCACTACATTATATATTTATATATTTAATGTCGGTATTTGGTTCTCTTAACATATCTTTGCTTTGTCATTCCATTTCCAACATTAATTTACTCGATATGGGCGCCTAAATTTTGCGTCTTTATGGTACGTTTTCCAGCTTGTCATGGATTAGCGCCTGATTCAGGTAAAAATGTCGTAGCGTCATTCCTTTAGTTGAATAACGAGCCCTACTTTAGTTGCAATCTGCATTCTGAAATTACAAGTTCACAAGTTTATTCAACTATTAAATGATGCTACAATTTCGCGTGCCGTTTGTCATTGTATATAATGTCTTCCTCGTATTATAGATTCATCATATCACTTTACTATTACACAACTTGTCATGATTTTACTACATATTGTTACACGTTATCAAGTGGATACTTACAATTGACCATATATTATTACAAATTATCAAGTGTATACCTGCACTTTGCTCTACTTATTGTTACAAGTTATCAAGTGTTTATATACAATTTTCTCTACATATTATTACAAGTTATCGAGTGTATACTTGCACTTGACTCCACTTATCTCAAGTTATGAAGGTTTAATTACAATCTAATATACCTATTGTTACAAGTTCTCAAGTGTATACTTACACATTACTCTACCTCATACTTGACTCTATTAGTATTAGTTAGCACATGAGTAATTCCACTCGACAATAACTATTCTTACAGACTTGTAAATGGATCATAGTTAACTGACTGTATTATTTCAATTTCTGAAGTTCATACTCTGACCTAGTGGGTGCTGCTGTCACCAGGTAACAATTTCGCTCATATTCTCACAGAACGGCAATACTGCTCTGATTCATTTTGTTTTAGAATGGCTCCACAGAGAAAAGCATCAAAAGGGGTGCAGAGGGTAGTGGAATCGATGACTACTGCACGAAAAAGATCCTCCGCAACGGAAAGCGTCAAAAAGGGGTGCAGCAGGTGGGGAACACCAGTAAGATCAGGCAGAGAACGTATACGACCACATCTCCGGGCGCATTCAACTTCGACACGGAGACGATAAGAAATATAACGAGAGAAGTCACCGAAACCATCAAAGCACACGTGGACGACGGACTGGCCAACATTTTAAACTGCATGCAACCGATACACCAAGCGGCTGCTGCTGCTGATCCAGCACCAGTGGCATCTACATCCCAGCAAAGGACCCGGGAAGTCGCCAATCTATCGACGTCACAACTTGGGAATCTATCACCGGCGGCATCTGCGTCACAGCTGGGGAATCACGAGGTGGTCAACCAGGCCGTCGATATCGCAACATCTGCATTGGTGGGGAATACAGGGTTAGGTAATGCTGTTTTGTGCACCCCTATCAATAATCACATTCAGTCAGCACAGCTGTGTATTAACCAGTCTAAATTTGTTAGTGCCTCCACCCAAATAACATCTGCTATCCCTGTTAAGGTCAAGGAGCTCCTTTTAGAAGGTCAATACATTGATTTGTCCCCGCTTCTCCCTGATAGGAGTGAGGAGACATTCAAAATGCAGATTGACATCAATCACGATGCCCCCAAAATTAGATTGGTCCCTAGTCAGAAGAAAACCCCTCTTTCTCTACACCAATGGCTATTCGCTTGGAATAGCTTTGTGGCAATTCTCGCCGGGACTAACTCTGCATCTATTGCGGGTTTGTCTCAACATATGGAGACAGTCATGACTCTTCACAACAAAAAGGCTAACTGGCGTTACTATGACGAACAGTTCCGACAACTGGTCAGTCGCCATGAAGCCGAATGGGGCACAACACACTTAGAGTTGTACCTGCAGTCGGTTGTAGATGTGCAAGGAATTGCACAATCTCAACAGCAATCTCAACATCAAAATTCCTCAGAGTTAGATATCCCAAGGGGGGTCTGTTTCACTTAGGACTGAGTGAGAAAAAGACTAGTGGCACTTACCGTCTCATTCATCACTTGTCACATCCGCTAGGACACTCGGTCAACGATAATATTCCTTCATAAAAGTTGTCACTCCAGTATGCTACGGTTGAAGATGCTATATATTTTATTAAACAGTTAGGAAAAGGGTGTCATATGGCCAAAACTGATATAGCCGGTGCTTTTCAAATCATACCGGTCATGCCTTCCCAATATCACCTGCTTGGCTTTCAATGGAAAAACAAGTTCTATTTTGATAAATGTTTACCAATGGGGTGCAGACCGAGCTGTAGTATTTTTGAAACTTTTAACAGGGCTTTGCACTGGATAGCCAACAATAAATTGGGGATACATCATATGGTTGATATTTTGGATGATTTTCTCATATTAGATAGTACTTACGATGAATGTTTACAGAAACTCAACGACTTCTTACGACTCTGTAAAGACATTGGCATTCCTATGGCAGAGGAAAAAACCTTCCTCCCTGCCCCTGCGTTGACTTTCTTGAGTTATGAATTGGATTCAGAGATAATGGAAGTGCGTCTACCGCTTGACAAAATTGCAACATGTCATGAACTGCTACAAGGCTGCCGACAGAAACCAAACTCGTACCTTTTTGAAAAACACTACGCACCATCAACCATATCTACATATGTATCGGCTATTGGTTATGCTCACAAACTAAGAAATATTCCTGACCCAACCAATTCCTTTCTTATTCAAAAACTACTACAAACGATTCATAAACATTTACCACAAACAGATGCTAGACTATCAATTGATAAATGTATGTTAAACAAACTCGTGCTAGTCCTGCCGACATTTACCCACAATGCTTTTCGTGCGGCTTTATTTAAATCTGTTTCTTCTGGCAGTTCATACTTTTCTGCGGGTGGGGGAAATTACTGTTAGACAGACGGGTTGCGGCAATCCCAACTAGCTTCAATTCTCTCAGGTTCTTATAAATGACAGCGGTTTAGTGGTTTACTTTGCAAATTACAAACACTCCAATGGTCAAATTTTTCGCTTAAGGATCGTGCCCCAAAAGTTACAAGACCAATGCCCCATCCGATATGTAATGTCTTCTTTTCACAGTGTGGGGTGCACAATTCGGCGTTATCTGCTTTACCGTACGTATTACTGGCATATCGAATCGAAAAATAGTCTGTCTTTGCGTGTCTTAAGGAAGAATCAGCGAATCATTGACATAACCAAGAAATGGAGTATTATATAGCGTGCCTATTATTTTCATTATTGTTGGTGGAGTGCTAAATAATATATGATATTACTATTTCAGTCTTGTGCATGTATACTTACGTACTTTGAATGGGAAATCTTATCCGCGGTGCAGTACGCATCTGACAAGATCAGACTTGAAAATATCACATTTACATAGGTAAATTCAAATTTGAGATCAAATTGCCGATACAGGTGTCTGATATTGGTGAGTCTGAATGGCTTAATCTTAACATCGCCGTCAATGAATTTTTGTGGGGACAAAGATATTCTGCCGATTCGACTAACCTCGCACACGTGCAGGCTATTTTATTTTGATTTGTTATTGTTGCACGACCCAGAGGCATGGTATACGTTTATGTGGATAAAAGATTCTCCATGAATTGTACGCCATCGCAGTATGTACAAGGATGAAAATTTCCATGCAAATGTGTACATTTGTACAGCTCCCAACAGCTGCTTGCAGAATATGGCTTTTTCTACCATGGAATCAGTGTTTTAAAAAACTACAGAATACAGACAAATTTACTGCGTGTCATGGAAAATTAAAGGCTTTTTTTTTTTGTCACTTACGCAGACTTAGTTGAACGTTCCCATGAGAACCGACTTGTATTTAAATGCAACGCAAGTCCCTGTACCAGTCCTATGTGGCGTTTACTAAACTGTAATTAAATGTGATGAAATGACTTCGCCATCAATGCCGTATCGTGACCAAGACTCAGTCAGCTATCTATAAAATTGTTTGAGGTTGCAGCTATATTTATATGACAACTCTTCACCCGCAAACATGATTATGACCTGATGATTGTCCGCGGCCACTCATTGCTGGATCTGTGATGGCACTTTTAGCCCAAGTATATGCAAACTGCAGATACGAATTTATCAAGACAAGAATAATATCCCTGTGGCACTTCATAACCTGGGTGGGTATGATGGTCAGCTGGTTATGCAATGAGTCACAATAGCATCGTATTCGCCAGTTAGCGTCTTCCCCCAACAACATAAAACAAAACATGACGTTTAGGCTCGAACAGCTGCAGTTCCAGTTCATAACTAGAAGACGAGTGTACTATATTATATGAATTAATGAGTGGAATGGGCACGCTTGATGAGACAAGGTTACCGCTAATAAGCGCCTTTTACTCGTCTCACAAGCGAATTTCAGAATAACGTTATTGAACATGCAATGCTCGTATGGTTTTTGAATGTAAAACACTTTATCCACATATTATTTTATTAGTTTATCTAACACTTTCGTTACCAACACATTTGTTTTAATTTCCCAATCACCTTATTTACCAATACAATCAGTTTATTGTGTGTTTGTGTTTAGGATTTTTAACATAGCTTTAACAATTTTTCAGAACCGCTCCGGTGGCCTAGTGGTTAGAGCGTTCGCCGCGGAAGCGGGAGGTAGGTCGTGGGTTCGATCCCCGGCCGAGTCATACCAAAGACTTACAAAAATGGTACTAACAGCTGCCTCGCTTGACGCTCAGCATTAAGAGGTTAGTGTTAGGACTGGTCGGCCTGGTGTCTGGATAATGTGACTGAGTGGGACATCATGCTACATGTCTGCGGCATGATGCCTCAGTGCTAGACATCACTATAAACTGCCTCACAGCAGACATCGTAGCGATTGCAAATATTGAAATAAATGCATTCTAATTTATTCTGCTAATGCATTCCATATACCATGTGTATTTGTATACGAAATGTAATCAAGATCGCTTTACTGTTTTTATTACTTGTTTTTTCTTGTATTTATCATAGCTCGTTCATCCTGAGAGTCTCATGACAGAATTGTATATCACAAGTAACGTACATTATCCTGACGCGTATTACTAAATTAACGAAAAAGAATTTGCCATAAACATGTCTTCACTTTGATTCATGTGTTTTTATCTCAGAAGTAAGTGGCATAACGTATATTGTCATCTTTCGAGACGAATTGCCGTGTAATGTAATACATATATGAATTCTGCTATGAAGGAAGAACAAAATGTACTGATAACTTTGTAACAACTTTTAAAATATGCAATACAACCGCCCAACGTAATCGAATCTTTAACCTATATTGTATTGTGGCGACCCTATATTTATTTTTCACTTTCCTTTCAAGTTCTATTTATGAAATAAAAATTTCTGTTATAAGATGTACAAGTACAAAGATATATAATTATCTCTTTGTTTCTTTAACGACATGTTATATTCATTATATTTTGACAAGTCAATGGCAACTAAATACCTTCAACAAAGACTGGGTGTATATCTGACCAGCAACCATCTCCGCTCTACCAACTGAACTTACACTGCTGATAACAATAAGATGGGGTACGGATATCATCAATACCTCTGTCACTCACGCCAAGTGCGATGCTGAAATATGCACTGGCGGTTTCGAGGGGAATTCGGACATTGCAGGAAATTAGATTAAAACCTTCCGCACCCAAATTGTCAAGTCAAAATAATTATTTCTGGTTGGTGAAAGGCAGAGGATTTGGATCATTTCAAGCAAAACTACCCTTCATAAAAATTAACCAATAATATCTTACATAAAATGTGACTGTCAATTAAAACTCCCTCCAGTAAAGACAGCTAAACATTTGACTAGATTTGTATAGATCCAAAGATGTACTGTACATCAGAATTTAGGATGAATCCCATCGCCAGACGCCTTTCAATGTGTGCCCAGCATTTTAGCGAAGTAAAATCTTGATACAAAGGGCACCTCACACTTAACACAAACAGCCAAAATGTAAAAGATGGCGACTCAAGAATCCAAAACTGAACAAATTAAAATGTATTACGTGACTACTGTGCTATTTAAATAATTATGACATAATTTTGAGATATGTAGTAGGTGTAATAACACAGCATGAAGTCACAAATTACTTCAGAACTTTATGCAAATGAATGCATAAGGACTAACACATACTAAGGTATTTGAGAAGTCATTTCTTTAAACCATTCTGCTGCTTTCATAAAATTTGAAACCAGGGCATCGTCTTCAGACAAACGGAATCTTACATTAGTGATCGTTTAAAATGAAACCAGGGCATAATCTTGAGACAAACAGAATCTTACATTAGTGATCATTTAAAATGAGACCAGAGCATCGTCTTGAGATAAACAGAATTTTACATGAGTGCTCGTTTAAAGTGAAATTTATGAAACTCATCAAAAAATACTTATTCTTTTGCTTTAATTTATTTTTTACTTCTTTCATACATGTCATTTGAAGTTTGCGCAAATGTAAAATATCCTATATCTCTAAATGTTTCAAGCCTGATTCAAAAATAAATTTGTTGGAATTTATAATTATTTTACATTTCAACAAATCTTTTAAACTCTTAAAGTTACAGAGATGCATTAAATCATTTGAGAAATATTGTAGCGTATTTAAACAAATCTACTAGCTTTTGTACTCGTTTATAAGTCGAGTCAAACTACTGACAACCAAGTTCCAAATCTGCCATAGCATAATGTGCCTGCAGATTAAAATCTATGTTCTTTGCTGTGCCGTATAGTTCTAAAAAAAACTGAACAGATCCAGATCTACCGGCACATTATGCGATCGCAAATGTGTGTCTGCATTTTGCAGTTTGTCTCGTCTTAAAAGTATGTAAAGACTGTAGCTAACAGCACATATACTAGATTATGTTACAGTTTTTACGGGTACATAACCATCAATCAACGAACGAGTCTAAAATATATTAATATAAAGCACAAGCCCTAGCAAATGAAATATAATATACAAAGTGTAAGTAAACGATGGCCTTCATTAGTTTTAAAATATTAAAATATGTATATTATAATGTGGAAACGATGTCATGGTAATTAGTTAAGCTGTGATTGTGTTTATTTTTTAATGTTGTGTGTTTGCATAAAACAGTTCCCCAAACATTTTTCGTTAGAGCTTGTCAAGGAAAACAAGATCAATTTTTATCCTTTTTGGGCAAAATGTGAATACCATTTTTGTATCATTTTGGGGCAAACTTTGTCAAGCACGCTCTTTCAGTTCATTCTCGTGTCCGACAAATTTGTTAGATCTTATTTTTAACTTGAACCTCTTTTCCATTTTATGTTTTAGACACGTTTAACTTTGTAACTTTGCTTATTAAATTTTAACATCACTCCAAAACTAAGACTTAGACCATCAATTATGTCGAATAATCTTCGTGTAGCTTCAAAGTTGCTTTCTCTGGCCTGCAGGTCAACATGGACAAAGTGTCTTTACTTGGTAACATTGATACAAAATATTAATTCACAACCGTGGACTATTCGATTTATTTGGTATAGATTTTGTGCCATTTAAATCGTATGGAATCATTGTTTCTCCTTTGCAAAAAAATAGCTGTTGAATCCTCAGTTTTTGAATTGAGTTCGATTTCCTTTGTATGAATTGTCGATACTGTTTCCATTAAATTCCATCATTACATATGACACAATAATCAATGCTCGTTATGTTTCTCATAGCTAACTCAATATGGTTGAATTCCATTACATATTGCTATTCGACACAGTGATTGGATTTAATTTGTCGTTTCACAGCGTGCATGGCAACACTTGAAGACTAGTTGGTGTCGAGAAACTCGGAGTAAAATATCTTGCGTAGGAAAACACCTGTGTAGTCATCTTATGGTAATATTCGAACCAGCAACCTTTCGGTCGTAAGTCAGCTAAACACTGAACCACCGCAAACGGAAAACAAAAATTCTCGATATTTTGTTATTTAGTATTTAAAATAAAATTGGACATAATACATATCAGCATCAGGTCAAAAAGTAAACTTTTAACAAGTGTCAAAATTATTCTCACATAAATCCGATTCGTAAATTAAAAATAACACTATAGTAACTAAAACCCGCAGGTGTATGGCAAGTCAAAATTAGTATTTGCTTTTTTTAAAAAAAAATATCTTATAAAATTCTTGCAAATACTAAAAGATGTAGTTATGCTTTATAAGAGATTCTTTATATTTAAAATTAGATCCCACAAATTTTATAAGATATCTTATAAACTTGATGCGATATACTAATTAATTTAATATATAAAATATTTGCAAAGCACGTAAGATAACTTCTAACGATTATTATATATCGTATATAGGTTATGAGGAACAGGAATTTTCTGGAACAGATAGTAATTTGACTTGCCATAAAGGAGGCATACAAAAGTTTACAACACTAAGTCAATGCGGAGTAAGGAAAACATAACAGCTTTCCTCCTTGAATTGACAATTGTCTTATTTGTGTTAAAGTACGACACGTGTCCTGTTCTAATTTAGATTCGTTATGTACTCGTGTACGTTCGAATTACTGACCCGCTAAACAGGTTTGCGTCTACCTGTCATAGTTTACATTCAAAGCCAGATATATTATTATCGCTTTCCTCTCTCATTCATACTGTCCTATTTCAAAGGACCCGGCTGTTAAAGGGGGGGGGCGGAGAGGAGCTATGCTGAAATTTTGTGACTAAATATATTTGTCTTTATCAGTGTCCCCCACCCCATCAGTTTGTTAAAGATCACGTTATATCTGCATGTGCCAATAAGGGTGATTTTACTCGGTGTCACCTGATAGGACGCAAGGTGGCGAGGTCTTCTATTCAATAAGACGCGTAGTCAAAACGAATAGGTCGATGTATACTAGTCGGAAGACACTGAAAACAAAACAGTGATACATTGATTGTTCAAAAATGCTTTTTTTCGCTGTCTGGATCGTCCTCTTTGTATGCACAGATAGAGGTATGTGAGAAATATAATTTAAAAGTTATATAGCTTTCGCGTTGAAATTAATTAAACATTTTTCCCCACAAGGCATTATAAAGAAATCAACAATGGCTTCGATGATGAAACACCCAGCTGTTGCTGTACAATCTCCCCAATACCATGTTATGTACTCTCTCTCTCTCTCTCTCTCTCTCTCTCTCTCTCTCTCTCTCTCTCTCTCTCTCTCTCTCTTCATTATCAATGGTATAAATGTATGCATTTGAAATATATATATATATATATACATATATATATATATATATATATATATATATATATATATATATATATATATATATATATATATATATATATATATATATATATATATATATATATATATATATATATATATGTTATGTAAAAGAAGTTTCTGTTATGTGTGTTGTGATTAGCTTTACATAACCTTCTTCTCATTTCTTGCTATGAGAAGGAATTACTCGTAAGTTGGGGAACGTCAATATCCATGGTGAGAGAGAGAGAGAGAGAGAGAGAGAGAGAGAGAGAGAGAGAGAGAGAGAGAAGAAAGAATTCAGGCTCTCTTAAAGGTTAGCGCCGCCGCGATGATAGACAGCTACATCTGTAATGAAAAACGAACACGCTGCTAGCCTCAAAGTATAAGGGACTTTATTTAAATAATCAACACACATATATATATTACTACATTCTAGAAACACATTTTAAAGCTTTATAATAAAAGTTCATGAAATACATATTACATTTTCCTTATTAAGCTTTCCAACTGCATTTATTCGTATAACTTCTGCACCTTATAATATTATACAATAGTTAATTCTCAATCAATTTCAAGACAGCCAAAAGTATAAAATATAATAATTAATGCATTTTACTCATTTAGAATAGAATATTGATTTAGAATATAATGCTAGATATTACTCTTTCTTGCTTAAAGAATACATTATTTCAATCATTAAATCTACCGGTAAACATGAAGTTGGTAGCGAATTCAACCTTTACCATAAAACTTACATAAATATAATTAAATATGAACATAAAACATTCTATTACAAAATATATATATTGTAAATAAAATAATTCATTAACGATGTTGCAAACATATCAATTTTACCATTAAAATCTCAAACATTAAAAATACCTATTTCTAAAGGTCGTTACAACATATACCGTTCTTACCTGTAATGAAAAACGAACACGCTGCTAGCCTCAAAGTATAAGGGACTGACCTAGACAATATACGCCTCTTATACTCGCTAGGCGCAAGTCAGGACCAAATATGGTAATCCCCTAATACTAAGCCAGCGGCAATGTCTGTCTTTCATTAGATAAGAACCATTTTGTTTACGTCACTAACAGAAGGCCAGGTTCAATCTTAGTCACCGGATTGGAAATTCTCCAATGCGTAATCTTGAAATCTGTTTAGTTTACAGAATTATATATTCTTTACTGAGCAAACCTAGTAGCTCTAGCTGAGTCAGCGAAAACAGCATGTATAGTGTTCCTCCCGTAATATAATTCCACACAACACTGTACATTGGTATAGCTTTATTATCTTGCTGGTTCTACACAACACGGCGATATACATTGCCTATTTTTCACTTGCTCAGCAACCATTTCAATTCTATATAGTTGTGCTTCAAAAACAAGTAAAATTACCTTTAATATATTTTAGAAACTACTTAAATATAAATAAATAAAACATTACTTTAATACAATTCAAAGAAAATATCAATCTTATTAATTTTACTAAAATTTCAATCCTAACACACACACACATATATATATATATATATATATATATATATATATATATATATATATATATATATATATATATATATATATATATATATATATATATATATATACTTAAACACCACATTTGATTTGGTATAGAGCAGAAACATTCAGAACGGGTTCTTCATGGCCGTTTTTGACATTCTTTCTCAAATGAGTCTATTACTGTTTTTTAAATAAAGAAATAAGGGTTATAACAGCGAAAAATATTAACTTTTTTTTAAAAAATTGCTCTATCTAGAGTGTATTTCCTTTTTCAGTTACGGCCCTAAAATGCTATTCCTGTGGAACTATTGATCCGAAATGCAGAGATCCGTTTGACAAAGACAAAGAAGGGATTTATTCATTTGATTGCTCTGGATCTTGTTACAAGGCGAAATCACAAAATGGAGGTATAATGAGGCTGTCAGGAATCATACGAAAATTACGGTCATGGAATGGTCACTCTTTAAAATAATTCGCCGTGTATGTAATACAAGCATAAATACGTAACCAGTCTAAGTATATTTGGTTTGATTATTGCACATATTCTCATTTATTGGAGACTTTTATAAGTGTCATTAGTTTTTTTTTAGTTTTTTCTGCCATGCTATGAATGCGGAAGTGGCATAAGTATTCTTTTTATCTGGCCGTCTGGCCGTCACGCATTTGTTAAGTTTTGCGTGTAGGTCTTTGACTTCACGGCTATAGCATCATCCATTTCACTGATCTTATTGAGTACAACATCAATCAGCCCGGATCAGGTTAATGTGACATTTCATTTACTCATCAATGACATTGTTAAGTTCTGCGTCGATGTCCACGATTTACGTATTAATTGGGACGGTATACGTGAGTATGCTAAACACAGCTACCTGTGTGATACACAAGTTTAATAGAGGGGTATATTTCCTGGGGAAAGTCGTATATAAAGCTGTTTTTATTTATTATTTGTATTCATACAATTACTTGAGAATCAATTTCACGTTTCCAGTCACTTTTTGTACTAGTAATCGAGTATAGATTTCATTTAGTGATTTACAAACGGGGTGAGGGTGCACATTACCATACATCTGAATGTTGGGGGCCGACCTCTTAATTTTCGCGATGGGGGTTGAGTGAGCCATCTTTGCGGACTAAAATATATTTTTTCTTTTACTTTAAAACTTAATATCTTAAATACATAACTTTTATATACCATAAATCAAAGAAAGAATTTTTTCGAGCTATTTGAGGGCAGGATTTTTTTCCAATAGAATCCACGCAACCGTCACTTCCAAATACATTTTGGGTCATTCGATGAAATGCCATTGTTGACTTCTTCCTGATTTTCAAACCTTTCTGATTCAGAAAAAATGTATACATCGTATGTCCAGTTTATTAAATTTTATAAATTGTATGATTATAAAACTACACTGGAAGTATCTCTTAACAGGAAGTCATTTATCGACTACCCATCACACCATTATCCGACCTCAAAATGAAGGCTACGACAGGGACGAGTAAACCTTGTGATTTGTGGTAGGTGATTTCTACATGAGAGGACTCGAGAAATGCGTGATCACGTACATAACTACGTACCCCTGGTTCATTCAGCATTATTGTATGGATGCATATTTTAATTACATAAAATGTGAATATGAAATTACTACATCTACGTATAATTGATTAAGCAATATGGCTTGACTGAGCTGTGTATCACCCTGAAAGACTTTCGCATTGACCATGTTTTTTAGCCGGATTTTACGTATCGGAGTATTTTAAAATAAATTAACATTAAAATTGATTATCGCATCTTTTAGTACTACTTATATCAAGTTTTCATCATTGACAAAACATAAAGGTCTGATTCTCAAATTCGAAACGTGGTCCAAGTATGAATTTTTGGTGTTACTTTTGCAGATGTACTACAAAAGTTGTTGAGATCTGTTATCCATTTTATTTCGGATACTGATGGATTCTTTTGAAACTTCGTCAAGATATATGTATAGATAGGTACTGTTAAAAAAATAATTACTGAGGATTAGATTAAAGTTTGCTTTCTTCCCCATGGATGATGAATATCTGCACAGACTAGCATGAAAAGGGTGTTCTTGATTGGGTGTTGCTGTAAATAGTGTGACAGCGATGTTTCATCCCGATAAATTAACATATTTATTAACAAATCAAGAAAGGTATGTATGTATGTATGTATGTATGTATGTATGTATGTATGTATGTATGTATGTATGTATGTATGTATGTATGCATGCATGCATGCATGCATGCATGCATGCATGCATGCATGTATGTATGTATGTCCGTGTGTGTGACTTTGATTGAATACACACTTAAGTACAGAGTTATGTCCATTTAGTTTTCATTAAATGTTATTTTGCTTATTCATTATATGATGTGGGTTAAGTAAAATTGTATTTTGTAGCTGTCCGTGTCTCAAATCAAGTTTATTTTTACCTAAAGCATTGATTTTTTTTAAAACTCTGTACAACGACTAATACATAGCTGATATTTTCTCTTTGAGCGTGATATCTGCAGTGTGGCAGTTTATAGTGATGTCTAACACTCGGGTATCATGCTGCAGACATGTACCATGATGTCCCCACTCACTTTATCTTTACACAAGGCCGACCAGACCTAACACAAACATCTTCATGCTGAGCCCCTAGCGAGGCAGCTGTTAAAACCATTTTTGAAAGTCTTTGGTATGACTCGGCCGGGAACCGAACCCACGGCCTCTCTCATCCGAGGCAGACGTTCTAGACAATAGGCCACCAGAGCGGTCTGTATAATTTTTTGTAACTGACTTTTTAATTAAAACTAATATTTTTTCTAAAGAAATTAAATTTGACACTCATCCAGGTTATTATTTTGTGTCTTTGATTCTTTGTTTGCTCGAGAAAATAACGCATTCGTGCGAAACAAAATCTGGGCAGAAATTATTTATATTGTTGTATTCAGAATTGATTTTGGTGATATTATTTATTATTCTCTATAAATACAAAGTGATCCTTAATATTCTATGAAAGAGACATTAACTGGGACTTATAGTGAATTCAAACAAGGAAACCTTGGGATATATTACTGTGATTCAACAAAAAAAAAACTGGTTGCATATCCATAATTATCCAGCAGTTCGGGTTTCTCTTTGGCCTTAAATGTTTTGAGATTTTTCTCGACTTTGAGTGGATAGATAATGTTGCCCAATATCCAATACCATTCTACCTGTGAGAATAAAGAGCGTATGTTATTCTCGGCCTTCCCTTCTACAAGGTTAAAACATAAGGGCTAATATAAAAAGGTATTCTCTTGAGAAAAACATATTCGCTGGGCATTGTTCGTAAACAAAAACTTTTGAGTGCTCTGTGACAAAAGATTATAATCACGCGAGTTATTGAAATTATGTGGATGCTTTCCGGTAGTCATCTGGATAATTCTGGATAATTCAAGAATTTCGCGTTGATGAAAATAAATATTGGTCAAGAGGAATATTAAGGAAATACGTGTGACAAATGGAGAAACAATAGCTAATAATTAGAAAGACTGTAAAGAAAGCCGTGGTCATACCGTAAATGGGTTAGACGATCTTATACCATGATACCCGATACTTCATAGGGTGGGGAACTCACAGGGTCAAAGTGCCCTCGACTTCTCTACTAATACTCTTTTTGTCGCCCCAACCTCTGAAACCTCTCGTGTCCATTCACGAATATCATCTAATCACTACAATGTACTTACTGAAAAAGAAACAACAAAACTGCATTGACTATAATACACCAGAACTTAACGCTTTAAATGTGTTCGTGAATATATTTAAAGATACGAAAATAGCATGCTCTGCAATACCAATGTATTATCTGTTAACATCGATAAACTTGGCAAATTATCAATTACATCGCTGTTTCAAAATCTGATAAAAACTTGGTTCAAAAACAGTTAATCCCCTACAAAGAATGGGAACATAAAAATGAGAAAGAAATAGTTCATAAAGTTCAAGCATCAAATTTGATAACCCAGATCGCGAGAAAGGCATATACATTACAGCTCAAAGCATCAACAACCATTATTAAGATTTGTATTGACCGCTCTGTTGCCTAAGTGGTAAGTGGTTAGAGTTTCCGTCTCGGATATGGGAGGACGCTGGTTCGAATCCCGGCTGACTCATACCAAAGACATAAAAACGATACTAAAATGTTCTCTCTGAACTCACCATAATTCCAAATTAACTGAGGACTTTGTAACTAAAGTGAATGATATTTAAATACATGTATCCACACAAATTAAACACTGAACACAGCATTAAGACTGATTCTGCTACAGATGTTGGGGGGGGGGGGGAATGGGTAATTATGCAGATTAACAACATTATATCAAAAGCTAAGGCACAATAATAAAGCCAGGATGTAGGTCAAGTACAAAATAGAGATGTACATAACATATAATTATTAAGAAAAGCCAACATACAATACCAAAAAAAAAGATGCATAATGATATGACAATATGAGTAAAATCGAGATCTCTGGCAAAACGGAGATATCTACTTATTATAAATAGATATTGATTTTAAATTGGATCGTAATGTATGGATCATTATAACTGAATATTGTCGAGGTTTTCAGAAATGTCCCGCAAATTACTTTATTATTTATGTTGCTATTGCAGTATGCAGTTTTGTGGGTACCGTATACTTACAGTGTACTTACCGTATACTTACCGTAAACTTACAGTGTACTTACCGTATACTTAGTGTACTTGCAGTATACTTACCGTATACTTACAGTGTACTTACCGTATACTTACAGTGTACTTACCGTATACTTACCTTGTACTTACAGTGTACTTACCGTATACTTACAGTGTACTTACCGTATACTTACAGTGTGCTTACAGTATACTTACAGTGTACTTACCGTATACATACAGTGTACTTACAGTATACTTACCGTATACTTACAGTATACTTACAGTGTACTTACCGTATACTTACAGTGTACGTACAGTGTACTTACAGTATACTTACAGTGTACTTACCGTATACTTACAGTGTACTTACGGTTTATGAGACTTGTAGTCCTTCATTGGGAACTACTAATTGAAAATTGTGTGACTTGTGAAGTAGTGCTGGCGCAAGTTAACCCCTTTGCATATATGAATTTAAAAAATATATAAATTTAAAAAATCGTATATCCACGCAAATCAGATAATAATATGTATTTAAACCAGCACCAAGGTTGCGCTCTACGTTTTCCTATTTGGACAGATTTTAAAGAAACAAATTTCTCCGGCTTTCCTCTCTGGTTGTACTGTCTGTTTAACAAAGACCTTATACATCTAATGGTTTCGTAAAATAACTTTTAATTCTGTTTAATTAAGTATATGATTGCTAGATGTAATATGGATTATAGAGTATACAGCTTGGCATTTCGTCAGATGTTCACCTATCAAACACCTGATTGCTTCAGAGCTAAATTGTGGGGAAAAGAGCCGATAATATTTTTCATATTTTATAGATTTGGTAATTCATTCATTGCACTTTCAGAAGCTGTTATTGTTTAGTCGGGCAACACTCACTTTTTTCTATTTTAATAACTGCTGTGTAATTTAGCATAATTCATGCTGATATTTTGCGAACATGGGAACAGATATGTTGTTTAGCTGTGTACATATCATTTACAATTTCAACAAGTACAAAGAAACTTAAGATAATTATTTAAAATAAAATGCGTCGGCTGCAGAAAGACGCTTGTATTTGTGCAGAGCTGTCTTTTTGTCTTCTTGGTTTAAACCGCATGCATTCAATGTTCAAAGGCGGCTGATCCAATAAGAGTCCTTTTCTGTCGTGGTTTCGGAGCTCCAGTTGGGGTTGTCAGCAATTGCGATAAGTATTATTTCACTGAAAGTGTGGTCACGTGAGGAAAGGAGTTCAGCGACTGGACTTCTTTTTTGTCAAGTTCTCTTGATTTTCTTGTTAGTCTCCCAATAGCATATAATTACTATTATAACAATGAAATATCCTGGAAATAAATTGCACTCACATAAATTTACATAAAATAACAGATGGCGAAATATCTCGTCGATTTCTAGGTCAGTATCAATTAGTTTTAAGCATCTGCATCGAGTTGAAGTAAACAAGTTGAAACCAAAACATTTTCAAGCTTTTATTCCGGTAGAAATATCAACGCGGTTTTTCTATTGTGTCTTTTTTCTCTTGGTTTGTCATGCCTCTATTTTTTATTTGATTTTGAAAAAGACTCATTTGGAGTCGAAATCGTTCATATATATATATATATATATATATATATATATATATATATATATATATATATATATATATATATATATATATATATATATATAGCAACATTTCTACATTTAAGTTGACTCCACTGCTGTATTTCTAACACTTTGAATTTCTTCATAAATCTGGTCATTACGTAGCTGTGCTTCAAGGCATATTGTCTAATCAAGCGCAAACTAAGCATATTTGGCGTATTTTCAGACATAATATCAATGTTACTCTATCGTAATAATAAGAAAATCATCCATGATGATATAAAAATAAGAAAAGAATTGCACTAAAACTTTTATATTTGTTTTAAAGCGGTACTCAACACTTTCGAATTTGTCGCAGAATAGAAACCGAGTGGATTTTGGATTAAATGAATAACTCAAACACAATGCATGAAAGATGGAAAATTATGAACTTAATTAGTAAACAAAAGTATATAATGTATAAATACAATGATTCTCACACACTTTCAACATACAATTGATTCAATAACTCTATAGAAACATTCACACATTGAAAATAAACTAAAAATATTATATCTATCTGATATAAAGATTCAAGAAACCTCAGTTTCAAATAATTGTATACACTTTAAGATATTCACATAATTTCACGTAAAGACTAGGATTGAGATTCACACAATCTCAAGTTTTCAAATACATTTCAAATTTTCTGCACTGTAAGCGAGATTCACAAGTCTCCTGGAATACAACTATGATTCAAAATAATCTGATGTAAATAAAAATGTTCCTAATTGAAACAACATTTGGACCAAACATATACTTCTTGACCCTTGTACAGTCGCACGATTCATACACTGATAAACCACGCAGTTTCACCCCGTCCCTTGGGTTGGCCCCGTACTTGTATCGACCGCTCGCACACTTCATGGATCCACCACATGTACAGTCATACGTATACACGTACAGACAGCATTAGCTACCTCTACAGTCGTAGCTCCACCACATTTACATACATACGTACATACAATATAGACATCTAGATGGCTCTACTCGTCAGCTAAACTCGTCACACTCGATAGCCCTATGGGTTGAGAATACAATGGGGAACGTACGATCCTCAACAAGATCCAGAACGACCAGTGTATCGGTTATAAATTGATCTTAATTAAATTCATAAGACAGTTAGTAATATTCAGGGTCAAATACCCAAAATATCGTGATTTTAATGTCCCTCGTCGCAAGTAATTTCCGGCGAGACATATGTTGCCTCCGTCACTTACCGGGATAAACACTTGTTCAGCCTAGATAACGTTGTACGCATGCACAACGACAAATAGTCAAAAATATCTCATGCATAACAACATTTTTCTTCTTCTAATAATGTGACATGCTTAGGGTTCAATTTATAAATATTTTTTTAAAAGAATTTTTTCGGTTTTCCTAATTAGCAAAGATCTTGTATATCTTAGATACTGTTGAAATAACTTTTAATTCACTTTATTTTAATGCATTATTGATGGGGTGACTTGGGTTATAGAGTATACAGCTTAGCCTTACTTCAGATCTCTCTCTCTCTCTCTCTCTCTCTCTCTCTCTCTCTCTATATATATATATATATATATATATATATATATATATATATATAATACCTGCTCCGCTTGGTCATTTTTACTTCGTGGACTTCAGAGACACATTTATAAAAGAGCCGATATTTTCTTATAACTCATATATTGCACTTTCAGAAGCTGCTAATTTCTGCTCTGGCAACATTAACTTTTAATTTTTCTTATTTTAGAGTCACTACCCCCATTCCCCCCCCCCCCCCAATCTAAATATAGAAACAGCACAGGTGATCGAAAAGATTGAGTTTATTGTATATGGATAAATTTTCGTCGAAGTAAAGATATTATTTTTACATGTGAAAATATAATGATATGTTTATCAAATGTGAAAATATAGGAATTAAAAAAAAAGAATATGAAAATTATATCTCCAATAAGTTTTTATCATTCACATTTAGGTATATAATAAAATCAATATTTTTCATTCGGTGATGAATTGAATCCCATGATGTACTCATTGAAAACGAAAATTAATAAACGACTCGAATCATTTAAAATGTTTGCTCGACGAAGCTCGCATAGATACACACTATTCAACTTGTCCAATAATCTTGATTAAAAAAGATTCTCAGTATATACTTCCTATAATTTGAAAAACATTTCTGTGGTACTATACAATGATTTAGCTATCTTTTTTTTGTTGTTGTTGCTGCTGTTGTGGCGACAGCAGCAGTACCAATAATGCAATGATAAATCCATTTCTTTTCGTCTCTGCAGACATTACAAGGGGCTGCTGGCCCAGGCCAATGGAGAAGAAGTGCACAGATCAGAATGTAGCTGACAGACAAGGTATAGATGGGCCTGGAACAGCTTGTCACTGCAGCGATAATCTTTGTAACGGTACATCTACCAAGACGGGACTGTGTATTATAACAACACTGTTATTACTTATGTACTCGATGTTGAAACATTATATATAAAGACAGTAATTCTTTGTATGTAGGCTACATCATGATGTGCACGGATATAAAAGGCGGAGAGAAAGTGTCAAGGAGTTGCTATGAAGGGGCGCTTTTTGGTTACCCTGAGAGAGAGAGAGAGAGAGAGAGAGAGAGAGAGAGAGAGAGAGAGAGAGAGAGAGAGAGAGATTTCTTAGTTCGTCATCGAATTTTTCGTTTCATCGGATATCAAAGGATGCGGTTTGCTTCTTTGCCTTGTTATAATGACCATGCGTATTTGCAAAAACTACAGTATGTCAATGACTCGTTCATCCCAGTTCTCAGTCTTATCTGTTCATGTACAAATCAAGCGAATATATTAAGAACCTAAAGATTCAATTATATTTTATTTCTGGTTGTAAATTAAATAAAAGAAAATGACAAGAAAACGAAATATCTATTAAAAATGACAAAATATTTTTCCCCTAAACCATTTCCTCCAGTAGTTAGACTAGTTTGGTTATCAAGGATTTTTGTAGTGCGTTTTCTTAATGGATTTGCGCCAACGCCATTTATAAAGACACTTTATAATCTGACAATTTACTGTAATTTTTTTAAATAGTATCCATACGCAGACCAACTCCAGGATTTGTATATATGTAAACAGTAACAAATAGTTCTAATACTTGGCCCAAATACCTTGTCAATTTTGAAGATTTACTAAGCTCAGCCTGATATACATCTTTACAGCGCCGGTGCAAGGCATTTTGGTGCCCTAGGCGAGATCAGATATCTGGCGCCCCCCCCCCCTCCCCTTTCCCCACCCACCCATCATGAAATAATCCCTTAGCCCAGCGCCCTAGGCGATTGCCTAGTTCGCCTAGCGGAAGCGCCGGCCCTGCATCTTTACTGTAATCTGAAATAAGTTCTCATTTTCATAACCGATGTGTTAATGAGTGTTTATAAAAAAAAAACGGAACAAGCATATCGTTACTGGAGCACTTTATTGTAAAATTTTAGGTTCGAAAGTGTGTGGTTCAGCATGTTATCAAACTCATTAGTTTAGGAGGTAAGTAAATCATGTCTTATATCCGCAATCAAATAATGCCTAAATAAACGTGATTGATTTTGCAAAACACTGAATTTATGAAGTTTTAAGGTAGGCGATGAAATTGAACTGACAGCCATGATAATGATGTCATTTCAATTATTTTGAGGGTGAGGTGGGGGAACTTGACGGGCTTGTTAATTGTCTTGTATAGGCTATAACAATTGTACAGCACATGCACACAAAATGACGTGCATGGGTGGATGTCTAGTTGGCATGTCAGACCTATATCTTTACTGGAGTGGTATTATCGATGTCCAGACAAGTCAACTTGTTTTCTGGGCCTATTTGGGGAGTTAAAAATGGACAAAATGACAATTTATAAAACATTACAGCCTAAAATTGATAGGAAAATAAAAGAACTAAGGATATAGTACGAGATTCAAATATCAGTATAAGAACTAATTGGTAGACATACCAGTGTATGTAATAGCGAACAATCCTTGTTATTCATGTCAGAACACGACTTGAAGACAACCAGATGCAGTCCATTTCCTTGAATAAAGTGTATGATTAGGACATTAATTATTCTGCAGTGTTGTATCTAACGTAGAATTGCTTTTTTCTAAACATACGTTAACAGGAAAGCCTTTAAAATTGAACATAGTTGTATTTAGCATTAAATCCCAGTATCATTTTCAGGTATGGTTCTGCTAAGTCCTTTTCTTTCTTCAGCAATTGACATTTTAAAATTTGTTGAATATTCAGTTTAACTATAATTTTTTAAAACTTATATCCTCGTCTCATTGAACACAAAAAATAAAGTAATTTTACTCCCACCCCCAACTGATTTTTTTAATACAAGTAATGTAGTATCAGTTCTTTTTACCAAACGGGGTTTTCTATCCGGGAGAAAAGCTGATATCTCCGTGACTCGTTGCCCTGGCGTGACAAATTATTCTGTTGAGAAAAAAGAAACCTGTTATGGTTGAGACTGAGCAGTCATTATCTTCAAAAATAAACAGAATATATTCAACAGTGGTCGAAGGGAAAGGTCAGATCATGCATTACGTACCGACACAATTAGAGAATAATGGCCAAATGGTCAGTTGCATTCTAGTCTGGGTAATAGTCTGCGTCAAAATAATCTTGGCGGATAGATGATTTGATAGAATCCATGTGTCAATGTGGATAATCTAAGGGTTGTGTTAAGGAGGGAACCTCTGCACCACAACGGTACATCCCTGCGTAGCGGCAACTTCATGTGAGCGTCCACCAGCAAGTTGATTAGATAGTCGAAGCAGGATAGTTCCGGAGTCGTGGCATATAGACTGTGCAAAGAATTTCATGGTTTATTCTGAAAGGTGGGAAAGCGTAAAAATACAGTCGAGCCCACTTCAGCCTGAAGGCGTGAGCTACCATGCACTCTAGTGTGGAAATGGACCAGAATTAATTAGTAGCTTGTTGTTCAACCTCGTTGAAAGCATCCCTACCACTGACCTCTTTCGCATCTTAAATCTCTTTGCTACCAGTTGGTACCGATGTCAGTCTGTGTTGACTGCCCATCACTATATGAACAGGCTCTCCGTCAGGATATTTCTCATGACTGAAATATTGCGGACTGTGATAAACCCCCCTATGCCGTCCATCGGATAAGGTTCCAGACATCCAAAGAAAATGAAGGTGCGCGAGTGCCTCCAAGATATCTGCGTAACTAAGCGACGATAGTGCATCCAAATCTGATATATTTGACGCAACCATGCAGTGCTAAAACAAGTTTCCCTTGAAGAGACTGACGCAGAGAAAATCAATTTTCATTTTGGACCAACTAGGCCTTTGATGAAAAGTGGAACTGTCCAAGTAGTTTACGAAAAAAGCCATTCCGTATGCACTTCCGGTTTAATTTCGGTAAAGTTATAAATGCTCGCATTTACAGATTGTTGATATGAATAAAAGATTCCTACTGAGACCATAAGCTCTGAAGGGCTGTAGGAAGTCAGCCATGTCTGACTTTGAGGTGCTCGTACACATGCAAAAGCTAGTTCCTGTTGCATGTCTTAGAACTATATCCAGAAACCTGTTCCGCTTTATCTGCCAATTCAGGTGGTGATTAAATTTTGATACCAAAAGAATCCAAGCTGACGGGGGCTCCTTGTGATGTCTCCAGTTTGTCAGCAGCAGAAACTAGAAAAGTCTTGTATGAAGTCTTCCTAGGGGAACAAGAGCTGCTGTCACATTCAATACAACCAGAAGTATGAATATAGAAGAAAACAAATTGTGTTCACTCTTGTTCTCTGTGTTGGGAGAAACATGATCCATTTCGTTATTCGTAAGGAAATGCATCCAAACTTTTAATGATTTTTAAAAGACTTCTGGTATGTGAATAACCCAGAAAAATGTGTAGTCCAACAGATAGGTTCCTTAGTAATGCACCAGTGGGAACGTTGTGTATCAGCCAGTAGTCAAAATAATGGACGGTGTAATGGTCTTAATAGAGCTACTATGTAAAGACTTTTGAGTGAAAGCTAGTTAAAGGAAACAACACATTGAAAAATATCTATGCCTTGACAAAACTGCATGAATTTCGTTTGATGTGAAAATATCGAATGTGGAGGTTTTGTGTTTTTTTGTTTGATGTCATTTTCAGCACCAGAAAGACTATACATGGTGGCCAGTTTATTTGGTGGAGAAAGAACCGGGAAAACACGGAAGAACAATTGACACGGGGTGTTACTTACACGCTTTATCAGATACCACGATGTGTAAATAGGCATCCTGGAGTTCTATAGAAACCTACCAGTGGTTCCTTATTGTGGAGAGAATTTCTGCATCATTCGTTCGGTCAGATTAGGGATCGCTCCGGTGGCCTAGCGATTAGAGCGTCCGCCGCGGAAGCGGGAGGTCGTGTGTTCGATCCCCCGCCGAGTCATACCAATGACTTACAAAAATGGTACTTACAGCTGACTCGTTTGACGCTCAGCATTAAGAGGTTAGTGTTATGACTAGTCGGCCTAGTGTCAGGATAATGTTACTGGGTATAGCATCATGCTACATGTCTGCAGCATGATGCCCCAGTGCTAGACATCACCATCAACTGCTTCACTGCAGACATCGTAGCGATATGACTGAAATTTGTTTAAAGCTACCTTACAAATCCTAAACACACACACACACACACACACACACACACACACGCGCACACACAGAGGTCAGATTAGGCGTCTGAAGAAAATAAACCCACCTAGTCTGATCTTGTCCTACAACTACTGGAATAATGGGAAGGAAACATGGCAAGAAAGTAGTGGACATAAAAGCTTAGAGCCTACCCCTGGTCCGCCAACCCATCAGAAAATCATCCATGGTGTCATTGGGATACAAATCATACATTCCAGTTTTACCACTAAGTGAAGTCCACAAGCTCTGTAGGGATTGAACGAAAACATAATGGTTTTTTTTTTAACAGGTCTTTATCTTAGCTGGGGACGTGTCTTATTGGACAAGGAATGAAGTCTAATGCCGACATAAAAACCTGTGATCAAAATCTAGTGACTGATACTTGTTACCCTGACCAGTGCCTAAACATGGTGCCTTGTGACAGACATCTGGTGATATCTGATGCCTGAATTGTGATTGGGGCCTGTTGAACTATCACCAGCCAATGACTACAGGCAATGGAGACCTGATCATGGAGTCTCTATGCATGGAATTCCACGTCTGTTGATGTTGGCCCTTTTTATTTTGGCACAGGTCTAAACAAGGGTATTGAAGATGACAGCACATTCCTGCACTGAAAATGGCAAACAAGTAAACGTCCTTGAAATGGGAAAGCATCTCTAAGAAGATGAAAAGAATGAAGTTCTCTTCTCCTTGACACAATAGGAGTGGTGGCTTTCTGCCAAAACTGTCAACTCATCTGACCATAAGACCCATAAAGGAAATCCATCATGCAAATGACATTTAGCAAATGTCAAGTACATGAACAAAGTGTTCTTATGACCACATTTGACAACTCACTGTGATATGCTGAAGGACTGAAAGAAAAACGTATCAACAAACTGAGCAAATAAATTGAGGGTAATACCTACCCTAACACCAGTAAACAAATGAGGGGATACAAATGTACAAACATCTCTTGCACAAAACCACACAAAGTAAACAAAATGCAGCACAGATAATGAAAACCATAAAAGGACTGGAGAAAAACGATAAATTGTTACATAGACATGGATATGATTAATGGCAATAATGGAAAGAAATACTACATAAATAGCAAAAAATTTCAATCATTCCGAGATGCATAATAACGACAAACCCAATGAAAAGAAATGATTTCTAAATGATGGAAATAATGTATCATACTGGAACTATGTTTATTTTTTTCTTCTCTGCCTCCTATTAATAATTTGAGGATGGAATTCATCTTGGACTTGGGTATGGTGCCATGAAAAGCACAAGCAATGTAATGTAACATAACGATAATTTGTTGCTGATATTAAAAACAATATTGCAGAGTGCTGATTACCCAACTTGCCTAATGTTGACAGGCTACTACTAAATCAAAAGTTTAGCCAATATACACTTGCACATGAATATACTTAATAAAAAGCACAAAGCAAATGACCTTTGCAATTAGTCTAAAGGTCAAAGAGGATTGGTTATTTAACTCATTATAACTATTGCTTTGATATATCAAAACAACAAGATACAAAGAATCAATTTTGAACTGTTAGTAGCTAATAGTAATGACAACCACACACACCTCAGAAAAATTGGCACTAATTCGACTTAACTAGTTCAAAGGCACATTAATGGACAGACATTGTATAAAAGGTAATTTCATAAATTCAACAAAAGAAATAATAACCACCAACCCAACTCTGTTAACAATCTTTAGAGTAAAATTCCAGACAAAAATTTTAATAGATCAACACCATGTTGATATATAACAACATAAATAGTTGAATGCAATGTTATTGTTGTTAGTCTCTATCTCTATAAGCCAACTGTTTTGCAAGAATATAAATGATGACACATGCCTTGAACCAAATGAAGTGTTAAGATGAGTATCAAATAAAACAATTAGTTGTCAAAAGGCAAGACATTCTTGACCCAGCTATTAGGGACTTTTCTGTTTCATTAAAATTACGAATCCAAATTACATTTTTTTTTTGGTATTGATCTGATGATCCTCGTTTCATGCTAACCAACAATATGGTTTAACTTTAGCATAAGAAAAAGTCAGAAGCATTGAAAGGGAAAGCTTATTGGATTATCATTTCTTATATATGAACAGTTACATGAGAAAATATCCAACTCTGACAATTTGACATAATCATAAAAACTGATGTATATATAATTTAAAAACAGCATACCATTGCATTATGCATTTAAATTGTTGTAATTCAGTTAATATTCACAATATTTGAATGAAATAAAATGAGACATACTTGGGAAACTTTCTTTTGAGCTGAAAGTAGTCATTCCAACAGACAAGAAAACTTACAAGATGTGGCACCCAATACTACTGGGAAACAAGGCAGGTGGGAACAATCATTAGCAAGGGACTCTACAACCTGTTATAAATCTAGCAGCAGTCAGCAATGCAAGCATCCAACTAACCAATATTGGTATAAACCACGTAAATATTCAACTAGAACATGCAACACATAATGACAATAACAAATATTATGTCTGTATGACAGTCACAAAATGAACAGCTAGTCCTCAAGATGGGTTTATAAATTGATAGACCATGTAGTGTTACGTATATTTGATTTAAGTCATTTATTTTTATTGTTTGTTTGTCAGATTCAAATTTAACATTTTAAGATTTCATTCATTGGGAGATATTTTTTTTAAAAAGTGGGATGACTTGTACTTTACAAATAAACACCAGGTGTTGACCTCATTTCTGACCTGGCTTCAGAGTTGTAAACAAGCTTTTAAAATGATTGGTTGGTTCCAAGGACATTATGGAGCTTTGTTATAAACTTCTATTTTTAGTTGGGTCATACGGTGTATACGTGATTTTTTTAAACGTAAATTTGTTCTAAAAGATTCTAGAAAATCATGTGACCCCTTTCTTGTTTACATAAAAACAGGTATATAAATTATGTTTTGGAGTGAACTATTTAGTAGAACTTGGGCTGTTAGAATATTAAGTTCTGTCGTTTCGAGTTATTTTAAATTACTTTGTATTGGAAATTATTTCAATTCGTTTAGATCAAGAGGATTTATTTTGTTATTTATCTGGAAAGTAATTGTGCTCATTCAATTCCATTACCAAGAACTGACCTCATCACATGACATCGTCTTCCATCTATGATACTTCACTAAGATTCGAACTTGGAATTATTTGGACATTTTATTACCAGGAATTATTTTTGGATTAATTTTGGAATTGATTCTTAAAACCGTAAGTTTATTTTTCTTTTCTGGAAAATATTTGTGCTCAATAAATTGTTTATTAAGTTTTTACAAGCTTGTTATTCTCACTCTTACTATGTTACTGTTTATTCGAGCCTAAGCATGTAACAGTAGTATATAGTCAAACATTGATAACACAATATCTGTTCAAATATGTTTAATATTTCTTTTACATTACATACAATTTATTAATTCATTGAAGCAACTGCTATAATTGTTATATTTAATGGCATTAATCATGCTATTAATATATTTCTCTAATATGGCACAAGAAATAAAAACATTCTTATAACCCAGGGATGCAAAAAAAGTTTGATTTGAAACAAATCAAAGGCTAATGAAAATGTTAACAAGTCCATAATTCCATCCATATAATAAATTTATTTTTTCATTCAAGAAGAAAATCAGTAATAGATACATACTTTTGCCTTCTTTACACTTCTGTATCATTGCCATCAATATCTTCTGGCTTGAGTTCATTATACTTTGTATGTATTCTTGTAACTAAGCAGCTGGATACAACTGTTACATAACTTGCTACTCTTCATCATTTAAACTTCTATACATCCATGTACAATACCTACACACAAAAACAAATCTGCAAGACTTGTATAATCATGACACAAGCACACGAGAGACTGAACAAAATAAAATCAACAAATTCGATAGCTAAACTGTTCACATAATATTCACTTTAAAATGTTGTAAATTCTACCACATTACAGAAATCTACTAAGTCTCTATCTAGTGTATCATTAAAGTATATAATTGTATAGTGTCATTAAAATATATAATTGTATAGTGTATCATTAAAGTATATAATTGTATAGTGTCAATAAAGTATATAATTGTATAGTGTATCATTAAAATATATATAATTGTATAGTGTCATTAAAATATATCAGTGTATAGTGTGTCATTAAAATATATCAGTGTATAATGTGCAATGTACTACTAATGTATAATGTCACTAAAGTGTATCGATGTATTGAGTATCACAACGTATGGCATAATTAAAGTATATCAATGATAGCATGTCAACGTATATTGACTGAAGTGTTTCAGAGGATAGTGCCATTCAAGTGTATCAATAAATAGTGACATTATAGCATATCAATGTATCATGTGTCATAGTGTATCAATGATAAGTGCATTGTGAAAGTATATCAATGTCTACTGTAATTAAATTGTAGCAATGTACAGTATGTCATGAAAGTGTATAAATGTATACAACATCATTAAAGTGTATCACTGCACAATGTCATTAAAAGTGTATCAATGTATTTATTTTTAAAAAATTTGAAAACGTTTTGAAATCATATCAATACAGTTTTCAAGGCCATGTAACAAACATCACTGCATGCACTGATATGATCTATGGACCCATATCAATTATGAACAATATGCAATTCTACAAAATGACCACATTACTGTATTAATTTAATGAGAACTTGGTACATGGGTTTATCTTAAATCGAGTGACTAAGTTCTCTGTTAATATATTTAGTGAATCTGCCTCTGCTGATATTCCACCTAAAGATGTGTTAATGATACAAAAGCATTAGAAAGAATACAGTATGCATGAATTTTACTATTTTCCTCTTGAATGATTACATATATATGTATACATGTCTAATTCATTGCATTTCATTGTCCTTACAGACTACTGTCCTTGGACATTGGGGGGGAGGTGTTTACAAAATTAACTCAGCTACTATAGATACATGTATCATTTTGTATCCTGTATACAAGTGCCTAAATCTCTTCTGTATTACAGATATGCAGTGTTTCACTTTACCCTCATTTGCACTTTAGAGACCCCAATTTTTTTCATTTGACCCCCAATTCTGATACTAAAGTTTGCTTTTTACTCAGTCTGATCCCCAGTTTTGACACCAAGGACAGATTTGACTCACGGTCTTGCACCCCTAGGGGATACTCTCGATTAGGCAGATAAGTGTTCAAGACTAGTTCAGAACTAATTCAAAGTCAGATCAGTGAGATTCATACTGTTCAACAGTGATACAATAATGGCATTAAGATGCATATTCATACAAGTATTAAATAAGATATACAACAATACCAAGTTTGATGAATATATTTATGCTTTGTGCTCTTGAGTATTCAATTTCCCCAACAATCAAAAAACTACAAAATTGACTACAGATTAAATTTTCAATAGATAAGGATAGTGCACTAGATTTCACTCAAAATGGTGCAAATATAATGGATGTTCAAAATAGTTTAGATGAATACAAACGAAATGATATAAGCATCTCAACACTAATCAGGTCATTGAGCTGTTATTATGTCTTTCTGTAAACATAACAAAACTGGGTTTTTTTTTTAATGTTTTTATCAGAAGATTTGTTAACAAGTAATGAATGTCACTTGAATTCAACAGAGAGTAGTATTCATTCCCAAATAGAATATATAGTCAAATGTTCATACAGCTCTTACTGTTTTTTTTTTTTAAATGACAGTAAACAGGTGCGACTTATTACCAGAAAAGTCACGTACAAAAAATTCTAGTCATTTCATTAAGATGCAACTATTTGAAGTAAATGCATCATAACTTATGCTATCTTTTGCCAATGTGTCCAAGCTAGTGTTTAACATAAGATAGTCTTTGTGCATCAAACATACAACTAATCCACTGGATTTCATCAAAACTGTAGGAAAAAAAGCAGGAAATATAAACGATTAAACTAAAACTAAAAATTTGATTATCAGTAAAATCACTGATTTTCTCAATGACTAGTGATATTTCTTACTGGAATAAGAATATGTTGGATAATTCCATTAAGGCAAGTTCAATCTTATCTGTCGTAATTGTCATCTTTAAATAGTGATCACCGGGTCACTATAATCTTCCCCTGGTAATTTCCTATGTAAAAGTCATGTACAGGTAGGTCACCTCCCTGCCGCTGTCACCAGCCAGGCGTTTCCTAACTAAATAATGTTTTTCTTTACCCACTTTAAACTATCACTAGAATATATCAAAAGAGAGTTCACAATGCATACAAATTTAACTTTTATTTGATTAGAATATCATTGTGTAGATAAAAGTATATAACATAAAATTGATGAGTAAACCTTTCTTATCTTGTATGCACTCATCACAATCCACATCCACAATCATACTGCCAATGTAACTCAATGCGTCAAAATGTCAAACTTGACAGCTGGGAAATTTTATCAACAAAGGAAGAAGAGTCAATGCATTTTATTTTTAAGTTGTTCCATAGCATGATCATATAAACTGAAGGAACAGTCAGTTCCATTTCACTGTCATGTGACTTGTTTTAAACTGTGTGTTAAAACCATCCCAGATATTTTTGAGGGACAAGATTCACCAAGTATGATAAGACTTTCTGTTCAGGAAAAACAACAATAACAAGGTTTACAAGAAGGCAGCTGTGGTGTCCATACTGGATGTCAAATCAGTACCATTTTCGATCAGGACCACCTAGATGGTATAAGAAATATTGTAGTGAAGACCCAATGCAGATACATCTGACTATATTGGTTGAGCAGTAATAAAAACATTTCAAAATGGCAACTGTGGTGATTTTCATTAGAAGCAACAACACATCTGAAGGAAGTCTTATTTAGGTATAGTAGCTATAACAAGACTTTCAATATGACTCCCATGGCAGCTATACTGAATATCAGATTGGCACCATTTTCGTAAAGGACCAAGTATATTTCATAAAAAGTCTTCCAGTGAAAACCCCATGCTGTTATGGCCATCTATTAAGGACCAAGTATATTTCATAAAAAGTCTTCCAGTGAAAACCCCATGCTGTTATGGCCATCTATTAAGGACCAAGTATATTTCATAAAAAGTCTTCCAGTGAAAACCCATGCTGTTATGGCCATCTATTAAGGACCAAGTATATTTCATAAAAAGTCTTCCTGTGAAAACCCCATGCTGTTATGGCCATCTATTAAGGAGGAATAACATAAGCAAGATTTTAAAGATGGCTGCTGTGAGAGCCATATTGGATGTCTGAGCCATCTTCATTTAGGACCAAAGAGGAGAATATAAATTATGGATAATCATGTTCCTCTTTCATGATCATGAGTAAAAACCAATACACCCCCCACAAAAAAAAATGTAATCAGAATTTAATTATTTTATTCTTCACTTCTCTTTATCTCTCATTTTCATTGAATAAAAATTTCTAAACATTTTGTTGGCATAAATACTGAAACAAAATTATTGCAATCATTTTGTATTGAAATTATCCACAAAGAACTACCAAATAAAACCATGGGAACTAGAAGTCTAATTTAACCCAAGACTTGCTTTTTCAAAGCCAAAAAGCCAATAAAGCTAAATATTGAGAAGTGCATACCATTCAAAAAGCATGCTTTCTTTGCAACTGAGATTAGATAGCATGCTATAGACTTGTAATGATACAAATACCTTCATGCCAATAAAGCAATGAGATATAATGCAAGGATGGAAAGAAAGAAAGAAAACAATAAAATAACTGTTAGTGAGTAAAAACAATCAGATACTTCCTGATAAAAGATATGCATTTCTAAATTTATTTTCAGTTTCATCATTCCTGTCATTCATCATGCAGTCAGCCATTTCATTCTATTTGAACAGATCCTACCCTACTGAAAAAAAACTTGTGTATATCAGTTTTGGAAAACCACTTTGTCAGCCTACTAGATACTGGAGACATAAATTTCAATCATCAGTACTGAAATATAATCCTGATCAGACACAAAAACAGTTCACTCAAATGGTGTAGTATTTCTGAAACAATGGCATAGGATAGCACATATTTATCCTGGACATAAATGATGTTATTTAATATTCAGTGACTTTTTGACAGATCTAATTATGTTGCCAGCTTGAGGGTTAGCATTGTCTTCCAAGGTTTTAGCATATGGCATCGGGACATCTGCACCAGTGACCCTCAGGATTGGGGCATCAAGGTAGTTGAAAGATGGACCTGAAAAGGAAATAGAAAAAAATTAGTTGAGCATAAATAATGCATCTGCTATGGAAAATTAAAACCAAGTTAGATCAGAATTCAAGGTACAGTAAAATTCCACCATACAACCACATCGGTTTTATGAAAATTGTGTTATGGCTATTATCACAGAGAGTTCCTGCTGCAAAGAGGTCTTCGATATTACTAACAAACTAATGTCAAGAAACAAATGTAGACCACTTCCAACTATCGTCTCTCCAGTAGACCTTCCAGACCTGTTTACAAATTTCTTCCGTGACAAGGTATAAACCATTAGCGATAAGCTTGACAACATAATTTCAGTGACAGCCGTTAACAGCTTTAGTACGGACAATAGTGATGAAGAGTGCACCAAAGTCATGTGAGCTATATCCAATTACAACATCACTGCTGCTTAAGTGCTTAGATCCAATATTGCCTTCATTAACTGATGTTTTTAATACCTCTCTCTCATCCAGGGAATTCCCATCATTTTTCATCATTCAAAACTGGTGAAAAAACCAATACTCAACCATAACAATTTAAAGAACTACCACCCAGTTTCACCCTGTCTGTAAGATTTTGGAACTGTAATTTGATAATCACTGACCACTCATCAATTTTCTCATAAAAATTCCATTTTTAATGAAATAACTGACAGGTACTTCACAGGCTTCAGTTTCAGTAATGGCCCTATGAATCAAACGAGAGATTGTCATTTATCCCCCAGATTAGAAAAAAAGACTGAGTAATTAGAAGAGGATTACTGTGATGATCAAAACCTTCTCATTGATCCAAACAAGGAGTCAAAATGACCTCATCAAAACCTTCTCATTGATCCAAACAAGGAGTGAAAATGATCTCATCAAAACCTTCTCATTGATCCAAACAAGGAGTGAAAATGATCTCATCAAAACCTTCTCATTGATCCAAACAAGGAGTGAAAATGATCTCATCAAAACCTTCTCATTGATCCAAACAAGGAGTCAAAATGACCTCATCAAAACCTTCTCATTGATCCAAACAAGGAGTGAAAATGATCTCATCAAAACCTTCTCATTGATCCAAACAAGGAGTCAAAATGACCTCATCAAAACCTTCTCATTGATCCAAACAAGGAGTCAAAATGACCTCATCAAAACCTTCTCATTGATCCAAACAAGGAGTGAAAATGACCTCATCAAAACCTTCTCATTGATCCAAACAAGGAGTCAAAATGACCTCATCAAAACCTTCTCATTGATCCAAACAAGGAGTGAAAATGACCTCATCAAAACCTTCTCATTGATCCAAACAAGGAGTCAAAATGACCTCATCAAAACCTTCTCATTGATCCAAACAAGGAGTGAAAATGATCTCATCAAAACCTTCTCATTGATCCAAACAAGGAGTCAAAATGACCTCATCAAAACCTTCTCATTGATCCAAACAAGGAGTGAAAATGATCTCATCAAAACCTTCTCATTGATCCAAACAAGGAGTGAAAATGATCTCATCAAAACCTTCTCATTGATCCAAACAAGGAGTCAAAATGACCTCATCAAAACCTTCTCATTGATCCAAACAAGGAGTGAAAATGATCTCATCAAAACCTTCTCATTGATCCAAACAAGGAGTGAAAATGATCTCATCAAAACCTTCTCATTGATCCAAACAAGGAGTCAAAATGACCTCATCAAAACCTTCTCATTGATCCAAACAAGGAGTCAAAATGACCTCATCAAAACCTTCTCATTGATCCAAACAAGGAGTGAAAATGATCTCATCAAAACCTTCTCATTGATCCAAACAAGGAGTCAAAATGACCTCATCAAAACCTTCTCATTGATCCAAACAAGGAGTCAAAATGACCTCATCAAAACCTTCTCATTGATCCAAACAAGGAGTGAAAATGACCTCATCAAAACCTTCTCATTGATCCAAACAAGGAGTCAAAATGACCTCATCAAAACCTTCTCATTGATCCAAACAAGGAGTGAAAATGACCTCATCAAAACCTTCTCATTGATCCAAACAAGGAGTCAAAATGATCTCATCAAAACCTTCTCATTGATCCAAACAAGGAGTGAAAATGATCTCATCAAAACCTTCTCATTGATCCAAACAAGGAGTCAAAATGACCTCATCAAAACCTTCTCATTGATCCAAACAAGGAGTGAAAATGATCTCATCAAAACCTTCTCATTGATCCAAACAAGGAGTGAAAATGATCTCATCAAAACCTTCTCATTGATCCAAACAAGGAGTCAAAATGACCTCATCAAAACCTTCTCATTGATCCAAACAAGGAGTCAAAATGACCTCATCAAAACCTTCTCATTGATCCAAACAAGGAGTCAAAATGACCTCATCAAAACCTTCTCATTGATCCAAACAAGGAGTCAAAATGACCTCATCAAAACCTTCTCATTGATCCAAACAAGGAGTCAAAATGACCTCATCAAAACCTTCTCATTGATCCAAACAAGGAGTGAAAATGATCTCATCAAAACCTTCTCATTGATCCAAACAAGGAGTGAAAATGATCTCATCAAAACCTTCTCATTGATCCAAACAAGGAGTGAAAATGATCTCATCAAAACCTTCTCATTGATCCAAACAAGGAGTGAAAATGATCTCATCAAAACCTTCTCATTGATCCAAACAAGGAGTGAAAATGATCTCATCAAAACCTTCTCATTGATCCAAACAAGGAGTGAAAATGATCTCATCAAAACCTTCTCATTGATCCAAACAAGGAGTGAAAATGATCTCATCAAAACCTTCTCATTGATCCAAACAAGGAGTGAAAATGACCTCATCAAAACCTTCTCATTGATCCAAACAAGGAGTCAAAATGACTTCATCAAAACCTTCTCATTGATCCAAACAAGGAGTAAAAATGACCTCATCAAAACCTTCTCATTGATCCAAACAAGGAGTCAAAATGACCTCATCAAAACCTTCTCATTGATCCAAACAAGGAGTGAAAATGACCTCATCAAAACCTTCTCATTGATCCAAACAAGGAGTCAAAATGACCTCATCAAAACCTTCTCATTGATCCAAACAAGGAGTGAAAATGACCTCATCAAAACCTTCTCATTGATCCAAACAAGGAGTCAAAATGACCTCATCAAAACCTTCTCATTGATCCAAACAAGGAGTGAAAATGACCTCATCAAAACCTTCTCATTGATCCAAACAAGGAGTGAAAATGACCTCATCAAAACCTTCTCATTGATCCAAACAAGGAGTGAAAATGACCTCATCAAAACCTTCTCATTGATCCAAACAAGGAGTCAAAATGACCTCATCAAAACCTTCTCACTGATCCAAACAAGGAGTCAAAATGACCTCATCAAAACCTTCTCATTGATCCAAACAAGGAGTCAAAATGACCTCATCAAAACCTTCTCATTGATCCAAACAAGGAGTCAAAATGACCTCATCAAAAGCCTGACAAATACATGTATCAGCTAAAGAAATACTGCAATAATCAACTTCATTTTCAAGAGCTTTCTTTGCTATAGCTCTGGTAACTGCACAAGCTGGGAATAAATCAGTGAGTTTTCAACAGGATAGACTTTTTGAACCAAACAGGACTTGTCAGTTACTGGTGGATTAACCACAACTTTGTCTCCAGCGAGATTGTTGACTAGTAATAAATGAATGCCCATCAACGGGTAAAATGGAGACTGTTCCAACTGTCACAGGTATTGAGACTATGTCTGATGACAAATTTACACAATAGCAAATAACATTAACAAAGACACATTCTACTCCCTGAATAAAAACACTCTCATTAGAAGAAGACTTCTCAGAAAAAAGGAAAGTACTGACAATAAACCTGTGTTCCTTAAAATTTTAATAGGGATAGGATTTGTTTAATCACCCAAGAATGATATGGAATCCTTCGATATGAATGGTTCATAATTCTCCAAAATAAAATTGGCCTGAGGTATAATAGCAATTGGAATAGTTCTGCCCTGATTCTTATGCCTATTTTTCGATATGTAGCAATCAGAAATAACATGTCCCATCTTCTTGCAATAGGTACACTTAGGAATATACAAGGGTCTAGAATCAAACTTCTCCACAGTTTGAATTTTAAACTTTTTAGAAGGTCTTTTTTGAACAAATCTAATTGTTCCTGGGTAGGATTTTTTATGACAATTATTAAAAAAATGATTTTCGATCTCACATGATAATTTTGTTAAAAACTAGGGAAATTCAAATTTCAAAAAACAAAGTTTTCTGAAATATTTGTTACAAGTTTAGGCACTAAAAAGCAGTAACAAAGAAAGAGTGAAATCGAGCTTAAATTTAAAAATAAATTTCTTTTCCTGAAAAAAAAAAAAAAATGGAAAAAGAACTTAGTTTCAAGAATCAAATACAAAATTAATCCACAAATTAAATTAAAAAAGTCCTTATGTTGAAATATTCTAATAGATTAAAAGTCAGAGTCATGTTGGAAAATCCAAGATGGAAGACAATGACGTAGGTTGAGTCTTGGTGGAAAATCCAACATGGAAAACGATGACGTATGCAGAAGTCTGTTTTGTGTATTACTATGTTCCTTGTTGAATCACAAGATTTAACAATCAGGTGTTGGAAATTTGAATTAGATTTTGAAATATTTCCAGAGATACAAATTATTCCTTTAAATCCAAACGGATTGAAGAATTGTTAATATGGATTAAAAAAATGGCTACAACAAAAGAAAAATCAATCATTTTTACTTTAAGAATAAAATGTTGTTTACTTATAATTCACTAGTCCCATCTTGACATTGACAACAAGAAATCATTTAAAAATAAATAAAAAACTTATGTACATGGTTTCCACTAACCTTGAATCAAGGTCAAGATCTAGGCCAACATTACTTGTTTACCAAAGAATAGTTCAATCAACTAATTTTCTTTAAAAATACATATCTAATGAATAAATTTACATTACAAAAGCATGTAATGAAAAATAAAAATAAAAAAAATTAAAAATGACAAACAATATTAAATTGAAACAAATAAAATGGCATTTTGTGACCATGCATTTGGTAATAAGAGAGTACTTATGTGTAACTCTGAGAACAAATACTCAAAGCTTTCTATGATTCTTCATGGTAATCCATTAACTGGAAGAATTTTTAGCATCAATTTTCTTTAAATAAGTCTTTTCTGGGTCAGGCACACATTTACCCATAATCATCACCTTAATGGTAGATGTATATATTGACATACAGTACCTAGCAAGAGTTAAATATGGAAGGTCAACAGTGACAGATATGTGATTATTCCACTCAGTAATGTAAATCCTGAAAGGAAATCGCATCAAATAACAAAACTGGTTGTATCTTACCTTCCATAATCCTTGCACAGATTTCTGCTCCAACACCAAACTGAGGCCATCCACCTTCTACTGTTACCAGGTGGTTTGTCTTCATCACTGATTTCACTATAGTCTCCTCATCCATAGGTCGGATGGTCCTCATGTTAATTACCTATGCAAAGTCAAACACACAACAGTAAACATTTAAATGATGAAAACTGAATAAAATATTCAAATATGATTTAGGTAACAATTTTTCCCATGATTCTATAGCAGTTTTACCTTACAAATGCTAAAAATCAAGGGACAATACTAATATAGGCCCTGTATCTATAGCCCGAAACTACATTATAAATGATTCTAAAATTAAGTGAAAAAATTAAAGAGCTGTAAAAAATTAAACATACCGTTATATACATCTATATTGTGTTTAAATTTGCATCCATGATTACATTTCAGGTATTTCTGCCTATTATTGTGTTAGTTACTTAAACTTATTACACATTACATCATCTAAATCATGAACAATACATTACTGCAATAAATTTGTAGTAGTTTCTTAAATAATAAATGATTCTTTATTCATTATCACAAGTTCTTATTTGAACAGATACACTGGATGGGAAATAAAAGTGCTTTTAGACAACTAAATAATGAGTTTTCATTTACAAATGCTTCACACCTGTAAACAAAATCAAATCACATCTTTCATTATTTATTTTTAACCCAAATTTTAATTTGGGATATAAGCAATGGATTATCCCCATGTTTTATTCTGCATTCTTTTGCTTAATCAGCGTATAAAAAATATGCATGTATATATTGTATTGTTTAGTTGATTTATTAATACTTATGTCTGATGCTGAGACATCATTATCAATTTAATTCATTTGTTCCCTAAAATACATAATATCTGCATTTGTATCAGTCTATCAGTCATTATCACCTTCAATGACTTCAGCATTAGTATGAATTTATTTATAGACATTCTAAAGGATTTTCTTAACTGGAATACAATCAAAGCACAATATAATATAAAAGCACAATATAATATAAATAAAGGTAAATCAAAACTTGTCTAGTGACCTTGAAAATATATAGTCACCAAAACCTAACCTAAATGAAATACATAATACCTGCATTTGTATCAGTCTATCAGTCATTATCACCTTCAATGACTTCAGCATTAGTATGAATTTATTTATAGATATTCTTTAATTCTAAAGGATTTTCTTAACTGGAGTACAATCAAAGCACAATATAATCTTTAACAATGAAATGCATACCACATGGCTTGAGTGATGCATTTAAATGTCTTGATAACTTAGTGGCCACACCTATGTAGTCTAGACATATCACAATATTGCAAGCAATATAGGCTACTATTAATCATGCACCTTTTAAAACATTGCAAATGGTCTCATATATACAATATGATTTTACTGAAAAAGAAACATGCAACGGAACAAGCTGGAGAAAACACTGTGGGACCAATTCAATTTATCCACTTTTGAGATATCTAATTTATATCGCGGTTTAAAAAGACAGTTTTAAAACTGAAACAAATAATGGTAGATTGTGCAAGAATTCAAAGAACATAATAAATGTCAATCAAATCTTGTGCTGTGACCTTGAAAATTAGATTATGGCCACCAGAACCTAACAAGATTTTGGAATCATTTAAGTATGCTCAGTATGGTAAAATAAATGCCTCCATCACTGCTAAATATCTTGCTGTAATTATTGTTTGACACTCCATCACTGCTAAATATCTTGCTGTAATTATTGTTTGACACTCCATCACTGCTAAATATCTTGTTGTAATTATTGTTTGACACTCCATCACTGCTAAATATCTTGTTGTTTGCTTGGTTGATTAGGACTTCTAACGTAGCTTTAAGAATTTTTCAGTCATATTGCTATGATGTCTGCATTGAGGCAGTTTATAGTGATGTTCAGCACTGGGGTATCATCCTGCAGACATGTAGCATAATGTCCCACCCAGTCACATTATCCTGACACCAGGCTGACCAGTCCTAACACTAATCTCTAAATGCTCAGCATCAAGCAAGGCAGCTGTAAGTACCATTTTTGTAAGTCTTTGGTATGACTCGGCTGGGGATCGAACCCACGACCACCCGCTTCCACAGTGGACGCTCTAACCACTAGGCCATTGGAGCGGTTATATCTTGTTGTAATTATTGTTTGACACTGTTTAAGTGACATCGCATTTCATAAATGAATCCTTATTGACATGACATCACATTGCCTAAATTATCATAGAGATCTGAATTCAGTGAGATTGGATGCAGAATGATGTGGTAGGGTTGTAACTTCTGTCTCTTAATAAATACTGAAGACAAAGTGCTTTTATGGCTTTAATAATAATAATAATGACATTCTGATAAATGTTGATCAAGTCAATGATAAAAATCTTTGAAAATCATTAGTCATTTAAGCTGCTTTAAACCAGCTTTGCAGAATTTCAGATGAAAACAAATTTGATCTCAAGAGCTGTGATAAAATACATACAACTTAGTCTACTTTGATAAGAACAGTTTATAATCTTCAATCAGTGCAAATCTGATGAAGTTTAACCTTTTTATTTAGCCATTTTTTCATGGACAATTAGTGACAGGATACTTTATGTACTTTTCTCTAACCCTTACTTGTGGATATATATTTAGTCAGGAATAATAGTGCAAACAAATGGACATCAATTTATACATTATTAGGTTCCTAACTGCTTGGAAAAATTGCTATATAAAAATTAAAGAAGTTCTATACTGTATATTTCACAAGTAATCATCCTCAAAGGCATCTAAATATCCAATTAGGTCACGTCTGGTTCCATTATTCTGAAGATATCTTGCTTACATATTAAGCAGGCCTCCACAGCCCATCCACAAAGTCATTTTTGCAACCTAGCAAATTTACTCAAGGTCATAATACAAAAACCAATCATATCTTGACTCCCATATCCCACCCCTGCACCTTTCAGCACCAGTAGTATCAAATTTGGTCATATTGGGTGAGATATGTTGCTTACAAGCTGATGTTTATTTTCTTAATACAATGTATGGTGGCTTTGAAACCTTGAAAATAAGATTTAAAGTAACTAGAATTTGTTCTGGTTTGGCTTAATTGTTTGCTTAGAAGTTGAATGAGACAGACTGAGAATGCTTTCAATATATCTCTCTCCATTCTGGTGGGGCTGGGGAGACATTAAAAAAATTACATTTTGTGATGTATAAGTCTTATGTATGTATTCATGTGTTCAGTGAAGTACTTCATTCCTTAGACAAAAGAATTCAAATTTTACAGCTAATTTGATTTTTAAATACTAGCAATTACACACACAAATAAGTAAACAAAATCTAAATTAACTTGGCAATCTATCAACTCTACATGTATCAAAATTTATGATAACTTCAAACCTTGCAATATCTTCAAGGTCCAAAAGTAATATGTATGCTTACTTCACATTCAACGCCAATTCCTGCCAATTCTTTTGCAGCATCCAAACAAACACCAACTAATCTGGAGTGAGCCACTAATGTTATATGATTTCCTGAAAATATATATCGTGTCTTCTTTACAACAATTCTAATGGAAGATATTGAAATGATAAAAGTTAGTCAAGAGTGAGCTAACCTTATAATCAGGTACCATAATACCGACTCTTACAGTCTGGCCATAAAAGCATCATAGATACATGCAAACATGTGGCAAATTTAATATGAACCTTAAACTGCAACACACAAACATGTTCTCTAACATCTGAAAGGGCAAGGTAGTGTGTGTGATTAGGATTTTTAACGAAGCTTTAACACTTTTTCAGTCATATCGCTATGATATCAGCAGTGAGGCAGTTTATAGTGATGTCTAGCACTGGGGCATCATCCCCCAGACATGTAGCATGATGTCCCACCCAGTCACATTATCCTGACACCAGGCCAACCAGTCCCAACACTAACCTCTTATTGCTGAGCGCCAAGCGAAACAGCTGTTAGTACCATTTCTGTAAGTCATTGGCATGACTCGACCGGGGATCAAACCAACGACCTCCCGCTTCCGCGACAGATGCTCAAACCACTAGGCCACCGGAGAGGTAAAGATAAGATATAATACGTTCCAATGTTGGCCCCTTTATCAAATCCAGCTGAGACCTATGTAGATAAAAACAGGTCCCTCCCAAGTCCTTAAATATATCCTAATTTTTGTCCAGGACCCCATTTCTTAATAAAGGAAATCAACCATTAAAAACCTAATGGTATTCCCTCCCATTGTGGCACCTTTTTGTGTCGAACATAGCCATGATAGCTGACATGCCCCGATGAAGCTTAACAATCCACTATGAAGATTCCTGCTAACAAAAAATCATCGTAAAGTGTGCCTTTTGGACAAAATATACACAACAGTCAATGACTAATTATAAATCTTTTAGTTTTGTCATCATTATCATCATCAGTCTCATGACCTATTGTGGTCATCAAGATGCTGTGCTGCTGAACACCTGACCAGTTCTCTCCATTTGTCTCGATCATGTGCCAATGCCTGTGTCTCCGCAAAACTTTTCCTGGTCCATTCTATGATGTTGCCAGCCCACTTTATTCTCTGTCTACCTCTCCTGCTGCAACCCTGGACACTGACATGCAGCACTGATGTGGATAGACTGTTGGCTCTAGTGACATGGCCAAAATAATAATAATAATAATAATAATAATAATAATAATAATAATAATAATAATAATGACTTTGTATAGCGCCTAATCTTTAGAAGCCCAAAGCGCTTTACACCATCTATAATGATATGACTACACTACAGAAAAACAAACAACAAAAACAATGAAATTGGAAAACATAAAAAGATGCTGAAAACATATAAGATACAAAACATTATTAGGTCTCTAAGTTTGTCCCTGCAGTCAAAAAAGGTGAGTTTTAAGAGCACTCTTAAAAGGGACCACTGTGTCTTTGTGTCTAATTTCAATGGGCAATTCGTTCCACTTAACCAGGCATTGGATGCAAAAGAATGTTGTCCATATGACTTCCATTTCACAGTGGGAACAATGAGTATACAATTGTCAGAAGAAGATCGTAAGTATCTTGCTGGTGTATACACATGTGTGAGGCTGGATAGTTATGTTGGACTGGAGTCTGTCAGTGAAACATAGCACAGAGAACAAATTTTGTGTTTGATTCTGTATCGACTTTATAGCCAGTATAGGGTACAGAGCAGTGGTGAGGTGTGCTCTGATCAAGGTGCTCTAAAGATGATCCGAACAGCTGTGTTTTAAACTTCTTGGAGTTTCTGGAGTAGATATTGAGATAAACCAGACAGAATTGAGTTACAATAGTCCAGTCTTGAAAGTACTAATGAACACACAAGTGTTTTCGTGGCACCAACTGAAAAGATATTTACAAATGGAACTGATGGGTCTCAGTTCAAGATATGCAGCCTTGCATATGTTCATGACCTGTTGGTGCAATGTGAGAGTACTGTCTAGAGTAACACCTAGGTTTTGTACTGACTGTGAGAATTTAATGTTGGTGTTGCTGATATTTATTGTCTGAGGTAAAGGATGTGAATGAGAAAGTCTTTGTGTTGTGATCAGAATAGCCTCAGTTTTATCATCATTCATCTGCAGCTTGTTACATGTCATCCATGATTTCACATCAGAAATGCACCTCTCTACTCCAGTGATGGTAGCATCAACTTCAGTTGGGTGGCTAGACTTGTATATTTTGGTGTCATCAGTGTACAATTGGTGAGACACTGGGTGATGATCTATGACACTTGAGAGCAACGGAGTGTACAGAATTAAGAGAACAGGTCCAAGAACAGATCCCTGTGGAACACCACAACATATGTCAACTTGGCTGGAATGTATTCCATTTGCATATATAATTTGTGTCCTGTTGACTAAGTAGGACTTGAACCACTGTAAGGCTATATTCTGAATGCCAAATACATGCTGAAGACGGTGAAATAATATATCATGATCCATTGTGTCAAATGCTGCAGACAAATAAAGGAGGGTGAGGACTGTAATCTTTCCACTATCCAAAGCAGAGAGAATGTCATTAAGTACTTTCAGAAGAGTTGTTCCCGTACTGTGGCAAGGGTGATATGCAGACTGTACATTGCTAAATAGACTGTTTGAATTCAAATGAGATACAAGTTGGGTTAGAACAACCTTTTCTAAGATTTTTTATATGAATGGGAGATTAGAAAATGGGCGGTAGTTCTTTAAATCATTATGGTCAAGTGTTGATTTCTTCAGCAGAGGCTTTATGATAGCAGTTTTGAAAAATGATGGGAATTCCCCTAATGAGAGAGAGATATAAATAACATCAGTTAGTGAAGGCAATATTGGGTCTAAGCACTCAAGCAGCAGTGATGTCGGAATTGGATCAAGTTCACAAGACTTTGGTGTACTCATCATCATGATTGTCCGTACTAAATCAAAAGAAACAGGTTCAAATGCTCCTAATGGTTGTCGCTGAAATTCTGCATCATAACTGTATGGTGACGAGTCAGTTGAAATTGTGCTGTCAAGCGAATCTCTAATGGTTTGTACTTTGTCACGGAAGAAATTTGCAAATTGGTCCGGAAGGTCTACTGGAGACAAGGTAGTTGGAAGTGGTGTACATTTGTTCCTTGACATTAGTTTGTTAGTTATCTTGAGGAGCTCTTTGCAGCTGGAACTCTCTGTGATCTTAGTACTGTAGTGGGATAATTTGGCTAAATGGACTGTTTGTGATGTTCTTCTTAGCAGCTTCATAGATTTGTTGGTGAAAAGCCAAAGCCTCTCTGCTTTTCGGCGATGTCTTTTAGCAGTGCAAAGCTGGTCTATAACACTGCTATACCATGGAGAACACTTTTTTTTATTGATACTCTGCATTTGGTGGCTTGGGCATGTTTTTCAAGCAATGAACGCAGGCAGTTATCAAGTTGTTCCGCTGTTGGATGTAAGAAAAGTTGTTAGGTTTTCTTGGATGTCATGAATGAATTTGGTTCTATTTATCATACGGAGGCTTCTCTTAGTAGCAAACAGAGGTGGAGGGTTAGGGACTGATGCGTCGAGATGGCATATCAGAGGTGATCTGATGCAAGTTTGTGGGATACAAGGGCGGATTGCAGAATAATATCATCAGGTCTATAAAGAAATCAGTCTAAAATGTGACCAAGTTTATGGGTGGGTTGGTTAACTGACTGTTTAAGATTGAAAACATGAATGGAATCTAGGAGTTTTGAAGTGTATGGGCTTCCAGGACAGTCAAAGTGAAAGTTGAAATCTCCAAGAATAATTAGGTTGCCACCTATCGAATTTCCATACTCCAGAAGATTTGGAAACTGCTCCAAAAAGAGAGATTCAGTCAGCTATTTTTTTTCTACTAGGAGGATGGCGGTAGAGACAGAAAAAATGGACTGACCTTTGTTCCAGAGTGAGTGTTGTTTGGACTAGTTCAAACGATGTGTGGCAGAAATTGAAGGTTGTATTGTACTTCAGATTTCTCTTTTTGATGGTGGTGAGGAGGTCTTCATATTGGCCTACTTTGTGCCTGATTAAATATGGTTGGTAACTGCTGACACAAATTTTCAAATTCATTTAAGAAGCTGGTATTAATTCGGTCTGGTTTTCAAGTATGATCAACACCTGATAATAAATTATCCCCCTTAGTAGTAATAAAGTCAGCCATTCAGACATGCGTCTCCTCTTCAATATATACATATATCACTCATTATCAATAACATCAGGGTTCTTACTGATAATGTAAAACACATAAAGATTAATTAAAATATGTACAGCCTCTGGGGTGGCTACAAGCTTGACAAATAAGGTTACAACTAAATAACCTCATTAATATCCATAAATGTCATTGATCTCATAAACTTTGATAAAAATTTGTATAGAAGTGATGCCTCTTAAGTTGCTATCTGCTAAGACATGAAGATACTTTAAGTTTAAAGAGATAAAAGTCTGCATGCTCAAGTGTTAATTAGCATGAATAACATTATTAAAGGTATATTTTAAAAAAAGATACAATTACTCATTATCAAACTCATTCGTTACTTGTTGGGATGAAACTTCGCACCAAATTTGGTCATAATTTAACCAAAAATATGGATGTCATAGAGTTTACCAGACTGAATTATTGCAGAGATAAGATCTTAATCATTTACCCCCTCATCTTGACCAAATGGGACAATAATCATAATCAGGATTGTAATTTGACTATTACCTGCTCTTTCTATTTTGGCTTTTCCTATGGGAAGAAGGAAATTCTCAGACATAGCCTCTTCCGACATTTCAAATGGCTGACCATACATAACCTCATTCTCCAGGAATACAACTAAAACAAAAAAAAAAAAAAAAAAAAATATTTCATACAATTCAAGAGAAAATCCGATAAACTGACACAAAAAACAAAGGTTCTGAACATCAACGTCACAATCTCTTGCATGTATATTCATCAAAATTAAGCATGGGAATCATATCACACAAATAAAACAGAAAAAAATATTTATCACAAGCATGTATAATCCAGATGTTGTGACCATTAATTTAAAATAAAATAAGGTTTTATATTATTACAAGATATCAAGATTTCCAAACTGTCTCACAAAATTCTGGTGAATATGGGTAAATTATTTTGTGTGTAATCTTTTTCCACATTTTCTCATCAATATTAAACAGCATTGTTTCCACCCATCAATGAATTCAATGTAATATTAATCAATCGTTCTTACTATATACCAGTCTGCAATTACCAAAAGAAGCACACTTATTGGAATTGATAATGAGGCAGCCATTAATATAGTGAAAAGTCAATTTTTTCAATCTAAATGGGAAAAAAACAGAAAGGTTAAGAATAGATTATCGAAAGCATTCTTCATGCCAAATATTTTAATATTATTAATATTACAAATGAGTAGACATCATTGCTAAAAAAAATTGTACCCGGATTAGGATCTCTGATGGCTGATTTGAGTAACCCTTTGCAGTCTTCTGCTGACCATGGGGAAATAACCTTCAGCCCAGGACAATGTCCATACCATGCTGCAAAGCACTGAGAATGCTGTGCTGCTACTCCCACTGCCGACCCATTTGGTCCTCGAAATACAATTGGAACTGGAACCTAAAAACAAATATTAACATGGAGTTGTACGGGTGAAAAGATAATGTACAATATGATACATTATTGATATACAGGTCAGCTTGATAATCTTGTCATTTTAAGAAGGTCTCCCAGTGTAGGGGTGTGCTATTTATGTTGAAATATTTCTAGTAAGAAAATTACAGACAGATATAGACTTATGACCTTTTAATATGCCATTGTCATCCAAGACAAGAGATTAAAAACATAATTCCAAACTGAATACCCATCAGTTGCAAAACAAGTTCTAATGCCACAGACACTCATTTCTGTCAGTGAAAAGGAAATTAATGACAGCATTCCTCCTCTCTACAAATTAACAGGTTGGCTATAACTTGTAACTTGTGCAGTATGGAATCACCCCACCCCCCACCCCCTTGCTAATCTGTGCTAATTTGTTCTGTTTTATCCAGTCGGCATGTTCAGTTGCTGAGATCATCTAGACAGTTTCTATTTTCTGCATCATTTGCATTTTCATCAGCATGTTTTATTTTTTTAACACGCAAATGATAGGTTGGAGGGCTGATCTGTTTTTGCTGCCATTTATCTGGATATAAAAAAGTTAATTTCCTGTGTATTGTAACACATAATCTATTCTTTTATTAAACTGCAGTCTCTAATAAACTTGTACACATTGTGTTAAAGTGAAAGCTAACTGTTATGCATGTTTTTCTGCCCTACTTGAAATGCTCTCAGAAACATGAGAAAAATCACAAACATATTAATTCTGCAATATTCTCTTTTTGCATAGAAAACATGAATAGATAAAAGGCATCAAAGTATGGGATAGGACTAGATATCTCCCTGGTCTGACGCATATATAAAAATACCTACTGAAAAGTACATATGGTTCATCACTCTGAATTTGTATATTACTTATGATGGTCCCTACAGACAATCCCTCTCAATTTATTTACAATTTATAGCAATGCACTCAGATTTCCATACTACTTATGCAAGGTTTTTTTAAATGGTAACACAAACAATTACTGAATGCAGAAACTTCTAGGTATCAAAAGTCACCTGTTTGAAACTCACTTGATGTGTACCAAGGCTGGCTGATATACAGTTAAGATCCATAAATCCAAATGTGTACAGACAGGCTGATGGATTACAGGCACACAGCTATATCTCCCTGTATATACATCATAGGAAGATTTTTAAAATATTAAATCTAATGTGAATAATATTGATACTGTTTGAACAAAAGACTTACCATGCCTGATGACATGTAATATGTTTTGGCTGCCGAGTTAATGACCTGGAATGAGCAGAAAGTGACTTGTAAAGTTAGAGAACTTCTATGTAGCAGTAAATATTACAATACAATCTTGGTAAGCTTAACCAAACAATCTAATTTTTTGGGTGTATTACAATACAGTCTTGATAAGCTTAACCCCAATAATCCAATTTTCTGGTGTATTATTTATTGGTGTAGTAAAACCACAAGCTCAGAACTAGGTTAAAGTTGATACAGATATCATATTTAGCAAGGGGGAAATGCACAAAGACAATCAATTATCCATGTCTTATATATCTGACCAGAAATGTAAGCCACCACAAATATCACCAATTATATTTTTATTTACAAATATATTGGCCACCTATTAACTAACATTAACTCAACTTAACCCTTGATCCAGAATGGAAACCTTTGTTGTGATCTTCTTATCCTTATGAAAAATTATACCATTTATTACAGCTCTTAATAACTCTACACAGAATTCTGACTACAAGGAGATATACCATCTTACTTCAACCAGTGATTTCTACTAAATACAGAATATTGTCACTTACTCAACACTGGGAAATAGTTAATAATGTCTTTCTAAATGTAACTTGGATAATTTATTCAATGAATTCCAGTGTTGTTTTAAATGTCTTTGTTTTACTGATGTCAAATATATTTGCATCACCAACATGAATTCTCAATGCAAAGTTTTTATATATACTGCAATACAATAAAACGATGAAAATTTAATATTAGCATATTTACTTGATAATATATCCATAAATGAAACTGTAAACTTACCAAACTATCCTTAAATTGTCAAAAATTAACTATACTAAAAATCTTTTTAGTAAAAAGGCTTCTATGCTATTTAATGTACAGTATTTATTTCACTTTAATTTTGGAATGACTGTTTTAAATTTTATTTCACATTTCCCTTCCAACAGAAGTCCAAAAGTATAGAGATTTAAGACTGCTAGAATTTAATGCTGTACTTTGTCCTTCGTAAGCAATACGGCCCTCTTTTCTTGTTGTACAATATCATGCAGTTAAATATTCAGGGAATAAAATGGAAAATTCAATATGAAAAAAATTACAGTAAAATAAATGATAATCACCATCCATTTAAGGAAAGTAAAAATCCCTTAGATCACTTAGTAGGGTGTGTGTATGTGTGGTATACGTATGTGTACATCGCCGAAGAGCATGGACTACACTTGACTGGCAAAAATTATGGCTGTTAAATTCAGCTCAAAAAGCATCAAGCATAATTCATAAACATCTTTTGCTGCTGATACCATTACAGTCATAATTACGTCATACAGTACAGCCCCTCCCCATATTTAAAACATGTGGAATACAATATCAATGAATTTGCAACATAAGCATACAAGCCATGTACTCATAACTTAATACCCCATAGAGAATTCAATTCCTTGTGCTCAAGAAACCAGCACTCTTTCGAATCTGACCCTGGAGACACAAGTCAGCATTTATTTGGTGTGGTGCTTTGGAAATAAGTGTAGCAGTGTTTTTACTGAAGATTTCATTTTCTTTTCTTTACTTTTCCATTTTTAATTGACTACGTGATCTTCAGTGCCTGAATTATTTCAAATCAGTATAACCATTTGTTCAGCCAATGAAATTAATCACATGATGCTTCTTTGAAAAAAATCACACATTATGCCAGCTTTAAGCGCACTCACAACATTCAATCTGAATCAACAACAGTGACCTTTTCCCTTTAATTTATAGGGTCCTGCAACGTTTTTGTGCCAAAGATGAAAAATATGGCTCAGTGGTGCAGTCTATAATTAACACAGGTTCTCATGTAATGAAATAAATACTAAATATAAAATGTAGACTCATGCAATCTCTAAACTGAACATTTGATTTTCAAACCGAACAATAGGACTTTTGAAAAGAAATGTATGAACTTAATTATCTTGATATCAAGAATTTAATATGAAAATGGAATTCTGAAAAGTTTTAGACAGTTCTCCCTCCTCTGCTCACAAAGCATAAAATAAATAAACTGTGCATTTACAGATGTAATAATAATGTGCTGAACAAGATGATACCTTAAAAACTCGTTTATAGAGTCCAAATAAAAACATCAAAATTCCTGATCTGCCATAGCACAATGTGCTGCAGATCAGGGTTTATGCTTTTTGTTCTAATGATTCTTCATAACAAACTGAACAGACTCAGATCTGCCAGCACATATTAAGGTACATCTGGATCTGTGCAGTTTGTTGATGGATTTATATTATAAGCGAGTATATTCAAAAAGTAAGCTAACATTTTAACCTACCTGATCTATGGCTTGCATAGAGAAGTTGAATGTCATGAACTCACAGATGGGCCTCAAACCAGCCTGAAATTAAACAGTATTTTCATACAAATAGCATAATCAATAATTTGATACAAAAGTATGAAATTGTTCAAGAATCAGGATTCTATCAGAAAGATTAGTTTTTCATTTATCTCAATGAACATGATTTTGGAACCAATAACCAAATAACATAATTATTTTCAGAAATGACGTTATCAGTAAATAGCTTGTCATATAAAACAACGTTATTGAAGCTCTGTATGTAGATAAATTCTTAATAGTTCCTGAAGAATTGAGCCAAACCAGTCATTATTGAAAGAGATAATGGAAAAGGTTATTTCTGTTGTTATATCATGTATTGTATTTCCTTCTTTTTTGCACCATATACAGATCAGTTATTCCCATATTAAGACATCAGATCTGCTACCCAATAATAAGCCATCAGATCACAGGATGGCAGACATGCTGTTTGATAATAAGCCACCAATCACTGGACAGCAGATCTGTTATCCAAAAATAAGCCATCAATCACAGTACATCAGATCTGTTATCCAATAATAAGTGATAATCACAGTACATCAGATATGTTATCCAATAATAAGCCATCAGATCACAGGACAGCAGATATGTTATCCAATAATAAACCATCAGATCACAGGACAGCAGATATGTTATCCAATAATAAGCCATCAATCATAGTACAGCCAATCTGTTATCCAATAATAAGTGATCAATTTAAGGACAGCAGATATGTTATCCAATAAAAAAACCATCAAATCACAGGATGGCAAATATGCAGTTTGATAATAAGTCATAAATCACAGAACAGCAGATCTGTTATCCAATAATAAGCCAATAATCACATGACAGCCGATCTTTTATTCAATAATAAGACATATGATCCAAGAAAAAGACATGGGATGGCAGATTGGGATGTGCATTATTCACAATCAAATATACAACTGCCTACAGAAAAATTATTCTGAATTCAGATTGGTTGAAAATATCACATGCACTCTACATTTATTCAATGTACATGGTTCCTTCTAAGATGAGAATTACATATAAAACCTCTAGTTTAGGTTGCCTCAAAGTGATTTCAAGTCTATAAAACAACATATCAAACTTGTATGGATATACAAGTTCAATTATAGGCTTCCATTTCACTTAGAAAGTCTGATTCAATGAGCTGTGAAATACATACAGATATTGGCCTCCACTTCACATAATCCTATATCATATTAACAGCTCAGTAAAATCAATGTATTTAACTCAGTAAAGTCAAGAATGATACAATGCAAAATCCAACATGCTCGTATCAACCAAATGATAAAACTTCAATCAACAATGATGAAATTGGGGAATGAGATCACCATAGAATTTACACTATCAGGGACATGTTATCACAGGATTCACACTAATGTTAAAAAAATGTTGAAAAATGAATTGAATGCATTTAGCAAACTCAACATTTATTTCTTCATTAACACCATCCTGGAATCAGTGGCTGGTCTAAGGTGATCATCTTTGCAGATTACTGACATCTTTGTCTGCATGCGTTTGAGTCTCAGCTCAGCCAACATGAATATATGAGAAAGCTTGCCAGTAGCTTCCATGGGTCAGTGATTCTTCACAGGCTCTTTCATCATTAAATATACTGGTCACACCATACAGTATATCATGTATTGCAAAATGGTGCTAAACCCAAAGAACCAATCAACATCCAGCTGTAATCTGATAAATCACCACCCCTTTTTCAAATGGAGGGTAACCAGCCCTTAAATGTTCAGTTCAAGAACAAATCCTATTGTATATAACAGCTAAGCAATTACCATGGCTGCACCAACAGCTAGACCTGCAAAGCCCATCTGAAAAAGAAAAAATGAACAGGGTTTAGCTTTGATTGACTACAGTGTCATGTATATTTGACTTCTAATTAGAATAGTTACTGAAGATACACTGTTCCATAAGGTACAAACAAACATTAATTATTCAGACTCACAGGAAGACATGGACTTTAACTGATATGTGGGCAGCAAATAAGTCAAGTGTTCATGAGAACACATCACTGGTACGAATTATCTGAGTGATCAAAATTCAGGAGAAAAGGGTATCCTTTAAATGGACATTTTATGAACTCTGTATGTTGAACCGACTTATCAATTTGATGTATGACAAAAAGAGATAATAGAGTCCAAATAACTGAATCAAACAAATGGAACAAGAAAATAATAAAATGAGAGATGTTTCACTCTACATCAACTGCCTTCAGTGCACAGTTGTTTCACATCTAAATCCTAATCATTTTGGGTTATATCTAATTCTTTAACTAAATTAATTTAAATCACAAACATGAAATAGCATTATAATTCTCATAAACTAAGCTGGTACTTTAATGAAAAGTTTTCCTTACAACATTTAAATGAATGCCAATTTTAGCTATTATCAAAAATAAAAATTTCAAACAAACTGTATTTACACTGTGCTAAATTTTTATTTCACACTAATGCTACGTTTGTTTGTTTGTTTGATTAGGATTTGTAACATAGCTTTAAAAAAATTTCAGTCATATCGCTACCATGCCTGCAGTGAGGCAGTTTATAGTGATGTCTAGCACTGTAGCATGATGTCCCACCCAGTCACATTATCCTGACACCAGGCCGACCAGTCCTAACACTACCCTCTTAATGCTGAGCGCCAAGTGAGACTGCTGTTAGTACCACTTTTGTAAGTCTTTGGCATGACTCGGCCGGGGATCAAACCCATGACATCCTACTTTCACGGCCTCCCGCTGCCATGGCGGATACTCGAACCACTAGGCCATCTGAGTGGTTTCACACTAATACACTGCAATATTTATTTTTTATATTTCAACATGGTATCTACAAAACTCAGAAACTGAGATGACTTTGAAATTTCTAGCATTTATGTAGCTCTCTTTATCTTAGAGACTGCTTTTTAAAATCAGTATTTTCTATTTGTGATGCAAAATTTAATCTTTATAAATAAAAATCTTTAAAAACAAGAAAAAAAATTTTAAAAATTTTCATTACATTTATTCAGCAATAATAATTTCAACAATAACACCACCCACAACAACAGCAATTATTATAACATAACAACAACAACATGAGGCTCAAGTAGAGCTAATAATGCATACCTTGGTAACTGACACAAAAGCTTGTGAAGGAAAATTCAAAAATGTATGAAAATGGGAAGTGGAAAGAAACTATTGCAGCACTCAGTATCCACATTTTTAGTTGCCCATGAATAATAATATATGGGTTTCCAGCTTCATGTTAAAAGACGAGTTAATCGGAATAAAATATTTTCTACTTATTTATTTCGCTACCCATTACTGAAAGTGAACAATGGTTGCATGACCTAATTATATTCATTACTCAATAACATGATGACTATATAGGTTTGATAGGCATACAATATATAATTCAGTAATTTCCATTTTATGTAATTTTCTGAAAATATGAATCCACTATGATTAGCAAAAATCATGCAAAGGTAGCCATATTTAAATACTGCATTCTAGTCTACATCCAGCTGATGCAAAAATACAATGGGGCAAACAGTAAGCATATTGAAAAGTGTCATGTCTAAATATTGTTATCTCTGAAAAGAATTAAATGCAAACTGCTCAAAACATTCAGGAAATCTTGAATTTGTATGAATGGAAAATTTCTATGGTCATCACCCATTTAATTAGAATGGTTAAATGATCAGGATTATGGTACTTAAAACATGAAATGCCATAAAATAAAGCATATACACGGAATAATACAAATACCAAAAAATAGTTAAGATATTTTAATATAACAATACTATTTTGAAGTAAGTAGTGGCTTTGGTTTTGTTGGGCTATGAGAGCAAGGTTAGTGATGTACATCACAAACAAAACAATACCAGGATGGATTGGGCTGAGCCCATTTAAAGGTATTTTGAAAAAATTACTGTGTGTACACACAAGATGTACAAAATCATTTCTAGGTTGGATAGGATAAACCTGCTTTAAATGTAGTTTGCCGTGACTTTTGTTATGTAGACACCCAACGTAGGCCCATGACACCATGGTTTTGACACAAAATACAAAAAATTCATTCCTCAATATTTCATATGCTTAAATTTTTCCTAGTTACTACTATCCATAATTACATTTAATATTTTGCTTCATCTTTAATATTAATCTATAAAATGTATTATTTTTTTTAATTTAACTTGTTTTACTGAAATGAATAATCCATAACTCTGAAAATCTGCTTTAAATATTTTTAGTAGGAGGGACAACTCTGCTTAATCTCAAATTGATGATTTTATTAGTCCTCATCACAGCTTTCACTTTACTTCTCTAGCTTTAATTAAAAAATTTGCTAAAACAGTATTTTTAGATTTATTAATGACAGCCAGAGTTCTTGAAACCAGGATGTTTCCTGTTAAATTTGGGCAAATTCTGTTAATTTGTTTTTCATAATTCGTAGCAGACATGTCATTTGTACAAGTGTGAGATCTTCATGCATGGCTGCTTTTTATCAAGTTTGTTTGGAAAAGTCATCAAAAGTTTTTCTATTATTTTAAATATATAATGGTGACCATATTTGATAGGCATCATTTGTTTAAATTTTAATTGCGGTTAATTCAGTTAAAATGTACATTTTTATCAGGATGAACGAATTATTGTAAAATACAAGAAGAAAATATTAAGAAAAGAAAATGACAGAAAGTTTAAATACATAAAAGCAAAAAGTGTATATGAAATACGTTAACAGAATCAAGTGGAGTTCATGCATTTCAACATTTACAATGACAACTGCCTTTTGAGACTAGTCATACAATTTTGTTTTTAACACATTTAGATTCGAATCTGAACTAATTGCTTTAAGGAGTTCATTGCATAGAACAGAACTAGCATAAAAAATCATTTTTTACAAGTATTTGTTTTTGGAATTGGTGTTCAGCAATAATCATTTGCACATGGTCTCAATTTAAGTCCCTGGTACTGTTTTTCAGACTTAAACCTACCATTTGATTAGTGTGGCTTAAATTCAGTCTTTACTTTGAATAAACTGTTAGTAAAGAAATTGTTATTGAAATTAACAAAACTGTACTAGTAAAGAAAGGTGTTAGAGAAAGTAATAAATTGTATTGATACAGAAAGTGTTATAGAAAGTAACAAAATTGTACTAGTAAATAAAGGTGTTAGAGAAAGTAATAAATTGTATTGATACAGAAAGTGTTATATGAAATTAACAAAACTATACTAGTAAATAAAGGTGTTAGAGAAAGTAATAAATTGTATTGATACAGAAAGTGTTATAAGAAAGTAACAAAACTATACTAGTAAAGAAAGGTGTTAGAGAAAGTAATAAATTGTATTGATACAGAAAGTGTTATAAGAAAGTAACAAAACTATACTAGTAAATAAAGGTGTTAGAGAAAGTAATAAATTGTATTGATACAGAAAGTGTTATAGAAATTAACAAAACTACTAGTAAAGAAAGGTGTTAAAGAAAGCAATAAATTATATTGATACAGAAAGTGTTATAAGAAATTAACAAAACTATACTAGTAAAGAAAGATGTTGGAGAAAGTAATAAAATGTATTGATACAGAAAGTGTTACAGAAAGTAACAAAATTGTGTTGGCACATGAAAGTGTTACAGAAATCGGGTTTTCTTGAGATGCCACCTACTGGTGTCATGAAAAATAACTTATCTTAGTCCCCCATTAGTAAAGGATGTACAAAATAAAAACAGGAAATACCTCTGTGATTGGTGTGTCAATGATTCTATCCTCACCATGTTTTTTCCACAGATTTTTGCTGACCTGAGAAAAGAGAATTTGGAGATCAATGGTAGTGTGAAACTTCCTTGTTTGGTAGAGTAGTGTTGAAATATTTTAAAACATTCAATTAAAGCATCTTCAAACTGTATCCTGAATGAAATATATTCAGCCAAGCAAGCTGGCATCAATGCAATCGGGCTGCATTAGTAGATCCCCGCTATGGAATTATCATTTCAATTTACTCATATATGGTGTCAATAATTTAATTGAAGTTTTCAAAGTTCAAACTAAACTAGTAGGTTAAGTGTTATCATTTGACTGAAATTCTTTAGCACTGTCCAAGTGTATTTTTCCAACATCAAGCCTGATTATGATGTATCTAAGTTTGAATTTTAGACTGAGTTCTGTATCATTCAGATGTAAAATATTTTTGTAACTTTTTTGACAGCTTTGCGTAAAATCCTAATCTTCGAGTCAAGCTCAGAAATTTATGATCTCTAGGAAAGGTGTCAATCATCTTCAGCTGCAAAACTTCATGTACAGTAACTGCAATTTCTGGAACGGATCAAAGAAAAACAAAGATCTATGACTGCTTCATTAAAACCGATCAAATATAATTCTAAATGGTTAATGATGTGTGTAGCGATTTGGTTTTTTAACATACCTGTAACAATTTTTCAGTCATATCAGTACAATGTCTGCAATGTGACAGTTTATAGTAATGTCTAGCACTGGGGCACCATGGTGCAGACATGTAACATGATGTCCCACCTAGTCTTATTATTCTGTAACCAGGTAGACCAGTCCTAACACTAACCTCTTAATGCTGAGCACCAAGCGAGACAGCTGTTATGCCATTTTTTTTTTTTTCTTTGACATGTTTCGGCCAGGGATCAAATCCACGACCTCCTGCATCTGAGGCAGACACTTTAACCAATAGGCCACCAGAGCATAGGAAAGTCAAAACATTTAATGGCACATTTGTTACCTGCCAGGTATCTGGTCCTTGGATTGTACTAAACAATGAAAGTCTATATAAACTGGAAGTTTTTATTTCCATATTTAACTCAACAAGGAAGATTTTCTATTTAAGATTATGAAAACTTAGCATGAAATTACCCATGCTGGAATTTTCCACTCAATTTTAAATTAATTTGATAAACTGTCACAAAACTAAGTTAGACAAATAGAAACTTAATGGGATGAAACATCGAAAAAATGCTATGACTATCAACAAAGCAAACTGATCATTTAAATTTCAACAGACAATTAAGAAATATGTATAACCTTGTAGGCACCATCATAGTGTGCAACCTCTTCCCCCATCAAGAAGACACGAGGATCTCTTTTAATCTCCTCATCAATGGCAGCATTCAGGGCATCACGTACTGTCAACTGCACATTCAAATTTCAAGACAGCATAATTAAAAGTAAACATACAAATATTTCCATGTTTAAATATTTCCTAATTTTAATGATACAAAAACATACAATATTTGTCTAGTCATAAAACAGAGCTTTATAAGTTTGTTCAGTAATGATACAACAATGTACAAAGTTTGTGCTGTCATGAAAATATTTGTCTAGTCATAAACCAGGGTATAAAAAGTTTGTCTAGTCATGATACAACTGCATACAAAACTTGTCAGTTCATGATACAAGAGCATACAAAACTTGTACACAGCGATGACACAATACCAGAGAAAGTTTGTCTAATCATTATACAACAACATACACTGTCTAGTCCCAAAATAAAGCATACAAAGATGTCCAGTACTGATACATTAATGTACAAAGTTTGCCTAGTCATGAACAACAGCATTCAAAGTTTGTGTAGTCATGATACAAAAGTGTACAAAGTCTGCATTGTTACAATACAACTTACAATGGTAAACAAAATGTATGCAGTCATAATACAACAGTATACAAAGTTTGTATAGTCACAATACAACAGCATCCAAAGTTTGTCAAGTTACAATGCAACAGGATACAAAGTTTGTCTAGTCATGATATAATAGCATAAAAGGTTTGTCAAGTCACAATTTAAGAGCATATAAAGTTTGTTTATTCATGACACAACTGCAAAGTTTTTCAAGTCACAATACAAGAGCACACATAGTCTAGTAACATACAAAAGCATACAAAGTTATCCCAATCCAGTAACCTAAGAAGTCTTGAATAAAATGGATTACTTTTTACAGTGTATTTCTAATGTGCAATCTTCCATGTCTGAACTGTAGAGTGAAGTGCAGTAGCTCAGTTGGTAAAACATCAGACTTGGCTGCCTTGCTGTGTCTCTCAGAAAGACACCAAGTTCCTATTTCATCTGCATCATACAACCAATAAAGTGTTACAAGTGGAATTGTAGACAGCAGAGATTTTTTTAATGTGACATGGAATAGTATCTGATGATCTACTGGTGTCAAGCTCAAGGTCAACAACAAAGATAATCCATTATCCAAACTGGCTACCACCCAAATTCTAGTGTCCTTTATTTTCTGGCTGAATCAGATAAAGAACTAGGATGTTGATGTTGAATAGAAATCAGTTTAATGTAATAATGATAAACAAATTGCTCGGTTTAGTTGTTAGCACTTGCATATGTGTTTTTCAAGAATTTTCAGCAAATATTTCACAAAACATAAAAAAGATATATGTAAAGTAAAATGTCAATTATGCAAACCCTGTTCTCTAAATTACTCCATTATATAGACTTTTACAGTTTGACCCCAAAATGCTTACTTATTAAAAAGATTCTGAACTATCAATGACATTAATTTGAAAATCAGGATGCCAAATTACTGCACAGAATAAAACAAAGCAGAAACAAACACAATGAAATACCAAACAATTATAATGACCATGCTATTATGAATAATTAAATTATCCTTTTACAGTACAAATACTGTAAATGTAAGGCAGAAAATAAATGTTTCAGGTTGGCCAACCATCCTTGTTTCTCAAAGCCAACCATAGGCTTTAAAATTGCAGAAAATGATTTGTGTAGCTAACTTAAGCCAGTTTTGCCTATTGCTTTATATATACATGTATATATATATATATATATATATATATATATATATATATATATATATATATATATATATATATATATATAAAATGTCTATTAATTTTTTTTTAATAAAACATACCTACTCCTACACTAATTTTACAATCAGTGCAATAAGAAACACACTTATTATTTTTGTCTAATGAAAATAGACTGTGAGAGACAGCGAGATACAAACACAGAAAGTTTATTTGCACACCTGATTTTGCTATAAACCATGCGGACAATACAGAATCTGTCATCCAGAGATCCCAAATTAATAAAAAAAAAAAGTAATAATAGACCTGTGATGGTTTTATCAAAGCCATTCTTACGTTTAAACATACATGAATAACTGTCAATAACTTTCAATCAATGGTGCCTTAATGGGCCAAATTAATAATCAAATGGCACAAACATGAATGAAATCCATATCAGCCAAGTTTTTTCCCCCGATCAATGCCCTATGAGACTCGTGTTCAAAAGACCACAAATATAAAACTATACCTTTGTTATCATTCCATCATTCAATGTTCAACTTTTTGACCAAATTGTAATCATTCTGATGATCAACTATCCAGACCAAACCTATGTTCCCTGATGAGTAAGGATAACCAATATTGTACTGTTCTGTAATCAAAAATAAACCATGTGAAAATGTATTAATCCTTTGATAAATTTATTACATTACTAACCATCGAGAGGATAACTATATGAGTGCAATGCATTTCTTTCTGTTTTATTACAATATTCAGAAGATGTGAATAAAGTTATGACATGGGATATACATGAAATTACATGTATTTAATACAGTCCTACCCGTTTATGTCGACATCCTTGGGACCAAGGAAATATTGTCAAGATAAGCGTATGTCGAGACAAGTGTTGAGGGGTGGGGTGTCTGCAAAAAAGATGCAAGTTAATTCTTCAGTAAGGGGTGATCGGTCATCAGTGAGTAGTATTTACACTTTGAAAAAAAACAATGGAATTTTTAGTACGTGAAGACAAAACCGGAGTGAAATACACTTATATATTGACAAATTACATTTTGGTTACCTTTGTGTAATAAAGTCCACGATAAAATATTGCATTGGTCAAATCCTGGTATGAAAAAGATGGAATGTACAATGCGGGTTTCACTGAACCATTTTGCTGTGGCTTCCTCCACGTCTTCAAATTTAGCAGTCTTTTGCTTCTTCCTTTGGTAAGCGCAGTTAACTTCAACATAGTCTTTCTTTACGGACTCTGCAGCTTTCATTAATCCTGACAGGGTATTATTTTTAACAGAAAATTTTCGCAGACGTCTATGCGAGTTGAACAAAGTATTGGTCTTAACTGGCAGATTGTCGACATAAACATTTTGAAAACAAAGGATTTCTTCAAGCTGGGACCAAGTGCTTCTGTTAACATATACGTTTTTCTTTGTCGACATAAGCATGACAATTTGGTAGTAATAGTAGACCAAGGGTCAGGGACTTTGCTTTTTTTGTCAACATAGGCGGCTTGTCGAGATAAGCAATGTCGATATAAATGGGTAGGACTGTAGTATAAGAAAACCAAGCCAAATTATGTTAATCCTAGCATTTTCTGATATAATAAATTAACCTGTCCATATGAAATCCTTGTTGAAAACAAGTTACAATTTCAGGAAAGTAATTACATATCATTTACATTGAGATAGAAGACAGAGAAGATAATGTAATCATTTAAAAATATTACATTACAAAGGAATGATATTAGAAAGAAAAAAGTACCAGTGCTATCAAATGTATGTGCAATTTATGTTCTGAATTTATTTACGATTAAATTTAAAATGTAAAATGATTGCAAAGGCAATAATGTTTATATCTACTTGATTAATTTATGGTATTGTATATTTATTGAAAAAGTTTTTTACAGTGTACTGTATATATTTTCTTGAAATAGGAAAATTATTTATCTTTTATTACATTTATGTACAATTTTTTTATTTTCAATGAGTTCTTTTAACTTTATTTACAAGTTATATGCTTTCTTGTGAAATGTTCATGCATACAAATAAAATTCTACCCAATGCAGCAATGAGTACATTTTGGCACACACCTTTTGTTATAATCAAACTTTGAAACTTTGTTAAAAATTTAAACATGCATGGTTTATAACTGTTTTGTAACATTTTGAATATTGACATTATTATTATTGTGTTGAAATAGCTATCCACAGTCAACAACGACTTTCATCTGCATGTAACCGTCTTAAACTCGCCACTTTATCTCAAGGTGCTCTCTCATGACAGGCTTGTCCAACTAAAACTTAGTAAAAGAAGTGCAGGAGCTTTGAAAAAGAAGTAACCTTCTAAATGCAGGAAGGTCCTACAGTGTAAGACCCATGCCCTTATATGCATGTATTTTTTGATCGCATAACCCTAACCCTTTTAAGCGACATAAAGAAACACAAATATCTGGGGAGACGTCTAACATTGAAGAATCAAGTGCAGGTGAACTTGCGCTAGGTAAAACCACAGGAAACTGACGTTTTATCAATAAAGTACGGCGAAATCTCTGAAAACATAGGTTATAAAACTCATAAGGTAATTTCATGTTTTCAGAGATTTCGCTGTACTTAGATAAAACGTCAGACTCCTGTGGTCAAGTTAAACCCCATGCTAGAAAGTGACATAGCTTGCATACATCCTCACTAATAATATTCAAGGCAAGAGGCTTGTTACAATTAATAGTGAACAAACGATATTCTGTGGCGTTGAAAACTTTAAATCCATGGGCTATGTTGATGTTGATTGAGCCTGATAACTGGTACAGAAGAACAACATGACAATAAAACTGACCTGTGCTGCCACGGGAGTCGTTTGGCTGAAATTTCTCTGGAAGAATCTCCGTGCCTGTTGCTGGGGATGGAAAAATATATAAAATATTAATCAGTAATTATTTTTATAACAATCCCCCAATAAATATGTTATGCTTAAAGCTGGTATACAGAGTTTATCTTACGGTCAACAGTGACTTTCCTCTGCAGGCAGCCATCTTGAAACGGGGGTTAAATGAAGGTCGTGATACACTACATCTTAGATATATATATATATATATATATATATATATATATATATATATATATATATATATATATATATATATATATATATATATATATATATTGTGCGTTAGTGGACAAGATGGTCCATTAACGGTGAAATCTAGATATATAGATAATCAGAATATCCTCAAATCATTTCATAGTCCAAATAATACAAATATTCTTGTTTGGTCACAGTATGCTAAACTTTCTGGGTGCTGGGCGGAACAATGAATTCTATCTAGACTGTGGGCGTTTGCTCACATACTGCTATTCACATGCCGAGAAAAGTCTACTTGTCGCAATGTTACCAACATTCTGTGGAGATGAATGGCTATTTATCTATTTATCTAAATTTGACCCACATATAGTTTAGATACATCTTAACTAAAGCTATCAGTACACGTACACTGACGAATAGTATAAGATAATGGGGATTCTGGCTCTGTTGGTCTCTCGGGCTGTCCTTTCCTGACAGAAAAACCAATGGTCTTAAAAGCTCAGATTAACACTTTGATATTTGATAAGTATAAAAAGTTATTGAAACAAGTAATTAAATCGTAGTAGTATGAGAGAATGAGGATTCTAACTGGAAAAAGATTCAATTATTTATTAATGTGTGCGGCATATTCTTCAATCGTTGGAGGTAGTTTTTTTTCTTCTTCTTCGTTTTGTATGTTAATAGACATCTATAATTTTTCCACCACAACCGTTACACAATACAATTTACTTTTCCATGAACACCTTTAACACATCTCAAGCAAGAAACGGTGCCACTGTTATTATTATTTTGCTTAAGAAACATATGAAGTCCGCAATATTCTTTAATACAATTTCTACCGCATTTTTCTGTGGATTTATGTAGCAACTATTGGCATTTATTTGAGTTGATAAATTATTATATATTACTTCTCTAAATATTAGTTCATTTTTCAGTAATACTGTTTAAGCAAATATTTAAAACAATTAGTGAAATTATTAATTTTTATAAAAGATGTCAAACCCGATGGCACAACTTCCTGGAGTCGAAATGTTCCTAAAAAAAAATAATAAGAACACCAAATCGACAAAAGGTAGCAAAGTTGCTACAAAAATTTCATTTACAAATATTTCAAAAACCAACCAAATGGCCACGATCAAATATTGATTTAATCGAATTAGCAGATAAAATTGTCAAATCTAATTAAGACTCATCAAATTTGAATTTCGAAATATTTGGCGCATCATTAGCAAACAATACGTCATTGGAAGATCAAATAAATAGATTATTAAACCGCACTACCAAGACCAGAGTATAAGAAACTGTCAAATCATCACTAGATCGCTCGTAGAAGATAATCAAAAACTAACTTCAATCAAACAAAATTGGCCACGACCGAATGATGCGTTTATTGATCTAGCTGAACGAATAAAAAATATTAAAAATAAATATTAAATTGTTGAATCTGACATAGAAGAACCATAACTGGCTTACGATGAAATATTAAACGGTCTTAGTAAAATTTATAAATACTATCCACGATCAAGAAATTTTTTCGATCAGCTTACGCTAGAAGATCTAACAATGATTTTAAATCGTATTATTCCACTCATTCAAGTTGATCAACCGTCAATCAAAATCGGAAAATTGAGATTCATCGATAGCTATCAATTTATGTCTAGATCATTAGATGAACTCACAAAATCCTGCACAAATTTTCCATCTATAAAATAATATTACAATGACGACCAAATGAAATATTTAACTAAGACAATGTGTTTTTCCATATGAGTACTTTACTGGTTTTGAGAGATTTTATGAAACAAAATTACCGGACAGAAAGGAGTTTTATTCATCGTTGAATGATAAGCAGATTTCTGAGTGTGAATACGAGCACGCGAACGCGGTTTGGTCTGCATTTGATTGTAAAAAATTCGGTGATTACCATGATTTATATTTACGCGTTGATGTGCTTCTATTGACGGATATTTTTGTGCAAGTTAGAAAGACCGCACGCGTTCAAAACGGATTTGATCCAGCGAATTATTTCTCCGCACCAGGATTGTCGTGGGACGCTTTATTAAAGATGACAAATCAAACTAGAATTATTAACTGATATTGACATGTATCTATTTATCGAGCGAGGAATTCGCGGTGGTATTAGTGTGATTGTTAAGAAACATTCCGTCGCGAACAACTCGTCCAAATTTGATCCAGCCGCACCTGTTAATTTTATTAGTTACTTGTATATAAACAATCTCTATGGAGGCGCGATGTGCAAGCAGATACCAACTAGTGGATTCACTTGGATGAAGCTAGGGGATTTTCTTAAAGAAACAAACAACTTAACCTCGGAGATGAACTCTGAATACAGTTATTTTGTTGAAGCTGATGTTGATTTTCCACAACATCTCCATAATACTCATAATGATTATCCGTATTTAGATGAGCGAATGACGATTACTGATGGTATTATTTCACCGGAACAATTAGCGCTACGAACAACCGGACCATGTTGTGTAAGTAAACTGCCAAATTTACTTGATTAAAAAAAAAAGTATGTTTGTCATTACGCGGTATTGAAACAAGCGATTGATGCTGGACTTGTTGTAAAATCAATCAATAAAGTACTACGATTCAAACATACCACGTGGATGAAGCCGTATATCGATCCAAATACAGAGAGACGAGCTGCAATAAAATCAGACTTTCTACGTGGATGAAGCCGTATATCGATCCAAATACAGAGAGACGAGCTGCATCAAAATCAGACTTTCTACGTGGATGAAGCCGTATATCGATCCAAATACAGAGAGACGAGCTGCATCAAAATCAGACTTTCTACGTGGATGAAGCCGTATATCGATCCAAATACAGAGAGACGAGTTGCATCAAAATCAGACTTTCTACGTGCATGAAGCCGTATATCGATCCAAATACAGTGAGACGAGCTGCATCAAAATCAGACTTTCTACGTGCATGAAGCCGTATATCGATCTAAATACAGAGAGACGAGCTGCATCAAAATCAGACTTTCTACGTGGATGAAGCCGTATATCGATCTAAATACAGAGAGACGAGCTGCATCAAAATCAGACTTTGAAAAGGATTTCGTTAAACTCATGAACAACTCTGTGTTCGGAAAAACGACGGAAAATATTCGAAAACGAGTTGAGGTTCAGAATGTCTATGATGAAGCACGAATAAATAAATTAACAAGATCGGATTATATCGCTCGCTCATATAAAGACTGGTCCAAGGTTGAGTTTATTTATAAAGATAAAGATAAAGCTGTATCTCAACAAACCGATTTATGTCGGTGCATCAGTGTTGGATCTATCAAAATTAATGATGTATGATTTTCATTATGATTTTGCGAAAACCAGGTGCCCTTATACAAAGTTGTTGTTTACGGACAATGATTCACTCGTTTATGAGATTCCTGGCAGAGATTGTAATAATGACCTCATTGCGAATATTTTCGCGCACAAGGATAGATTTGAATTTATCAGATGTTACAGCAAGTACTGGATAAAATGACAACACTAACAAAAAAGTAATCGGAAAGATGAAAGACGAATTTAATTTTACTGCAATTGCTGAGTTTCTATGGCTACGATCAAAGATGTACGCGCTTATCAATGATATTGGAGTTGATAAAGCTAGAAAGCTAAAGAGATCAATAACAATTATGTTAAAAATAAAATGAAATTCAATGATTATCTGACCGCGCTGCATCGTACGCGTGAAGAAAATTTATATACGGTGACAACATATGGATTTCGATCAAGGCAACATATAATTACCACTGAAAAGATAACTAATATCGGTTTGTGCAATTTTGACGACAACCAATATTGTCGTGATGGTATTAGCTCTTATGCGTTTGGACATTATAAAATATTAAGCAACTAAATCATTATTTAGCCATAAAATCATTATTTGTCTGTATTTCGTGTTATTTAGCTGTAATTTTATTATTCATAATTAGATGAAATAGTAATTAATAATGGTAGGTGAATCATTAGCAACCCGATTGAGTCGACTGGACTAGCAGCGTTTAGAAAATTTTTCCCAATCCGTGATTCTGTTAGACGAAAAATACAAGCGCGGCAAGATGGTCAAGTTGATTTTGTAACGGGTACTGAACAATTGTTTAAGTCGATTGCTACAACTACTACAGAAGTTGTATTTGGAAAGAAAGGAGAAGAAAAAAAAAGAGTATTTTTCCTGAACTTTAAAAAATATCAAAAAAATTACTACTAAAGATTTAAACAAGACTGTTAATCAAACTGCGCAAGTTGCAATTCGTGCCTCAGATGCCGCACAGAGATCTATTGATGTTATAGCTAGTATTGTACAAGAAGAACAACAGAGATAACCACAGAGAGATTCGCAGAGAGAACTAGATTTAGAGGTTTTTGAACCAGAGACTCTTGAACCACAACCACTAGTATATAAAAGAGGTGTTACAAGACTCCGTGATGATACTGCTAGGAATATTAGATTGAAAAATTATCGTAACGCAGTGAGTCTAGCGCACAATTGTGATAATAGATACGAGTTCATAAAAAAACCCACCAAAATCAATGAATTTTGATAATTGGCAGAGTTTGGCTTTTACCGCACATAAAAACATTACGAGATTGACACCGAAACACAAATCAGAATTTGATAATTTCAAAAGAGATGTAAACGCGACAATCGATGAAGAAGAGACCCAATTTATCCGCAAAGAGTAACCAAATTGCTGAACTAACTAAATCTCCTGAGCTTTTATCACCAATTGCTTTATCTCCGAGCCTTGTAAGGGCGGCATCATCCGAGAAAGATTTCTTTGAAGCAGAGCCTGAGAAAACTAAAATAGGAAATGGTATTTATCCGCTGAATATGAAAAATTGGAGTGGTCATGTTGATTGTTCTAATAATATTTTAAGTGATGTTGGACAACTTGAGGTGTTAATTGGTGGAATGCGAGCAGGAAATAACTCTCCAAAGCCGCTGATGACTGTTCACTGGTGGTTTAATGGATATTGATGTATATCGAGAATTTATAAATGAATTGGTTAACGGTAATGATGATAATCATTTTAATGATAATCATTTTGATGATAATCATATTGATGTAAATTTAAGATTTTTTAAATAAAAAAATCGGTGAATATCTCGGTTAAGACGCGCTCAGGAATATGTGATAAAAAAAATCTCAACTAAAAGGAACTTACTTATGTCTAAGCTATTACGCGATGGTCTCATAGAAAAAAATAACATTTACGGATTTGTTGATGAGTTATTAGATTAAAAAGTAAAGATAATAAGTAACAATGACGGGTAAATATATATTAGTAATCTTGGTTAGTAATTGTAATTAATAATTATAATTATGAAATTTTTATGGTAAAAATAACAATAGCGAATAAAAATATATAGTGCTAAAGGTCTGATGTATTATATTATTAGTACAACTACATTTATTTACAAGTAAGGGTTAATTTCACTTAAATACACTTCAATTAAATATTTAACACAAGTAATTGTTGAAATATAAAAATAGTAAATTTACTAAAACAAATTGTCTTTTTATTTTTACTTATTATAATTATTAGATTATGATTATTTTTCGTTTTTACCAAATATAGTTACCAAACATAATTAATGTTTATGCCAAATCACACACGATATTTATCGACTGCTGATTAGATGAAAATAATTAATTTACTAGGAAAGAAAGCACCAGCAGATATAGCAAAACAATACTGAATCTGGTTAACACGACTATATCAAATTTGGAGAAGCGTTTGTAAAAGAGATGAATTCCCGGCGGGGTTTGCTGGTTATAAAAAGGGAAGTGGTTTAACGGAGAGCAAGAAAACGTTTGACGAGGAAAATAAAAAAATTCGTAATGAATATAATTCTTATGAAGAAAATACCTTTGAATAAAGCTGAAATTAGTAGATAAAAGATGCGCTTGCAAGACAGCATCAGGAATGTTTCGATCAAAAACAACAGATAATGTAACAACAAAGGACACAGAAAACGTGCAATTATATATATATATATATATATATATATATATATATATATATATATATAGATATATATAAAGAGAGAGAGAGAGTTAATTCAAATATCCTATCCTATCCTATCCTATCCTATCTATCTATCTATCTATCTATCTATCTATCTATCTATCTATCAAACAATTATAAACGATATATTGTAACGTTCAAAATGTATAGTAATTAAAATTGTACGTACAATATTTTATACAAATATGGGATATATAATGAGTTATATAAAATATGTCTTACAAATTTAACAATTGTATTGGATATTCTCTAAAATTATGAGATTTCTTACAAAGTATTCTTCATGATCTATTTTCTTTATCAAATAAATATCAATGACTTGTCGTGCAATGATGATTATTTGGATTGTTTACCTGTCCATGGTTTTCCGTAACGATTATATACATTGCACCATGTTATTCATATTAAGCCATTGTTCCACGTTACTATTTTTAAGTCATAATACCACGTTACTATTTTTAAGTCATAATACCACGTTACTATTTTTAAGTCATAATACCACGTTACTATTTTTAAGTCATAATACCACGTTACTATTTTTAAGTCATAATACCACGTTACTATTTTTAAATCATAATACCACGTTACTATTTTTAAGTCATAATACCACGTTACTATTTTTAAGTCACATTATGTAGCAATTCTGGCTGTTGGTTCAAACAGCTGAGTCATATTCTGTAGTAGCGTGCTTAAGATATCACGACACGTGCTGAGAAATATCCTACCCAGTATACACAATTTTGACCGACGTAACTTTAAAAATGTATCTCCACAAATACACTGTGATATTTGTTCAGTTTCTACTTTGGAAGACCAGAATGTTTGGAACTGTACTCGAATAAAAGTGTGTGACATGCAAAACAAAGCAATAAATAAAACAAAACAAACATTTTGTCTACTAATTTTAGAGCATTGTCGGTTCCTATAAAACTGGATCATTAGAAAAAAGTCAGTCCTAAGTTCGACAAATTGAATAGGTAACTAACTGTATTATTTATTTAAAAAAAAATAAACAAGTAATATGTTTTCATATCATGTTTCTTCCACCCAAAATGAAGCTTGGTAGATATCTAGTGTTATTTTATTGTCATTCTGATTGTTACTTCTATTACAGATTATCAGTTCTTTCCGATTATAGTTTGATTGTTTTTTAATATTATTATTTTACTGTGTTAATTGTATTGTTATACGGTGTTGAAAATTGCTGCAGAACTGTGGACTTGCGGTCTACATTATTAATGAATTGTTGTTTTAACATTATGGGACTATGGTCTACATTGCCAATTATTGGCATGGCATTATGGAGCTATGGTCCATATTACCAATAAACTATTGCCATGGCATTATGGACCTATGGTCTACATTTCCAATTAACTATATCCCAAAAACTATTGCAATGACAATTTGGACCTATGGTCTACATTATCAAAAACTATTGTCGTGGCATTATGGAAATATGTTCTGCATTGGCAATGAATTATTGTCATGACACCATGGGCCTCGGATCTGCATTGCCAATTTGCTATTGTCGTGTCATCATGGGCATATTGACTGAAGTGCCAATTAGCTATTGTTGTGTCATCATGGGCATATGGACTTCAGTGCCAATTAGCTATTGTCGTGTCATCATGGGCATATGGACTTCATTGCCAATTAGCTATTGTCTTGTCATCATGGGCATATGGACTTCATTGCCAATTAGCTATTGTCAAGACATCGTGAACCTATGGTCTGCGATTCCAATGAAAGAATATCATTGTACTTGTTAAACAAACTGATAATTAGCTAGCAACAGACTTCTCTTACCTGACAAAAAAATAATGTTTGTCAACTTCTATTCTTTGTTTCACTTTATGTGGCTTTAAATATTTACAGTTTTATATGGACTTGAATTTTTCTGTAAAAAAATCTTTTTCAAATTTTCTTTAAAAAACTTCAAAATAATTTAAGTATCTGAACAGAATTTTGTATGTAAAATTGTATGAACTGACAAACTGTATATTATTTTTCCAGCTTATTTCATTTAGGTCGAGGGTGTGTGTGTGTTTCTTTCGCTTCAGATTCTTATATATGTTATATCAGGGGGTGTACAGCCTTTTCGAATAATTGACAACCTTGCAATTTGTTTTTTACTTTCGCAATGAGCCATTTTGTAAAATTTACCTAGTTTTTTTTTTACTACCAGTTGGCACAAGCTAAGATAGAATGGCGAGACGGATAGAAAACATTCGTTAGCTAGATTCTCACCCGCGGGCTGTATGTTGGATAACCATGTTTGTTTTCCGATACCGTTGTACATTCATTATTTGAAAATGTTTATTAAGACATTAAGTGACATATTATAATATTATCTAGATAACTAAATATATGTGTAGATTTTGTTATTGTGTGTATATATGTAAATAGTATTATTTGTGATCCCAGCGATACGATTGTCAATGTGGACACCATCTTGAGAAAGGATAATTAGGGCACACAAAAAACTATGGTATACATTGAGGATTTAACATGGGAATGACACTGTGGGACAGAAAGGAAATGACTCTCTTAGGAATAATAGGAATTTAACAATAAAATGGAACATGGAGAACTAAGAAGAAGAATTATTATCTGAGTGATGCGATATGAGGACAATAATTTAACATTGGGCCGGTACATTAGAATGTCTGTCATGGATTTAACGAGAAATGTGATGTTAAAATAGATCAATTATCCAACACCCAATTATCTGCTTCCCTAAACTCATTGGTCTACTACCAATGCCACACAGTTACTATCTAACGCGCAGTTTGGAGTGACCAAAATAACCCACATTTCCTATGCAAGACACTGTTGTTACACACACACACACACACACACACACACACACACACACACACAGAGCTTCCTTAATTATCGGTATGTCCCCAACTCTCCTTTTATAAACAAATTAAAACCTCATTTACGCTATACATTCCATATCATCGCCTTACAAAAATAAATACCATTTAAACTGCAATTTTAGGCCTTAAAATCCTACAAATTATGTACAACGAGAGAAGAAAAAGGACAGAATATACACAGATTGAAAGACAGGGCAAAAAAAGAAATAGTTAAGCACGGGAATTACCTTACTTGCCAAACACAAGTAACATCCGATCCTTTATTGTAGTCAAGTGTGATTTTACACTTGTTAAAATTGTATTTTGATCGATGCTTTACGATGGGTTTTTTCCACGGCAATTTGTTTATAAATGTAGATTTTCTTTTCTTTCTACCTAATATTTTTTATACAGACTGATCGTCGGGGACTTGAGTGGCCGAGTGGTCTGTATCGCTCGCCTTTACCGAACACTGCCATCTCAATGTATCCTACTCATAATCAATTAATTTTGTGAGACACTAAACATTGGATAGAATTAGTTTCCTTGCCAAAGTCAATATTAGCAAACAGAAAGTATTTCTTCCCCCATGAGTACTTTATAACCAACCTTGTGCTGGTGCAACAAATCCATATAATACACACATCGTTCTTCATTTGTACCGATACAACAATGACGTGGTAGTGACTGGAACTAAATTACTGGATTCTTGTCAGTCAGAGCTTGTTTAGTTGATAAATATTTTTGTTTAGTCATCACAACACCTCATGACTGATTTCCTTAGAACCTGATCAGCCGCATTTCTTTACTTACAAAGCAAACACTAACCGTATCGTATGTATTGTTATTGCTTTGGGAAAAATGTGTTTTTTATATTTAGGATCCTTAATTTTCTTTGTATAAACTTGATCCTCAGTGAACAAAAAATCTATAAACGATTCAAGATCAAAAAAGTATTGCTTTTCCTAAGCCCAATTTATATCAATTAGTATTTTGATTGAATTGGTTTAAAAATCATAAAGTAATAATAACTATCCCACACTATGCACTAACCAATATACAAAAAAAAAAACACTGAAAAAAGATAAAAACAGTGGAACGAGGACTTAAGTCAACGACAGGGATTAATCAAGATGACCCACATGTTAGAAAAAAAAAAGAAGACTACAATTTGTACCGCACATAAATGTTATGAACTTTGGGAAAGCATCTAAATTAGCCACAAGAAAGAAAGTCCAAATCGATAATTATTTCGATGCTTTACGACAAAATTAGTTGTAAATGTTTTGTAATCACTCTCATTAACAGAGTTTAGCATCATTATTTTTTTTAACTATACATAAAAGAAAGATAAGATTAAAAAATGTCGAATCACAATAAGACGAATGAATAAATAGTTAAATCCCTGAATCGACAAGCGAGTGTTATCATTTCAACCGTAAATGAGACAGAGCTCATATCCGGCGCCCACCGGAAGACGTGGAATAGAAAAGACATTATTTGACGGGTAAACTAGACCGAAGGGTCGCTACTGAGGGATCCAAAAAGGTGTCGCATTGGAAACTGCCAGCATTCTGGAGGAAGCTAACGCGTGCTCCGAGTGGGATTCCGGAAAGATGGCCGCCATCGCTTAACTGCTCGAGAAAGGCTCTTCCGATTTTGTACTAATTTTACGATATTTGTGCCTGTTGTCTATCTTTGTTTACATTATTGTGTTTCATCATGGATTGACTGTTCCGTTCGTATGTGTTAATTCATCTCCTTGTTTGGGAAACGAGAACAATTAGAATTTTTTCAGCTGTTTTGTTCCACTGTTAAGACATCATTTGTTTTTTAATAAACCGCCGTCACGTGACCGCTTACAATATGACGAACCCTAATTAATTGGATTAAATGACCACGACTTGGTTCTAGATACTACTTTGTGCTCAAGACTGAACGAACTGGGAATACGTTCATCATTACTTAAATGTAAACGGAAGCGAAAAAAGAAACGTTCTTTCAAAGCTGGCTGGCGTAGAACATGAAGAAGAATTCCAGTTATCTCCCTTTCGCCCGTAACAGATAAACACTTAAAAAATTATAAAATTAATTTGTATAACCTGGTTCAAATTCCTCTTAAATCGTCAACCGTTGTGTCAACTGTCCCAGGGATACTATTACGTATTGCATTATTCAACGCTCAATCAGTAGGATCACCGGAAAAGCGCAAAGAAATTGTTAATTTTATCAACGACCAGAATAACGACGTCTTCTTCCTGACAGAAACATGGTTACAATCGTCAGGTGATGAACATAAGTGTGCGGATTTAACACCCACCGCTTACTCCGTCAAGTCGTTCCCACGCAACTCTCGCGGTTTGTGGAATTGCTGTAATTACAAAGAATTCCATGAAGAAATGCCTTAAGTACAACACAACCTTCAATTTCTGCCACACATTATTTTGAACTAGTCCAATCAACGCTCACACTGGAACAAAGATCAGTCCATTTTTTCTGTCTCTACCGCCCTCCACCTCGTAGGAAAAACAAGCTGACTGAATCTCTCTTTTTGGAGCAGTTTCCAAATCTTCTGGAGTATGAAAATTCGATAGGTGGTAACCTAATTATTCTTGGAGACTTCAACTTTAACTTTGACTGTCCTGGAAAACCATACACGTCAAAAGTCCTAGATTCCATTCATGTTTTCAATTTTAAACAGTCAGTTAACCAACCAACCAATAAACTTGATCACATTTTAGACTGGTTTCTTTATAGACCTGATGATAATATTCTGCAATCCACCCTTGTATCCCACGAACTTGCATCGGATCACCTCTGCATTGTATGCCATCTTGACGTATCAGTCCCTAATCCTCCACCTTTATTTGCTCTTAAGAGAAACCTCCGTATGATAAATAGAACCAAATTCATGCATGACATCCAAGAAATCCTAACAACTTTCTTACATCCAACAGCGGAACAACTTGATAACTGCCTGCGTTCATTGCTTGAAAAACATGCCCCAGCCACCAAATGCAGAGTATCAATAAAAAAAAGTGTGTTCTCCATGCTATAACAGTGTTAGGGACCAGCTTCACACTGCTAAAAGACATCGCCGAAAAGCAGAGAGGCTTTGGCTTTTCCACCAGACTCACTATTCATAAACAAATCTATGAAGCCGCTAAGAAGAACATCACAAACATAGTCCATTTAGCCAAATTATCCCACTACAGTACTAAGATCACACAGAGTTCCAGCTGCAAAGAGCTCTTCGAGATAATTAACAATGTCAAGGAACAAATGTACACCACTTCCAACAACCTTCTCTCCAGTAGACCTTCCGGACCAATTTGCAAATTTCTTCCGTGACAAAGTACAAACCATTATTGATTCGCTTGACAACACATTTTCAACTGACTCGTCACGATACAGTTATGATGCAGAATTTTCAGCGACAACCATTAGGAGCATTTCAACCTGTTTCTATTGATGTAGTACGGACAATCATGATGAAAAGTGCACCAAACTCTTGTGAACTTGATCCAATTCCGACATCACTGCTGCTCGAGTGCTTAGACCCAAAATTGCCTTCACTAACTGATGTTATTAATATATCTCTCTCTCATCGGGGGAATTCCCATCATTTTTCAAAACTGCCATCGTAAAGCCACTGCTGAAGAAATCAACACTTGACCATAACGATTTAAAGAACTACCGCCCAGTTTCTATTCTCCCATTCATATAAAAAAAATCTTAGAAAAGGTTAAACGCTTTATTAAAAGGGCTATGGCACAACCACGGCGACTCGAAAGAATAAGTCAAGAAACAAACAAACAGCTCCTAGGACTTCCAATGTAGCACTCCCCCATGAAACCGCCTTTACAAATATTATCGACATGTTTACCTATTCCCCTAAAGCTAAGCGCTTAGAGCTTCGAAAGATTAGGCGCTATACAAAGTCCTCATTATTATTATTATTATTATTATTATTATTATTATTATTATTATTATTATTATTATTATTTGCCGACTATACTAAACCATTTATCGTGCATACGGATACTAGTGGCTCTAGTTTAGGAGTTGTCCTATATTTGCCTATTAGGAGTAATTGCCTACGCGAGTCGTGGATTGAGACCAAGTGAACGACGCAATTCAGCTCACAAGCTCGAATTAACGGCGCTGAAATGGACCGTGACGGATAAATTCCACGCCTATCTTTTAGGTTCTTCTTCAGGTGGTCCCGCACAGCAACTCGTTAGCATACCCCTTTCGACGCCAAAACCTTATGCTACTGAACATAAATTATAATTTTTTTTAAAATAATTTTTTGGCATGTATATGCTGGATTCGTGTTGTCTACCAATGTGCTTGTTTGTCATTAGTAAGTCAGCGAGTGTGATCGATCGCGGTACACGATTCCCGTTTCACGAGAACTGTATTAAAATCAATTCACCGCGAAAGTAGTAAAACTCTTATGGCATTCTATTCTAGTTTTTGAGACGGACAACAGCTCGAACAGTATGAGTTGTGAAGATGAAGGGCACTTGTCTTTCACGCAAGTGAAAAACCAGAGACTGAATATAATTTGGAAACAAAATTACCCTTCGAGTCTGGTAAGGTATCATTTGCAGGTCCGGAAATAGAGAGAGACCCAGGGCCCCTAGGCAGTTAACAGGGTCCCCTTTTTGGTAATTAAGCACAAAAAACCCACAAAAATCTTGTGTCCTCAATATGTACCATTTCGGCCCCTGGCTGGGGCCCACTATTAGGTTGGGGCCCCAAGTTCGCCGCTGATCAATTCTATTTTTCGGTGATAAAATTATAAATGCCGGTGTTTGGGTCGTGTATTGTTCATTGTATTTGTGTCTCTTTATATTATGTATGTATTTGTTTTGTATTGTTTTATGTTTATTTCGTACCATTCATTTCATAATGAATCCCATAATTGACAACCATAGATGAGGGACCCCGAGTGGTCTAAAGCACTCTCCGTAATCACTGCCATCTCACCTCTGCGTAGGTTCGAGTGTCAGACTCGGCATGTGAGAAAGCTTGCCAGTATTTCTCGTGGGTCAGTGGTACTTTCTGGGGATTTCTCGTGTTCTTCCTCCAGCATTAATACTGGCCGCCATGCATAGCCTATGGTGTGCTGAAAATGGCGTTAAACCCTATAACAACATCAACCCTACATGAGACGGCTCACATCTGTGTGTGTGTGTTTTATGATGGCGAAGGAGAACCTTCAATCCCAATACTTGTTTTAATTATAACCAATAACATGTTGAAATGTCTTCCCAAGATCGATGTTGAGAAATTCTGTGTAAATCACATGAATCACGTTTTCGCGAAACGGAACCGGAACAAGCATGAGAGAGAGAGAGAGAGAGTAGTCATTTATAAGAAAGGAGAAAGAAACTAATATATGTGTGAGTTTTGTTTAGTGACATGTATTTAACATTTGAAGCCCTCAACGAATACTTTAAGTGGTGTATTACGTCGTTCACCTTGAAAGGTGAATGGAAGATGATAGTAATTTTCATTTGAAAAAGTACTTTTCAAACATATTAATAAATTAAATTTTTTTTATTAATTAATCAAAACATTATATATGAACTAACGATTGTATAATCTTTTCCACGAATCGGATTAAAAAATTTACTTCTGTTCATGACGTCACAATTGAGAACACCCAATCGTATTGCTACCAAGTGGACAACTCGCGTGTATCTGCACCGGTCTTTCCTTGACGTGTATAGGACATTGAGGGAGGGTATGTACTTTACATTTCACGTATTGCTTATAAAGTTGTTTCTTGTGATCTATGGCTTGACAGGTCATTGCTTTCACTTTCAGGGCAAGATGTTTGAATCGTTGTTGAAAGTGGCGAAAAACAGTCCGTTTGGGACACCTCTGCGAGCGGAATGTCAAGGTGCCCAAGTCAACCCCAACAGAACAATAGCAGCGGCTAGTGCTGTTGCAGTTCAAGGTATTCGGCATATATAATATTCATATTTTATTGATGTCTTCTATACATGTGGGAATAAGAAAGTTTCATACTTGAGAGACATTTTGGCAAACGTTTGGCCATACCCAAATCATCTGCTGGGTTGTAATTTCCAAGGTCATATGTTGTATCTGTCATCGTACAAAGTTATTTTCTTTATTTCCTTTAAATCCCTGGTTCTTATTTTTGTTGCTGATTGTGATATGTAGAGCAGCACAAAGAAACAAGTTTTGTTGAATGACCATACATATAGCCAGTCTCATATATGAGTGTCCATGGGGTGCATGGAAACACCGGTACGCAATAGAAACTCCGGAACGTAATAGAAACACTGGAACGCACATCAGTTACATGTATATCTTATATACAGAACCATAGTGTATATTGGTTGTGAATGTATTATTGATATTTTTTTGTGACATTTAATATTAGTTATTTAATAAATCAAGAAGTACTTTTTCTGCAAATGATGCCACATCAAACTAAAAAAGAGCTGAAAACCGCATTTTGGCGACAGTTTGTACAGTAACAAAATTGTTAATGCTTCAGCTATTAATAATAAAAACATAATATTAATTTAATATTGAATTCTTAAGTTAATTATTATTTTGTGGTTATTATTTCATTTTTCTTATTATCTAAATTTCCTTGATGTGTGAGCTTTGTGCAACCCAGCATGCGAAATTGCTGTATAGTTTGAGTGTAACTTTCATGATATATGTGTGATAATGGTCTATATCATATGTAAAGATTCGCCAGATCTTTGCGTATATACTAAATGGATGGCCTCTAATTTGAGATCTATAAAAAATGTGTATTCATCAAATACATTTTCTCTGTGCCAAAAACATTATAGACAGTTGTAATGATTTAGACACCAATTGTGATGTTGAAACAAAATGGCAAAGAGTTCGTCATACAAGTACGTAATCAAAGGTCTTTATTTTCAGTATTTTCTTATTTAGAAAGATACATAAATTATCCATTTAGAAGTTAATCAGAATATCAGAAAACAAAAAATAAGAATAGATACATGAATTTGTAATAAAAGTTTAAATGATGGATAAAACATTATGAATGAAGAGAATAAGTGGCACACTTCCACTGTTCAGCTATTTAAATTGTTGATTTCCATGATGCTCATTCATCCAGGCATTATTTATCAGTAATATGTTAAGCATTAGAATTATGCAGTAATTGTATTTGACACGATTAATAGTAAGTATTTTCTTTAAAAATGTCGCAAATTGTTAGTTTTCAGCTATGGTATATATGATATTGCGGTTCGGTGCTTCTATGATCCACGGGGTCCATGTATTTACCACAGACCTACTGTAAATTAGTTCTGCATGTAAAATCTATGACGCAGATATGTATGTTTTAGGTGTCTGGGTCTTAACACATTAACCCCTGGAGGTTTTTGTTGTTTTTGCATGAAATTTAGGAAAATACATTTTGGAGACTATTTCTGAATACATCCTAATACATATCTTTCCAATCAATTTTACATTAGCCCAAGGTCTAGTTGTGCTAATAAAATAAATATATTTTCCATTGGCTAGTTTGCTGGTGCATGAGCAGAAGGTGAAAAGTTCACTGTTTTGTGGGTTTGATTTTTTTTTTTTTTGCTTTGTAGATCCATAATTTTCGCATAGTGAAGACTTTATTCAAAATGTCCATCTTATCCTTTTTGCACAGGTTCACTTGGTTGTGTGTACTTCAGACCAATCTGCCTTGTATCTGAGGCCATAAAATCTAAAATCTGGACATGAAATCAGATTCCGGCCATGGGCAAATTTTTGTTGGAAAAGAAATGGTCCAAAAAATAGGTTTTTCCCTCTGTATTTTGTATTGCAACTAAAATGTCCAGATTATTTGGTATCATTGTAGAGCTAAATCTGTTTACCTTTCTATAATACCACCCACTTTAGTGTATCATGCATGACATCAACGCTACAGACCTTGGAAGTAGCCTACTACCTCATGCCCCATAAACACTGCGCTAGGGGCTAATGTGTTAACTGCCTAACTAACGGTGCTTTGTAGCGTGTTTGATGTCCACTAACAGCATAACAAAATCCAATATTCAGGAATATCTCACACAACTGGCAACCAATAATGACGCTATTCTACAAACTAAAGTCATAATGTATTAGCCAGACATTACTTACCATGGTGTCTTTTCTCTAATAAATTCAAATTTGCACAAAACACATGGACGTGTCTTCAAGTTTTGTTGGCCTATATTTGTGTATTTGTTCAACTAGCAATGCAGATCACCAGATCACATGACATTAATGCCATAGTTTTATTTTGTCTTATAGCAGATTAAAGATATAACAGTATCCATTTCTGAAAAAATACGTAATTTTCATATCAATTTCATGTATGTATCACTCTAACGTTTCAAGTTTGATAGGTCATCATTTAAGCGATACTCTTTGCCATCATGTTGGCCTTTTATGATGCATGACTGGTTTTTATATCTTTCATGTTAAGAAAGATACGGATATCGAGCTGTCTACTGGACAAATCTAATTCACTTGAGCATTTGGATTTACTCTGCATATATGTTTATTGCAAGCACCCAAGTTATCCATACTGCACCCTCCAAATATTCTGGTTAGAACTCGATAACTTTAACTCACGGTCAGTCTAGTTACAACCCAATTACATGGTTGCTTCGAGTGTCAAGTGCTGGAAACAAATTCTGGGTTTTCCAGACTTTCATCAGTATTTGCAAAGCTCAAGGACATTTCATGGGCGATAAAAAAAAAATTGTCATTTCAAAGATGCATGGGAACTCTATTGTAGGAGGTATAAACAGGGAAATAATGCAAAAAAATATAATTTATCAGTGAAAATGTTTTAAGTGAACATAATGCGAAACTTACAAATGTAGATATTTTGAATGACTTAAATTTACGAGTGCAGTTTGCAGGAGTAAAATGTTGTTACCTAATGTGCATTTATTTTTTTCATAATCTTTAAAACATATTAAACAAAGACTTACATAAATGTTACTAACAGCTGCCTCACTTGGCACTCAGCATTAGGAGGTTAGTGTTAGGACTGGTCAGCCTGGTGACTGGGTGGGACATCATGCTACATGTCTGCGGCATGATGCCCCAGTGCTAGGCATCACTATAAACTGCCTCACTGCAGACATCACAGCGATATGTCAGAATTTTTTTTAAAGCTATGTTAAAAATCTTAAACAAAAACATACATTGCATTCACGATAATTTATTCTATTAAAACTTTTACATAATTTCTATGCTGCTAAATGACACATTATTGTCTTTCAGTGTTTCACATACTCTTAAATTGTTTTTGGTATGTTAATAACAAAGATATAAAAGTTCATTATCAATGTTATCTCTAGTTATATGCAGAAAAATTAGACGTAACTACATATTTCCTATCTTCCCCCCCCCCCATTTACATGTATTTTGCTTCTATTTACATTTGTTATGATGTTTTGGATTTTCCAGCATCACATGTAATGTTTGAAAAGAAGATCAATAATTAAACAGCCAAAATTTTCAAATTATTTTGTCAAAATAGTATTTTACAAAATCTAATTATTTGCCAAAATTTTCAAATTATTTTGCTTTCTTCAAGAGATACAAATATTATAACTGATTGTACATACTGGAGGTATTTTAATTATTACTGAATTTATATAGCTACATTTAGCTGCTGTCAGATCAGTAGCAGAGGTACCCATTATCTCGGTCAAGCACAAATGTATAATCAAATGAGCATTTTTGCTATATGCAAAGTTAAAATGGCGTTAAAGGTTACAAGTAATTGCTTGATCTGTATAAACTCAGTCAGGGTTCGTACGGTCTTTGAAGGTTTTTGAGAGTTTGTGAAAAATGAGGTAGCATTTTCATGGCCTTGAAAGTTTGGAAAAATCGAGCATATTACCCTGTCTTTAAAAATCTTTGAAAATTGACATAAACCCAAATTTTTTAATTTCTTTCCTGAATCACAATTAAAATTATCCAAGGTTGTTAGATTCGGATTCGGATTACAATCTAGTTATCCTGGTTTCATTCTTTTGATGACCTGTTCAGTTTCATTGCCGCCGCAACAACAAAAGAGGCTTTGTTTGGCCATCCAAAGTTGGCCTCGGCGGCAATTCAATAACACATAATTATCATACAATTTTAGAAAAATTAATTTTAGTTTTACTTTAATCAGTAATCAGTATTGTAGTATTTGGCATTCATTGTTTTCTCATATAATCTGTATACACAATATTAGCAAAAATAGGTCTTGGAAATCTGTGGTCTTTGAAAGTTTGGGAAAAGTCTTTGAATTTATCATTCATAGTTCAGTTTGAACTAGGGCATAACCGATTAGCATTTTTCTACTGATTTCCGATTCCGGATTTTGGGCATGAAATTTTTCCGATTCCGGATACGATTCAATTAATCAGAAATGCTAAATCCGTAATTTTTTCTAAAAAAATTTCATCTTCCATTTCCAGGTTTCTGGTATCTGGTTTTGCCGTGTCTAGCATGTTACTTAGTACTTTACCATATCCGGCTTCATTTCCGGTTTTCACCCACCAGTTCAAATAGATTGTCTCACAGCGTGGTTGTGTTGACCATATTGGACTTTTCTGACTTCTTATTTAACTTTATTAACGCACTATCGAATGACACGCAGTGTTAGACACGGTGCTATAGAAATTCAACTTTATTATTTTTATTATCCGAATCGGTCGTTCCTGCCTTGTCCGACTTCGATTAATCGGAAGTTCATACTATCCGGTGGAATCCGATTTCCGGATCAAAAGTCGGTTATGCCCTAGTATGAACCCAGTCAGTGGGATGGATAAGATTTGTTGTGATTAATTTTTGTTTTTCTTCTAGCTTTTGGCATTTAGTTTCAAACATTTTGTTTGTTATTTCTGTTTTTAAAAAATTGGATTACAGTTTGTCTATTTTTCTTAAATGTGCATTCCTTTACCGTTCTAATCATTCCTTATTTTACTTTGATTACATATTTCTACAAGTACTATTTATATGTATCGTTTTCTATAACTTTAATTATTGATATTGTTTTAAGATGCAATAACAATAGCAAAAGTTCATACCAGTAAAATAAATTTGATTCTGCGTTTTTAACACACTGTATACTTTATTTACTATTTTTTATAAATTAAAATTTTTGATCTTTTGTTGCCATATTGTAGGATAAATTCAAATTTCCCCTAAGGGAAGCTCAGTTATCAAGCCAATATACCCTGGAAAGTTGATTTTTATAATGCTTTATAATTCCCTGATTATGTTAAGAATTTGTCCTATACATGACTATCTTTTCAGATTAATACATCACATATTTCCTTATCCATATGAGATATGTACATTAAACGTTGGATGCTTTTTTTTTTATCATGACTTGAGAATGTCTTTCATAAGAATGTTTGTTCTTTTGGATAAGTATTTTAGGGGTTTTCCTCATTTTGGACCCCCACCCCCCACCCCTTTCCAATTTTATTGATTTTTTACAGTTAATATTTTGTCTACACTATTAATTATTTGCATGAAACTTAGTCTTGGTATGTTTTGTTAAATGAAAAACTTGTGTTGCATTAAAGAATGGTTTATGTTGGAATTGTTACTAGTAGAGGTGGGTGGTTTGGTGTTCACTTGTTATGGTCTCAGATATTGGATTCAACCAAAACTTTGCATTTGATTATATATGTATCTTGAGACTGTCTAACACAAGGTCAGCATAGTTCAATCTTTGATATCAGAACTCCAGATCAACGGCCATAGCAGCAAAAATATCTTACTGTGCATGTTAACTCAGACCAACAAGAACTGTTTTTACCTAATTTGATATATTTATCAAGAATATTAAAATAATTACAATACTGTACAAAAACAATGGCTCTGTGTTTAACCATGATGCGTTAAAAGTGGCAAATTATCCAAAATATTGTCTTAATCTAGGGAAAAACAAAATTTAGGGTAAATGTTACCAAACATATATTTCATAGTCTCATTATCATATTTATCTGTTTCAGAAGAAACAAGTTGCGAGTATGGATCAGCAAAATTCTATGCACTCTGCGGATTTGGTGGAATACTGAGCTGTGGGATAACTCACACAGCAGTTGTCCCCCTTGACCTGGTGAAGTGTCGTATACAAGTCAACCCAAAGAAATATCTTGGCATTTTCAGTGGATTTAGTTTGACAGTTCGAGAAGAAGGCTTTAGGGCACTTGGAAAAGGCTGGGCCCCTACAGCATTTGGTTACTCAGCACAAGGACTCTGTAAATTTGGTTTCTATGAAGTTTTCAAAATATTGTATGCCAACTTGCTTGGAGAGGTTAGTATATACATTTAACCATATTTGATACATAAAATTGCGTAGATCATTTGAAGTTCAGTATAACATCCTTGACAGTGCTAATTATTTTAACATGTCATCTGAGATATCAATTTGCTTATTAAAGAAATCTGTAACCGTTTGATACATCAGAGGTTTGTCCCATCTCTAATGTCGATTACCATGATTGTTGAATGAAATGATCAAACATATTACATACCTAATTTTTTTCCATGAGTGTACATTATTTTAAGATAATGAGCTATAAATAGGTTGTTTATTTGGGGTTTTGTTCTATATAATAAGCCTATTTTCATTTTGTGGTAATTTCCCATTGGGCAATTAAGTCAGCTAGAAGTGTTGTGTTGCACCACAAGGCTTGAGTGAGATATTGTGGCAGTCATAATAGTCATATGGCTGTATATGGGGATGAAGAAAACAGTTGATTCATTCCTAATTTTGTGTTTAGATTTAATTTGACAGGATTCATATTTATTTATTTGTTACAAAGTGTTCAGGTTCTGTCTGTACAACTATAGGTACTTTATACTGGGAAGGTCCCAAAAAGTTGGTACACGTACAAGTGCTAATTGGCCAGTATAATCCATGCATGGTAATCATTTGCATGAACTAGGGTAAATTATGTTGTAATCAATACTTTACAAACAGAAAAGGACTGAAGGTGGCACTCTACATTGTCAAATTTTGCTTAGGGTTAAAATATAAAGGAAAAATAATTATTTCCCCGGGTGTCCAGACTGGTTATACTAGCTGTTTAAAAAAGACCATGTATATCTTGGGTATTGTTCACAAATGTTTAATTCCCTTTTTTTTGGTGTTTGATTGATGGGTGTAATATTGGTTATGGAGTATACAGCTTGGCCTTGCTTCAGATATCATATGCACTTTTCAAAAACTTCTAGCTCCTCTTGGTCATTTTCACTTCCTGAACTTCAGTGGTAAATTGTATGAGAGCCATTGATAACTTTTTGTTACATCTTATATATTTAATAATTCATCCATTGCACTTCAGACGCTGGTATTATCTAGTCTGGTAAAATTCATTTCCCCTATTTTAATAGGTGCTAAAGATTGTGTACTTTATTTAGACTAATTCTGGCTGATCTTTTTTAACTTTTCAAAAGCCAATTGTCTCTGACTACATACCCCAACATTAGTGTCAGAATATCTCAGATGGGGTATGAATGAAACTTGGACTGTATAATCCCATTTCACTTTCATCACTTTTAGTCACCAATTTCACAATTAACATCTTTGGTTCATGCAACTTTACTGTCAACTTTATGAGAAAGTGTCCCAAAAAAAATCAAGCCGTTTAATCTGCAAACAAACATGCTAAATTTGTTTTGTTTATAAAAGAAATAAGAGAGGTTAACATCAGTGAAGCAGAATTATTGGTGCTTTAACTTTTATTGCTGAGTACAATATCATTTACTAGTTAGTTGCACAAAACTGCCCCAGAAGTAGGGTTGGCTTATCTCTTGGTTAGTTTAGGCATTGTTTTGATAGTAACTATGCATGATGAAATTGTCTTCTATGCTTCCTCAACTATTAAGCTTTTGCACCAGTCAGTCCAGTATTAATTATCTTTAAGTAATGTTAATGCCTTGGGATCTCCAGGCCTGTATGTTGCTGTTTGAATAGATATGGATAGCAGAATTATACCTCATATATATATATATATATATATATATATATATATATATATATATATATATATATATATATATATATATATATATATATATATATATATACCATTATGCAACCTGAATACCAAGTGGAAAGTAGGTAATTGTATTTAAGAGATGAGTCATATTGCAATTTTGGATGCATCAGCAGTATTGAACCATCTCTTTTTGTGCCCATGTCTGTGTAGAATTGTAATGGTATGAATTTGTTCACCTGTTAATTTCTCTAGATTCATTGCCATTGGTGATTAGTATTCCAATACACTTGCCTTGACTAAGTTGCAAAGATACTTTGAACTATGTAGAAGCCATTTAATTGTGATCAAGATTTCTCATCACATGTTGAGTAAAGAAAAACGTTTGTTCAATATTTGTAAGAAACTGACAGCGAGTTAGACATGATCATTGCTGATTTTGTAAAAGTGTTTCTTTTTCTGATTATGTGTGACTGTGTGAAGAATTGGTATATTCAGCAGAAAAAGGATTATCTTATACTTGATGTATTTTTTAAAAACTTTTCAAGATTTTTGGTAGATTCATCAAATTATTATAAATGAAAATATTTACCCACACAACTATGAAAGTTGCACATGACTTAGATACCTATTCAATTTGATCATCAGACAAAAGCAAGCCATATCCAGTTCTATCAATGATGAATATAATTGTCATCTGTCGACGTTTTAATCAATATTCCCCCATTTTTACTTTTACAGCCATTGTAACAATCCTCTATGCATCAAACCTCGTGGCACTATATGTACACATGTGTATATAATAATTTGTATCAACCTAATATATGTCAACCCTCTTGACAACTTGGAAGTTTTACAGTATATATACCTGACTGTTTACTAATTTGCAGGAGAATGCATACTTGTGGCGAACATCTTTGTACCTGGCAGCCAGTGCTTCAGCAGAATTCTTTGCCGATATTGCCCTCTGTCCAATGGAGTCAGTAAAAGTTCGAATTCAGACTCAGCCTGGGTGGAGCACCACACTTCGTGAGGGCTTTCCCAGGATACTGAGGGAAGAAGGCTTGAATGGGTATGTTAAAGTAGTATAGGTTCAGATTTTGGATCTGCCCCCACCCCCATCTTTGTCAATGTTTTATTTGCATGAAAATGGAAAAAAATTGTGAATAGACATTTAGGAAAATTTGTTCTATGCTTCAACCTCACTTATTTCCATAAAATGTTCTAATACACATAAATAAATTGAAAGATTGTACAGATTTCTCCTTTGAATACGTTCCCCGATCACATTACTTTAGGGATATTAGCCTGCTACCTCGCGAATCCAGCCCTACCAAAAGACGAAAATTCGTCTTTCCTATGTCATATAGACAAAGGGCAATAACTCTTGCCCCTTACCTCCCCTTGCTACCCGCTAGGTGTCGCTTCTTTAGTTTTTTAGCTTTGCTTGTAGTGTGCAAACACGTACAATTAGACCTCCAATGAATCCAAGCCATCTTAGTGTAAATTCTGACCATCCGAAGTTAAATTTGGAATTACTGTGTTGGATAATCATTCCTCGACAGGTTGTATACATTATTTTACAATATTTTCCAATTTGAGTGACTTTGTCACCTTTTCTAGACTTCGGACCAGGTTGCAACGTGGTCAAGCACGCTTATGGCGGTACTAGCATGTAATACATGTAGCACTCAATAATTTCGCTTATTCCGTATGTAACGTTTACGATATTAGCGATTTAATAACGTGCTGCATTGATAATTTGTGCTTTATTTACCTGCTTTGTCGTTTCAGTAGACTTAAAAAAAGTCTTTGAACGACCAAGTTGCGACTATTTAATGGCGGACTTCGTGTTGTAGTCACGATTTCACGCTACACTTAATCATTTCGCTTCCTCCGTTAGTTACGGTTATGGAATAGCGACTTAATAGCGTGCTGATTGTTAATTTGTGCTTTGTTTATCTTCTTTTTCGTTTCAGTAGACTTAGTCTCTGAACGACCAGTTGCGACTATTTAATGGCGGAATTCGTGTTGTAGTCACGAGTTCACATGACACTAAATCATTTCGCTTCCTCCGTTAGTTACGGTTATGGTAATAGCGACTTAATAGCGTGCTGAATTGCTAATTGTGCTTTGTTTATCATCTTTTTTGTTTCAGTAGACTTCGTCTTGAACGAACCATTGCAACACGCTCACGGCGATAACTAGTGTTGTCATTAAGAGTTAACATGGCACGGAATAATTTGACTACTCCGTTAGTAACGGTTATAGTATTATCGAATTAATAATATGCTGAATTTTTTAATGTATGCTTTGTTCTCTTCTTTTGTCGTTTCAGTAGCAAAGTCGACAACGAAGGCATGAATGGCAAAATGGGTGTTGGCAATGTGGAAATGGAGGAAATTATGTTGACATGGTTTAGGCTGCCCAGTGGGTAAATTTCACCGCAGGTCCGTGCATGACTTTCGGGCCTGTAAGTCCGGACGCATGGAGTCTATGCTGGATCAATTGGATCCATTTTAATATGCACTTTCGCCGGCCGTCCAGCCGTCCGTCCAGCCGACACCGTCAGTTCAGCCGGCACTTCAGCAGGCACCAACCGGCATTAGCCGTCCATCCGGCACCGTTCGTTCAGCCCAAATGGCACCGGACGGCCAGCCGACCTTCCAGCTTGCATCAACAGGCACCGTCCGTTCAGCCCAAATGGCACCGGCCGGCCAGCCGACCTTCCAGGCTGCGTCAACAGGCACCGGCCGTCCACCCGGCAACGACCGTTCAGCCCAAATGGCACCGGTCGTCCAGCCGACCTTCCAGCCGGCATCAACCGGCACCGGCCGTCCATCCGGCAACGACCGTTCAGCCCAAATGGCACCGGTCGTCCAGCCGACCTTCCAGCCGGCATCAACCGGCACCGGTCGTCCAGCCAACCTTCCAGCCAGCATCAACCTGCACCGGCCATCCATCCGGCTACGACCGTTCAGCCCAAATGGCACCGGTCGTCCAGCAGGCATCAACCGGCACCGGCCGACCATACGGCTACGACCGTTCAGCCCAAATGGCACCGGTCTTCCAGCCGGCATCAACCTGCACCGGCTGTACATCGGATTTATGGAGATTATAGTGATGTACCCGTCAGTCAATCTACACTACTGGTTACATATCACTACCATGAGAGAAATGTTATAGATGAACCTCCGTCCAATCAGACCATTCGAGAGGCAGGTGCCGGTCATAGCCGGACCTTCGCCGACATTCCGGCCGACCATATACCAGACAAATCAGTCTGTATTGCCGGTGTACACGTCACGTCAAATACGTGACGGTGTGATTTTAAAACAAGGGAGAATTAGTGACATTATCAGAGGTGACGGAATTGAGTTATCTATGCCACTTGGTATGCGCTACCCAGATATGGCAGCTTTACCAGAACTGGACTTTCAGGCCGACCATTCGCTAGTTCAATCAGCCGGCAGTGCCGGCCGTCCATATGTTCACGGCTTCTCCACAAGGGAGACTTAGTGAAAGTGTCAATTATGACAGAATTGCGTCATCTAGGTCACCTGGTATGCTGTACAGATATGCAAGCTGTACCAGAACCAACATTCCCTCTGAGCGAATGGTAGATGGGCGCGCAGTGCTGGCCGCACTACATAAACATTATGTAATTATTATTACCTTACAGCCGGCACCAACCAGCACCGGGCGTCCATCCGGCAATGACCGTTCAGCCCATATGGCACCGGTCATCCAGCCGACCTTCCAGCCAGCACTAACCGGCACCGGGCGTCGATCCGGCAATGACCGTTCAGCCCAAATGGCACCGGTCGTCCAGCCAAGCTTCCAGCCGACACTTGCCGGCACTGACCGTCCATCTGGCTCCGGCCGTCCAGCCCAACAGGCACCGGTCGTCCAACCGTATGGAGATTTTAGTCATATACCAGTCCGTCCGACTGTACCGCTGTACCAGCACGGGGACTTTTATCATACCGCAATCCGCACAAATCGGATTGACGAAGATTCTAGTGATGTTTCCGTCTGTCAATCCGTACTACCGGTTACATATCACTACCATGACACAGATGATGGCGATGAATCTCTCGATCCAACCAGACCATTCGAGCGGTCGGTGCCCGTCATAGCCGGCCCGTCGCAGTCATTCAGGCCGAACATATGCCAATCAATTCATTCAGCATTGCCGGCCGTCGATAGGCTAACAGCTCATCCACAAGGGAGAGTGAATGCCTTTATCAGAGATGACGGAATAGTCATCTATGCCACCTGGTATGCATTACCCCGATATGGATGCTTTACCAGAGCAAGATTATGCACATAGTGAGTGCGATGAATCGCAGGCAAATCAGCTGTATACAGATCCAACTATGGAACGGACTGAGTTCAGCTTCAAAGCCGCAGTGGAGGAAATTTATAGGGTGTTGGCCCCTTCAGAAAGCCCTCCACCTCCTGCTGCCATTACCGACTATAAGGTTAGAGCGTCGGTCGATCTGGATGAGGGGGAAGAGACTATCCTTCCGCCTCCTTCCCCAGTCGACAAAAATTAAGGAAATTATGACCGTCTGTCGACACGTATAGGGGATCCAGGAAATGCTAAGGCGTTCTTTTCTGAAAGCCAAGTACCAGCGTCGTTTTCAGGTCGATGGTACAAAACTCACTCCGATGCGTTCAGTACTGAGGTCCCGGCTCTGGATAAAAACATGGCAGCAGTCCATATGTCTGCTCCATTGTCTTATAAAGTGGACAAAACTGTGTTCAATGCCAAGTCCAAGCTGGTTCGAAATGTAGTCGCTACGTCTTCACTGTTAGACCTAGCCTCCCTAGCCATTTTCAGGATCGCTGAAAAATCTGGCAATGAACATGCTTGGGAATCGACGGCCCGGTTAGCTAGGGTTCTTAACAGGGCAGCTCACCATTCCATGGCCAATGCGCTGACTGCTTCTGCCAACCTAGACCTGATACGTCGTGACGCATGTCTGAAGGGCATGTCGCTTAAACCCCATCATAAGCTGGCTAGATATGACCGACGCACATTTCACGTCCCTATCCCACGAGTAGCGGACATTTCTCCGTTGTGCTTGTCGGGACTCGGTTTATCAGTTCCATGTCATACCTTTTGGCCTCAATTTAAGCCCTTGGGTTAGTACCAAGGTTATGGATTACGTCGTCACCCTGTTCCGCTCGACTTCATCTATTGCGTCGGCAGTATATTTGGACGACATCCTCCAGAAACATCTGTCAAGTTCTACTCGGCTCAAAGGCAGAAACGATCTTATATCACTTTACGTCATATAGGCTTTCTCGTGAACTGGATAAAGTCTGATCTCTGTCCAATCCGGATTTTTGGTCCATCTGGGTGTGGAGTTTCTCCCGATCTGAATCTGGTAAGGCTTCCTCGAGTTTGGGATCATCTAGATATTTCCACTCGTACAGTACGTTTCCGACAGGATGCGCATTTTAGCGAGAGAGTTGCAGATCCTCTGATTATTCAATGCGGCAGCAGACTTGATCCCGCTCAGCCGTCCTTTTATGCGCCCTTTACAAAGGACGTTGCTAGCGTAATTGCGCCCTTTTCAAGTCCCTTCGATCCCAGAAAACAGTCATGCTCACGCCAGAGATACGATCATTCTTGAGTCAATGGCACAACCCCTGTGGGCTGTCCACAGGGATTATTCTGGAGATACCCCAAGCGGGGATAACGGTATGTTCCGCCACTAGTACCTACGGTTGGGGTACACACCTGTTGCCGGACTTCGATACTGTCAGCGGCACGTGGGTGCCAGGGGCGAGCCCCTTTCCACATCAACCTTTCAGAAATAACGGCTGTCATGAATGCCTTTCATTTCGGGCAGGATCAACTCTTATTACAAACTGCCCTCATTATGTCAGACAACATTGTGGTGGTGCCTTGCCTCAAAACAAGGGGACACCAATCACCAGACCTGTGCAATTTGAGCTGGCAGTTTCTACATTGGTTCGATAATCTCCACCTCAATGTACAATTCAGACACATTCTTGGCAGACTCAATGTCTTGGCTGACACTCTATCTAGTCATTCACACAGAATGGTCACTCCATCAATCGGACTTTCTTCCAATTGATACACTTTGGGGACGTCCGATGATTGATCTTTTGCAACAAGGTGGAATCGCAAGTTGTCCACCTTTCATCTCACAGGTTCCAGACCCAGAAGCTTGGGTCGTGGATGCTCGATCAATCAGCTGGGAAGGGTTGTGGTCATTCTCCTACCCTCCCACGGTCTTGGTACTGAAATTAATCCAGAAGTTAAGGGGTCAGAACTGTCAGATGGTTCTGATTGCCCCTCTCAGATGAAACAACTCCTGGGTCTCCGATCTACTCAATCTAGGCGATAGATCTACCCAGGAAGATTACAGTCAGCACAAGTATTCGCAAGCAACCGCGGCCAGGGGTGTTCCACCCCTGTCCGGACCATCTTTATGTTCAAGCTTGACTCTTGTCCAGACAGCCGTGCAAGACAAACAATTTAAATATTTGATTGCGGAGAGAATCTCGAGAGCAAGAAGGCCCTCTGCTCTGAAGGTTTACGAGGGCAAGTGGCATGTTTTCAGGGACTGGTACCATATCATTCACATTGTTCCTCTGAGTGTCACAATCCCTCAACTGGCCAACGTTTCTCTGGCTTTTCGAGGAGAAACAGCTGGCTCCAGTTATTATCAAATGCTACCGCTCCATGATATCAGACACATTCCGCCATTCTGGTTCATGTGCTATCAGCCATGACAAAGATTTGTCAGATCTTTTAGACACTTTTAAAAATTCAATCGACTTATATCCCTCACCCTGTTTCCAAATGGAATCTGTCCTGGGTTTTAACATGACTCAATTCAGACAGTATTGAGTCTTTAACCCACGATTAGTTAAAGCTACTATCATACAAATTGGATTTCTTGATAGTCTTAGCTTCAGCATGCAGGGTGAGCGAGTTACATGTCCTTTCTAGTGACCCGAACTCTCTTCCGTTCCGATCAGAGGGTTTGATGGTCCTCTTGACGCAGCCAGGCTTCGTAGTCCAAAATAGATTACCATACATTGGCGATCAACGAGTCGTCATTAGCTCGCTTTCTTTATAGATAAGTCAGGATCAACAGCCATGTAAGATCCTGTTTGTGCACTCTAGCACCATTTCAATGCATAGAGGTGAGTCAGGTCACATACAAGCACCTCTTTCTTCTGGTGATAGCTGGGACATAAGATATCACCATTCAAGCCCTTGCTTCATGGCTGTAATGGGTTATACGCTCGGCGTACTCTGAGAATTCGCAAATCAGTCACTTTATAGAAGCTGTTGGCTGACATGCAGAGTCAACCTTCTACAGTTTTATCTTCAAGTTTGTACTCGCAGAGGCAAACATTGATTCTAGTAGGTCCGGTGTTGGCAGCCCAGACGCCCACCAGACCCATGTGCAACAATCAGCACAGCCTATTAGCTTTGCTGGATTCGCCAGATAAATTTTCGTGGGTAAGAAGATTTCAATAACTATCTTCTTAACCGTATAAAGGGGTCACATATCACGTGACCCTGGGCTGTGTTGCTGATTGAAAATTAGGAGACCGGGTTATCATTCACATGGGGAATCCAGCCATCATTCCCTAGAGGATACCCGGGGTGGAGGTCGGATGCTCCGCATTCCCTCCTCCTATTACTTATTCTCCTAAAGTAATGTGATCGGGGAACGTATTCAAAGGAGAAAGCAAATTTTGTAGTAAATTATGTTTCTCCGAGAATACTTACCCGATCACATTACTAAGAAACCCTCCCAACCACCCCGCCATGCGAGCATCCTCGTGTTTGATATACCGCTCAGCTTAAAAAAACTAAAGAAGCGACACCTAGCGGGTAGCAAGGGGAGGTAAGGGGCAAGAGTTATTGCCCTTTGTCTATATGACATAGACAGGAAAGACGAATTTTCGTCTTTTGGTAGGGCTGGATTCGCGAGGTAGCAGGCTAATATCCCTAAAGTAATGTGATCGGGTAAGTATTCTCGGAGAAACATAATTTACTACAAAATTTGCTTTTTTGCATAAACTAAAAAACGTTCAGAATGGGGTCATCACAAGTTTTAATAAGCTAAGGAGTTCAACTGACCTCTACAATTTGATTGTAAGTCTATTATAATTATTCTTAATTTACAGATTTATGGCATATTTGCAAAATTCATGACAATACAGTCCTTGCAGTTACATTTGGAAACTCGATCAGATCTGGATTTCATTATAGACTCAGTCAGGTACCAGTCCGACTTTGACAGTAGTACCTCAGATGCTTGAAACTTACCGTTTTTTATGCAGGACACCTGCATGATTAAGCTGGTGCTTATAGCATTTTCTAGAGATGTCAACCAGTGTACAAACCACTTTGAAGATGAAAGGGATAGGGAGCCATTTTATAACTTTTAAACAACATACAAATATGAACATATTGATATTCTTGTGGTCATCGTATGTTTATTTGAGTAGGTCTCATGATTATTGCCATTGCTACTTGAAATTAAAGATGAAACAAATACACCCACCCACCCCAAGATTACATCAAGTTATAGTGATCTAGCAAGAAACCATTAAGCTCCATGCGGTTTGGAACTGTAATTTCTAAAACTACTAGAGGTAATTAATGTCAACGTGTAGTTCAAAAGTCTCTTCAATTGAACTTTGTGTTTGCCTTTGCTGCATTACAATCACACTTCTGAACTTTTTAAACAAATAATATTTTCCTGTATATAATTGCAGTACCAAAAATTTTATTACATCTCACTGAAAATTTTCATTTACAGAAACATTTTAATTGCCTTGCTGAAGTCTAGATGGGGTTGTCAGGTCTGTGTAAACAAAGGTCTTTTGTGTATATACATACAAAGTTTTCTTTGTTTCTTTTCTTTAGTGCAAGTTGGGAGGATTTTTCATTTTCTTCAGTACCACCTTCTGATCTGGTGTAATAGGGAATACCATAATTTGTTTTTATTCAAACTAGATTTTCTTGGAAATATAATCACATACACATACTTCTGTTCACAAATACGACAGAAACACACATTTGCACATAAATCCCAATAAATGTATTATTAAGTTGAAAATTTTCTGGAAAAGTATTGACTTTTTGGCAACAAAAGAACCTAATGAAAACATATCAATTCTGTGTTGTTACTGATGGTCACATTTGTTAATATCTGACAAACTGCATTTCTTTTCTTCAGATTCTATAAGGGTCTTGTTCCACTGTGGGCACGACAGATCCCTTACACCATGATGAAATTTGCCTGCTTTGAGAGAACAGTAGAGGCCTTGTATAAATATGTTGTACCTAAACCAAGGAGTGAATGCAACAAAGGAGAGCAGCTTCTGGTCACATTTGTTGCTGGTTACATTGGTATGTTTTGTTCATTTAATGTTGTAATGTCATGTCAAGTCCTTTCAGAAAGGAGCAAAAAAATATATAGACCAAAAGCTATTGATAGGTTTTAGATGTTCTCTGACTGTTTGACAAGTTTTATGATTTGTACATCTTAGATTCCAAATTGTTGTAATATTTTTGAAAATATTGGTCTCGGTACCCTAACATAGTCTTTTAAAGTTTTAGCCTGCTTGAGCCAACTGAGCTTAATAAGTTATTGTCAGTCTTTTGTTGATATTTGCTTCATTGAATGTATTCTAGAACCTTTTGATCAATCATGATCAATTTTGCTGATTTGTGCAAATCGGACACTTATAATAGCTACATGTACTATTTATAACAAACCTTTGAAGTTCTGTTTTTATATATAAAACAAGAAATCAGTTAATTAGTCAGTCTTTATGGTATTACAGCCTTGTAGGTAAGTGCATGTTATGGTAAGTTTACAAAAAAGCAGCTTTGTTTCAAAAATAGACTAACCATTTCAAGGTTCAGTGTCAGCTGGGTTTTTTATTTCTTTAAATAGACTTATTTAAATATTTGATAGACTTTTTGCTATCAAGGTTTCTCCTCTAATTAGCTAGTGACAGTTAAGAATGACAGAAAGCTTGTTTTACTCCCCTCAAAAACTACATATTGCTATGATTTACAAATTACATGGTAAAGTCAAGCTAAATTCATTTTTTGCAAAACAGTTTGATATCCCACTGAAAATATTTAAATAAATCATTTGTATAATGTTTGGGTTTCGTTACTTTGCTTTCGAATCTTGGAAATATTCATTGCAGTCTACATTTACACACTTTGTACATCAAGTCCCATCTCCTTCATATGTATCTCAGATCTAGATCTTCATACAAATCTATAATGAATATTTATTGCATAATACTAAAATATACTTTGATAAATTCTCCCAATCTTAGTTTGCATATATGACTTTTTTCATAAAAACTTTTCTTATTCAGAAATAGGTTGTGTGCACTGAAAATGTTAATGTTTTATCCATGCTTAAAGATCTAAGATCGAATTTCAGCTGTTTTCTTGTAGTTGCAGTAGGATACAATTTAGTAAATTTCTGTAGTTATTTTGTTCATTGAGCATCAGCTTTGCCACTCTTTGGGATCTATTTTTGAATGTATACATTGGTATTGATAATGAATCTCTGTGTTTTATTATGATAGTGTGACTCTTTAAGAGATTCTTATCGTTCTTGGCATGAATTATGAAACTATGATGATTCCTTCTTCAACACTCCTTAAACCTATGACTTCAGGATGAAAGTTCTCTCAGTCTTGAGTGTATATTTTCCTAAACCCTGTGAAAGACTTTTTTTTAAAAAAAAATTGGATAAATCATTACGAAGCCAAGATTTTAGATTCAGCAACCTGTGAAGGTAATGGTAATAGAAAATTGGCTTGAGTTTTTTCATTTGGTTTTATTTCCACAACCATTTGATGGATTTTCTTTATTCTCTTGATATATTTTGTGATGATTCATTTTGTGTGTTTACTCTGTATTTTGAAATTGGGATCAAGGTCACACATTTTAAATAAATGCTTTGATCTTGGGATCAACATACAGGCCCTGGCCTTGTTGAGGTTAATACACATGGTCATTCATTTGACAAACATCGTGTCAGCAACAAATCTTATATTGGATGAGTTGCTGATAACAAACCGCTGGCAGGGTTTGCATTTTCACTCACTTTTTAACATAATGATATATACATTGCAATTACAAAGATCGCAAATTATTAAGAAGTAAATTATTTATAGAAAAAATATTTTGCATAAAAAGTTATCACATATTCATTGATTACTGAGTCATATCCCAATACTTTGGCCTGATTTTTACCTTAAAACAATGCAAATTCTTTTGGGATACATAATCTTTCCTTCTGTTCACACTACTGGCTTAGCGAAATATACAAATATCTACATCTCGTGTGTTTGATATTTTTAATGTATTTTAAGTGAAATACATGTTCCACTTTTTTATTTAGTATAATATGTTTATTACAAGTGTAACAAGAATCTTTACATTTATACAGTGCTCTACATAACATCAGGATGCTACTAGACAGTGCACTTGTTGAACATGTATGAAATGTGACTTTGGATGCTATTTGGCACTTTTTATCAAATGAATTTCATTTTTTTATCTGAAAATGTCTACAACAATTATATAACATTCATTTCACTTTATATTGTTAATGTCTCATAAAAAAAAAACATTTTTAGAAACCTTTGGTGAATAGTCATGTCTTTTGTTCAAAATACCTTTGTTGTTAATTTTGTTAACAATGACAAAATAACTGGCATGTATCACATATTTTCTTTTCCAGCTGGTGTGTTCTGTGCTATAGTATCTCACCCAGCTGACACCATTGTGTCAAAGTTGAACCAAGCCAAAGGAAGCAACTTCATGGAAGTTGCCAAGAACCTTGGACTTTTTGGTGAGTGCTTAAGATGAGTTTTGATTCTGAGCTGTGTTGAGGTTACTTGTGTTTTAAGCATTCTGAACTGTGAACAGCTTAAACTCAGTCTGTCCTCTGTTTTCTTCATAAGCCATTAAGTTAATTGGCTACAGATTTGTCAGCTTGAGGGTTACCATTTATATTTACATAGCCCTATTACACTTCCTCATTGTTATATCATCATTTACTGTGGGGCATTTTCCAGTGATTAGCAATTGCACTATTTGCACTGCTCAGTATATCTCACTACACAAAATCAAGGTTAGTCCTAGAATAAAATAGTTGCTACATTTTTGGCCTTAAAAAATACATTTTCAATCATTTAGTACATGTATAGCTTTTTTATAGTTCTGTTTAAATTCTGCTTGAAGTATGACCCATTATTTACAAGTATCTTTCTTTGTAATACCTGCTATTTGTCTTAAGTTTTTCTTGTTAAACTAATTAAAGTTTGATTTTTTGGGGTCAATTCATGCATTTTTGCTTGAAAGTTTAGTCCCATACTTTATTCTATAAAACCTCATACATGTTGTACTAGCAGATGTTGGTGATTTCAAGATAAATATCTTTAGACATAACTAAAAGCTGCAATGTGCCCAAAAGCTGATGTTTTCCTTGAATCGACTGCCAGTAGCCGTCACTAGTAACAACATAACTGCATGACTATCTGCCACATGATGTGTGATTGTGATTGCAGAGCTAAATGGGCCGTTGGGTTGATTGTATTAATTATAATGTAATAAATTTGGTTATAGCACCCCGATTTAAGGAATTCTTATATTTATGTGAATAATTGTGAGATTATTGAAATTCTATGCAATGTTAATATTCCTTAGCCTGAAATTGGTTAGTTTCCATGATGCCATGGTTCACTTGTAGTGAATTCAGGTCAAAACTGAATGGATGTCCCAGGAGTAAAGTCCATATTAAAATCTTGTGGAGTACATTGGTGGTGTGACTTAAGTGGTAGTATTTATGGTAGGTAACTGGTAAATTACAATAAGGAATAAATAAGAAGGACTCTGCAGACATTGTTTGTCGTCATGGTGACAAATGGGGTGCAGTTTTATTGCCGAAAATGTGCCTGGAAACCATATATTGGCTGGCATAAATTGGTGGACTTAAAATAGTTCCCGGTGTTAGAAGAGAGCTGTATATTTTTACGGCATGAAGTGCTGGTCGTACAGAAACCTAACAAAGAGAAACCATGCAGATGTGCGGTTCATAGATATTTCACAGGTTGGAGATCTGTGGTCTTGCATTGATTAGAGTAAAATGTATGTATATAATGGACACATCAGACTTTCTGATTTAGAACTGAAGTTGATTGGAAGTCTTTGGAAATTTGGGATAAACTTTTGACTTCTAGCAGAGATCATACCAGGGTTTGAAGTGCTCGGTCAAGCAGAGACTACTGACTTGTAACAGTAATAAAGTAACTTGACAATATACATACTAGTATAAGATACAGCCAGTCGGAAAATTGATTGCTATGATCACAGACCAGCTAACCCTTATACTTATTAGTTAATCTGTACTTTTTTTTTGTAGAGTGATGCATGTAAGGTGAAGTTGTTTGCGTGGCTGACATTGCTTTGGATATTTTAATTGATCTTTGCACACTGCTAACTAAAATGACTACTCACTTGTGCTTTAAAATTCAGCCTGAATTTGTCTAAAGTACACAATACTTAGCAGCTATTAAAATAGGGAAAATATATTTTGCCAGACTAGGCAAACCCATTTTCTGAAAGTTCAATGAATTACCAAATATATCAAGTCTATAGGAAAAGTTATTGGCTCTCTTTTTAAAATACAATTTACCTCTGAAGTTCATGAAGTGAGAAAAAAAAACAAGTGGAGCTGGCACTTTTTTGAAAGGTGCACATCTTGAGTGAGGCCAAGCTGTATACGCTATAACCCATATTACACCCATCAATCATACACTAAAATAAATGGAATTATATGTTATTTTGACTATACCTAAGATATACAAGGTCTTCTTTAAATAGCCAGTATAACCAGTGAGGACGCCTGACAAAATTATTTTCTTTAAAATTCTAACCCTATGCAAAATACCAAATTTATGAGCACCACCAAACAGACTTGTGGAACAAAAACAAACATTGTAGAACTAATGATTGTTGCAGCAAAACCTGGATACTGGCTTGGTCATGTTTTATTTGGATAGGGGTTTCATATGTAATATTAAAGGATTTGGTCAGGGAACAAAACTAATTTTGCTGTAGTACCTCTGATATGCCTTTATATTTCAGGCAAAATATCGGCATGATCAAGCTTGTTGGTGATATATTTTTCTAAAAGTGGTGTCCCCAATGCTTTACATGTTCAAAACTAAAAAGGATTGTTAGACTCCTAAAAAGTTAAAATGAATAAATGAATAATAATAATAATAATGAGGACTTTGTCTAGCGCCTAATCTTTAAAAGCTCTAAGCGCTTTACACCATCAATAATGATATGACTACACTACAGAACAACAAATGACAAAAACAATCAAATTGGAAAACATAAAAACATGCTGAAAATATATAAGATACAAAACATGATTAGGTCGCCAAGTTTGTCCCTGAAGTCGAAACAGGTGAGTCTTGAGAGCACTCTTAAAAGAGACCACTGTGTCTTTGTGTCTAATTTCAATGGGCAATTTGTTCCACGTTGCCGGGCCCTGGTGTGCAAACGAACGTTGTCCATATGACTTTGTTTTCACCTTGGGAACAATGAGTATACGATTATCAGAAGAAGAGCGTAAGGATCTAGCTGGTGTATACACATGGGTGAGGCTGGATAGGTATGTTGGACTGGAGTCTGTCATTGAAATATAGCACAGAGAACAAATTTTGTGTTTGATTCTGTATCGAATTGATAGCCAGTGTAGGGTACAGAGCAGTGGTGAGGTGTGCTCTGATCGAGGTACTCTAAAGATGATCCGTGCAGCTGTGTTTTGAAGTTTCTGGAGTAAATATTGTGATGAACCAGACAGAATTGAGTTACAATAGTCCAGTCTTGAAAGTACTAATGAACACACCAGTGTTTTCATGACATCAACAGAAAGATACTTACAAATGGAACTGATGCGTCTCAATTCAAGATATGCAGCCCTGCAGATGTTCATGACATGTTGGTGCAGTGTGAGAGTACTGTCTAGAGTAACACCTAGATTCCATACTGACTGTGAGAATTTAATGTTGGTGTTGCTGATATTTATTGTCTGAGGTAAAGGATGTGAATGAGAAAGTCTTGGTGTTGTGATCAGAATAGCCTCAGTTTTATAATCATTCATCTGCAGCTTGTTACGTCATCCATGATTTCACATCCGAAATGCACTTCTCTACTCCATGGATGGTAGCATCAACTTCAGTTGGGTGGCTAGACTTGTATATTTGGGTGTCATCAGCGTACAATTGGTGCAACACTGGGTGATGATCTGTGACACTTGAGAGTGGCTGAGTGTACAGAATGAAGAGAACAGGTCCAAGAATATATCCCTGTGGAACACCATAACATACGTCAACTGGGCTGGAGTGTATTCCATTTTGCAGATATAATTTGTGTCTTGTTGACTAAGTAGGACTTGAACCACTGTAATGCTATATTCTGAATGCCAAATACATGCTGGAGACGGTGAAGTAATATATCATGGTCTATTGTATCAAATGCTGCAGATAAATCCAGGAGAGTGATGACTGTAATCTTTCCACTATCAAAAGCAGAGAGAATGTCACTAAATACTTTCAGAAGAGTAGTTTCTGTACTGTGGCACCATACCTGTATGGTGACGAATCAGTTCAAATTGTGCTGTCAAGCGAATCTCTGATGGTTTGAACTTTGTCATTGAAGAAATTTGCAAATTGGTCTGGTAGGTCTAGTGGAGAGAAGGTCGTTGGAAGTGGTGTACATTTGTTCCTTGACATTGGTTTGTTAGTTATCTCGAAGAGCTCTTTGTAGCTGGAACTCTCCGTGATCTTAGAACTGTAGTGGGATGATTTGGCTAAATGGACTATGTTTGTGACGTTCTAATAAACAAGAATAAACAAGAGCAATATTCAGGTGTGGGTGGGGCAGGAAGAGCATCAATTACATTTATTTGGCATCATGTTGCTTTGAGTACATCTCATAGTGGAAGAGATGATTGCCATCAATCACCCCGTGAAATTGAAAAATAATAGTTAAGGATTAAATCAAGTAGAGAAATAACAAGAAGCAATTTAGTGTAGGGTTTATAACTGTAATTTATGAAACTCCTTGTGATAATTGATGTCTAAGATTACTATACATATCAACTTTTTACTTTAATATAATGTTCAGTCATTGCATCATGTTTCTTTTTACATGCATATTTTTATAAACTTGACATAAGTATGATATTTTGCTACAACTTAACTGAAAATTGACTGCCTTAATGAAAAGGTTTTGCTACAGTTGACAGGTTTGTGATCACCCCATGACTGCAACTTCTATCATCTGTCTGTTCCTTTTTAAAATCGTTTTTAATAGTCAGTGACAAAATAAAATTAGAGGTAGATATGGGAGAAATTTAATGTGTTGGAAGAGGTTTTTTTTTTTTTTTTTTTTTTTTTTTTACAAAGTAGTGATATATAGTGAATGAAAGTTGTATATATTTGGCAGATGTTCACAAGGAAAATTAATCAAAATGCCAAATATTCTTACACATTCATATAGCTAATGTCCCTAGTGTCGGCATAAAACACTTTGGTCATTCTTAAAATTAAATCATGACACCCAGGGAAAGAATATTTTTTTATATGTCAGGGTATTACTCTGGTTATTTGTAAATGATGCAAAAACCTTAATTGCATCTTTTTCATGATTATGTCGTACTGATATAGAAGTTATACCTGTCGGATGTCACTTGACTCGGCGTCCATTGAGTCTCTTATTAGACATCCAGCTGTTGTGTGGGATAAATACAGAAATTATACCTGTCGGCAGTCAATAGATGTCACTTGACTCGGCTTCCATTGAGTCCATTATTAGATATCCGTGGTGTGTGGGACAAATACAGCATATCATACGAATGCTGCTACTCTTAGTTTTGTCAGAGTTGTGACAGACAAAACAGTAGTTTTAATGTAGCTAATGTCATTCAGAACCTTGTACACCATGTTTGTGAAAACATTCCAGATTGTAATTAATATCTGTGACTGACAACTGCATATTACAAGCTCATTAATTAAATAAAGCAGAATTGAAAAATCTCGCTTATGGGATTTGGTCTGTTTATCAAATGCATCTTTTAAAAAAGACGCCCCAAAACAGGGTTTGCATGCACTCGGATGTTGATGACAATTGTAAATGCAGATCCAGGCTTCAAGAAGTTAAAAATTGTGAGATTATTTTGCAATCAAAAATATTTTAAATGGATCTATATGGATCTATTTAGAGTATTTTGTTTTATAAATATGACTGGTAGAAATGTGAGAATAAACATGTCATTACTTCTCTTTCAGGCATGTGGAAGGGTCTCACACCTAGGATTATAATGATTGGTACCCTTACAGCCCTGCAGTGGTTCATCTATGATTCTGTTAAGGTGTTCTTCAAACTCCCACGACCACCACCGCCAGATATGCCAGAGAGCTTGAAGAGAAAGCTTGGATTGTTACCAGGCAATTAGGATCTAGGCACAATTTAGAGCAGATTTATATTTCCATATCAGTTAACTGGACATAACTGGTTATGTCTGCCTATCTTACTTGAAACATGACACTTAAAATGGACCTTTCTGTAAATAGATGAGCATGATGATTCCTTTTACTGGAATCAGAGTTTGGGCAGGAAAAATAATCAAATTGTGTTTATTTCATGAAGTCTGCAACTGTCAGACATTTTTAGTCTAACAAGAGTTTTGCTTTCAATAGGTTATTGTGCTTGTAGTTAATTATATCTGTATGACCTTTGATGTTTGAAATAAAGTTGTGTACATTTTCTTTCAAAAGTTATCAGTATTAACAGGTCTGAGCAGTCTGAATTTGAAATTTTCGTCTCTGGATTTCTAATTTTTATGTCATCTTCTGAACAATGTTTTCAAGTCAGGTCACAACCCTGTCATGTACTTTCTTGTAAATATGAAATCAGAAAATTATTGATATTAATAAAAGAAGGAATTGTACAACTTGGTGTTTTGTTTCATTTGGAACATGTATATTTTGTATATATTATTGACTCCCATCTTTTCACAAATAGCAAGGCATCTATCATTTGCATTTCTCTGTGTCACTTCAGAAGGGTGTGCTGCTTTTGTCAGATAATTTTAGCAGGCTTAGATTGTAAAGCATAATTCTAGCTTATGGATTCCTTCTTTATCTAGGTTCCATGAAAGTAACATCAGGGATAAAAGTATGCTACCTAACCAATCCAGCCTTGCTAAAAATATTAATTTTTCTGGTCCATTTCTTACAGACACAGAGGGATAACTCTTGCTCCTTACCTCCCCATGCGAACATCGTAATGTTAATTTGCAAGTGCTGTTTTTGTACAAGATACCTGTCATTTTCTTGAAATTGTTTCACTTTCTCAGGCTTACTGGCTGTTTGACCACATGGTACAACATGCTATTGTTTATGCATGTTAATATACTTACAAACACTATAGCTCGCCTACCTAGTAAGTAATGGCTATTGCTTTAGTGACTTGTAATTAATTTAAATATTTGTGTGTTTTTTGTTTTTTTTTGTCATTTAAGTGAAACCTTATTTAAGTGTAATAAATACAAAAGTTAAAGGTTATGGATGACACTCGAATGTCTTACATGTACAAAATGTACATGGTCAGTACCATTTATTTAGTATGTGAGCTAAATGGTCCAAGTGTGTATAGACTTAGGTTTTGAAAAAGTCAACCAAGGCAAATAAAGTATGACTGCACAAAATGTTCAAATTTCTACAAGTAATTATGATACAGTGGGGAAGTGTAATTACATTTTTTGGGAAGCCCAGCTGGCACAAGTCCAGGTGCACATGATTTTAATTGAGACATCGTTTTCTACCAAAGTTATCAATGATCGCTGTTTTACCCTAAAATCAATTGAATTTTTCCATCAGTGATCTTGGGCTTTTTCTGTTTTACCCTCCAAAATCAATTAATTTTTTCCATCATTGATCTTGGGCTTTCACTGTTTTACCCCCCAAAACCAACTGACTTTCCATCAGTCATCTTGGGTCTTTTATTGTTTACCCCAAAAATCAATCTACTTTTTTCATCAGTGATCTTGGTCTTTCGCAGTTTTACTCTAATATCAATTGAATTTTTCCATCAGTGCAAGCTATTCACAACATCTAGCAAAATATGTGCTTTTCTCATGTGGAACAGGACAAGGTGATAGGCAGACAGGGCCATAGCATAGTATGCTCCACAAAAATGGCAAACATATGAAAAGGAAAAGAAAAATATCTGTCATTAAATGTATACTTTAATCAAGATAGAAATACAGTAAGATGTAATGCTTGATGAACATGCAAATTGTTTAAATCCAATGTACAAACAACCATCCCCTGTTACAGGCACATTTACATCATAACCTGACAAAAACTAGTTTACAAGCTACTGCCTATTGACAGGAAAACAAGGCACAATGCTGCTTATGGTACATTTAAAACTCAAACATGTACAAGACCAGTGAAATTAACAGAATTTTGGTAAAATCTGTGGCCATATGAAAATTAGTCTGGTGTAAATGTAGTGTAACAAGTGTATACTGAGGTGTAGTGAGTACATAGTGATGTGCAAGTGTAGATTTCTGAATCAGTTAAGGTATTAGTCCAGATGGGAAGCTGGCAAATCCAATAGATTCAAGAACACGTGGTGGTTTTTAAACCCATTAATGAACTAGAATGTAATAAATGATGACATAGCTCATCTAACATTAATTATCATGATCAAAAACAATTTGGACATAAATGATCATGACCTATAAAATACTGACCCCTGGGACAAGGCATAAATCTGTAACAAGAAATGAATTTTTTTTATACATCAAAATAGAGATACTATCATGAGTGGATAAAAGTGAGATATGTTTTTTTGTTTTGTTTTTTAAATATTTGCAAAATCATGGGTTCTTCAGAAGCTATTTAATACTGTCAACCCAAGAAGCTGAATTGTATTAGATCAATGTTACAGGATCCAATTAATATTGTCTACTGCACGTTGAAGTTTCATCCGAGGTCTCGTATCAAACGCAAGCAGTCCAATCCTTTCATTTTTTACAGATTGACACATGCAACACACAATTAACCTGATGAGGGTAACCAATCACAAGATGCCAGGTATAGCTATTAATGAAGATTTTACGACTCAATAATCATATTTATTCCTCCTTCCAACTGCAGAAACAGACTTTCATGTAGACTAGGATATTTACCTTAAGCATGATAAAATGTATCCCATCCTCTGGCAAACATATATTTAATCAATTTTAATAAAGCTCTTGATTTTAAGTAGAGTTGGCTGCCACCAAAAATTGTACCATTGTATTTCTAAATATACAGCGGTATTTATCACAATATACTGCAATAATATTAGAAACCCACAATATAATTTTCTGGAGCACTGCCTTGGAAATTTTTAATAAAATTTGTTAAATGTTAGCTTTCAAAAAGCAGGAAAACAATATTCTGATTAATAATAAACCCATAATTATATTATTAAGAATAAAATTAATTATATTGGTATGAGAAAATAGCTAGAGTGAAAACTACAGCCTCCTCACCTCATAAAATGGAATGATAAGTACCTTAAAGAGAAAAATTCGCTATGTGTATCTTAACTGTTGTAGAAGTTGTCATCTAACACTACTAAAAAGTCATACATGTATGCACATTTACTCTTCTTTAATATAAATTATCTAATAATATAATTCTGGTTAACCAAAGTCTATTCAATCCTGATTACTTAATGTTCTGTATCAACAAGAAACTTCCAGATGAAAATTACAGATTGCTATGGACTTTCAGAAATGTAGCCTGGTACTAAACTAGGTCAAGGAAAGAGCGTGTTGGATCTAATCATTCAATCTAATATCTGGTAGTTTTAATTTCTTTATCGGCACACATATCTTTGATTATCACATTCAGTTTCGATTGTACTAGATGAAACTTTTAGGTTGATCGCATCCAAAAACGTCCATGGACTGGAGCATTGTTTTTGCCAAATGTAATTATCAGGCCATGTAAATGATTTCCAAAGAAAATTGGATGGACAAGAGATCCAAATAAAGTGAATAAATGCCAATTAAAGGTAAAAGTCTAATTCTAAAATAAGACACCCATTACTTAAATAATTGGTTTTGAATGCCTTCAGGACCTGTACGACATTTACTATAATTGTTATAATTGTTGTAGGGTTTAACGCCATTTTTCAGCATACGATAGGCTATACATGGCGGCCAGTATTAATGGTGGAGGAAGAACCCGGAAAGAACCACCAACCCACAAGAAGCTACTGGCAAGCTTTATCACATGCCCATAATGACTGAATCTGAGACTCGAACCCACACAGACAGAGGTGAGATGGCAGTGATCCATAAAGGAGAGCGCTTTAGATCACTCAGAAACTCAGGACCCCTTCGTTTACTATAATTAAACATGGGAATATAAACTTGATCTATAACTGACTCCATGTAAAAAAAAAAAATATGCTGACATCAGAGAGCTTGTTGATGAAAAAAGAAAGTGGTGACACTTTAATCTACAATTTACAAAATACATTATGCAGGAGAGTGGGATGTCAACAGGAGCAAGATGTGTCAGAGAGAGACCTGGGCAGGGTATCTGCGAGAAGGCCAAGTTTGTGAACTATGAAATATGGATGTTTTTAAAAGGTTTAATAATCTTCACAATGTATCTCCTCAGGATCTTGCATTATTTAGGATTAACATGTGTATATGGTGCTAAAATCTTGGAGTTGTAAACAAACTTAACCCAGGCCAGTAAATATGAAATGCAGGCCAGTGACCTTTTATTGAACAGGATGGTACAAACACAGAAGCATACAATCATCTGACCTGACTATTCTAGCATCAACATTTCCTGAGAAATAAACTTAAGCACAAAATTTAACCCAAGGTCATTGAAGTGTAATATATGGGTCATGGTGACCTACTTTTGCAATGTGCATAAACATGATTCAGTTATGTTACAGTATGTATAACTTGTGCAAAAACCAAGTTAAATGCAAACACTTGTTAAAGAAAATTTAAACAATAGAGGAGGCTTAGATTAACTGGTGACAAGAGAAAGATTAGACTTGATGCAGTTCCCTTCTAAAATCAAATAACAAACAAGTAGGTAAACCCTTAACAACTCACATCACTATTCCAATATCCCAGTGTTGAGAACTTTCTAGACTTGTATCTCATAAACTCGAACAACTTCAAACTATAAAATTGTTGGGTCTGCATCACTTAATGCTTTCAAAATTCTATTGCTTTACATAATAAACTCCTTGCAGTAAAAACAATGGACAGATGCTTGTTAAATCAAGTTAATTGCAAATGTTGAAATTTTAACGTCAGAAGGTAACTAATATTTTGGAATGTCTTAAGTCATGCATATTGTGAATTCAGTTTATATTCATGAGCAAAATCTTGTATTTTTGCACACTGAAAATTTTGAATATTAATTCATATGGACAAATCCGACTGTCATCACAGGTGAATCACAAGTTTGTCGAGTCCTTATATCATGGTTTGTAGCAGCTAAGAATGATGCCCAAAGAATACATGTGAATTTACTGCTCTTGCGATGTAGAACATGTCCAATTCACTCTCCCACATCTTAAGAGGCAAGTAACAGAGGAAACGTTTCTGTTCCTGCAATGATGTTCTAGCTGACACAATTTTGAACTTATTTTAAACAGTGTTGTTTACATTGAAAGTATGACTTTGTGATATAATGATTTTACCTATGGTTTTAAAGATGTGCTTAATATTGACAGTATGACTGTGATATAATGATTTTACCTATGGTTTTAAAGGGTGTGGTTGTATTTGATAGTATGACTTTGTGATATAATTTTACCAATGGTTTTAAAGGGTGTTGTTTACATTGAAAGTATGACTTTGTGATATAACATAATGATTTTACCTATGGTTTTAAAGGGTGTGGTTGTATTTGATAGTATGACTTTGTGATATGATTTTACCTATATTTGTTTTCTCAGAGATCTAAACCTTCACATCACTATAAAGACTGGATGGTGCTGATGTGTTGTATCATATACATGCACACTCTTCAAAAAGAGAAAATCTGTGAAGACTGGTTTCAAGATTGTATTAATTAAAAAAAATAATAAAATACTGAACAGTGATGGCCTGCTGAAAAATCTAAAGAAGGTGATTTGAATTCTGTTTGTGTTAGAGAGATTTAAGTACGTACAAAAAATAAATGTTTTTTAAAATCCCACAGGGGCTAATAAAACAACAACAAGAATTTTGATGTACAAGTCTTGTTTTAGCAAGTCTACACATTTATAGATACATGTGGTTTGGGTAAGTTGATAATCCCAAATCAACACGGTTTGGATTAACACGGTTCAATTGCAACTGCTGATCATAAATGCTTGTCAAGCCAATTCTGCAACAGGCATTTATTCAAATGAAGTGTGTAATAAATGGCATAATGGCATATATAAAGTTCAAAAAACATGAATGAGCATGATGGACATCTGACAAAGAAAGAAAAAAATCAATGACTTTGCATTAGTTGATCAACTACAATGTTTAAAATTTTCAATGATCAATAGATACTATAATACATTTAATTGATGTAAAAATAAAGACTCATTTGATAAACACTGGCATGAATGAAAATATTATTCTCCTACAAATTTCACAAGTTATTTTAATGCACATCAACTTTGATTTTCTTTAGTTTTTCATGCAATTTATAATTACTTTAAGTTTCTTATTGTGAATGGCTGGAACCTATTATGTCTCGTGGCATTTATTCAGATATAGCAACTGTTTATCAAGGGATAAGCGTCGTCTAAAGAATTCTAAAGGTGCACATTATGTCATCTCTAAAGCTGATCTAGAGTAGGGATGTGAAACCGTGCTCATGTTCTTTGTAGAGGGTTGTAATGGATACCTCTTGTTCCTGGATTCAGGAAATCTCTCATGGTAGCGCTCCAGTCTAAGGTACTTGGCAGTAACAAGGCGACCTAAAAAATATATACTGAAATTAAGATCTTACAATGACAATATGATCATGGTGAATTTAAAAAATATAATTTGAGAACTTCATTCAAATTCATTATGGAAACCAATAGACTACTGTCCATTCTAAATTATACCAACGGTCCTGAACACAAATTTTGTATATATATTTGGTCTAAAGGTTTAAAAACTTGCAAGCCTGACATTCAACAATGAATCAAATCAATACTTTAATTCCCCTTTATTTAATTTAATTTAATTCTAATTAACTCCAAACAATTACCATTTTTTTTAATCTTGTCCTGTAACTAAACATCCTCTTGTGTGCAGTGTTTCAGATTTCTTTTAATCATAGCTTTAACAAATTTTTCATCATATCGCTACAATGTATATAGTATGTCAGTTTATAGTGATGTCTAGTACTGAGGCATCAAAACACAGATATATAGCATGTTATTTCACCCAGTCACATTATCTCGATACCAGGTCTACGACCTCCCAAACCTGAGGTGGACAATCTAAATACTAGGCCACCATAGTAGTAAAGATCCTCTTGTAACACTCGTACCTACTTCATTGTATGACGTACCACATACACAGGAAATATTATTACCAAAAGAGTTATAAATATCTGTGAAAGAATTTATTATTTACATTATGATTGTAATATAGTTTTTAAAAAAAAATTCCTGGAAATATCTTTTTTCCAATTACCATTTATACTTGCTTATAATAAAAGTCCAACTGCAAACTGCACAGACCCAGGTCTGATGGTGCATAATGTACTGGAAGATCTTGATCTGCAGTTTGTTAGGAGTAATCAGTAACACAGTAACACAGACCATGATCTGCAGGGACATTATGCTATGGCAGATCAGGATGTTTGGCTCAACTTACAAGCGTGTATATATGGTAAGGGATAATGATATTCCAACTTACAATCGTTACAAAGGTAGTAAAAGTTGATTAACACAAAAGTTTATTTCAAACATTTATTTTCTGTATTATAAATGTGACCATCATAATAATGCCATTATATTGCATGTAGATGTAATATTGACCTATAATATAATAACAAAAATTCAAAATGTGTTGTGACATATGTTTAAAAAACTGTTTTAACAAAGTAACAAATCTAACAATGTAAACCAGGAAGACATAATGATACTCTTGAAAATATGGTATAATTAAATTCATATCACATGATGCTCCATCATCCCTTTTTTTTGGTATGATTCTGCAGTCAATGTGACGAGAAATTGACCCTAAACCCCAAAATGTTCTTACATCACAATACAGAGTCTCCTCACTTAACGACCGACCTGTTTAACGACCGCGCGAACTTACGACCTGTTCTCTAGCGCGGGAAATCCGATTACTCCATCAGTCACGTTGCCGCAGTCGGTCAGCAGTACAAGTACACGAATCATTCGTAGTCTCCAGGACTAAATATTTTGTTTATTAATTTGTACTTTATTGTACACCCTATAGTACAAAATGTCAGCGAAAAGGAAGAACATGATGTCATCTTTAGGAATCGCCAAGAATCGAAGGAAGGCCATCGATCTTGAGATGAAAATGAAGATCATAAAAGATTTTGAAGCTGGTAAAAAAGTTAACTCGATAGCGCATGACTTGGAGCTGGTGCATTCAACCGTTTCGACCATCTTGAAGGATAAAGATAGAGTGAAGGAGACAGTGAAAGCATCGGCAGGATTTAAAGCCATAATAACTAGGCAGCGGAAAGGACTCATTCATGAAATGGAGAAATTACTGGCGATTTGGTTTGATGACCAGATGCAAAAACGAATGCCGATGAGCCTTTTAATAATTCAAGCCAAGGCACGCAGTATCTTTGAAACTCTGAAGGCGCGCGAAGTCAAAGAATCGACGGAAACATTTACGGCAAGCCATGGATGGTTTCAACGGTTTCGTCGGAGATTCAACCTGCATAATCGGAGTATCAGCGGTGAGTCAGCAAGCGCTGACGTAGAGGCAGCAGAAAAATTTGCTGATCAATTTGAAGAAATTATCGAGAAAGGCAGCTACAGTCCGGAACAGATCTTCAATGTAGATGAAACCGGACTTTTTTGGAAAAAAATGCCCGAAAGGTCCTACATACACAAAGAAGATAAAACAATGCCCGGTTTCAAGGCTTTTAAGGACAGGGTCACGCTGTTGGGAGGAAATGTCGCTGGGTTCAAGTTAAAAACTTTTTTTATCTATCGCTCTGAGAACCCATGTGCATTGAAACAGGTTAATAAGAACACGCTGCCCGTTTACTATCGTGCGAATAAGAAGGCATGGATGACGCAAGCTTTATTTGAGGATTGGTTCATCAACTGTTTCATGCCCTCGGTCAAGCCTTATTGTCTGGAAAAGGGCCTTCCCTTTAAAGTTATCCTCCTGCTTGATAATGCCCCAGGCCATCCCCAGCATCTTGATGATTTAAACCCAGATGTAAAGGTAGTGTATCTGCCAAAAAATACGACTGCTATCCTACAGCCGATGGACCAGGGGGCTATTGCTACGTTCAAAGCATTATATTTGCGCACAACTTTTTCCAAAGCTGTAGCAGCAACAGAAAGTAATGAAGTAACCCTTCGTGATTTTTGGAAATCGTACAATATTTTACACTGCATACAGAACATTGAATCAGCTTGGGAGGGAGTGACAGAACAGTGTATGCAAGGCATATGGAAAAAATGCCTAAAGAGTTCCGTGAATAATTTCGAAGGGTTTGACAAAGACAATAGTATTGATCTCATACGTAAAAGAACTGTGGAACTTGCCAACATCCTTAATTTAGATGCTGAAGTGGAAGATATTGAAGAACTAGAGGAATATGCCGAGGGAGAGCTAACTAACGAAGATTTAATAGAGTTGGAAGCGCAGCAACACTTGGAAGAAGAAGAAAAAGAAGAGGAAAGAATGGAAGAAGTACAAAAGAAGTTCACTGCAAAGGGGTTAGCTGGTGTGTTCTCGAAAGTGAATGCGGCTTTGCTAGAACTAGAGGGTATGGATCCCAATGTTGAACAGTTCACGAAAGTCGAACGGCAAATGAATGAACTTTTACGATGCTACCGTGAAATTTATGAAGAAAAAAAGAAACTTTCGCAGCAGACCACACTGACGAGATTCTTCTCGAAGGCTACAACATGTACCACTACCCCTACAAGTACTTTAATTTCCTCACCGTCATCTCCTTTACCCGGTCCCTCTAGAGCTCCTGATAACCCTTGCTGATAACTCTGATGATGACACTAATGACATGGAACCACTACTTCACTTTGAAGGATTCGATGACTAGAATGTTATTATGAATGTCTTTTTTTAACGAATAAACTGTAAGAGTTTGGTACATCATTTTCATAATTTTTGCTGATTGTATTTGTATGTTCTGTAATACATGTACATGTACACCGCTCCCTCGATAACTCGCGCACTGATAGCTAGCTAACACGCTTAATTCACGTTGTCCGGCGTGGATCCCGTTTTTTTTAAAAGAAGAAAACATTTTTAAATTTTAAAAAAAATCGTGATCAGAACTAGTGAATGAAACCTTGATATGCCGCCCGTTTTATCGCCAGCATCGGTAAATGTGATCATCGAGAGCAATGGAATCAAGCGAAAGGTGTTCTCGGGGAATGAAAAGCTTGCTGTCATAGAAAGGGTTCCTAATGGTGAATCAAGATAAAAAATTTGTAGTGAACTTAAACTTGCCGAGTCGACACTCAGAGGTTGGCTCAAGGATGAGCATAAATTTCGGGATTATTTGCACGAAGTTGATTCTGATGAGGGATTTTAACGGAAACGGGCACAGATGATGCTGTGTACACCTGGTTCAGTGATAGCAGATATATATATTTTTTTTAGAGCAACACAAGTTTCGACGTTGTCGTTTTTCGATATGAATGTTAGCTTTTTTGATAAAAGAAATCTTGATTCATGTTGAAAGACTAATAAAGCTAGAATGTATCGAAATGAACACAAAAAATCAGTGACGTAATACACAATGAGTTCAAAGATGCACATGTTCAGAGCACTGATACCTTGTGGAATACATGTACATGTAATGTTCGTTTTTACGATCTTTTCAAGTTATTTTATCCAGAAATTAAAGTTAATTTATAAAGAAAAACGAATAACACCTTTATAAAAAAATATTTATTCACAGTTATTTTCAGCACGATTGAAAAACGAGTATTTAACAATGCACACCCCCCCTTCGCCTTTGTCGATCTCCCATCTCTTTACAAGTTGTTTTCGTTAGGCCCCTCGGTAACTCGCGCCCTCGCTTATAGTGCAGTCGATGTTTTTAACTCCTCGCTTATCGACCAATTCGCTTAACGACCTAGTCGTAAGAACGAAACCTGGTCGTTAAGTGAGGAGACTCTGTACACAATTTACCTACATCACAAGCCATAGTAAATTTGGCATATATAGATGGACAAATATGTATGTGATACTGCTCATAGCATGTTTTATTTAATAAGCATATAGTTATTGCTTGATTTAATTCTAAATTTTGTATTAATGGAATTTTATTTTCTCTGAAATTTTGTGAACTGTATCAGCTGTACAACCCCAAAATTTGTTATACTGGTAGCAGCTGTCAGTGATACCCAACAGAAGAATATTTAAATCTGCTGACAAAAGAAAATTTGGAAATTTTAATCAGCAAATTATTTTTATCTGTAACAAAAATGTAATCTGAAAATTTAACTGAATTATAACCATCATTATTGTCAGTAGTACAGTCATCAGTGCCACAATGACCTGAACCTTCGGCCACTGAGACCAGGTCTTTGAAAAAAAAAAGCCCTACTGGTGACTAACATGTATTTAAATGATCTACCTGATATCTGAATATCTGCTGATTACACTTGTAAGATAAATCAGAGGTCCCACAAAGTTCATTTGGTTAAAACCTCATGTTCTAGGAGTAATGATAACATTTTCAAGTTGGGCACACTGGCTGGATGTCACATCAACACAAGCTTAATTTAGAACCATGTATATATTTTAAAATGTCTTCTAGTGAAAACACCAAGTTATAAAAACCATTATCAAGTAGAACCAAGTGTCCGAGTCACAATGTGTGTCGATTTCCATGACTCTTCTTCTTGTTTAGGAGTAGTGATAGACATCTGCTAATGGATATGGGTCATTAAACACAGGACCAACACAAAAAGTTTTTTTGTCTTTGACCAGGCTCAAATGTGACCGAGATCACTCAGACGACATCTGCTGAATAGTCACATGGTGAAGCAGTTGTCTGAGTAGTAGTAGAGATCAGTTACCATATGTATCATATGTACTGCAATAATTGTCTTTGATATGCAATATGTACAATTGTTTCTTTGAAAATTCAACTGGTTCAAGTTTTGTACACTTATTCAGAAGAAGAAATCACCTGAACTGTTGTTATGCGGGACTTACCATCAAACCACCAACCATGCAGGGACTGGTATGCCTCGTATGCCTTCTCACAACTTGAGCACTTGATGTACACACAGCCCTGCAATACAATAATTAATTTTAAAAATATACAATATGGCAAGCAATAATTACATTAAAAATATACAATATGTCAAGCATTCATGAAGTATTTAGAATTCTGAATACTTTTAGTCAATTGTTTCTTAGAGCAACGTTGCATTTTCCTTCTGATTGGCTGGAGCCTTGGGGCTTGCATCATGCAAGTTTCATCAAACTATGGAACCAGAGGAATAGAAAGCCATTTGTTTACATAAATTTACCAATGTCTCCTGCATCCCACATTATCTCCATTGCTGTAGATGTGTAAAACATGAGAGTGAATGGTTCCAACAGTCCATGTTTAATATTTTGTGTTGACACTAATTATCTCCATTGCTGTACATGTGTCAAACATGAGAGTGAATGGTTCCAACAGCCCATGTTTAATATTCTGTGTTGACACTAATGAGCATTGTTGTTCACAATAACCTTGACCTTTGATTAAGGTACGTGCTTTAAAAAGAAATAGTACAGAAACTACTGTTTGCTTATTAGAATTAAATGACTGACCTCTGACCCAGGATCTATAGGTTTTGTTTATTACCCTAAGTGCAAAATATCCACAAAGTTTGGTCAAGGAAATTTTTTGAATGAAAAGTAATCCTTTAAAAGACAATTTGAGTCACAAAGACCTAGAGTGTGGACATTTTTACCTCTAAATCAAGAACCCTCTTAATCACCTTTAGTGCAAGCACTTACAGACTTGATTCATTGTCTGTGGACTAAGGTCACTGTCAAAACCATTTTTAAAAAATTCAGTCAATATCATCTCAACCTCTGACCTTTAAAGTACAAAATAAACAAGTTCTTTCTTACACAAGAGTAAAGCATCCACAAACTATGGTCTAAGTCTGCCATACAGAACTAATTTCATTATGCATAAACCATTTGTCTAATTCAGTCAGTAGCCTTGGCAATTGACTTTATGACCCCAATATCAATATGCTTCATACATACATGTGGTCTGGTTTTGGTCCTAGTCTGTGATGTCAATCTAATGTTACTGTGAAAACCATTTTACTTTCAGTCAGTGACCTTGACTGTTGACTCCAATAGGCTTCATCCTTACTCTATATGCAAGTCTTCCATATTGCTGGATCCAGGTCAGTAGAACTACTATTATTTTGCATGATGACTCTGACCTTTGATCTTTAGACTCCATAATGTATAGGTTTTATCCTTAACCTTAATCAAGCTATTTAAACATTCTGATAAATGGTTGAGAATTACTGTGCAAGGGAACAGAAGGATATATGTAAGATATTCTGCTTTTTGGTGTGCACAATACATCTGCAAACAGCACAATTACAAAGATTGGTTAAGAAGAATATCTTACGAGGAAGACGATGGCAAGTTTCAAGCTACATAGCAATGCAATGAAAATAGATAGTCACATTTACAAAATTTGGTTATATATTTCATCCAGCTGTATGTTAACCTGCTTACAAATTACACAAATGATTTGCCAAATTTCACAGCAATCCACAAAAACTGCAAGATTTGTTGCATTCACATTACTCTGTGTCACATAGCAGCTTTTCAAATGCAGGACTGAAATGGCAATAACAAAAATGCAATAGCACTGTGGTTTGTTGACATGCGAATCTTCAGATGATGACAAAAACTTGTAGAAGTTTCATTGAAAACCATGTAACTAGTTATTAGAACACTGTCACCTTTTATTAAAAGTGAGAAGCATTAAAGTGGGTGTCTTAATATCAAAGTTTGTTTAGCATCTCCATTATGGATAATGCCAAAAAACCCTCCCTCCCTCCCCCCCCCCCTCTCTCTCTCTCTCTCTCTCTCTCTCACACACACACACACACCTACAATTCTGAGACAGAATTGAAAAAGCTTATTATGAGTGGCATAAGCCCATGGAGTAGACGGACAAACAAAAGCAAACTTCTACTCCTAATCAATCCTATAATTTTTATCCCATTTCATTTTTTTGCTGGTGAAAAGTTCTGTTATTTTTTTCTTCTTTATTGCTTCTTGTTGAGAAATTTATCCATAATGATGCTGGGGTTGGATAAAGAGATCGACACTGTGAGACATTCTCTTTGTATTGGTCGATGAAAACTGGACATCAAGCTAGATAAGGTAAAGTATTAATAAACTTACCAGACACAGAAAAACAGACAAAGAAACAGGAAATTAGAAAAAGATGTTTTTATATTTTTTAAAAAAAACTTTTTTCACCTGAGGGAGTTGAAAAATCAGGATATTTTCTTACAAATCAGGGAATCTGGAGATAGGTCCATAAATCGGGATTCTCCCGATTTTTTCAGTAGGATTAGCCGATCTGGTAACGTGTTGTTCATATCTTTTTGGTAAATAAATGTAGTGTTTTAAGATGTTTTCAGACATAAATATTTTTAGTCATCCAAAGACATGCACAAAATACAGTAGTTGTGTAGATTCTTCCAGATAATATACAAGGCACCGTGTACAAAAGGACAATAACACAAATTGCAGAAACAGTATTTCATCAATATATGCAACTTCAGAAGAGGACTATATAATTTCCCATGTTTCGTGGTAATTCATCAAAAACCTGGAACATTTACATTTACAAGATTTTGTCATACACTGTTTTCAACTGTAAACTGAACAGAGCAAAAATTCATCACAAATGCAGGAAAAGCAAAGTAATTTACTGACATGATGATAACCATATTATTTCCTGTGTTCCATCAAAAAACTCTTGACTAATTCCCTGTATTCCATGGTGATTCATCAAAAACTTCAACTAATTGCATTCACATGTTACCTGCCTGACTGGTACTATTTTCTTTAGGATCAAGTGGATATTGTAAGAAGCCTTTTAGTGAAAACCCCATATCACTATAACTATCCATTCTGGAAAAATTGCAATTAAAAAAAAAAAAGAAACATTTTTGAGATGGCCACAAGTGTCCACATTATGATGTCTAGTTGCCCCATGTACTATTCATGTGATGCAACTAGACATATTAAATCATTTAGTGAAAAGACACCACATTACTATGACCGTCCATCAAGTAACCATAACAAAATTTTCAAGAAGATCACAAAACCACCCATATTGTATGTCAGATTAATAAGTCTTTTAGTTAATATATTGTGCTGATAAAACCATTCATTCAGGACACATCAGATATATTTTTAAGATGGCCAATATGGCAGTCTTGATGGATTACAAAGTTGCCTCATTTTCATTTTCATTTGGTTTGGCTGGTTGGTTGGTTTTAAGTGTACTTTTATACAGTAATGCCAATATCATGCAGTAGATAAAGTAGTTAAATGCCTTTCCTATGAACACACAATAGAAATCAAGAGTGAATTTTATTTAATCAATGATAATATTAGCACAAACATTACTTGCTTTCACAAGCAATATTTATTAATTAAAATTTCACTGACATGAAAGTTATGATTTACCTTTCATTTACATGTATCCAAAAGCAACAAATTTCTACCAAAATTTGACATTAACTCAAAATGCTACAAGAATAGTTTCCACTTTATTTACACCACTGACTCCGATTGGTCAGCATATTATGTGATGGGATATCTGGGTCAAATATATATATAAATACTACATTACAACTTTACACAACAAAGACCCAGACATATATATATATTATATTATGTGCTGGCACATCTGGGTCAAATTTTAAAGTATTGAATAGCCAGTTCCACATAAGGTACATACAGATCTGCTGTTTACAGCCAAGGGTTGCTACTGTTTGTTCTATAAGTGATATTTAGCAAACAATACCAACCTGACTCTGCTACCAGTGGATCTGGGTCCTTTTTCGTGAACAGCTAGGTAAGCATCTGATTTGACTAATAAAATACATTCTTTTCAACTGCTATATACAATAACATCACTATCTTTTTAATAGAGCTACACCTTCTTGAAGATGCAAATCAAGGTGACTGTATTTGAGCAATGCCTAATGTAGGTATAATCAGGCTGAGACATCTTACCTCCTTGGAAGTCCTGTCTACATAGATATGCAGTATCCCATTATTGTTCTTGCACTTTTCTAAAATAACCTCCTCAAGATCCTTCTCCCAGTCCATGTCACTTTCCCTAATACGAGAAAAAAAACAATGTTTTTAATAGGCAATAGTAAAAGAAATGAAATTTTTTACTGGAAAGATACAAAGAATGAAAGTATGTGAAGATAGCATATTTTTAGTAAATTAATGTTTCTAAGAGATTAATTATATCATTACATTTACATCAAAATAATTCTGCTACCTCTTCAATCGAGCAATCACAATAAGATGCAAAGTGAAAAGGTTTACTTTCCCATCAACATAACAGACAAAAGGAGGAAACTCTTACCAATTACCTTTAATTACCACTGCTAGGTGGCTACCCCTCATATGGCCATTTACCATTTAAAACTTACTGATTTATCAACTTGGATGCTGACATTTGCCAGTAGGAGAGGGTAGGTTTATTAGTAATGTGATTATTAAGTGTTCTTGACAAACATAATTTATGAAAAATTACCCTCTTCCATAAAAAAACAATCACCAATCATGTTAATGTTCGGAGAATTGGTAATGTGAGGGAAAAAGCAGGAGAACCCTACCATTATGGCAAGTTGAGGGAAGAATGACTGGATTACTTACTTGCTCTCCTAAAATTATGATGACCCCCCCTTCAAGGGAGAAGCAGCTGAATTACTTGTATGAATGATAACTTGCTATCCTACCATTTAGATGGACCCCCTTCAAAGGAAGAATGGCTGGTTTACTTATATGAAGGATAAACTACTCTCATAACATGAAAACAGTATAATCAAGTCATGCAAACATGTGAGAACAATACTGTATACGAGGCAAAGAATTAGTCTTGCTTACTGACCCACAAATTCCAGGTAAATCAAGCAAAAGTGCTAAATTCATGCCCACCAGTATGTCATGCAGACATTAAATTGGTATGGTGGTCATATGGGTTACTGCTACTGGTACCACCTGATTAAATGTTTGTCTAATAAGCTATATCATTGGTTTGAGACAGTTAAATGGGCATGTCATCCAATGGCTTTTATTATGTCTCAAACTGACACATTATGTCCAAACACAATGCTTACAAAGATCATTAATCTCATGAGCTGAAATTTTCATGAAATATTGGGAATTCCGACTATACACAGCATATTACCCATTTCAGCCACAATGCTAGTGCTTGAGCGGTTATATTCTCTTTCATGGCTTTCACAAGAGGAAAAAGATGTTGACCTCACAACCCTGCTCTGTGTGCTTCAAGAGAATTAACCCAGCCTTCATCACCTTTCCCAATCAGAGAGCAGGAACAGATAACTATTCTTTCATTGCATGGTGATGCCAACCTGTTCTTAACCCTTTGAACCCTAATCTCCCCCATATTTCGGCACATTAACCCGAGCCTCCCCGGCATTTTTTGACAATTTTATAAAAAGTAAAATTTTGCAAAATAAAAGTAATATTATGCCTTAGAATGATAATCCACTATGATATAACAGCAAATATCAAATTGTCTCTTTTCAAACATGCTTATAAAATGCTTTTTATTACTATGACTACGTGACAAACTGTCTCGAAATTTCTTCATATTTCATATTTTTCATATTTTTTCTATATTTCACTGACCATCTAGCGAATAAAATAACACAGGCCAGTATACCGGCCTTTCAGGTTATGACGGTAGATAGCTAGGCCGGTATACCAGCCTTTCGGGTATAGACACCATTACAACCGGCCGGTAAACCGGCCTGTCGGATTCAAAGAGTTAAATATTTAGTTCAGCTGTTTAATTACAAGCATGGAACCGTCTGATCTGAACTGGAAAATGTTTAGAGTCTATTTGAAAGAGCATGTAACTTGTTCACAAAGCATGCAAAGGCAAGACTATTGTATTGTTTCATGTCCCAAGATTTACGTCCATTACAGTAGTCAACAAAATGACCTAAAAGCAGTAAAGTTTCGACATTGGTCCGCCAATAAGCCGACCCCCCCCCTTATTCCATGCTTTTATTTTTTCCTAAATTATTCAGCTAATATGCGAGTATATACTGTAATAATGAAATAATTGGTATCGGCAATTTTAATAATCTGCTATGTGCGGTAGCGGCATAATCTGCAAAAAGTGACATCGGCACAGTCACTGGAGTTTCGAGTACTGATGAACATTACACACATAAGCAACAATGGGTAGTAAACTAAGCTTCTCTGCACTGCATTTATGCATCAGTGGGGTTCAAGCGCTATTTACAGGAAACACTAGGATGCAGTAGTCGTAGCTAAAGGGTTAAATAAAAAAGAGGCAATATTATCATGAAAGCCATTATGGGGACCCAAGACTATATATACTATTGTTTAGTGAGAGGCAGTAGTATAGTGAAGACTTTAGATTGATTTGAGACTACACCAATGCTTTAAGGAAGAGCAACATTAAAATGAAGGCTAATAAAGAGATCACAGGTTTCATCAATTTTTAAGAAAGGGCAAAATTTTTTTATTGAAGGCCTTTCAAACGATTTAATGCTATACCAAGACCCGTAAAGAGATCCATGGCTATACAAATGTTTAAAGAGGGGCAACAGTATATCGAAGGCCTTTATAAGGATTCAATGCTATACCAAGGCCTGTAAAGAGATCAATGGCTATACAAATGTTTAAAGACGGGCAACAGTATATCGAAGGCCTTTATAAGGATTCAATGCTATATGAAGGCCTGTAAAGAGATCCAAGGCTATACAAATGTTTAAAGACGGGCAACAGTATATCAAAGGCCTTTATAAGGATTCAATGCTATATCAAGGCCTGTAAAGAGATCCATGGCTATACAAATGTTTAAAGACGGGCAACAGTATATTAAGGGCTTTATAAGGATTTAATGCTATACCACGGCCTGTATAGGGATGGATCTAAGAATATACCAATGTTTAAAGAGGTCAGTAGTATAACGAGCACCTTTATGGTTAACAAATCACTGTACATCTAAAAAGGAAGATACAAACATGTAAATAAATGCAAAGTGAATTTAAGTCAACTTACACACTGGTATCAAACATGTTGCGCACTTTTAAGCATGGAGTAGGGCCATAACGAAGTGAGTTGTTGTACTGGCTGTTCTCACCAAAAGCTGAAATAAACAAAGCATTCTTGAACAAATGATGAATTAATTATTAAATCCTTTTTACCTGTACTGCATCCAGTAACATTAGTAATCTTGGCATGGAATAAAACTTGCAATATTATCCAGCAATTGTTATCTTATAAAACTTCCAACAGCTTGAATTTTTAACCTCTTTTCAAACTAAAAATATTTTTTTCTTTTTCTCCCAATAAACAGGTCATGTGTACAGTCTGGTTTAAGTTTTGATAAGTTGATAATGTAAAACTGTGAAGCATTTAAAAAGAAATCAAAAACTTACCTTGACCTTGCCAGTGCTTTCTACCATTGGGTACTGACTGAAAAAAGAAATTAAATTCTTCATCTATTTGTTCAATACAAAATGTACATACTGTAAATGCATTAAGTTACTATTTGGCTTGTATTTGCACCTCAGCACATAAAAGGTTATACTGGTATAAGAAAATTGTAGTAAAGTGTCTAGCCTCATGACATACCATGGTGGCCAACACAAGTGGTCAGGTTCTCAATCTTCTAGTTTAGAACATTTACCACTCCGGCTCAGCTATTGCAGTATCATGACATTAATAATTTATTACTGCATGTTTAAAATAATCTATTTTTTAAAGAGTTGGTTATTTAACTTTTGCATAAAAAACATTCCTAAATCCACAGTTTGTCTCTGGCAACAAAGCAAAGTAAAAAAAACCTGTGTATTTAAACCACTGCGCATGACATTATTCAATGCCCAATCAGCAGGACCACCAGAAAAGCGCACAGAAATAGTTAATTTTATCAACAATCAGAATATCGATGACTTCTTCCTTACAGAAACATCAGGCGATGAGCCCAAGTTTTCATTTTTAACACCCACTGGTTACTCCATCAAGTCGCACCCCTGCCATTTTTGCGGAGGTGGAATTGCAATCACCACAAAGAATTCCATGCAAAAATCTCTTAAACAAACAGTCAGTATGAAACCCAAGTGTTACTCTGCACAGTACTCTCACACTACACCAACATGTCATGAACATATGCAAGGCTGCATATCTTGAGCTGAGACGCATCAGCTCCATTTACAAATATCTTTCATTTGATGCCACAAAACTTGTGTGTTGATTAGTACTTTCAATACTGGACTATCGAAAAATGATTCTGTCTTGTTCATCTCAATATCAACTCCAGAAATTTAAAAACACAGCTACTCAGATCATCCTTAGAGTACCATGATCAGATCACACCTCCCTGCTGCTCTGTACCCTAAACTGGCTCTCCATTTGATCCAGAATCAAACACAAACTTTGTTCTCTGTGCTGTGTTTCACTGATGAACTCCAGTCCAACATATCTATCTGGCCTCATCCACGTGTACACACCAGCGAAATAGATATGCTCCTCTTCTGACAATTGTATAGTCGTTATTTCCACAATGAAAACAAAGTCACATATGGACAACATTCTTTTGCATACCAGGGCACAGCAATGTGGACTGAACTGCCATTGAAATTAGACACAAAGACACAGTGATCTCTTTCAAGAGTGCTCTTAAAACTCACCTTTTTCGACTGCAAGAACAAGCTTAAACACCTAATAATGTTTCCCACCTTAAATATTTTCTGCATTTTTTAATTTCTAATTTCATGGTGGGTATTTTTTTATATAAAAATTTGTAGTCTTATCATTATAGCTTCTAAAGATTAGGTGCTATACAAAGTCTTCATTATTATTATTATTATTATTATCTACCAGATGCAATGTAAATCAGTGCTAATTGCATCTGAGGATCTAATTAATTGCAATGAAACATCTATAGTTCCTGTCCTATGTCTATGAACTGTATTTTTGTGCAGAAAATTCTCCTTTCAAAGTTTCATGAGAGAAACCTGAAAAATGAAAAAGATTGAAAAATGCTATAATTAAGATGACATTCCACTTCATAACATACAATTTTATTTCTCCAGGACAGTTCTGACCAACAGTGACTAATTCTCATGCCATATGGAATACCACCACTCAGAGGTGAGTTCAATGGACTAACTATATACAGCAGGCTTCCTTGAACACATACATTTATCAGACATGTCAATCAGATCAATGGTTCTGACTAGAATATAAAATAATGTATCAAATTGTCTTTAATCTCTCCATGAAACTGTTAAATGAACATGTAACAAGTATAAATATACCTGATGTGACAACAATAAGAAGCAGTCATCATTTCAAAATGTACTGCTTGAGAGAACACTGCTAACGATGTCAAAGTGTACACTTAATAATGATGAAAACTGTAGTTGGTGTTTGAGGATAAGAGATTTGACATACATTACCATGAAGCAAGATGGCTTTTTTTTTTACATCACCAAAAGTCAAGAAACTCAGAGATACACACCATTTTGAGCATCTCTGCAGTGAGGTTTAAAGGGAGAACCGAAATTTACAATACATGACAAAGACTTGTTATCAAATTTATTACAGTGTGATTGATTCCTGGACTATGCGATTTTTAATCAATTGTGTTTGACATTTTTCTTGACAAAGTTAACGATGTGCAACAAATAATCTTATGGACACTATGATCACTTATTATGGTAAACAATGAGAAAACAGTGATGAAGTAATTAGTATTGATAAAGGAGTGGGGGATTCTCAAGTACACTGTGTACAACAATTATAGAGGCCTGTCAGCAGTTAAACTACTAGTTCTTATACCAGACTTTGAACATAACAAAGCTACAGTGTAGGATGAGTGTTGACACCCTGCACAAACTTGTGACAATAGTTCTTGCTGATATTGTCAAAACCTAAGCCATCTCAAGAGATTTAAAAACAATCCGAAAACATTATGTCAAAATATGTGTATGAGAGAATAACAAACTATTATTTCTCCAGAAATACTGACCTGACCATGATAACATTAGAAAATTATTCTATATTTCCAAATCCTAGCTAAAAATAAAAGAATGTATGTGGGACTGCTAATTAGAGACATATGCCATCTATAACTCAGCTGTCCACAAAAAAGTTGCTATTGTTGACTACACCTGCAATCTTTCTGTCATCGATAATTCCTTCCCTGGTATGCTTACTGATTGAGCTGTGCCAAGATAAGAGCTTACATAGAACTTTCTCATCTCCTTAGAGATCAGGATGGACTGCAGGGAGGTCACATCGTAGGATTTTAAAAAAAGACTGTAGGAGTTTGCATCTTCTAATCAGTCAAAATAACAATAGACCACTTGGGCATTTGCCATTGTATGGTGAGCAGCCACAGTACAGCCAACAAATTCGCAGGCATAGTCACTTTTCAGCCTTCTCAGTTTGGCAAGGTCTGATATGGAGAAAGTCGACATGGCATTCCTGCTTGACTCGGGCATGGTGTTGACAACAATTTGTGTACTTTATAACTGTGGCACAGACATTTCGATGGCAGTAATATTCTTGTCATGGCAGGGCAGATCCGAATTACAAACATCAGTATGTTTGTTTGTTTGTTTGAATTTTTAACAGTGCACCAGCACTTTTAGGCTATTTAGTGCCACACAATAGGTTAGATGTTTAAAAATAAGAAAGGTTTAACATCGACCAGTGATATAAAAACCATAATAGTTAAATATAAAATGATAAGATGTTAGTAACAGGAAAATATGAAGCTTCCCAATCAACGGGAGATGTAAATGGTGTATGTTAATGATAAGATGTTGTAAATAAGAGGTGGTATTTGCATTAGATAAAAATATTCTAGGTGACGGCACACAAGTTATAGTTTAAAATAGAGACTTACTTCCTTTAGGAAATCTAAAATACAAATGATTTGTACAGCATCAGAATGTTCCTTCATGTCATGTACATTATAGTATTTAGCACGCGTAGGTTGCAGGTCGGAACACTCGGTCATAAAGTGCTTAACAGTGAATGGTTCATTGCAAGAAACGCACTCTGGTGGATCTTCACCTTTTAGTATGTGGGAGTGGGTAATGTATGTAGTACCAATTCTGATTCTTGCAATGACAACCTCCTCCCTACGGATAGTTCTGTAGGAAGGAGTCCATTCTCCCAGGGTTGGTTTGATGGCATGAAGTTTGTTATTGACTGCATCATCCCATGACGCCTGCCACTTCTGACGTAGGTACTTTTTGATACAAGGTTTAAAATCAGTAAAAGGTAATTTAAAATCCAATGGTTCTTGGGATAGAGCCATCTTAGCAGCCCGGTCTGCTTCTTCATTACCTCTAATACCAATATGGCTAGGTAGCCAACAGTATACTATATTGTAAGAGGTACTAAGCTCCGAGTTTTTGACGAGAATATCGATTAGTAATGGATTATACAGTTTTCTATAGTGAGCGACTGAAGTACTGATAACGAGTCACAGAAAATAATGCTATTTAAAATGCGTTTTTGTTCAATAAATTTCAGAGCAAGGTCTATTGCTCTGATTTCCGCTGAAAATATGGACGCATTGTTTGGCAAGCGCACTTTGGTTATGTGCTTTCGACTAACGAAGGCTGCAGCAGTCTTGTCATCAACCTTTTTGATCCATCAGTATAAAATTTAGTGTAATTTGTAAAATTGTTGAAAAGTTCATGATAAGAGTTCAGAAATATGGAAGGGTTTGTCTCAGATTTATTCCCATCGTGTAACGTAAAAATCACTTTGGGTTGCTTAAGTAGCCAAGGTGGTGTTTTCGAGACAAACGTTTTCTGAACTGTAGAGAGATTAATTTTAATATTGTCAAGGCTGGATGATGTTCTGATGCCAAATGAAGGTATGGCATTTGGGTTATTTCCATATAAAGTTCTGTATTTTGGTTGAAAAACAGCCGAAAAAAGTAGGGTTCAGAGGGTTTGATCTTAACTTCAGAGTGTATTGTGCAGAAAGTATTTTTCTGCGGTGCGATAAAGGTGGCTCATTCGCTTCCACGAGAAGGCTTTCGCATTGAGATGTTTGAAATGCTCCTAGAGCGAGTCTTATTCCCTGATGATGAATTGGGTCAAGCATTTTTAAATAGGACTTCCTAGCTGAACCATAAACAATGCATCCATAGTCTAGAACGGAGCGGATAAATGTTCTATACAAATTGAGGAGGACCTTTTTATCAGCACCCCAGTCAGTGTGCGCAATTACTTTAAGTAAATTTAAAGCTTTTAAGCATTTAGCTTTTAAATTCTTGATGTGTGGTACAAAAGTCAGTTTTCTGTCAAAGACAATATCCAAAAACTTTGTTTCTTCAACAACTGGAATAAGTGTTCCATCCAGCTTGAGTCTAGGGTCAAGATGATGTCTTCGCAACTGACAGAAAAGCATGCATACTGTTATTGATTTAGAAAATTTGAAACCGTTATTTGAAACCGTTATTACTGGTCCAATTTTGGATCTTATTGATATTTTGTTGGAGTTGCCTTTCAATTGTATGCATGTGCTTTGATCGATAACAAATTAAAAAATCGTCTACATATAAAGATCAATCCACACCGAGAGCTAAGCACTTGGTAATACTATTGATTTTGATACTAAATAGCGTCACAGATAAAATACTGCTCTGGGGCACACCCATCTCTTGCTGGTGCATAGCGGAGAGGGTAGAGCCCACTCGTACTTTGAATTCTCTGTCGGAGAGAAAATTGGAGATGAAAGAGGGCAGATGGCCTTTTAGACCCAGATCGTGCAGGTCATTTAGTATCCCATACTTCCATGTTGTAGTATGCTTTTGCAATTTCATTTGAATAAAGATTCACCTGACTTAGCTTACACTAGATTTGATGTGATCACCAATGTAGGCACAGTCAAGTTATCTTCATGGGAAGTGAGAGCAGTATCTCAACATACCCAATAAAACTGGTCAAGGATTCCAAATTTGAATGCTCAAAAGATTTAATGCATGCTCTTTTAATGCATCCTTTCAAATGCATTTTCAAGACCTTAGTTTCAACATATTGCTCACACATACATTACACTACACAGGTGGGAATAATAGCATTTGTCATGGTTGTCAACCACAACCTTAAAACATCTGCATGTTTTATACCTGACCAATATTTCACTAATGCTTGGACTTTACCAATAATTGGTGCGTGAGAAAGCTTGCCAGTAGCTTCCTATGGGTCAGTGGTCCTGGGTTTATTCATGAGTTTTTTGTCCACAAGTTATACAGGCTGTAATGTATAATACAACTGCAATATCTTCACACTGAAGGACAGAAGACAAGCACAATGAAAAATTATACAAATTGTTCAACGAGCACTTTGTAATTCTGATGAATAATTTAAATGAATAATTCCTGTCAAATTATACTGGAACATAACTATAAACCATAATAACAATTGGCTTCCAGAAACTGATCTTAAGATAGGAATAAATAAATGTTTACACAAACCTAAATCTATATATATTTCACTTGAACTAAATCATAATTAATTGTTTTGAAAAACTAATCATTTCCTTGGAAAACTCCACTAACCTTTGAAATCATGTTCTTGTAAACACCTTGTTTACCACTTATAAACATGACAAAGATGGTTAAGTAACAACTGTATCCACAACCCTCAATCACAATCATGACAAATGTAAGGTATGCAAAAACTATTTAAAATCCTCAATCAAGCACACAATATAAAATATATGTAACAGTGTGAGAGAGAAACTTCAATACTTATAGTCATACACATGCTGGATACAGCAGTCCTTATATGAAACTTTCAATAACAAAGTAAGCCCTTTTTTGTACAAGTCTTCTTATTTATAACATATGACATATGTTAGTATTTGATCAACAAATCATGAGTGGAATATTGTACTGACACATGTCAACAATTGCGAAGACAAAACTGGAGACAACAAATCCATGACATGGTTATACTAAAAAAAAAAAATCTTCATGTACCTGCATCCATCGCCACACAGTGAACTGCTCTCCCTGTATAACCTGTGTTTCCACCCGAATGCGTGACTCATTGGCCTCCACAAACTTCACAGCATCATTCCACAGGTTCTGAAGCTGGTGTCTGGACACATTAAATGAGCCAACATAAAGCCTAATGTGATGCAAACTAAATCAATGTACACAGTATCTTCCAAAGATTGCCATGTGATGAATAACTTAATGAATAATGATAAAACTTGTAATTGTTAACTCAATGAATAATGATTAAATTTGCAGTTGTTAATATTTGTTCTTGGCACAGCAGCACTGATCAATTTTTAAGGACTGCACTATGTCATATGCATTAGACTGGCATGTAATAACAGTGATCACTTTTTAACAAAAGCACTATGTCATATACATTAGACTGGCATGTAATAACAGTGATAACTTTTTAACAAAAGCACTGTCATATATATTAGACTGGCATGTAATAACAGTGATCACTTTTTAACAAAAGCACTGTCATATACATTAGACTGGCATGTAATAACAGTGATCACTTTTTAACAAAAGCACTATGTCATATACATTAGACTGGCTTGCAATAACAGTGATCACTTTTTAACAAAAGCAATGTCATAAACATTAGACTGGCATGTAATAACAATGATAACTTGTTAACAAAAGCACTGTCATATATATATTAGACTGGCATGTAAAAACAGTGATAACTTGTTAACAAAAGCACTATGTCATATACATAAGACTGGCATGTAATAACAGCGATAACTTTTTAACAAAAGCACTGTCATATACATTAGACTGGCATGTAATAACAGTGATCACTTTTTAATAAAAGCACTATGTCATATACATTAGACTGGCATGCAATAACAGTGATCACTTTTTAACAAAAGCAATGTCATAAACATTAGACTGGCATGTAATAACAATGATAACTTGTTAACAAAAGCACTGTCATATATTAGACTGGCATGTAATAACAGTGATAACTTGTTAACAAAAGCACTGTCATATACATAAGACTGGCATGTAATAACAGCGATAACTTTTTAACAAAAGCACTGTCATATACATAAGACTGGCATGTAATAACAGTGATAACTTTTTAACAAAAGCACTATGTCATATACATTAGACTGGCATGCAATAACAGTGATAACTTTTTAACAAAAGCAATATGTCATAAAGACTCATATACATTATACTGGCATGTAATAACAGTGATAACTTTTTAACAAAAGCAGTCATATACATAAGACTGACATGTAATAACAGTGATAACTTTTTAACAAAAGCACTGTCATATACATAAGACTGGCATGTAATAACAGTGATAACTTTTTAACAAAAGCACTATGTCATATACATTATACTGGCATGTAATAACAGTGATAACATTTTAACAAAAGCACTGTCATATACATAAGACTGGCATGTAATAACAGTGATAACTTTTTAACAAAAGCAGTTATATACATTAGACTGGCATATAATAACAGTGACCTATTTCTAACAACAGCACTGTGTCATATGCATTAGAACTGCATTAATAACTGATCATTTTCTAACAAAATCACTGTCATGCAATTGAATGGCATGTAATAACAATATCATTATGCAGACAGAACTATTAGGATCAACATAATAAAAAGGTTTCATAAAGCTCAATGCAAACTTTCTGTGCATGCATTTAAAGCTTATTCATTATAAGTCGGGGATTCATTTAGTCAGGATTCATGCAATTATAAGTCTTAACATGGGACACCAAATCTAAAACTCACATTTTTCTACAAATGACAATTTTGGAATCTTTAAGTAACTTACAACAGTATATTGTTTAAAAATATATATTTTCCTCATCTAGATTCATGTCTAAATAAAGAAACCATTAAATTTAGCCTTGTTTATTAATTATTTCTTTATAATATTGAATCCCACCATCATTGAGTTTCTTTTTTAATCTTTATATAATTATATCTTGATATTTGTTTTTCTTGAACAAGTAACCCATATTTACTTTTATAACAATAAAGCTGTTCATTAATTCATCCTTTTCAAGTTGCAAAAATTTTAAAAGTGTTAAGCTGGCAATTTTTGTACCATATATTTTACTGGAATCACCAACTACAATTCCAGGATTTCCAAAATGGTCAATTTCAAAGTTTTATAATATATCACCACTTAATATTCAGTTTCTTTTCTTTCACTTCCAATGAAAGGTGAAAAACATAAAACAAAAATCTGACATGGAAGCTATTTAAGAATGATATCAAATTAACAATACTAATGAATCCTGTATTGAAACACAAGGATCAACAAATCCTTTCCAAATCATTTATTATGACATAGATTTATTGAAAGTGTCTACAAAACTCATCCAGATCACTGATTGTACCATTATAAAGTTATTGACAGTGAGTCTACTTCCTTCAAGACTTGAAAAAATTACTTTGTAATTTAATCATAATTTGCAACATGTGCAGCACATATACATAATTATAAAGCAGTCATGCTGTATTTACATCCCATGCATTGCCCACACCACAAAACATCCTCTTCTTAAGCTATTTTTATTGTTGATTTTAATTTGTACAGTTTGATAAAACTTTTATATTTTACTCACTATTCTACTGAAACCCCCAGTCTTTAAATAGTATGCTAACTAAACTGTTATGGCATATATTTACCTTAAAGCTATACATATTTGTCAAAATCTTTATCATTTAAACTGAATTTTTAGTATCAATCATCCTTATACTATTTGTAATATATCCTGTTACACTGTCAGCGTTTGTACTAAAATAAATTTTCCAAACCAAACAATAAAGATATTACAAAATCTCAATCCGATATAGAAATTTTGCAATGATTAATGAGACTGTGGCTATGTGCTTACCTCTTTGAGATAGGAATAAGCTGATCTCTGACATGCTGTACTGCCAAGTATGGTGGGTAGTTGACTGGGTCATGCTTCCTTTCACTCTGCTCAGACGCCTCTTTTAAAAGATCTACAATAAAAAATTAAAAATTGTAAACATTTTCCTCACATAAAAGCTGTTGTATAACAAACAATGGTTATACAACCTTTCCTCACATACAAGTTGTTGTGAAACAATGGCAATAAAACATTTCCTCACATACAAGTTGTTGTGTAACAAATAATGGCTATAAAGCTTTTACTCACATACATACAAGTTGATGTATAACAAACAATGGTTATACAACTTTTCCTCACATACAAGTTGTTGTGTAACAAACAATGGCAATAAAAAATTTCCTCACATACAAGTTGATGTGTAACAAACAATGGTTATAAAACTTTTACTCACATACAAGTTGTTGTGTAACAAACAATAGTTTCATAACTTTACTCACATACAAGTTGTTGTGTAACAAAAAATGGTTATACAACTTTTCCTCATATACAAGATGTTGTGTAACAAACAATGGCAATAAAATGGTTTTATAACTTTTACTCGCATACAAGTTGTTGTACAATAAACAATGGTTATACAACTTTTACTCATACAAGTTGTTTTACAGCAAACAATGGTTATAAAACTGTTACTCACATACAAGTTGTTGTATAACAAACAATGGTTAGGTAACATTTACTCATATCATAGTTGTTGTCTAACAAACAATGGTTATACAACTTTGACTCACATACAAGTTGTTGTGTAACAAACAATGATTTTATAACTTTTCCTCACATACAAGTTGTTGTACAATAAACAATGGTTATACAACTTTTACTCACATCACAGTTGTTATATAAAAAACAATGGTTACATAACCTTTACAAACATCATAGTTGTTGTATAACAAGCAATGATTATGTAACGTTTACTCACATACAAGTTGTATAACAAACAATGGTTATACAATTTTTCCTCACATCATAGTTGTTGTATAACAAGCAATGGAGTAGTAGAGGGGGCGAATCGGACAACTTTTTATAGGCGTCGATTCGGCAAACCAAAGCTTCCTCGTAAATCGTAAAAAAAAGCGTCCATTTGTCTAACTAATACTTTCTCGAAATTGCTAGCAATTCATAAAAAAAAAGATGCCATGGTTGTTGTCGCGCCCCCTCTACTACTATGGGGTTAACAATCCTTGTTTGGAATCTCTTCGAGATTCATGCTAGCAATTTACGATGATGAATTAGCGATATAATTTTTATATATATGGCAAACGTTGGAGAAGCACAAATAACTAGATTAACTAGAGAATGATTGGCTGCGATCAAGAAATTTCTCCCGGTGAGAGATTCTTTCAGAGATAATTTGCAAGCTTGACAACAACAAAAGTTGGATTTTACTGCTGATACTGAACAATTATTTAAGCTGATAACTACGGCAACTGGAGAAGATGTAACCACGATTAAAGAAAGTAAATCAGAGGAATCTATACCAGAGGTAAAACCTCCAAAAAAAAGCGATGATAGAGTTCAAGAATTACGAGATAGATTTACCGAGGAAACTTCAGCATGTATCGATAAAGATGATATAGCTGATTTTAGTAGAGTTTGCTGCGCTGAGATATTACACTAAAGAAAAGTATTTAAAACCTGGACAAAAAGGTTATATCAAAAACATAGGTGATTTGGCTAAGGCAGTTTACAAAATTAAAAATCAACTACCACAAATTAATAATAATGATCCCACGTATCAGGCATATATAACTGCTGTTGGACAAAAATATCTCGAATATCAGGAGAAAAGAGATTTATTAGTATCTGAACAACAACGATTAAAAACCGAACAAAAACAACAAGAGAAAGAAGAACAAAAACAATTAAAACAAGAACGAGCAGACGAACGAAAACGTATACAACCAAGTCCACGAGGACGAGGACGAGGGCAAGGAGGACGAAAACAAAGAGATCTCTTGTGGAAGATCCTCAACCCCAAGAAGAACTTGAAGAAAAATTTGCTAGTGGATATCACGGTGGTAATATACCATGTTCACGAAGTATCCTTGATGATATATCACAGTTATTAGTCCTCATTGGAGGAAAACGAGCTGGAAATAATTCTCCGGAGATAATTAACGAAGCGGCTGAAATCTGTCAACGGTTATTTCAAGGTCGTGTAATGGATATGGGACTATATCGTAGTTTTATCGATGAACTCACTGATGATTATTACAGCGATTGATCATCGATTAGATAAATAGCATTTAAATAAAATGATAGTACATTGTAGTATGAGCAGAGCAAGACCTGTTTATGTCGTAAATTCACGATTACCAGTGTACAAGGTGACATATGGAGATGGATTAGGTAATGTTGTCACTGGATTATTTACTCGAGTTGCTCCAAAGATTTTACCAATCGGTAAAGAAATAGCGTCAAAAGCTATTGGGGTTATCGGTGATAAGATTGGTAATGAAGCTGGTAGCAGGGCTAGTAATCTTGCTACTGGCGCGTTTGATTCCGCAAAAGAAAAGCTTATGTCATTGACGAGAGGTTTTACCTCCAGAGGAAGAAAACCAGTAAAATTACAATCTACGAATCAAATGCAACCTAAGGTAGGTAGGGCAATCAACGAAATGGCAAAACAACGATTGAGATTAATTGCTGGTTCCGGTCTAAAACGATTATAATTTAGATCAACGATTATGTAATAAAATGTTTAAACATGAGATAGATGACGCCTTTGATGTAGATGCTCCTGCATGAAAAAATGATTCTATATGCGATTATCAATATTTTTCGTATAATGCTCAACATCCAAATACAAGGTCACAAATTGAACTTAGATTTGATGACACATCTAAATACTTCTTGCCATGTGAAGCATTCATCGACGTAGAGGGGGAGACTAGTAAAAAAATGATCATACTCCATTTGTTGCTGCTGAAAATCTCGAAAATATTCCGATTGGGTTTGTCAACAATGGTGTAATGGCGTTATTTAGTAATGTGTAGTATATAATCAATTCTACTAGAATCGAATCCATCGATAACGATGCTGATGTTGCAACCACAATAATGGGTTTAGCTAGATACTCTGATGATTTTATTAAGTCTGCGGGTCATTCGATGTTGTTTGCGAAGGATGCTACCAATAGTGCTGATCATAATCCATTTGCTGTAAGATTACCAAAAAAGGATACTGCTGTTAATGATGATGTTGATGTTGAAGCTGTTGTTTTCAGTAATAATCCTAATTACAACGCAGGATTTGCAGCGCGAAATAAGAATATAGACAATCTTGGTAGATTTTCATGTGCGATTCCGTTGTCGCATATATTTGGATTTTGTTGAGATATTAGAAAAGTTATCTTTGGTGCTAGTCATATTGTAGTGCTCACGCAAAGAACAATTGATGATTATGCTCTTTGGCGTGGTGCTGCTCCTGTTACTGATGGTGAAGTGGAATTGATAAAATTAGCTCTGTGGATGCCAATTATGACTCCGTCGTTGACTGTTGAGACGCGGTTGCTATCTTTTATGGATCATGGAGGAAAATCAATATTGTCCTGGTCTGATATTACAACAGCTACCATAACTAGTAATGTTGTTGGTGGTTTTACTTGGCAGCTTGCGCTTACGAAAAATGTTTCCGCTCCGAGACATATCTTTGTTGCACTACAAAATGTAAAATTGAACGCAAAAAATAGCAGGGATTGCTGATGATAATTTACAATTGCGGTCTCATATGATATTTGATAAATGTAATGTCAGTGAGGTATCATTGTGAATAAGTAATCAGCAAGAACCAGCAGAGCAGCTTATTCTCGATTACGGTAGCAATCAAATAGGTAGAGTGTATCATCAGTTGTGGTCTCATATGGGTCGTAATCAAAACATTGATACTGGACTACAAATATCACAATGGGATTTTAAAGAATTGTATCCAATTTATTATTTTTCATTGCAACATCTTGATCTATCTAAACATTTGACCGTTGATGTAAAATTTCAGGCTCGTATTAGCGATGCTCTTGGAGGATTTAGAGCAGTTGCTGTTATTCTCAGTGATAAATCTATGACGCTAGAGGGTGGTGGTGGAAAAATGCGAGTCATTGACGCACCCACTGAAAATATGTAAAGGGATAATTAGATTATCACTATCTAAATAAAATGTCGTACAATCATGTTAATGTCACCCTGACACCTGGTCAGGTAAAAAAACTACAATCGAAAAATTCTACTACATGTGGCACAGCGATAACGCTAAAAAAGGAACAAATGACAGGTGGATCAAATAAATTATCATTGACAAAAACTCAACTTAATCATTTCAATAAAGCATTAAAAGCTGGTACAGGAGTTAAGTTGACTCTTTCACAAGCCGCGGTCAACGATATGATTAAATCCGGTGGAATATTTCCTCTTGCTGCACTGGCTCCACTAGCTATTTCTGCTCTTAAAGCACTTGGACTAGGCACTGCTGGTGCTGTTGGTAGCAATCTTATAGGGAAAAGGGTATTAAAAAAAGTGAAAGGGATTCAGACTACCGGGAAGCCGGTACACAAAACACTATGGACAGGGGTTGGGAACTCAACAGGGCGGTTTCATAGGTCCGTTCTTGCTGGCAAAAATGTTACTGGGATAACTAAAAGCTACCCTTCCATGGTTCCAATGTCTAATTTTGACCTCGCCAACGCAGTAAAGAAACTCCCAATAAAACATTTCAGAGGAGTATTCATGAAAGATCAATTACCATCACAACCACATATCCCAGAAACTGGTATAATTAATCTCGATGATAACACTGGACCTGGAACGCACTGGGTGTGTTACGCGATACATCCCCGATCAATTATTTATTTCGACTCGTATGGGTTGCCTCCGCCAAGGGAATTTGTCAAATATGTGTCTAAGTTGTTTACAACTCAAACTAAAGTTTTGTTGAATCCAACTCGAACTAACACGCCAATATGGTACTCAAAGCTGCCCACACAGACATTAACCGACCCTCCGATATGTGGACGAGAAGTTCTTAACGCGTTGACAGCTATATCAACGTCGTCGCAATTACCTCATAAAGTCGTCCACGAGTACACAATGATGAATCATCGTGAATAACTTTTTAAAAAGAAACATGTAATATAACATGGCAGATATTTGGGGAAGATCAGTATCACGTCGTTCCGAAGGAGTTACCATCGGGCAAGTAAAACAAATGATCAAGAGAGCTATCTCATCAATAGCAAACTTAGATAAATTTTTAAAAATACACGATCAAATTAATACATTTATGGATTTACAAAATGTTAAACCCCCCCCACCCCCCCCGAGTATCTAAAAAAAACTACGTGATGAATACAACTCTCATATAATTACGTTTACTGATTTACAAAATTTCATCATGGATAATACTGATAAGCCTGTTTCAGAATTTTTTGGTAATCCACCAGTGACCACACCGAAGCTCACAGAGATAAAAAATTCTATGTTGGAACTAACGACACTTCAAGTCAGATATGCAGATCATGCTGAAAAGTTTACATCATTTCGTAAAAATATCATTGATAAATTTTTTACAACCACGCTGGATAAAATTGACATAAAACTCCCTGATATTAAAAAATCCATCGATGAGATGAAAAACTTCATCGAAGCAATCAAAAATGATGCAACGAGGATGATATAAGTCATTAAAAAAACAAAAATTCCTCATGCGAAAACCAACAACGTAGTATACACGATTCAACACGGATCATTTGCGTGGACACCTACAAACGACAAATTTGATATCACCGCGACCGTCAAAGGTATTTATCGATTAACACTAGTGACACCGACTCAATTTAATATATCATCGTCGAGTTCATCTAGGGTCAACAATACGATATCAACAAAATTGATATCACTGGTAACGAAAACACCAGAGTTCAGCATTGAATTTACACCTCCGTTACAAGTATCCGAGATAGCACTAACACAATTAAGATGTTACTACAGTTGGCCTAATGTCAGATCGGAACCATTTAATGGTAAACCACCCAATAACAGTTTTACATTCGCATATAAAAATGAAGTCAACCCTGATGGAACTGCAGGTGAACCGGAATGGCATACATTACATTTACCTGCTGGCGCATATGACATCGAAGATCTCAACGCGGAGATCATAAATGGCATTGAAGCAATCGCAGGAAAAAATATAATAGTCATTGAGGATGGTCCGGATAAATCTTGCATTGAAATAAAAGGACACGAGCCACTGTTGTTGACGACCATCGAGATAAATACACCTGACTACGCCATAGATATATATATATAATAGCTCAATTAGAAATTTGTTAGGTTGGCCTGAGTATATCCCTGGCACCGTTGATATAAAAGATCTGCCATGTGAGCCACTAAAATCCGACTTTATTTCCACGAAGGAAGATTATCACCGTTATAATAAAAATTATATTGCACCCGATACTATTCGTGGTAGTCTTGGTAGTATTCTTGGTGGTGGTATTCGTGGTAGTAGTATTCATCCTGGTGTTATTTCTAAATTAACATGTGCTACCATTAGATACTATTTTTAATCGTTTATGAGCACAGATGGAAGCCCATACTACTGGGCATTTTGAATTAAAGAACCAAGTATTGCTGAAGAGTTCACAAAAATGAATAACGATTTCGAAAGATTTAGAGGCTATATTGTAACGGCAATCAGTACAATCCCACCTAACCGAGATAGCGTCATTACATACATGGAGGTGTGTAACCGAATTATCGCCGACATGGATGAATTTAATTTGTGAATGATTCAACTTCTTCTCATTGATGATCATCCTGCAACGAGAACGGAATTTGCAGCAAAATATAATATCCGCATTGAAGATATTCCTGTATTTAAACTTCCAGGATATAACGTACCATGGATGCGAGGAAAACTTAGTGAAACCATCGATGAATTCTTCCCACGGATTCACGAAGCATGGTTAAATAGTCTCCCTGCGGTTCATTTTCAATTACCGGGACCGAAGCTGTCTGATTTCTTCACTGATGAATTACCTGATCAAGATCCCAAATTTAATTACAATTTTGACATTAGTTTCCTCCGAGACAGTAAGGTCAATCAAATGTTCTCGTATGATGTTTATGATGGGACAGAAACTGATGTACTTAGACGTTATGAGTATAACGGGTACGGCAATATAATATGGCGATTTGCTCTAGGCGCTCAGGGTACTTTTATTATCACACAGAAAAGTTTGCATGGGATCTTTAATGCGATGAAACAATTATTTCAAACAAAGCTAAACCAGCTTCGAGATTATCTGCAACGATCTCTGTTAATCGATTTAACAACTTCACGTGTGGCAATTAAACAACAACAACAACAACTAAATCAAATTATCTCCGATATGAACTATCTCAACGATAGATTATTCTCGTTGGTCTACAAAGATAGATCTCCCACTGGAAGTGCTAGCGCTTCAAAGGAAAAGTTCAAGCGGGTATTTTCAAGAACTGACGCAAATTTAGTTTACATGAAATTCCCAGGGTGAGATGTACCATCGATGAAGAAATCACTACGAGATCTAATCAATGAATTTTTCCCCCAGATTCACACGCTATGGTTCAAAATAAATCCACACACAGAAATTCTACAGTCGAATAATTCAGTGTACCGCAACAACAAACACAGATCACCCGGCAATGTTGACATATCATCCACGATTGCCATACACGTTATTTGTGATGTAGTCTTAGGTAGTTACTCCATTGACACAGCAATGTCAACAAGGGCTGATCAAGGTTATATTCTATATGTTTTCCCCAAATGTTTCCCCGGGGAGTTTAATTGTGATGAATCCACCTCATTTAACATACATGGAAACCACCAACAATCTTATCACGAGGATGAATTTTAGAATAGTTGACCAGAACTTGTCCTTGGTTAATCTCCGAGGGGAACCATTACAAATGACGTTAGATGTGAAATCGTAAACGATTTTACAAGCTAGCTTTTCCCATTGAAAATCCTATGGATGCTTCACACTTGCAATTTAGAAAAATGTAGACTTTTTCAATAATATGTATCATCATACGCAAATAGTTATTTACGAGAAACATAAACTTGAAAACGCAATCAGGAAATTTTTTTATCTCGACGAAGTCATCATAAAATGATTGGAAAATTGAAGATTTCAAATGGAAAAAGTCTAATTGATTCATTTAGAGAGAATCGACCATTTGACCCGACTGACACCAACAGTAATTTTTGGTCGCTTCTGTCGTTTTTTTGTCATTTTTTTTTTTGTCGTTGCTGGTCATATTTGCGAAATTTTTAGTTAAAAAAAATGCAAAAATGACTTTTAATAAGAAAACCTCTAATTGATTCATTTAGAGAGAATCGACCATTTGACCCTACCAACACCACCTAAAATCAGTCAAAAAACAACTAAAATCAGTCAAAAAACACCGAAAAACGACTAAAAAAGACCTCAAAAAAGTATTTAATAAAATATTTCAGTAATTAACGAATAAATAAAAATATTTACTATAACTTCCTTATCGTAAACGCGTTCATTGATAAACGCCAGTATAGGATTTCAACCGCTATGAATGAATGAATGAATGATAGGAAAGCACAGAACTATACAACATATAACAATGGATTATAGAACGATCAACAATGGTACATGTATATACAATGACAATGGATGACAGGCACCCTACGCCCAAGGTATGAAACCAAAACAAACCTACAAAATCAACCTGGTTTGAATGAAAAATTTACACCACGTGATGGTATGGTTTGTTTTGGTTTCACGATTTGAATTTTGGGTGCTTATCCACCCACCCAATTATATAAAACCATCTGTCGGTACCGTCAACAATATGCCTGTTACGGGGTTTGAACCATGGGCTTCGGGACGAAACCGCAACGCGTTACGAATTATTACAGGTATATGCTTTTGAATATAATATATATGTATACGTGTGGTTGGACAAATCAGTTATTGTGGTTTTTCCCTCCGTTGCAAAAGACAGAAGTGTTATTTGTACTTGTATGATTATTGACAACCGAATACTTGAAAAAACACAAAAAAAGAATACATTTCCTCACAAAACAGATAATTGATTAATCGTGATAATGAAAACCATGAGATCAGATGACGTGGCGTTTCAAAAAAAAACATTGAGGGTAACTCCTTGCTAAGCCGTACACATACCCGCACGAGTTATCTCCCTTGATGTTTCACATACAGTGCAAAGTATGATTCATACGTAAATGAATTTAATCCTGTTTTTAAAACGCTTCGAAAAAGTAGACCGATAGATTCCATCTGCTACTCTTTGTACTGAGGCTCTACAAATATCAAAATACCTACCGACCTCACCCATTGATTTGAATACCATTTCTTCATTAGTTGCTGTATTGAATGATTTTATAGGCCTCTTCCCAATTGATTTACAAGTACCAGTTCTTCCTCGTTTTAAATTCTCACTCTGAGAAATAGCTTGCAAATTCAATAAAGAATTATTCTGAGGATTGGAATCAATGTGATCAATAACAAGACCATCCCTGATCAATCCATTATGACATTCATATATTATTCTATGATTAAGACGTATTTTCCCTCCAGCGTTAAACACCAAATACCCCATACCATTGTCCCACCCTACTGGGTTCTTCAGCCTGCGATGTCTGACAATACCATCACGAGATGCTTCATTGTTGTTGATCGTAGGATGCAGTTGAAATTCTTGATTCATTTATATACTAAATACCTTTTGTTTAATTTATTATTTGCTTGAATTCTTACTTGAGAAATCTTTCAATGTAATCTTGAGGAGTACTTATAATTTTATCCTTGACAGAGTCAAGGATGCTAACACAGTCAGAGGTAGAGTCATTGATGGAGTTTTTGATTCTCTAATGATAATAACGCTTCAACTCTCTGTATCTCTTAGCACCGCAACCGAAACACAACTACAATTTTCCTCTAACCCCTACCCCACATCACAGGCAAGGTAAGAGCCCATAACTCCCGATACGAACGCTTTGTAAATGATATCCACAGAATTCCTTTCTGCATGATTTGTTACATGGGGTCACTGATCCAATCATGAGCCATTTGCAATGATTCATTATATATAAGTTTCTTATTTAAATACTTGTTTTAATTATATGAAGGAGTTCGAGAGATTATCGAAAATTAAGCCCTGGAACAATGCTAAATTCAATCTCGATAGAGTCTCCGTAGCACCAAAGGGTCTAATAGGTGATAGAAGCATAATAAGTAGAATCCGCGATTGTTTTAATGAATTCAAACACGATGGAGCATCTCACTGTTGGTCGACATTTCGAATTGATGGTAGCGTTGATGCTACCATGAACGACGAAAGAGCAGCCGATATAATCTCACATCTTGACAAGAAAAAGTATTTTTTTAGAGTGAAATTCATTCTTCGCGACGAAAGACGAGATTGGATTATCAAAGATAAATACGACCCCATCTTGAAACATAAAAAAATTGTCACTGTGAGTAGAGATTCCAAATCAGGAATTCTGACTGGAATTGACAAACCATACTACGAGAGATCCTATCCTGAAACAACAGTTGTTTATGGAATCTATCCGTTAAATGATAAACAGAGTATTGAAAAATTAAAACCAATGAAACTGTCGCTGTTGACTTCGTCAAAAATGAATTGTGTAGCAGAACGAATAATAGAACACTTCACAAATGTGTTGCGCGGAAATAAATTGACTGATCTAAGATGCAAAAAAATAAATGAATGGGAACTAACAGTGAGGGAGCACGTGGCAACAATCCAGGATATAACTAAATTAGAAACATCATTAAGATTCCCAATATCGGTAATGATGATAACAGGAGAAGTATTATATGAACCGAAATATAAATCAAAAGGAGCCCAAATCAAAATTATTGATCATAATAAACACGCATGGACAACTGCGGTAACAATATTTCCGCGGGATAGAAACATAAAATATATACCCGTGGAGTTCTCCCCCGAAGAGAAATTATTTGATTTTATTCACCAGTTGATCCTGTGTCAGTGCGGTTACTTCACAGTTTTGAAAACAAAGAGGGTAAATTCGATCAATTTGTAAGACCAAACAGAGAATTATACCATACTGAAGCCCTCCATGACGAGATGAAAAAACTAGCTAGTAGTTTTTCAACAGAAACCGACGAACAATTATTAACAAACTGTTTTACAATTCCGTCAGTTGCAGCTCATTTTGCGAGAAAGAAAAACACGTGGAAACCAACAAGAGCTGAATTTCTATCAGAGATCAAGTCAAGCTGTGTTGAGTAGGGCCATGGTGGATTATGGAATACAAAATACGACCGTGAAAATATTATTTCGGTTGATATGGCTGCGTGTTACCCCGGGAGTTTTCTCGGGTATGGAGAATGTGCTGAGTGCTTCAAGTGATTTGGACATCCCACACATGAAATGACTCGTGTTGCGATTAATGGACCACTACCCGATTTTGATCCAACCGGATCCGCTCGTGTGGTATCATTTGAATTGGCTACAGGACTTCATCCGTGTTGTTATGTTTGGATTGGTAGACACATCTCTGAAAAACACTGGATGCCAATAGTGCTATTATGGTATATGATTGATTCTAAAATGCTGATATCGCTGATTGTCAGTGAAGCGATTATATCATATCGAGCGCAGACTGAAGTCTGGTTACCACAACCTGAACATCTAGATAGTATAATCAGCGAAAATAGAAAACAATTTCCCGATCTCGATGAAGAAAATATCTTGAAATGGTCCAAACAGCTATTTGAAGTTAGAAAAAAAGACGCAAAAGATCTTGGTAGAAGAATAATCGGTAAATTGGAAAATACAACAATAAACTATATTCTTCACGGTTGATTATAGATAGCGTTGAATACGATTTTATAATTGCGGATGTGACATCTAAGGGTATATACGTCAATCGTAAGGACGCTTTCTTGTCCGATGGAACCAAATTGGGTACAATTGTTACCTACAACGACGGATACAGTCTTCAGTATACACATTTGAGGGCATGTATGCTGGCTTATGCTTCTATTAATCTATTTTCGATGATAAATAGATATCCTGACACCACAGTTAGAGTTGCCACTGATTCATTTTACATAGACATGAAACACAACAGCGCAGTGGCTGAATTCACTAATTCCGACGAGAGTTGGGGGTCATGGAGAATTAAGCGGTAAATACTGCGTGATTATTCCAAATCAGCAGATGTTACGATTGAAGATAAATATTTGAAAAATAATCAGATATCAGAACTATCTAATGCACCGCAGATATCTGATCCAATATGTAGATATAAAACCATTTACTTAAACGGCTGTGACGGGTCAGGAAAGACAACTCGTGCGATTGAATTATTTCGTGGGAAATCAAACATGATTGTGCTAACACCGACCCACAGACTAGCAAGAGAGATGAAACAGCAAGGAATTAATGCCTGTACTTATCACAGTTTCTTTCGATGGAAAGGCGATGAATGGGCTCCTGATCGAATGGGTGAAAAATATATTCCTGAAGTCATTATTTGGGATGAGATATGCACGGTGTCATTAGATGTATTACAAAGATTTCTTGATTGGTTATTGCTAGCGAATACAGCGGTGATAATGTGCGGTGATCATGACCAACCACCACCACTTGTCGGTTTATCCCCACATGATTGGCTGAAGAATTTTGTAGACTATTATGAAGAAATTAATACCGACCACAGAGCACTTGATGAACAATTACGAGGGTTCAAGAAACTAATCAGATTACAACCAGATAGAATCCAATGTGAAATAGCACGTGAAATAATTTCAGAAACCCCATTAAATGATTTTTGGAAGCGTGGAGACCAAACGATTTGATAGTAGCAAGTAGAAAGATAGTCAGAGACACACTTCAGATGAAGTTATTTGAATTGCATAAAGAAAAATTCGCAACACTTCCAGTGCGGCTGTGTTATAGGCCCAAGGATACACGGCGACAAAATATCGAAGTTGATATTCCTGGGCAAAGTGAGAAGCAGAATTTAGTGTTAAATGATATTGTGTTGGTTGATATCAATGTTGTCGAATGCATTGCGCGCTGATAAATCCCCATGGACGCTAGGTTACGCAGTGACGATACATTCTTCACAGGGATTAACTATATCCGATACAGTTGTTTGGATAGTAGATAATCACATCAAGAGGTCAAATTTGGTTTATCTTGCGGTGTCCAGAGTACGACGAATAGATCAGCTTCGAAGAGTTGTTCTAGACTATAACGACACTACAATAAGTGATATTGTCAGCAATGATATAATCAGAAAAAAACTCTGGTTATAAACAACAGGATAAAAAAAATAACAGAGAATTTGATATTGATGCCGAAATTAATAACCACGTTGAAACAACAACAGAATAATCACTGCGCGAGTTGCAATTGTATAATGAGTTGGTGTTGGTCGGATAAAGATCCTTGCCAATTTACCGTAGACAGAAAAAATAGCAGTATTGGTCATACCAGAGATAATGTGATGCTGACTTGTCTTGAATGCAACAGACGAAGAGGTGCTAGTTAAGACCACGCGGCGGTAATTGAGTATCCTCGGGTATCACTTGCAGTTGTTCACGAGTAAACCCACGCTGAGGAGCAGTTGAATCCAATCTATAAATTGCTGGTTTACCCGTAGATCATGTTATACTAGATATTTTATGTGCAGTAACACTCCAAATAGGATCAGTAGCTCTTTTTTTGCCACCTTTGAGCTCTCCTGGTTCATATAAATACCTAACAGTGACATTGCCGAGTATTGGTTGTTTTGAAAAATCTTTTTGCGGTTTTTCAGGTATATACTTCCTTTTAATCGCGTTGTTAGGTTTCATATTAATTGTTTGAGTAATCTCATTATTCAGCGGGGTAATTACGCCTGGTAATCTCTTGACCCATTCATGAGATCATTTATCCTGGATAAATTCCTTCGCGTATTGATAGCCAAATAACCGCTCAGCAAGTGTGCGATTAAATCGTTCAACAATTGCCTGATCGCGATGTAATGCAGTATGTCCTCGTCGTAACGCGGTATTATGATTCTTCATTATTGATAGAACCGCACCCTGAAATTCCTTGCCAGGATCAACTTGTATTAGATTTGGCCAATGCAGAGGACCAGTACGATAAATCCTTTCAAACGCAGATTTTGCTTTTAGCGGCTCTGCTTGTTTGTATCGACTCGCAACATCAACTACAGTTAACACGTATTTGTAAACACCATCATGCGGCAGAAATAATATATCAGCCTGATGAACCTCATTAGGAACGGTCACATCAAAATGTGAGAAGTTAAATTGTTTAGGCGGCGGTAGATAAATCTGCCATATCGCCTGTTTGGATAACCAATCCGCTGCAGTGGTATTTTTCACCTTTGCGGCGCTAGCGAGTTTACCAATTGCTGCTTTGCCCCTCCAGTATCCTTTTGGAGAATAATAAATAGATTCCATGTTGTTATTAATTACCATCACCTAACATCAATTTACCTTTCATAGCCGATTTTATAGAAAATGAAGCCAAATTTTCTTTGAAGGATTTATCAGTGATAGAATTCAACGCATGAATTAATTTCACATCTGCGAGATGACATTGTTGTAAATCACCGCTCTGGTAAGCTATATCATGTACCCGACACGCTTCATCAATTGCATTTATCAGATTTTCTCCTGGGTTAGGATTATCCTGATCGTCAAGTCGAATATCTAATCGTGTTCGTGGCCCACAGTAACTATACCCAGGAAGGTGTTTTTCCCCTGGATATTTTGCCCACGGGGTTCCTGGAAGTTTAGTTAGACCGGCGGTGATATCTCCGCCACTTTTTTTTTTTTACAAATCGATATTTATTTTATCCTACATACCTCACACTTACCAGCAACCGCTTCTCGGTTATTTTTTGTAGTAATATTTGTCAGGTCAATAGTTGGTGTACGCTTCTTACATTTCACACAATATAGATCCATAATATTATTATGTTATATCTAATGGAAGTAATTGATTTCTCAGCGCTAAAGAAAAAGCAACAAGTAAAACATCACGTTATGTTACCAAACTCTATCAGGATGACTATCATCGGACCCTCAGGGAGTGGTAAAACGCAGTTGTTGCTCACGATGATAATGAAATATTTAGCATGGAACAAATTGTATTTAATTGCTCCGGGCGTGGATGATCAGCATTGTTATCAAGTATTAAAAGATCAGAACGAAATTGAATCAGAAATTACCGGCGAAAACATTATCAAGTTTATCACAGATATTGACGAAGCGCCATCCGTGGAAGACCTGGATATCAGAGTTAACAATCTCATTGTGTACGATGATGTAATGTTAGACAAACAAAAAAACCTGCCAAAATATTTTCCAGAGGGCACCATAAAAACACAGATTTGATATATGTCACTCAACTTTAAACACAGATCAACAAGGTGATCAGAGATAATTGTAATCTATTGTGTGTGTTTAACAGAGTTGATACACACACACTCAGAAATATCTGGTAGACTTGGTGCACCAATATGGATTATAACAAATTTCAAAATTTCTTTAGTGGTGCCAAAGCCACTCCACATGGATTTGTAACGATAAGTATACATGATCCTCGGACACGATATTGTGTTGGATTAGATCGTATTTACGGTTAATTCGGTTAACCCCATAGTAGTAGAGGGGGCGCAACAACAACCATGGCGTCTTTTTTTTTGATGAATTGCTAGCAATTTCGAGAAAGTATTAGTCAAATAGACGCTTTTTTTTTTTTTACGATTTATGAGGAAGCGTTGGTTTGCCAAATCGACACCTATAAAAAGTTGTCCGATCTGCCCCCTATACTACTAATGGTTATATAACTAAATTTGTCACATGCTTTCAAGGACCTGAGTGAATTTTCAGTGGTATTTTTGTAGCATCATCAGCATTACATAAATGAAAGGGACTTACATTATACTAATTGAAAATAATTTCAAGGAGTCCATGATGAGATGATTTCTTCTTTGCTACGCACGAGCATCAAAACCATTCCAGCAATTCTTGCACGACAACAAAATTTCAAACTGGCTGCTGTTGCAACCAGTACCATTTTCATTCAGGACCAAAGAGTCGCATATTCAATACTTGCAAGGAGCTGTGCAGATCAGCTACTCTGTGTGTCCTTAGGAAAAGCACTAGATTCCCATTTTCTTTGCATGCCATGGCCAATAATGTATTAAAATTGCCATTAAAACTAAAAAAAATAAGAAACATTATTCCTACACTCTATATGCATATATCCAGCTTTTGAACTTTCTTGCTATACAATCGTTGGTTACAGAAAACAAACAGTAGCAATGGACCCCACCTACTGCTTTATAATGAGATAGAATCTTGCCCTTACTCTCATTTCAAATCAAACAAATGCAACTCATCAAAAAAATTGTACTGAAGTTCACTTTAAATCAATTAATTTCATAAATTTCATTTGAAGAAGGGTGAGATCTTTCTTTGTATACATTTCCAGAGATTTTTATCTCACCAATGATTTTTTCCACCATTTCATAGACCTCAGCCTGGCGAGCCTCTCTGAGCTTGTTCTGACGATGAAGACAGTAAAATCCAAGGCATCCAATAGCAAGACCTGAAATGTAAATGACCAATGAAATATACGAATTTTGGGAGGATATTCAGCATACATAAATAAATAAGGACTGGAAATACTCGAACGGGATTGTTAGCTCCATCAAGTTTTAACTTCTTCAGGAGTGTTCTCTTTCAAAGTGAAATTCTCATTTTTAGTTCTGTCCAATTTTTAAGTATACCCCTTTATTTGGGATGATTAGATGTGTGGTTATTCCACTTTCTTTTACACTCTTTTCATGTGGTCATTTTGAACTAGCATTCCTGACATCAGATGCTGAGGCAATGGCCCAAGTGCTTTCAGCAATAATTTAAATTCCTCATTTCCAACAGACTTCAGATGAATTTGTACTTGCATTTGTATCAAACCAACAGTCATTATAACCTTCATTGAAATCAATGTGAAAAAACTAAAAACAATTCATCCACTTTAAGCTCTATCAAAGCATAAGGTAATCTTGTTTGATAAGAAGCTAGTGACACAGAGTGAAACGTAGTACATCTACCAAAGCTTGGGACATGGAGCAAAAGCTACCAAATGATATTTATGGGGCAATTTTGAAGATGCAGTAGGACTGTCCTTTTGAATTTTAATACACTAAAAGATCATTGGCTGCAGTCTGCAGAAGTTGCTGTAGACAATTATTAAAATTAAGAACTAATATAAGCATATGACACCACATTATAGCTATCATTATCTTTGCATCAGTCACTGTGCCAGACTACAGTTTCTTATCATTTCTTTGTCTGCTAATATTATGTATTTCACTGTTCTCAACTTAGTTATATTAGTTGAATAGGATATTTGCAAAGTGTGCTTTAGTTAAGACTCAAATGCAATTCATTTAAAATAGATGGAAAAATGAATATTTATTACAGAAATTAATAAATACACAACCCAAGAACATGAACTCAGTATCATTATCCCCAATCATGAGATTTCCTTGGTGAGATTTTAATTCCTCATGCTCAAGAAATAATTCCTCTCCAAATTTTGGGATAGATTTGTCAACATTTGGAAATAAATGTAGCACTGTTTTCACTGAATATTTCATCTTCTCTTGTTTTTTGAATACATATTCTATCAATGAACCACCACATGCTCTTGACTGGTGACAAAGATAATCAGAATTGGTAAACCAATAAAAGTACACCCTATTCAGTAAGCTTGGGATGTGCTCGATTCAGTCTAGAGTCTACTGGAAAGATCTTTGATTCAGTATAGAGTCTACTGGAAAGATCTTTGATTCAGTATAAAGTCTACTGGAAAGATCTTTGATTCAGTATAGTCTACTGGAAAGCTCTTTGATTCAGTATAGAGTCTACTGGAAAGTACCCTACCTGAAGGAAATTGGGCATACCGGAAATGGCTATGTTTCCAGATGAGTAGAAACTGCAGTTGCCATCGAGTTTAATTTTCTAACTTCTTTACAACACTGACATGTAGCCCTTGTTTGTCCATTAGAGTGTGAGTGAATTATGTCAGGGCCTGGAAGCACTATGTTTGGCATCATACATACTGTTCCACGTGAAATGTCAATTCTAGCACTGTTGATTTCATTACAATCTTTGTCATTTTGCTGTTTAATCCTTCTTATCCAAATTTGCACACAGAATTTTATCTAACTCTCAACATGTCTTGATTTTGAGGTCACATGTACTACTTAGTTTGCTACACTTGGAAACAAACACAATAATGAAAGCTAAAGTTGTTCTCAAGTACATCAATGGGTCATTCTACCTCTGAAATCAGTCAATGTACATATCAGCACGTTTTCTCAATCACTCTGCAGCTAGTCAATTCTTTGTGAACTTGCTGCCTAGTGGGTTATGTTCTTCAGATGTACTCTTACAATGACATGTACATCTTGAAGTCTTTCACCCACTGAATTTTCTGATTTTAAATATCAGCACAGCTAGAATGTCAGGTTGTCTAAGCAGGACTAGCAAGCTCTTAAATCTGGCAGGTCTCCTGTTTTTCCCCAAACTCCTAGTTTTAAAATCCTAGTGAGACCTCTGTAATCATACTTTGGAAAATGCAAAAATCAATCAGATTTCATCGCTTTTAAGTCACCATGAGAGGCCAGCTTTATAGGCTCAAAAGCCTGGGTGTTTTTTTAAATTATCAGACTGCGACATTAAAGCCTGACAGCAAGATCAACTAAGTGCTGAATAAAGTCCAGGTTGGAAATGGCCGCTAGCCGAATAAATGATTAGGCAGGAAAATTAAAGCCTGGCACATTGCTACTAACCCCTGAGTACAAAAATACTGACTACTTGTGACAAAAATGCAGATTTTCAGGAACAAATACTGATTTTTAAAATTTTAATGCATATGTAACTAGAGCTGTACCGATTAATCGCCCGTACGCGTAATCGGGCCGATTATTAGCACAATCGGTATAATCGGGTATCGGCAAAAATAATCGGTGCCGATGCAAATTTTTTTTTTAAATAACCAATTTTTCCTGATAAAATTTGTATATACAATCGCGTTTTGACTGACCGTAACTTAATCCTTTGTAACACTAGAGCTCGGGATAAATGCAGTATGCAAACAAGTTGCTCATTAACTAACACTACTGTATAGTCGAATAACCATATATCAAGATAAACACATCGAACCATCAATTAATCTTTTGTAACAAAGAGATTGCTCTAATAAAGTATTTAAAAAGAATTTATCTTGCTGCCAGTTGTGCGAAATTTTCAACTCCAGCGTCCGGTAACATTTGTAAACAGCAGTAAACCAGGCTAAAGTACATGTCGCTAACCGCCATTGCAGTGCCAAAGTCATGTGAATAGCCAGTAAGATTAGCATCAAAGGGAGTAATGATGGATATATACACAGTCAATTTTGAGGTTTGTGTTTTTTCTTTATCTTTATGAAAACTCACAGAAGGGGCGGTCTCTCATAAGTCATAACAGGTTTTACTGTACCTTTGAAGCACCGACATATACTAAACAAATAAAACAATTCTATATCAATGTGTTACAATTATCTGATGTTGCCGCAGCAATAACGAGTATTTGTTGTCGTCAAAGCAAGCCAACGACCTTTGCTCATAGAAAGTCGGCAATAAACTCAAAAGCATTGCCTCAATTTACATAGTGCCGCGAAACTTTCCTGTTTGCAAAAAAAAAAATCGCCCACCCCCACGGTCTGTGGACAACAGAGTAGTAATTTATTTGGACACATTGTTTCAAGAGCCCGAATAGATTGGATTATTAATATCAGCTCTGCGTAAGTACTGTACATTATAGTATATGGTCTCCCTGGTAAACTCGACCGACCCGCGAATTATGAAGGCTGTATTTTACCTTTATGTAATTTCGTGTTGTGGAAATCAGAAAATATGCACATGCAAAATAATAACAAAATCAATAATAAATAGTACTTTATAAAAGTTTAATAATTTTCGGGTCACCGAAAGTTACTTTTTTAACATGCCTATGTCTTAGAACACGGATATTTTTGTCCCAAGATGTACTGCCGTTACAATAGACAACAAAAACACCTAAAACCTGTAAAGTTTTGACATTGGCCCACGGATAAGCCACCCCCCCATTCCAGGCCTTTATTGTTTTCTAAATTTGTTGGCTTATACCTGAGTACATAATATGATAATCAAATAATCGGTCTCATAATCGGTATCGGCAATTTTGATAATCGGCTATACGCGGTATCGGCATAATCGGCAAAAAGTGACATCGGTACAGCTCTATATGTAACTATTTACAGCATATACAACCATCAGTAAAGTAGGATAGTCACACAGTACCTTACATAATTATTTAATGTCAAAAATACATGCGTTGCAAACTTATACCTTCTATATGGGCACCATGTTCCATTCGGGTGCCCATTCAGAAGGTGCAAGAGTGTAACACACTCAGACACAGGCTGTTTATAGGAGCCTTTTCCACATCTTGTTTTTTTTCTCTTCAATACATCGATTCCAATGTACCAACTTTCATTGATGATCTCAATTCTGTGATTTTGTTATCGAACTGTTTACGTTCAAGCAAGTTCAGGCTGGTGCCGTGTGTGATGAAGCAGGAAGCTGATGTTTATTAGCTTATTCCTGCTCTTGTATTTCATAGGTGAATCCATGCCCAATAGCAAAATCACATTACACTATTTGCAAAACATCATGTTTTTTCCTTTACTATATGGTTTCACAAATCTACACAAGACGGCACAATTGTCCTTCCAGTTGTTTCCTTCTCTCTTTCCTGGAGAAAATTCTGAATATTCCGCTTTCATATTTAACATGATTAGAAGCTGAATATTACGATGATGAGATACAGTGACAGCAGTAACTATTTGTGAAATTCAATATGACGGATAACGACAGGCATGGTAACCTAGATTTTGAATGAACCAATCATATTGTAGAACTGTATTCCTATATTTCCTATATACATGTGATATATTTGATCAAAAAAGAATCGAGTGCACATTCTAAACTGAAAATTCCAAAGAAATTTTATTTATTTTAAAATTAAAAAACGTATTTTTTGCACACAAAGAAAAAGGTGCACCCGTATTCAAGTAAAAAAATATGGGAAGTTGGCAGCTATGCTGGCAGCAAGATCAACTAACTGCAGATCAAAGTATGGGTCGGAACTGGCAGCTTGTCGACATAAATCATCAGAAAACAAAGGATTTATTCAAGCCTGGACCAAGTTCTTCTGCTGATATATACGTTTATTTTTTATCTTGACATCGACATAAGCATGACAATTTTGATCATAATAGTAGACCAAGGGGCTGGGACTTTGCTTTTTTAATATCAAAATAGGCAGCTTGTCGACATAGGTGATGTCGATATAAGTCAGTAGGACTGTATCATAAAGTGCAGGACTTGCCTTCAAAGAACTTAGCTCCACCAAATCTGATAAATCCAGACTTTAATTAAGTTGTATGTCAGCCTAACAGAATGATATGTACACAGTACACTCCATGAATAGTATTACGATATTTGCTCTTTACCTGTTTTAACACCTCTCAAGTTTAAATGTTTTGAAAATAACTTATACAAATAAAATTTAGGAACTCTTGTGAAACAAGTGTTCAAAAAAAGTAACTCCAAAATGTATGGAATTATTCAGAGTTTACTAAAAACTGAAAGCATACTCACCTATGCAAATATGAACCATGATAATAATGAAAATTTTGGTTTGAAATACCAACAATTTGAGCGTTATGTAACCCCAAGCAACAATCCGGTCAGAAATTATATATTAATGAAAGAGATGAATTAGTATTGTGCATTTTTATATCCTTAAAGATTTTCGTTTCTAAAATCAGTAGGGGGTACCAAAAGGACAGTAAGAAAATACTACAGGACCACATTCAGATGTTCAACCAATTTCAATCATTACTACAAGGTTTTGGTTAAATCTTATGTTTTACTAGCTGCACACAAAAATCACCAATAAGGGCATAACTATGAAAAGACAGGACCATGACAAAAAGACCACATTCACATGTTAACTACAATAATATGCGCCAAGTTACAATACAGGGGTAGTCACACAATAAAGAATACAAATAATGGATGGATAAGCTAACTAATATACTCCTCCCATATTTATGGTAGTATCCCAAAGATAGCAGCCAAGTCATGAAAGAACACAACAGCACTGTCTTCATGTCAAATATTTTGACATCTGTGTTTCACTAGAGTGGAGACTGCTTTTACAGTCTTGCAAAAAATGTTTACATCCTTCATAATATTTTGTTACACTATAATGAAAAATATAAAAACAAGAAGAATCTGTAAATTGAGAAAAAATTACTTACAAATCATAAGAAGAAGAAAAGCCATGAAGATTTTGTAGAAGGAGCGACTGAAGCGCTGGAAAAATGTCAAATATGGCAAGGCTGCTTCTATCTCATATTGTGTTTGATTATTCCCAGGTTTCTGTTCTACACCATTTTCATCGTATATCCTGAAAAAGGGACATTGGAAGTAAAAAGAGAATTTGCATTAAGTCATAAAGTTAATTATGACAAAGATTTCCATGAAGGTTAAAAGCATGAGCCATGTGATGGGTTCTGCCTATGTATTCATGTTAATTGTATGATGGCAGCTTTTTCATCTATTCTTACTGGGTACACATGTCCTAAATTTTGATAACTGATGGTTATGCCATGGGGTACCAGTAACTGGTATTTCACCGATCAATATTATGAACTTGAATATTGATTAATGACATCATATGCCCTCTTCTGTATACAACAAAATAGATCTAAATCTAAATGAGAAAATTTCTAATTCAAATCATTTAGCAGGTAAAGTAATCTGATGACATCATTTAGCAGGTAAAGTAATCTGATGACATTACCAATGGTTCATAATTACCATAACATCATTTGAAAAAAACGATGAAAAGAAAATAGTGAAAAAAGGAATCTCATGAGATAAGGTCTAGTTTACAAAGAACAAGCTAGATAATGAGAGAGAATGACAACTGATTTTCAAACTGATACAGAAAAAAATAGAAATGCAGGACACTGAAAACTGAATGCATTTTTTTTGCCATCCAGATGTTCAAAAAAAGTTAAACTGCAATGAGACAAAACGAATCAATACAAAACAAAATGAAGATAAAATTCTTAACAATTGTTCCAGAAATCTTATCGCTGTCAATGATACATTCAGTTGGACACATCTTGGCAACAGTATGCTGTTGTTGTAGGGTTTAACGCCATTTTCCAGCACACGATAGGCTATACATGGCAGCCATTAATAATGGTGGAGGAAGAACTAGGGAAAACCCAAGGAAAGAACCACTGACCCACGAGAAGTCACTGGCAAGCATTCTCACATACCCACATTGGCCAAATCTGATACTCAAACCCATGCAGACAGTGGTGAGATGGCAGTGATATGTAATGGAGAGTGCTTTAGACCACACAGCCAATTGGGGCCCCTACAACAGTATACATTTATAAATTCAGCAAACCTATTTCTAACACAATATAAACATATTCCATAAAAAGGTTTTAATATTTCCAGGTATATTTATTTTGGATTGCTAAAATTTTTAAAGTCACTTTTCCTTCAGCAGATGAAATAATTGTCGTTCTCAAAATCACAGCACATGTACAAAATGATTGATGTTGGTGCTTTGAAACAGACACGAGTATAATCATGTAAAGTCAAAACTGATTGCAAATTTAACAAAATGAGAATGCAAAATCAATTAGATGATGCTAACTTGTGTGATACTAATGATGTTGTTGGGTGGAGGACTCAAACAGAAGTGGAATTGAAAACCTGTGTATTTAGGCAACCTCAATTTCTCCACAAATACCCTTTCCACCGTACCATCCAAAAATACTTTCTGGTATCCCAATCACACATACAGTGTAATGCTGAGTGAATTGTCCCCATATTAAGATTGCAACGAGATATACACTTAATGACATGAATGGTTTGCACGTGTGCACAATCTGTAAAACTGTATCTCTTTTCCCAAGTGGTATAGAACAATAAAAAAAAAATAGAAATTGAAAAAAATGGGGGACATATGCTAGTCAATGCTGAGTTGCTACTTCAAATAGAATAATCTAGTCCAGGGCATCAAACCTTTTTATGTTAGGGGCCAAAGTAGTGATGGGAATTGGTCAGAAATTCATAATCGATAATCGGTTCACCTTAACCAACTGATCATCGATTATAATCGGTTACTAAGAGCAAATTAAATTTTTTGTTACACAGTTATATCTTTGATCAAGAAATCAATATGTTTATAAATGTACAGGAGTAATCTCTTTTCATGACATGTATACTTTAACCTGAAAATAATATTATATTGTGTGTTACTTTTGTTCAATGACTTTGTTAAATGAACGCAACTTTTTATGGCTGATCAGTCATATATCACTGAAATACTGACAATCCCCCAAACTTTGTTCATATGTGATGTGTCTATAATTTAAAGAAGGACATGATTTTCTTGTTTGTCATTGTTTATAAATACTACAAAAGATGTTGCAATTTAACTGAAACAAATCAACAAATGTGTTTAAATTTATTAACTCTACAATTTAACAACTTGACCATGTAATAATAACTATATGTTCCTAATTATGATTCATAAGATATTTTATTTGTAGTTGTGACAGGATTAATAAATTTCAGGTCAACTTTAGCGGCTGGGAGTTTTACTAACCTTTGTGCTTTGCATACACCTAAAAGTAGTCTCCCTTTACACACAATCGATTATGGAGTTTCACAATCGATTATCTTATTGGTTTGCTCAACCAACTGATGATCGATTATAATCGATAATCGGAACAACACTAGGCCAAAGTGCATTTTTTTGTCTCATTCATAAAAATTCCTAAGTTTTCTGCAACCCGTTATTAAAGGTTGGCAGGCCAAAAAGAAACTTTTGATGGGCTACATTCTTGTTCATGGGTTACATGTTGGACAACCATGATCTAGACTGATAAAAGAAACTGCTGATACCGGTATATCAAATCAAAACCTTAAAATAAATGCGTGCTTAATATGATACATGTTTTATAATAACAGACAGGTTTTATATAAATGTAATAAAATGCTTTGATCATGTATTTAAAATATAAAACTGACTCCCTGCACTTAAAAGAGAAAAACAGCATTCTTTCACCATGTACAATTTTAAAAATAAAATCTGTTTGAACATGAATATTAAATGCCAAGTAGCAAAATTATATTTTAACCATACCTGATATTCCAGTCTCTGTGTTTCAGAATCAAGTTGAAGATCTTCTGAAGCATCTGATCAAGAGTCAGCTAATAAAAAGGAATCAAAATGAAAATTAAAACACAAAGCATGTAACAAAATCTCCTTATCAGTTATCTGCTGCTACATCTCAACTAGAAATAATCACAGATGCCTCCCAATCCATTAACCCCAACTTAATGTTAAAAAAGAACAATGGAAAATTGCATCAGAGGATGATTATATAGAAACAATTCTCAACGCAGATTTCTCATCAATAATATCCACAAAGTTTCATAACAATTCACCAAAGCAAGGGGCATAACTCTTTAAAATATGCATTAGGGTGTGACGACAGAAGGCCATGTGCTTGTTAACCTTGTGTTATCAATGCTGAGATCAGGGAATTTTTTTTTAAAGCATCCACATCATTAGTTATGCTTTTACTAATAATAACAGGCATTCAATACAAACTTAATACCAAAATGGGTCAAACCACAAATGTACCAATGTTTGGAGTGAAGACAATAAGTTTTAAACCTTAGATAAATATATAATATGAGAAGAGGTTTGTAAAGGTTTCACAACTATCCGACAACTTTTTTAAATGGTTTTCAGTAATCTACATAGTTTTCATAGGTGGATATGGAGACATTTTGAAGGCTAAAAGCTATCACACATCTTTATGAGCTAGACATATGGAAAGTTAATAACTAGAAAACATAATTTTTTTTAAAAAATTCTAGACAAACTTACGTTTACCAATCATTATTTTTGTACGGTGCAGCTTTATTAGCACACTGTCCAGTTACTTTGCTCTAGTTTCTGATGGACTGTCAATAAGAAGGGGGTTGAAAGTGTGAGAATTTGCAAGTTACTGATGTGCATACTATTTATTTACCCTGAAAATATCAATCCCCGTTTGTTTCAATTATGATTACAGATGGCAAGAAAATAGAAGCCTGGGTAGTGAATAAACACAACTAACAGTGAGCAATAAACTCTGAACTACATACAGGATATCAAATACAGTCCTACCCGTTTATATCGACATCGCTAATCTCGACAAGCTGCCTATGTCGACAAAAAAGCAAAGTCCCGGTCCCATGGTCTACTATTACTATCAAATTGTTATGCCTATGTCAATGTAGAGATAAAAGAAAAACGTATATGTCGACAGAAGCCCTTGGTCCCAGCTTGAACAAATCCTTTGTTTTCAAAACGTTTATGTTGACAAGCTGCCAATTAAGACCAATACTTTGTTCAACAATTAGTTGATCTTGCCACCAGGCTTTAATGTCGCAGTCAGATAAAAAAAAAACAAATTAACCCATAGCAGCACATTTTCTCACCACTCTGCAGCTAGTTAAGTCTTTGATCTTGCCGCCTAGCTTGTGGGTCATGTTCTTCAAATGTAATCTTACAATGACAGCATGTACATCTGTGGGTCTTTCAGCCACTGAATTTTCTGATTGTAAATATATCAGCACAGCAAAAAGGATCAATTGATGAACACAATTTCCCAATCAACAGGTGGTCGAAGCAGGACTAGCAAGCCCTTAAATTTGCCGTCCAGAAAACTGATGCATGTAGAGGACTCCTGTATACGTGATTTTCTGAATCCCATATATAAAAAGTGCGTGAAAATACGGATTATGCATTTCCGAGACCTTTGAAAGTGATCAGTGATTTTCGCGGTGAAAGTTTCGTTTTTAACTTTATTTACATTTACGATGGCTACCGACAGAAGGGTAAAACGCAAATTAAATGTACAGTCTTTGGAAACTAAATATCTGGCTGTTAATGAAGTTAAGGGATGAACATCTCGCAAAGAGGTCTGTGAAATTTTTTCATTTAAAAATAACACGTCCAGGAAGGATGAAAGCTGCAGAGTCTGCAAAGAAAGACTAAGTTGAAGGTAACTGCGCTCCCCAAAGGAAGAAGCAAGACTGCTACATTTGAAGACGTGGAGGAAGCATCTAAACGGTTCAATGAAGCATTATCGAAAAAGCTTAGTGTGGAGAACTTCGCTGCAACAAGTGGTTGGTGCAGTCGCTTTAATGTTTGTCATAACATCGGATACAAAAGTATTTGTGGAGAATACATGTACTGTTGACAGTTTTTCAATTCCCTGTGAACAGCCCCATCCCCTTGGTAGCCTCAATAAGATGGGAACAGACTGACCAAAATCGAGGCCAATTTAAGTACATGTACATGAAGCATGTAACTGAAAACTTCTGAACCATGTGTTAATGCCGACGTTGAATATCGTAATGTTGTTCGTATCAGGATGTGATCAATGCAATATTTTTATTTGGATTTTATTACACAAAGGTAAACAAAATGTAATTTGTCAACATACAAGTGTATTTCACACTGATTCTGTCTTCATGTACTCAAAATTTCCAATTTTTTTCTTCTCAAAGTGTAAATGCTATTCACTGACGACGGGTCACCCTTTGCTGACGAATTTTAAACTTTATCTTTTTTCAGCCCCCCACCCCCTCAACACTTATCTCAACATCCGCCTATGTCGACAATATTTCCTCGAGCCAGAGGATGTCGAGATAAACGGGTAGGACTGTACAAATGTTTATTTATTGCAAAGCAAGCCAATCTCAAGACAATTTGGGATTCTTTTAAATGTGCGTATTTTAAAAAAAATAACAAGTAACATATGAAAGGCAATTTTGTTTCTATTATACCATGGGAATTTGGAAAATAAATTGAAACAACGGAAAGTGTATAAAGCAACACAATCTAGTGCTTTGTGCATAGACATCAATGATCCAGCATTTCTGAGAAGAATTGAAGGAGAAAATAAGAGTAAAATCATTCGATGAATATGTGAAGGCCAGAAGTGAAGATGATTTCTCTGAAAATAAAATCGATGAAACTCAGGTTGACTGTTGATAAGAAGGGGGCTACAAGTGTGAGAATTTGCATGTTTGGTGCAGATAAGAATTTTTTTTACTGTAGTCCTTGCAGTTTTCTCTTTAGGAGAAGCGTTATCTCTAATGACAATTATGCACAGCATGATGAAGCGAACACATATTCATACACCAAACGCATGTATTATCATAGTGCAGGAAAAGGGTTGGGTTGATGAGAAGATGCTGCAGTTGATGAAAGTGTTTTATCTCCAGCACGCTTTAATATTTGAATGAACTTTCTAACATGTAATTTTCAAATGATTTTCAAGGTGTCTCACAACTTACGACTTTAAAAAAAATTAAATGTGTCCTGTAACAAACTTGTAGCAAAAAAAAATTATTTAAAAAATTAATTTATGTTGCCTCAACATACAGGTAAATATGGTCAAAAGTAACAAAAGCTTCACACAAAAGGATTAATTTTAAACTGTACATGGAGAACAAGTTTGGAATGTCTTCTTTTACTTCATCTATGTTAATCAGCAACTGACCATGCCGACAGAAATTTTACAAAATTGCTAAGAATTGGCGAGAAATCAGATTTTACACCATATTATATAAATATAATCACCATGTTCACTCATAGAAAGAGATGTTGTCAAAATTTCTTCTCTGCTACTGACAAAAATGTGTGGCTGTGGCCACAGCTGTCATTTTGCATCTCCAGTAATTACAATCTGTTCGATCTGGTTGTTAGTTATCTCCCCTCTAACACCCTGAGTTGTTCTAGATAAGATCTGATTGCACTAATAAATTGCACTATATTTCTTTTGTTTATAAGAAAATACACTTATGCCTTCAAAATTCAAATGAAAACTTGCAATAAGATTTTTAAAGTATTCATGCCAAGAAATACAAAGGGTGTGGTGGCCAGCAGGATAACTGCATCTGATCAAATGGAGCTGCCTAAATGGTCTACAAGGTGAATATAAAATCACTGACAACTAGTAGGTAGTTTGTTTATAAGTAATGTTCTTCTTATCTTAACATTATTGAGAATGGCATATAAATCTATTTGTAATCTGCATATTGGAGATAGAACTAAGATGACAACACATAAAACATCACCACCCCAATACTGGCAGACCTTCAAAAGATGAAAAGACCACCATGTGTATCAATAATGTATCATTAGGTACATTTCATGAATTGTATTGATAATATATGGCAAAGGTGTATCTATTCACTCCTAATTAAATACATATTAAGTTAGCAACATTATTCTTGTAAAAGGTAACTAGGATCTCCTGGTGTTTCACATCGGCATGACAATGTATCAACAAAGATGTGGAGTTTTGAAAATACCCGTAACCTGTGGCAAACAAAAAAACCTGTCTGGCCAAAAATAAATAATGACACATGCCTCCCTCATAAATTGTATGAATTAGTGAGAAGGACAATTTCTCTGCATTAATAAGAAATCCTGATTACTGCAAAAATGCCATTACAAAAATGAATACCATGACGAAATAAACAAACCAGGGGTGAAACTGCAAGTTTTGAGATGCTAAAGAAGGTGCATATATAATGCGTGTCTCTTCTCTTCAAATACAGAGTGTTGAAACTACTGCCAATATTCTCTTGCAACAGTATACCAAAATTTTCAAACTGAAATTTGCCACTTTGGAAACCATAATGGATATACCGTATATACTCGACTATAAGTCGAGAAATTTCAGACTAAATTTTAACCTAAAAGCCTACGTTCGACTTATATTCAAGTGAGAAACAACATGCCTGTTAAAATAGACGAGAATTTTCATCGTCGTAAAATTATGCACAAATCAGCCATCGTGTACATACACACAATACGTGTTGGCAGCTGAGCACCGAATTGTTTGTATTATACTTAGAGATTGAAATAAATATACCCAGTAATTTGTATTACATATTAATAGAAAATTGTATAACTTCATGCTTTGTGCTTATTATGAATGTTTAATTTAGATTTTATGCAAATCTGGATCATAAAACGTTTTACTGGTACATGTCAACTCGACTTGATTTTATGGGTTCGACTTAAACTCGCGCCGTCGATTTTGGACGCAATTTTTACCAAATAATTACACTTCGACTTATACTTGAATCGACTTATAGTCGAGTATATATGGTAATATTGGCACCATTTTCATTTAAGACCAACTAAATATTGTATGTTTTTCAAGAAAATTCCATTTCCAAATGGTTTTCCATTCAGGAGGAGCAGCAATATCATTTTCAAGAAAATCCCATGTCGACATGGATTTCCATTGAAGAGGAGTAGCAATAAGATTTTCAAGAAAATCCCTTTTCCCATTGGATTTCCATTCAGGAAGATTAACAATAATATTTTCAAGACTGCCAGGGCTGCAGCCATATTGGATGCTAGATCAGCAATATTGTTATCATTTTCAGGTAGTAACAAGAAAAGAGAACAGGCCATCACAAAAGAGAACAGGGAAGAGCTGTAGCATTGGAGTCAACAAATATTTACATATATATACATATATATATATACCTGTTTATCTACTTTATCGGAGATCATATTCTCCACAAATTTCCTGTACCTTTCCTCTCTCCACCTAGCTGTTTCTCCACTGGATAGTTCTCCCATTTCATACTTTCCTGTGTAATAAAATGAAAAAAAGAATAAATGCATGGATGGACTACTTGGTGCATTTTTTAAGATGCCTATTTTTGGAGTAAAATGGTATTTTATAATGCCTGCCTGATCATATTAACATAGGTGTAGAACAAGTGCCTCACAATTCCAGCTCTCCAAAATTAAATTTTAGCTATATAAAAATACTATATAGATAGTTGAAAGTCAGACAAAACTGATCTCCCCTTCAACAGTGGGACTAGCACTACATCCATCCCATCCAAGCTTCAGTAACTGGTAGGGAGTATCTTTATTATAATCAGGTAAACACAAAAAAAAAATTATATTTATCCTAAAATTTTGTTTCTTCAGATTTGTTACCAGATTATAATACCATAAGAGAACTTATATATATATATATATATATATATATATATATATATATATATATATATATATATACACACATACATATATATATACATATATGGAGGAAGTGACCCCTTGTTCCTAGATGCACCTGCTCAGGAATAACCCCTTCCTCAACAGCTTCAATCATGTGAGCTGTGTCACTAAGAAGCTGCCCAAAGACCTGTGCAGGTATGGTAGTCTGTTGTATTGCTGCTGAAGATCTCATACAGATCCCTTGGGATAAGGATCTCATAATGATCCCTTGGGATAAGGATCTCGAGGTGCTGTGAAACACTTTAACTTCAAAGGGGTTCTAATTTCATTGTTGAGTCAGATCACAAATTTAGAGGCACAACGAAATATCTCCAGTGTTGACTGGTACTGAGAATGTGAAATGTACGCAAGGCTAAATATTAATTAGCACTGGAATTAATTACAATTTACAATGAATGTGAAATGTACATAAGGCTAAATATTAATTAGCACTGAAATTAATTACAATTTACGATGAATACAATTTCATAAGCATGAAAGGTTGTAATGACTCCACATAATGTATAGTAATAAATGCTGATTTACTTGCTGTCCACATACATTTTTATTTACTAAAGTACATATTGTACCCATTTATACATAAACTGTTCACATACCAATTAATTATTAAGTAAACAATTAGCAGATTAGTATTGATTTCTCAAAGCCCATTTCAATCATGTCTCTCAAAGTACTACTTTGTTGTGTGTACAGATAAGGCACGTTGCATCAACTGGCTTAAGGGTAGATGTTTTCAGGTCAACCAAGACCAGATCATAACACGTATCTCCACTGTCTTCAGTTTTGCAGTTTAATTTTTGCATATTCTGTAACAATTCATTCAGCACTAGCTAAAATAATATGTGCATACATCAGAACTTTATAGATCTAATTATGGACTAAGTGAAGATCATCAACAACATTGGGTTTCCATCAGGCAAATTTGCTGAATTGTTTTGAACAAAAGAGTTTTACATTGTTCATGCACCTAATCTCTAATTGTTGAGAACTTTATGCTTTGATAGTGCTCTTTAAGAAAACATGAGAACCTAATTAAAACAGTGGTATTTAATGTGCTAACTTGGACAAAGGTATAGATAAATAGGATTTCCCTCTTTGCTCAATTCATTGAGGTACCTCTTCAAAACCTTCACCCTGTCCTTTAAATGGGCGTGAAACAAAACTTCCAATGAGGAAAGAACTTTCACAATAAAAGATAATTGGAAACCTTACGATTCATCATGAAATCAAAACATCATGTTAGACCGGTTCAGATCAACCAACAAGGCACGTATCTCAACAGTAACTAGGAGGCAGGTTTTATATGTCAGATGAACCAACCATGCTCTTGATAGAAGAGTATATGCAAATCTTGTTGTGAAGGAACAGTCTTCATTTCCTTCCAGTACCATGTCCATGATGCAGGGGCCCATTAGATAAATATTGCAACTCAGTTCCATTTGCATCAACTGATGCTGTGTCTAAGCTGGATTTGACTGCTGTTGATCTAATTCAAATATCACTTTAAAGGACTATCATATCTTGGCAGAATTAGTGCTAACACATTATATGAATGAACATACTAGTTTGTCAAACATGGCAAAAACTTGCTTTTAACAAAATTACCTGAATGACCTTCCAGGTCTGAAATATTATGTGGTCAATGACAAAAAACAACTTCAAACACTCCCAAATGACATGGACTAGAGCAATGCAAACTGTGATTTTTCTTGGATTTTCATACAAAATTCCAATTACTTTCTGGCATTTTCATCAGAAGGCCGGGTTGGTGGGTGGTGGTGTGTTAAGACAGCAGTATGAATACCATGGTTCATACAAACCATGAGCTAGAATATTTTGGAATGTTTCTAATTTTCCAGTGGTTTTTACAAGCTTTCTTTACAAAATTCAGTGGTTTGCTTAAAATAAACCCCCACCCATCTTAAGTCAAATTCTAAAACCTTTCTTTAAATTAGGGCCTAACCGGAAATTGCCTCGGACATTCGCTTCGGCCGAATATCCGTTTTTTTTGTACTATTCGGAAGTATTCGTCTTGGCAAAAAATACGAGTATGAATGGTTACAAGTAAAATAATTCAATAAATATCGAACTTATAAAAAAAAGTTTTACAATACATAATAATTTTAGTTAATAATATATACGGTATATGGTACACGTAAAGTTTAAGCTTCACATACGATAATGAAACAAACGGTACTCTCCGGAGTTGCACCCACTACTAGGTTCATGCCTGGATCCGACAAATAGTACATCCAAATACTCGGATTCGGTACTCTGCGAAAATTGTCTTCTCGGTTAGGCCATACCAGTACTTTAAATGGTCTTTATATCTAGTCCATCCATAAAAATTTAAAATAAAGTGAAAAATGTTTGAAAGATAAACATGAACATATATAAAATAATGTGACTACTTTAGTAACTTTTTTCAAATGACTGTATTGTATCTTTAAAGCTATCTCATTTTTCCATGTTTACTTCTGCATGGACTCCACTATATATATACTTTAATTTTTCTTCCAGATTATATCATTCCTGGGCTTTTTCTTTTGATATTTTCCTACTACAATTTAAATGAATGGTAACTGTGATTCCTTGGAAGGGAGATCTGCCTACTCACTGAGATTGTCAGCTTTGACTTTTGACTGGGAGGGGGAGATCTACCTTCTTACTGAGATTGTCAGCTTTGACTTTTGACTGATTTTGCCTGGGAGGGGGATATCTAACTTCTCACTGAGATTGTCAGCTTTGACTTTTGACAGATTTTGGAAAAAATATCTGTCGGAAATATGGGTCCTGATCTTTCAGAAAAAGCGTATCAGATGGTTTAGGCGGAAATTTGTTGGTGACTGACATAAGTTTTCTCAGAATCGGTCTTCAAAAAAACAAAGTCGATAACAACTGTTCAGAGGATTCAAAAGTGCTCACAAAGACTAGTGTTTTTTTTATATATATCTTGTGTCTTCTGTGAGAGGACAATGCATATTACAGTTTTGCCCAGAATCTTTTAATTGGTTACATGAAGCATATGTTGCCATGGACCTGTCTCCTTTCGACTCTCTAATCCATGAGAATTTAAAACCTAGAATCAGTTTCCATGCATTTCCCCAACATTCTATGTGCGTTAGCAACGAGATTTTCATGAAGAGTGCTAATATGGATTGTTATTTTTTCAATTCAGGCTGAAACATACATAATTAAAGATCTTTTGGTGAAAACACCATTTGAAGTCACCCTCCAATTAGGTAAAGAAACAAGATGAGAACTATGATGGCCATCTTGGAGGTCTCATCAACAATTTTATCAAGAAAGATTAGCAATAACAAAATATTCAAGATGGTTCCCGTTAGGGGTGAAATGATACAACTGTGACACAAATCTATATGATCCATGATACACTGTGACACAAATCTATATGATCCATGATACACTGCCTATGATAAAATACATTATCAATACAATACATGTATTAACTTGACATTTTTTGCATCCTTAAATGGTCTGTCAGCATCAGATGGTGCAGTTTTGTTTGATATACTGGTTGTATTTTCAGTAAGCAAATTACAGATATATATCCATACATGACAACCCTTGATGAGAAAAAAAGTAATCCAAGGGGTCAAAAAAAGGAATCCAAGCAGAAAAAGCGTAATTTACATACATCATGCTAAAATTTCAATGAAAAATTATTAATATGCTCCTCTAGTCTTTTACTGCTTCAAGTTTTCATATGTAGCTTTTTCAAACATGAATTTTGACATTTAAAAAAAAAACACAACTAAAAATGCAAAAGAGGGGTTTGGGGGTATTCCCCCAATGGGGTCTTAAGGGGGTCCTGATCAGGGGGTTCCGGGGGTCAAAGACCCCTGACTAAAAATTCATTTTACACACATGGTAATCTGATCCTGGTGCAAATTGTGACCATAATATGTAACAAAATAATCATTTGAAACACTAACAAAGTTACCAAAAATCTGAATAATTTTACAATATTTATTGTCACATGAATTTGTTCTCCAATACTATTGGTACTTAAGCTATTTCATGTGCATATCTGTGCTCACATCGTAATTAAGTCAATATTTAGGTATTTTTTGCTGCCAACATATTAGACTTCTATGTAAAATAAACACCCAAATACATCATCTATATACAAATAATCCCATATATTCACTTGTCTTTTTGTCCACTGAAGAGCTGAGCTTTTATTGCGGCTTTAAGAAAGATTTCTTTATTCTTCCGTTTTGTCATCAATGATTTTGCTGGCTCAATGTGCAATTGTTTTTTTCATTCTCAACTAGAACCTTTTTCCTTTCAAGCTCCAGCGTGTATTGGCAACATGCAGTGCACATATTCTGACAGAGGGCTTCATTTTTTTCCGTATGCAGCTTCATTTGTAGGTACAGTTCCAGACTCTTTCAACCATGACTTCTGTAATGTATATATTGCAGGGCACAAAATGCCAGTACTCGAGCATTCAGTTTTCTTATAAATTGACCAACTCAATTTCCATCGACAACTCATTCCAGCTATTGCCTTGTTTTTTTAAAACCTTTATCTAAACTTTTCGTGTCATCGTCTATCTTAACAACTACAACATGCTTCTTCTTTCCATTGCCATCAGTTTCCTTTACAAGAAGATTCATTGGATGAATTTAAACTTTTGACAAATCAGAATACTCTTTACGAGAGTCGTGGGCTAACTAATATATGGAGCGAATGTTACAAGGGTTGATGCGGAATGGGACTGAAATGAACGGTTAAAAACTGGATAAAAACAGATCAGACATTTTTTAAAAATAAAAACGGACTATATCAAGCAAAATCGTATTCAAGTCAGGAGAAACGAGGAATTCTGTTTTAAAACATAGAAAAATCATGTCTGCTCTTTTAGCTGTACAAAGACATCGACTAGAATCAATCTGAAGACTTTTAAGATTTTAAAATCTTTCCACACTGCCTGTAATAGATGTCATATGATGCTATGTCTTCATATTTGGAGGATTCTGCTATTTATTGTTTCGCTTATTTTTTTGCCTTTTTCTAATCCATCTTTGAAATTATTTGAAAGGAGATATTTATGCTCTCATATACATGTATACAAAAATAAATTATACTTTTAAATGCCAAATACATTTAGACTGGTTCTGCACTAAATATAAATCAGAACAAAGAATATGCGCGAAAAGATTTGAATTAGAAAACCAATCTGTTCTCTCCTCACTAAGCCATACTGCTGCTATAAATAGAATATGAGGTCGAAAGTTTGAAAGTAGAACAAGCATGTTTCTTGGTAATAGGATAGTTGCTATAAACAGAACATGATACTATAAGGAAAGTACATGCAAGTCCACGAACAAGCGTACTCTTATTTTGTAGTCTCATCTTTTCTAAAATACAGTCTGTGGGATTAATGAAATGTTAATAAAAACGAGTAAACACATAATTGATTTTTGGGGGGTGGGGTGGACATACCAAAACAGCATAATCCATATATATTTAAGCAAAATGCATAATTTAGTGAAAAAATCGCAATGATTACGGCAAAAGCTTAATGGTTGGCATGTATGTATATTTAGAACAAATTTATATACCATTCTCATGACAAAACAAAGACTTTCATAGAAACTACATGGTAGCTGTCAGTGATTTTTATTCAACATGTTGGGCCATATAATATGGCAGCTCCACTGGATCATATGCAGGACTCACTTTAGCAACAAGACAGATAATTTTAACAAAACATCTTTACTTCTTAATTTCATTTTTTCATTCTTATTTATTCAGTTTATCTTAGCCCTAATAGGGTTATATACTTTTGATCCCACAGGGTTAAATTGTTTAAGAAAAAGGAAAAAAAAAAAAAGAAAATTTCATTCTACTTTTCCTTTATTATATCTGCTGAATGGTTGATTGACCAGCATGCAGTCTATATAAACCCATCCTGCATACATCAGACTTGTATTTGAAATCATTCACTGGTATATCCATTAGAACTTTTCCCTGCTCCAATAGTCCGATATGCTTCATATCTTTAAAAAATTATTGCCATCATAACGATCGTCAATCTGTATTTATACAACAAAAATCCTCATCTGAAGGTGAACCATGTTGTGAACTTTTGGGATTTTCTGATTAGCCCATATTGTAAACACTCATTTGTAGAATTCGCTTGATGCAAGTTTAAATTACAGCATAATGCCTGTTCCAGGCACAATGGGCCACTCAAATTTAGTTTAACAACCTTTTATGTCATGTGACTAGCAATACATACAGCAAAGTTCCATGTCAAATTTCATCAACACTACTTTCATTTCATCTGTCAACAGATCAAAGACATAGTCTCTTGCAAGTTCTGCGAAACTAAATCACATTCTTATTGATTCCATATAGGTATGGCCTGATAAGAGCATTCAAGTTTGCTACTCTGGCTAAATCACATTCTTATTGATTCCATATAGGTATGGCCTGATAAGAGCATTCAAGTTTGCTAGTCTGGCTAAATCACATTCTTATTGATTCCATATAGGTATGGCCTGATAAGAGCATTCAAGTTTGCTAGTCTGGCTAAATGACATTCTTATTGATTCCATATAGGTATGGCCTGATAAGAGCTTTCAAGTTTGCTAGTCTGGCTAAATCACATTCTTATTGATTCCATATAGGTATGGCCTGATAAGAGCATTCAAGTTTGCTAGTCTGGCTAAATCACATTCTTATTGATTCCACGTAGGTATGGCCTGATAAGAGCATTCAAGTTTGCTAGTCTGGCTAAATGACATTCTTATTGATTCCATATAGGTATGGCCTGATAAGAGCATTCAAGTTTGCTAGTAAGCAGCTAATTAGTTAGATGGTGTTAATTTGTAGATTGTAAATGAGTGTTTTAAATAGATTATAACTAACAAAAATGTGTCTGTAATACCTGTCTGAAACAATTTCACAATTTAAAGAATACCAAGGCAACAAGGCAAACAACTAATACACTTTAAAGAATACCAAGGCAACAAGGCAAACAACTAATACAATTTTTGACAACCCCATAAGATTCAAATAACCTGCAGACAGTAGTATTGTTTTTTTAAAATCAATTTCTACCACTTATATCAATAAATGCATCAATAAACCCTTAGTTCAGGCTGTAGCCATAAGAGATGTCCCTGTGTCACCATTTGCATTTAGGACCAAGCAGACCTTGAAATGAATGTGTGAAGTTTTATTGAATTGAATACTGATATAAATTTGTGCTAATGGATGGCTATCCCATAACATAAACAATAATGATATGGCAGAAAATTTCATAATGTGTTACATCTCCTTACCTTTATGGTAGGCCAGTTCATCATGAAGACGGCTTATTATTCCCAAAATGAAATCATTATTATCAGTGTCGTTCTCATGTTCCTGAAATACAAAAAAAGAATGTTTCACAACCATTTATCCTAAGTGTTCACTATTTTCCATGACTTCGTAAATCCAATCTAACCAAACTTATTAATTAGTAAAGCATTTTCTTTAAAACCGAAAGATTTTATTGAAAAATCTAGCAGTTTTTTGGTCCACAGTAAAAATGTATCAAAAAGTGGATGAAAGATAATGAAGTTAAACCAGTTTTAATTTGTTCATGTTCTATAAATAAAGCTACTATAAATTAGTTTTGGACAGCGTACTCTTGGTAAGAAACTACGCTGGAAGTGAATCAAGGGAAATTAAGATCGATTCTCCAGATCAAATCTACAGGAGTCACTAAAGAAAAGTCAAAATTTCTGCTAAAAAACAATTTCATATTTTAACTCCATGCATCAAAACCTGAGGATATGCATCTATTTAAAACCCTGATCACTGGTTTCAAAACTTATCTTTTTATGTGTCATTTTGTATATCTTGGACATTCTGTTTCAAGCTCAAACGTTGCCCAGGACTTCAATTTTCAAAGTCTATTGAAAAATCTTTCCTTTTATATCTAACTAGTATATCAGAATTCTAAACTGCTTGGAAAATCCTAAACTTGCCCATATTAAACATTTGTATAAACTTAAGCAAGTACCAATTTCACTTGCCCAGCAAAATTTTCAACTTGTTCCCAAGTGAAATAAAGCATTTGTCCACCAATGAATCTCACATACCTCATTGGACTTCTCTCTTGCTAACTGAATTCCTGAAAAACAGAGAAAGCATATCAGTTCCCCATACATTTTAACTATAAATCATAAAATGGGGAAGGAGACTGTATCCTAGCTGGGTTTTTTTTTATCCCTGATCTTAAAATTATCCTACTTTGTGCAAAGGTTTGCTTGTCTGTGCAGTTCAGACCAGCCGGCCTTAGATCTCAGGGCAAAATGTTTACAATTGCCCCCACCCACCCCAAATCTGGTTCTGACAACAGGCAAAGTATTGGTGAAATAAAAAATCTGGTCTTAAAATTGTCTTCCCTTTAAAGTAGGATACAACCTCATCACACCTAAAGGTGGCACTCTAGCTTAAGGAGGTAACAACCTCTAAGAGAGTTGGAATAAACATTTTCTCCACCAATTTTCTTGTCAGACATAAAGTGATGTGTGTAAAATACTATTATCAAATAGTAGGTATATATGTGTTTCTTCGAATGGAAGCTTTTTTGTTAATTTATAGTTTGTAAAACAGTACAATCTACTTTTACTAGTTCAACTTTGTTTGGGGCTATATTTTATGCACAACAAATGAAAGATGCACCGATTGTCAGAATAAATGAAATTATGCTTCTTTCTATCTAAATAATTTCCGCTGAAATAAAATCTTTGTGATAAAAAGAATCTCACCAAGGTTGCAAAAGCTGGACATTATTCAACGAGTTTCATAACTTCAGTATCAAATCATTACCCATTTACCCGTTAAAATTCATCATGTATGTTAAAATTCATTTTGTATAAATTTACAACATAACATCTATAAACAAGACAATACTACAGGTCTTTGCTTCATTTAATAATTCAGTTTATTTCAATTACAACAACAAAGTTCATCTACTTACTCAGGTTATTTTTTTTTAAAAAGCAATTCATAATAGGTGATTTTTTTGCTGGCAAAATAAGTAATAATATAAGATTCCATGTAAGGATTATTTCACTTGTAATTTACTGATTTCTTCCCGATTTTTTTTTTATTGCATGCCACTAAAATAGAATAATACTGAGGATACACAATTGTTACTTACAGGGGCAACATTGTTCAGATTTAATGCAAATTATTTTTCTCTGTAAAATTTTATTACTCTAAAAAAATAACTGTCCCTCAAGTTTACTGACATATTATCGGCTGAAAAGATTTTCCATCAAGACCATTTGTTATTAACTGCTGAGCTTTGAAACTATCTTGAGGCATTCTTCTGCATTAACACCATTTTCCAATTAGCTGTGATGGTAGAAATATTGGGCATCAGTTTAGCAGTACCACGGTTAGATTAACTAGATCTCTCCATGTGGAGCCATTTATTTTAATCATGTGACAATATGGCGTCAGTGTTCATGGAAGCATACTAAGCAGTGTGTGAACTGTTTTCATGGCACTCTTCCAAGTAGTTTAGGAGTAGTAGCAATAATAAAATTGTACTAATGAACAGATGATGGACAACAAACCATCTCATCACATAAGTTCAACTGTTATAACACCAGTATAGATAAATATGCAAGCAGAGAACCTTTCTCAACAAAAATGATACACATCATCAGCACTCCAAGTGGTCACATTTGCAATTAAAAATTGACATTTGAAATTGATAAAAGCATAGGATGATCTCTGCAGACCTAATAAAAATCTCGCTAAAAAATGACATTAACATTTCTGAATTGCACGTATTCCAAGTACACCATTTCTGTGCCACATCCAGCTACTACAATTACAATTACTACATTTACAATTTAACTCCAAGAATAATCCCACTTTTCTGATTGTGAAAATGACAGCTATTCATTGTAAGAAGACTAGGACATGGTTCATAAAAAGCATCTTAATCACTGGCATATATTAATTAGTGCCCAGTCTAACACATGATCTGTTTCAAGTAAATACATTTGATGATAAAAATCCAGAACCATTGGAACATGACTAGCAAATTATACCCCCTTTACTCCTTTAATAATGTATGGAAGACAGCTGGACTATGTGTACTGAAGAAATGCAATATCTGATTCCTTCTATGTAACCAAAGGAGTGAAGATGGTAGGTTTTTTTAATACCTTTGTTATTTAATAAAGTATTTATACATAAATGATGTAAACAGTACTTTGGGTCAGTGTCAAGTGTCGAGCAATATTTGAAACGAAAGGCTTTATTCCTTAACAATTCTGGCTTTGCTGAAGATATACTATTGATAATCCTTAAATCACAGATTGATTATAATTATTATAGATATCTGAACTATTAAGCATTTTAGAATGATATAACACACAAAAACCTATAAGACTCATTGTCAGTTAATTTCTTTCATGTGATATTAGTTTTTGTGTACTCAAGTAAACATGCCTGTACATAAAAAGAAAATGATTCTTTGAATAACTGATTTGGAATATTATAATCATACTGCTGCGCAATGGGTGATAATCTGCAACAATTCCTTATTATCTATGACAGGATATACATAAATGTACTCATTTCTCTTGAATATGCATAAATGTGCTTAACCAATCACTGCAAGGGAGGAAGGCATTTGTGACACAATTTGACCTTTCTTGCCATTTGAACAAGCCAATCACAGTTGCTCTTAAAAGCTCAATCACTTTTTAATCAGTACAGTGTTTGTTTGATTAGGATTTTTAACGTAGCTTTTAAAAAAATTTCAGTCATATCGCTACGATGTCTGCAGTGAGAAAGTTTATAGTGATGTCTAGCACTGAGACATCATGCCGCAGACATGTAGCATGATGTCTCACCCAGTCACATTATCCTGACACCAGGCCGACCAGTCCTAACACTAACCTCTTTATGCTGAGCGTCAAGCGAGGCAGCTGTTAGTACCATTTTTGTAAGTCTTTGGTATGACTCGGCCGGGGATCGAACCAATGACCTCCCGCTTCCGGAGTGGACGCTCTAACCACTAGGCCACCGGAGCGGTTCAGTACAGTGTTCACCTTCACTGTGTTATTGATGTGTTGCATTATATTAATGATGAATTTTTGTTTATATTTACTAATAAAAAAAACAAAAGGAAATAACAGTAGTGACAGTCATGGGAGATAAAGAAAAAATGAATTATCACCTGTGGCTTTTGACAATAAGACAATAAAAAGCTGGCTTTTTTCATATCACAAACTAGTCATCATGGGAAATTTAAACATGAGGATGAATATTGATAATATAGCACCTGCAACATTTTGCAACAGAAAATAATTTAAACTTACCGTTGGAGATAAACCTATCCCTTGCAATCCAAAAATAACCCAAGGCAAGGGTTACAAAAAACAAGGCAACAAATACCAAGATGCCTTTTGAAATATGCTGATCTCTAAGCCTATATATTTGTACTGAGTCATCTTTTGTTTTAAAACCTTCTTTTTGCAGATTATCTTCAGTTTCTACATTACTGGCATGATTCATATGATTTTCCTTATGAGTGTTTGATCTGCCAGTGAACAGCCATGAACGTCTTCTGGTTGAATTTGTTCTTTGATTAACAGCAACCGACGTATTTGTGGGTCTATCATCGGCATAGTCTAATGGAAGTGTAGTATTAATGGATCTGTCTTGTACCTCATATGTGCTTTCATCAGCCGTTTCCGCATCAGAGTCGGAGAACTCGTCAGCATAAAGCTCATGCTGGGGTGAGGGTAGGGATTTTCTGCCCCTCTGAATGCTGCTGTTTACAACTGGTACGTGTCCGGCTTTTGTGACTTTGCTACTGGAAGTTGAACCACGCGTGGGAGTGCGTGGTGAAGAAGGTGTTTTATTAATGTTTGGGGTGACTGTCCGCAGTACATACCCATGAACGGACTTAGTTTCGGTTTCCTCGTCTTGACTTTCATCACTAAATTCATGATCTCGGTGTGGCGCCGAGGTTCTGCCGATCTTTTTTCCACCTCCTCGATTCTTTTTAATAGGTGGGTTTTCTTTCGCTCGATAGTGATTTAGTTTTTTTACCAAAATTGGCCGCTTTCTATAATCTATTGGTACCTTCACATCTTCACCATACTTTTTAAGTTCCTCTGCAAGCTCCAGATCACTTAATTTGTCCGCCATTGCGGTAACAATGTCTTTCAGTGCACATCCGCAACAAGAACCGGAAGTCTACTAATTTCCACACAGGGAACCAATTCAAGAGTAATTTCCCTTTAAAAAAAAATCGTTGCAAAGAACAACAAAGAACAAATAAATTACTTTCCCCTATCCCACTAAATAAAGTGTAACACCAATGTTTATTTTGAAAGTGTCATTTTTATTCTAGCGGCTAAAGCGAAAACATATGTAATTACTAGGATATTTTAAATTCAGCGTGCAGTAGAAATCAAGGAAACTCATACTATGCTTTAGTTTCATGTTGCTTCACATACAAAAAAAAATCCTAAACCTGTTTTGTAACGTTTTGAATGAATGTCAGCATCTGTGCTGAGAACCAGCTTAGGTATTTGTGTTTGGGAATGGCATAGTAAAGTTATGAAGAAAAGAAATATCCCATACGTCACACTTTTTGGTTACCTGTCGCGCTGACCTCAACATAATATACTGCAAAAATATCTATACAAACTCTGCACCCTTACAGTTTGTGTTTTTAAATGCTTGAGTAAAATATACTGGGTTTTGCACCCTTTCACAAAGGTCAATTTATCGTTCTGCATCTTTATTCTAAAATATTGCGGGCAATAGCTGAGTCCTCTGTAATGTACTTATCCTCGTATAATTTAAGATGTTTCCGCGCTCAGATTACGACATTAATGTACAAGATTATGTTAAAGTAAATATCTTTATATTATGGTTTGACACTAAGCACCAGTAGGTTAAAGTAGATACTGCTATTTAGTATTGTAATGGTGCAAAATTGTGTAGATATTTTCAAAGTACATTCCGTCCAAAAATTATTAATAAAGACGATCTGTCATTAGCAGATATGTAGTGTTCGAAGACACACACACACACACACACACACACACACACACACACACACACACACACACACACCCGACCTTGGTTAATGAGAACGAAGAAATCGCCATGGGACCCTTACTTTGAGGAAGTCAACTCCACAATGCTTTTTTGCTCGTGGCCCCGCTCATCCTTTTTTTCTGCCTTGGGGTCCGCTTGCTTCCTTGGGCCCCGCACATCCTAGGGCCGGGCCTGCACACACACACACACACACACACACACACCAACAAAATAGCAGAATTTTGTTTTATACAATAAAAACCAACAACAAACAACATATAATTGCTATTTTAAGCATAACTCCATCGCTTCGTTAATTATCTCTTATCAATCTTTGATCCGTTGTCGCAGGGTCCTTAAAAGGTGTTTGGCCCATAGGCCGGTGCCTGCTCTGTCTATTAGGTAATTTGGCACTGTCGATCAGTGGTATTTAGGAATATCGAACCAATCTCCAATGCAAGTTTAAGAAGGCCACATCACATTAACTGAAATCATACGGATAAGATTCATAATAAAAAAAGAAAAAAAAACACACACAACAGAGATGAATACGAATACTAAAATGAAAATGACAATTAGTTAATAAACGCAGAAAGATAGATGTCAGCACGCATTAAATTTGGCATATACATTTATGTGAGAATACGATGTTTCAGTCTGACAGTTACTAATAAACTGCTGTACATTTTAAAAGTTCATCATAAATAATGTCGATTATATATTTTTTTAGAGCAAGTAAAAACTGTTCATTTTGGCCTTGTCTTTCGAGAAACATTTTAAAATAATCAACGACGTTCGCTACTACTACTACTACTACTACTACTACTACTACTACTACTGCTACTACTACTACTACTACTACTACTACTGCTAATAATAATAATAATAATAATAATAATAATAATAATAATAATATAATAATAATAATATCACTAGGTACTGATTGCATCATGCGAATGTGTGATGGCGTAATAATAACGAATTAGACCAGAGATGGGGAATCCATTTAAACATGTGGGTAAATCTAGAACGTTCGATAGCTTCCTATACATTGTCACGTATTACATCATCTCTTTCTTTAGAATCAATATTCCCAAAACCCGCCATATGACTCATAACTTAGTCATTTTTAAAGCAGAGGAAAATCTAAGAGCAACGTGTTCATTCACAAGCAAAATGGAACACGTTAAACATCAATTTGTGAGGTATTCTACATTCATAAATTTGCGGATATATTTTAGTTTTAAGGTAAGTTGACAATATCATTCCTCGCTATTGTATTTTGTTTAAAACTTGTGTTTAATATTCAGGATATTTTTACGAGATTGGTGGGGTGGAGAAAACAATCTGATCAAACAATGATCTTTTAATTGGGAGGGGTCCATATATAAGTTTTAAGTCGGGACGGGGGATTCCTGCATCTCGACAGCTTAAATGACATGATATTTTGGACCTGGAATTAGGAAAGAAAGAGAAGATAGAAGAAAACAGAACGCTTGTCTGAACTCTTAGGTTTTGCAAAAGCAGCCTAAGATCTGTATGACAACGTACCTATCTCAAAAAGGCGTATAAAATACGATGATATCGCACTTTCATGTAAACCTCGTCCTTGAAAAATCATTCAAAACATTAGGGACTAGGTAAAAGGAATAGTAGCGATGGATAGGTCTTGGTCCAAGATATGAGAAGAGATCATATTGGGAATTGGAAAAGGATGGGTGGAATGATTCGCCTTCATAATCAATGCAGAATATATTCCAAACTTTTGGTTGTTTTGGGGTTGTTCAATTCGTATCAGAAAGTTAAGACGAACTATTTTATTGAAACTCCCTCTTGCCCGCTAGTTTTGCTCCCACCACGTTGTAGTCTTGAGACAAATATTCCGGTTAATTCATGAGCAGAATGAAGACGTAGCCAATAGCGAGGGCACTATTTCCGCTTTTATTTCTTCTTGTTTTTCTTCTAAAATCAGTCAAATGATTATGATTTTAAATATTGATCTTTGTAGACATTTGTACAACAATTCGTTTATCATGTGACTACATCCTCCATCATTTACAGTTATCTTAATAATAATAATAATAATAATAATAATAATAATAATAATAATAATAATAATGCTGACAATATTTAAGGTACAAATCATCTTTAGGTCTCTAAATTTGCTCCTGCAGTCGAAAAACGTGAGTTTTAAGAGCACTGTTAAAAGGGATTACTGTGTCTTTGTGTCTAATTTCAATGGGCAATACTTTCCACATGGCCAGACCTGCTATGCAAAAGAACATTGTCCATATGTCTTCGTTTTCATTGTGTTAATAATGAGTACACGATTATCAGAAGAGGAGCGTCAGTATATTGATGGTGTACACAAATGGGTGAGGCCGGATAGGTATGTTTGACTGGAGTCTGTCAATGCAACGTATCACAGAGAACAAACGTTGTGTTTGATTCTGTATCGAATGGATAGCCAGTGTAGGGTACAGAGCAGTGGTGAGGTGTGCTCTGATCGAGGTACTCTAAAGATGATCCGAGCAGCTGTATTTTGAACATTTTGAAGTTTCTGGAGTAGATATTGTGACGAACCAGACAGAATTGAGTTACAATAGTCCAGTCTTGAAAGTACTAATGAACGCACAAGTGTTTTAGTGTCATCAAATGAAAGATATTTACGAATGGAACTGATGGGTCTCATTTCAAGATATGCAGCCTTGCATATGTTCATGGCATATTGGTGCAATGTGAGAGTACTGTCTAGAGCAACACCTAAGTTTCGTACCGACTGTGAATTTAATGTTGGTGTTGCTGATATTTATTCTCTGAGGTAAAGGATGTGAATGATAAAGTCTTTGTGTTGTTATCAGAATGGCATCAGTTTTATTATCATTCATCTGCAGCTTGTTAAATGTCATCCATGATTTCACATCAGAAATGCACCTCTCTACTCCTTGGATGGTAGCATCAACTTCATTTGGGTGGCTAGACTTGTATATTTGGGTGTCATCAGCGTGCAATTGGTGAGACACTGGTTGATGATCTATGACACTTGAGAGTGGATGAGTGTATAGAATGAAGCGAACAGGTCCAAGAACAGACTCCTGTGGAATATCACAACATATTTCAACTGGGCTGGAGTTTATTCCATTTTCATGTTGACCAAGCAGGACTTGAACCACTGTAAGGCTGTATTCGAAATGCTAAATACATGATGGAGATTGTGAAGTAATATATCATGGTCTATTGTGTCAAATGCTGCAGACAAATCAAGGAGGATGAGGATTGTAATCTTATCACTATCCAAAGCAGAGAGAATACTTTCAGAAGAGTAGTTTCAGTTATGTGGCAAAGGCGATATGCAGACTGTACATTGCTAAAAGACTGTTTGAATTCAAATGAGACATAAGTTGGGTTACAACAACTTTTTCTTATATTGTTTATATCAATGGGAGATTAGAAACTGGGCGGTAGTTCTTTAAATCGTTCTGGTCAAGTGTTGGTTTCATCAGCAGAGGCTTTACGATGGCAGTTTTTAAAAATGATGGGAATCCCCCCGATGAGAGAGAGATATTAATACCATCAGTTAGTGAAGGCAATATTGGGTCTAATCACTCAAGCAGCAGTGATGTTGGAATTGAATCAAGTTCACATGACTTCGGTGCACTCTTCGTCACGATTGTCCGTACTAAATCCATATATAGACAGGTTCAAATGCTCCTAAAGGTTGTCTCTGAAATTCTGTATCATAACTGTATGGTGACGAGTCGATTGAAATTGTGTTGTCAAGCGAATCTCTAATGGTTTGTACTTTGTCACGGAAGAAATTTGCAAATAGGTCCGGAAGGTCTGCTGGAGAGAATGTAGTCGGGAGTGGTGTACATTTGTTCCTTGACACTAGTTTGATAGTTATCTCGAAGAGCTCTTTGCAGTTGGAACTCTCCGTGATCTTAGTACTGTAGTGGGGTAATTTGGATAAATGGACTATGTTTGTGACGTTCTTCTTAGCGGCTTCATATAATTTTTTTATGAATAGTGAGTCTGGTTGAAAGCCAAAACCTATCCACTTTACGGCGGTGTCTTTTAGCAGTGCGAAGCTTGTCCCTAACACTGCTATACCATGGAGAACATTTTTTATTGATAGTCTGCACTTGGTAGCTGGGGCATGTTTTTCAAGCAATGAACGCAGGCAGTTAACGGGTTGTTCAGCTGTAGGAGGTAAGTAAGTTGTTAGGTTTTCTTAGATATCATGCATTAGTTTGGTTTTATTTATCAAACGGAGGTTTCTCTTAGTAGCAAATAAATTCTGAGGGTTAGGGACTGATACGTCGAGATGGCATACAATGGAGAGGTTATCTGATGCAAGTTCGTGTGATACAAAGGTGGATTGCAGAATATTATCATCAGGTCTATGAAGAAACCAGTCTAAAATGTGACCAAGTTTATGAGTGGGTTATTTAACTGGCTGTTTAAGATTCATGTTTATGGGTGGGTTGTTTAACTGGCTGTTTAAGATTGAAAACATGAATGGAATCTAGGAGTTGTCTTTTTTACGTGTTTGGGTTTCCAGGACAGTCAAAGTGAAAGTTTGAAATCTCCAAGAATAATTAGGTTGCCACCGATCGAATTTCCATACTCCAGAAGATTCAGAAACTGCTCCAGAAGGAGAGATTCAGTCAGCTTGTTTTTTCTACTTGGAGGAGATTGGTAGAGACAGAAAAAATGGACTGACCTTTGCTCCAGTGTGAGTGTTCTTTGGACTAGTTCAAATGATATGTGGCAGAAATTGAATGTTGTGTTGTACTTAAGACATTTTATCATGGAATTCTTTGTGATGACAGTAGTTCCACCTCCGTGAGAGTTGCGGGGAACAACATGATGGAGTAAGCGATGGGTGTTGAATCCGCGCACTTGGGCTCAACGCTTGATGTTTTTAGCCATGTTTCTGTCAAGTAGACATCAATATTCTGGTCGTTGGTAAAGTTAACTATTCCGGGTCGCTTTTCCCGTGGTCCTACTGATTGGGCGTTGAATAATACAATACGTATTGGTATCTCTGGGACAGCTGACACAACGGTTGACGATTTAAGATGAATTTGCACCAGGTTATAAAAATTAACCGCCGAATTTTTAAATTGTTTATCTCTTAATGGGCGAAAGGGAGATAATTGGAATTCTTATTCCTGTTCTACTCCGCCAGCTTTGAAACAACGTTTCTTTTCTCGCTTCCGTTGACATTTAAGTAATGATGAATGTAGTCCCAGTTCGTTTAGTCTAGAGCACATTGTATTATGAAGAGCGAAGGTGTGGTCATTTAATACAATTAATGAGGGTTCAACATAGCGTAAGCGGGTTGACTGGCGATCACGTCGGTTTATTAAAAAACAAAGGACGTCTTAACAGAGGAACAAGACATGAAAAAAATTATAATTGTTCTCTTTTCCTAAAACAAGGAGATAAAGCAACACATACGAACTGAACAGCCAATGCATGATGAAACACAATAATGTAGACAAAGATAGACAACAAGCACATATATCATGAAAAATAGCATAAAAACGGAAGAGCTACGTCAAGCCGGTTAAGCGATAGCGGCCATCTTTCCGGAAGTCTTAAAAGTCCAGACATGTTCATGTTTTGGATCTGTTGTAAATATTTCAGAAAGCATGTCTCCTTTGTTAAATCTCACATTGCTAATCAACTTGTTTGTTGTTGTGTGGGTATTTTCATGGACGTTACAAAACTCGCATGTAAAATGTTAATAATATATCCACCGATGTGTCATCAAAGACATCACATTTGTTGACAGCGTTGACATAGTTACAAGGATGAATACAGGTGAGATATGAATAATCCCACTATTGTCATGAGCTCCAGTTTTTGTAACCAATGACAGTTCTGTAATGTATATTTAATTGTCATTGTTTTTTTATATATACACGTATTTCTTTTTTATTATTTCAAAATGCTATATATTATGTAACATTATATATTGGATTTAATCGTATCTAAAATCAAGTTCAAGTTCATTTTCTACTTTACCAGAATTATTTATTTGTTTTAAATTCTATAAACAACTAATGCATAGCTAAAATATTTCTTTTGCGTATGGGTTTAAATATTAGGAATATTATTAGTAGAAGTAGATATATTTATTTAGGTCTGGGTCTAGTTTATTGAAATTCAGCTATAAATATATATGGCTTACCTGATGTATTCTACATTCTATATTATTAATTTAGTAATAGATCTTCATATTATAACAGATTTTATTTTGTAAACTTCTGGAACAATCCAGACTGGAATATTCCATTAATTAATAGCTTGGGGATTTTCTAAAAACATGATAATTGTTACCTAGGTCAATTAGCAGAATATATTATCGTGTTTCTGGGAAAATGATTTATTAGTGCCTTAAGATCTTAGAAGACAAGTTTTTATTAATCTTGTGTTCAGTAATTCATTTGTGTTGAAATTTAGATTTGCAAATTATTTATTAATGGGAAATACAAAGTGCTCTTCGAAAATAACATTTTAGGAAACAGAGACTTGAATTTGTATACTTGGATTGTATTAAAATGATCCAACAAAAGATTGTTGGCACATCTCCACTACATGGGCCGCCACAGGCACATCAACACTTTCAGCGTTGGATTTAATTTGGAACTTTAATCATTACATAACTTGTGGCTGCAATTCCAGGATTATTTGTGATTTAATTCACAATACAGTAAGTTCGTGTTTTATATTTCACTTTGTTTTACAATATTTTGTAGAATTTTTAAAACGTTTCTTGCTTCTCACCCGTTCCTATTACTTGTTTTAAGACAATAAAGTCGTAACAGTATAGATGAAAAAGTATACCCTACCAAATAATCACTAAGCGGTCGCCAAAGTGGTCCTATATGTACACAAAGAAGTACAGAATACATCTTTCGAAAAACAACGAGGCGTCTCGTTATCATTCGGCAAGGGGATCAACATTATATCCTGGATGAATGAGAATGCCTTCCTGGGGCGTGGGCGCCTCTTGGCTAAGTCTGATGCCTTGCCACTTTAGGACATTGAATTAATACGTGTGCTAAACACACATTAAACTCGTGAATGGATAATTTTAAGTACGATTGTGTGTTGGACTCTAGTCCCACTCGTGCACTTACCCTTACATTCAGGTCTTTAGAATATTCTAGGCCTGACATCTCAGTTAAATAGTGCTTATAGCACGTGTGGGGTACGTGGCGCCATACCGTCCCCCGCGACTAATAAAATAGCCATTTCTGGGCATTAATCACACATTTTGTCCCATCACTACCAAAAACAACAGTTGCAGTAAACGCAGACTTACGTGAGTGCGTACTGGGCCCAACCCCGCTCACGTGCTGCCCTACATCCAGGTCGCTAGGGTCTATGAAGCCAGTGATATTGACCCAAGATCTGATGGCGATATGTATTAGTGCTCTTTAGTGGAGAAGAAGTTGGAGGAATAGGAGAGAATATACAGACGAGTAGAATACAAGGAGACAAAGCTATCTCACACTACAAAGCTATCTCACACTACAAATCAAATGATGCAATAGGCTATGGCATGGAGAAAAGTGCTTGGGAAACCTTAATCACTTGACTATTAAATTGTATTAAATTGATATTCGTTGAATTTCACGTTTTTATATCTTCAATCATTTAACCGTCGGCATTACTGACTGGGGAATGAGCTTTACATCTGTTTCACTAATTTAACTTGCAACCAAAATCGACCCTGGGTGGTATTTGTCTAATAATTTAAATAACTATTGGGAGCACCCTACCCCCCCCCCCCCCCGAGTCTATGGGAATGGTTTATATACAAAATAAATGGTATACTAGCATTCTGCACACAAATATAACAAAGAATATTATAAACTTTCTTAATGTACCAGTCATTAGATATTGATGCACTGATTTGTCATAGTTTGGGGATCTTAAAAACAAGAGGTGGTTTTAATATTCTTAGGACTAAAAGGTATTCAGTATACTTTCTTCTAGACACCCATTTTATTAACTGGAGATGTACTGAATTTGATGCCCTGGGTTTTAAGTTTTCAAAATTTTTTGGGGATAATATTACATCCTTGAAATACTCATCTAGCAGTTCTAGAAATTAAGAAATCTGATAATTCGATGGAATAAAAAGTTTCTAACTTCATTTGGAAATAAAATAGTAATTAATATAAACTTTAATTATTACCAGAATTATTCATCTTTTTGTCATTACCAAATCCATCTACACATGTTCTTAAATGACTAAATGCGCTATTTCACAAGTTTGTATAGTATGGGTCAAAGGACAGAATAAAACGCAAAGTTGTTGTGGGAATTATCATAAGGGGGATTAAGTAGGATTAATATATGTACAATACTGAATGCTTGAGAGCTGCATGGCTTAGAAGAATGTTCTATAAATGGAATAGATTGTTAGAATGTTCCGTATTAAAAAATATCGATACATTTTTAATTCGGATATATTTTTTATTCAGTAAAATGAGGGTATCGATTCTTTCTGAATACAGGTTTATGAAGCATTTTTTAACTAACTAGATCATTTAAAACGGTCACGTATTAACAAATTGTGGACAGATAGATATGGTTAAATCCAAATATTACAATGGATGGAAAATGTGTTCATTATATACAATGGTTTCAGAAAGTTTTCTATCCACAAGAATTTTATAGCTTTTCAAAGCTTATTTAATGCCATAAAGTCATACAAAAGTAACGAAGGAATCAATTATGGCTCTAATTTACAACCTTCTAAAATACCGTCTTGTGTAAAATTATTGAAAATAAAATGAGCGTAGAGGTGTATATGAAAAATTGAATGGTAATATTGCAATAATAACTTCGTGAAGGCAGTGGAATCTGTCTGAATTTGGTAAGCTCGAAGAAAAAGTCGGTATGTCATGTTTCTTATCACCATATAAAACTACAAAAGATCTAAACATTGGATGGTTGCAGTTAATAATTTTGGCTACGAATATATTTCTCAAAAGAGATGACATTATTTCAAACGCCCTATTGACTATACAAGTATCTCATAATTTTGGATTGTCGAATAACAATAGTTGTTAAAACGGTACCCTACTAAGGATAAAAACAAGAGTTGTCAAATATAATTTGGAATGTTTGACAAATAGAACTTTTAAAACTATCTAATTAGAGACACCGACTAATGACCTAATGGACTTAATTATTGTATATGCAATAACAGTACGTATATACATGCGGCCAATTCTCAATTCAAAAAGAGTGGGTTTTTTTAAATTTCAATACGGATAAATATTGTGCTTATTGAAACTGTAAATGGGAAAAGTTTGACAAAAGATGTTATTTGTGTAAACCGTTAATGGTCAGATATAACTGCTTACTTCCGGTCTTTGAATCCTCCTTTTTTTCTTGCCAGAATCTGCACATTGGCAAGTAAATACATGCTTTCCAATGCAAATTAGCAAATGAAAAATATTGTATCTAATACATCACACACACTGTGACCCCCCACCCACACCACCCCCGCCCCGATACCAAAATTCTTGAAACCCACCAATTTTTGGGCTTTGAGAAGTGTTTGCTGGGGACTTTGCAGATGTGAAAAAGTCTCTTTCTGTGCGCTTTCATATTTCTTTCTTTCATCCGCTTTTTTATATCAATGAAATGAATTGAATTACCTACATATTGATTTTCGGTTTAGGGGCTGATATCACCTATTCATTAAAAGCTTCAAAGATCGTCGGGTAATTATGCCTGCACACATCGTTTTACATTTTATACACTTATTGGTAGTTCTCGCGGCTCTGGAGCTGCCGTCGACTGAAGGGTCCTTTTGATGACATGTATATTATATTTATGGTGCAGATTCTTTGTTTGTGTACTTGTAAATTTACGTGGAATAGAACAACCGTCTGTCATGTGGCCATTTTGAGTTTCGCGCTTGATATGGCTGTTACCAATTACCGGCATGTGTCTAAAGTGGAGGTAGGTTTCTTACTGTTACCAATTACCGGCATGTGTCTAAAGTGGAGGTAGGTTTGTTACTGTTACCAATTACCGGCATGTGTCTAAAGTGGAGGTAGGTTTGTTACTGAAAGCTTGGTATGTAGCAAACTTGCACATTTGTATGAACAAGTGACATCAGTTCCACAAATCGTACATCAGTATCAAGGCATACTGGGGCGGGGTTTTGATTTATGTTGACTAGGCATGAAATGTTTATATCGAACTCTGTCAATACTATGTGTGTTATGTTAGCAGGATTACTTATCAATTGTAACGATTTGACATGATTACGTCCATGTGACGCGATATTTATCTATCTGTTTTGCCTTACAAACATGTTGCCATGGTAAGAGTCATAAAGGTCATTTCGACATTCAGAACGGACAATATTAGTAATGAGTGTAATTCATAAAGGTCATTTCGACATTCAGAACGGACAATATTAGTAATGGGTGTAATTCATAAAGGTCATTTCGACATTCAAAACGGACAATATTAGTAATGAGTGTAATTCATAAAGGTCATTTCGACATTCAGAACGGACAATATTAGTAATGAGTGTAATTCATAAAGGTCATTTCGACATTCAGAACGGACAATATTAGTAATGGGTGTAATTCATAAAGGTTATTTCGACATTCAGAACGGACAATATTAGTAATGGGTGTAATTCATAAAGGTCATTTCGACATTCAGAACGGACAATATTAGTAATGGGTGTAATTTTATGAACTTTTATTACACACTCGTTTAAATAACAAATTATTCATTTTATTTTGGATCCCCGTACATCCATGTTCTATTGCAATGTCATTATTTACACTACCCTAGACGTTCTTTGGACAAATCAATGAAAATGTTTGAATGCGGTGAACCTAATCGTGTGATTCAATTGACACCGGAATGAATGTCGCGCTGTGATGTCACAATGAAAGCATCGTGCGTTGAAAACAAGTTCTTCCTATCCTGTTATTTGTTACGATAGATTTCAATGTCTTATTTCTTGACTCAGTTTAGTACCTGTCTACCATTTCAAAAGTCCACAGGGATCAATGACTTTCGTCTGAAGTTTTATAAAAACATTTAAGGTGCACGGCGTTCAATATTCAGGATTGAATGAAACTATTACTTTCAATAAATGTGTCTGCGTGACCTGTATGATGTTTACTACGGTTGAATCATTTGTCAAGTTTCATTTGGACGGAAAACACATTATGACGTCATATCCTCCAAGATGTATATAGTTGCTCACATGACAAACGCCTTTCCAGGTGGAGGCGTCGCTTCTCTCTGGGAAGCAGTTTTGACTCAGAGTTCAGAACATAACGTATATTAGCTTGATAATTTGCATGGGGCGCACTTTTCACAGTATTTAATCGGACTGATATTTGCACAAACATAAACATACAACACACACAAAAAAACAAAACATTTCAGAGTCTCCAATTGGGGCGTCATCGGCCTTGTTAGGAGTGTATCGAAAACGAGGCTTAAAGCGCAACACTTATACATGACAAAAGAACGATCACAGTCATATATGTTCTTGTTTATTTGGTTGCATTATTCGACTTTGGGCAGTAACAGATGCTTTATCTGCTCGGGAAATGGACGAACCCGCCTATATACGAGTCTCCTGCTGCCTTGCAGGTCGGCTTTGGTTAGCCAAAGGCTAAAGGAGTAAACTCTAAAAGAAAATTCGGAGTGGAGACCCTAAGGCAGTTGGACGATATACTACACCCCCTTCTGGCAACTCCTTGGTCTGGAGAGGGATGGGCTCGGCCAGACGACTTTTGCCCAAGACACACTGGTAATGCTGGACAAATCTGAAATTACCATACCGGATCGGTCGTCGCCCGGGTCAACAAGGACCGCGCCTGCCGTTGTCCACCATAACGGAGGTGGCAAGTGTGCTGCTGGTACTTTGCATAACATCAGAGCAAGAAAAAAACGTTACCATCGCCACCTGGAACATTAGAACACTGGAGCAAACTGGAAGACTCTAAGAGTTGACACATGAGATGGAACACTACACACAGCACATTCTGTGACTCTGTTAAGTAAGTAGGAAAGCCTTAGGAGAACACCAAACTGAAGATGGGCATATATTATACTATAGTAGAGAATTTGACAAGTCCATAAATGCAGTAGGTTTCCTTGTAAACAAAACCATCAAGGGATCTGTGCATGAATGTCGCCCCATATCAAGAAGAATCATCTCCATTCGTCTGAAAGCGTCTCCCTTTAACATCACAATTATCCAAGTCTATGCTCCAACTACTGGTCATGATGATGCAGAAATAGAGGAGTTTTACAACAAACTCCAGGGTATAATAAACATGGTAAGTTATAAAGACATCCTCATCATCTAAGGAGACTGGAATGCTAAAGTTGGCCAAGATGCTTAAAAGACTGAGATGATCATTATGGACCTTCTAGCAATGAGCCTACTAATGAAAGAGGGAGATGGCTGCTCGAGTTCGCTAGCCACAACAACTTGGTACTAGCCAACACCCTGTGCCAACATAACGCTTCACGATGCTGGACATGGCACGCACCAAATGGAACCCATCATAACCAGATCGACTACATACTAGCTGAAAACCGTTACCGATCTGGCATCAATAGAGCAAACACAAGAACGTTCCCAGGTGCTAATGTTGGGAGTGATCATGACCTCGTCATCATGAACTTCCGAATGAGGCTGAAGAAAATTAACAAGCCAAAGAAAATGAGGCTCAAATTCAACCTTCAACAACTGAAGGACCCTAACATCTGCAAGTCATTCCAGGACACAATTGGAGGAAATTTGCTCGACTTCTTGTGATGGATGTTGATGTTAAAGTGATGATAGACACTTTCAACACAGTCATAACAACATGTGCCAAGGACATCGTTGACCTCCATTGCCTAAAGTAAAACCCTGGGTTACAGAATAGATTCTGAATCTGTATGATGCCCGAAAAGACCACAAAAACACCAGCCATACAATAGGGGCAGTGGAGTACCGAGAAATAAACAAGAATATCAGAAACAAACTTGAAGAGAGTAAAAGAAGATTGGATTGGCCAAAGTGCACAGAAATAGAGAGCAGTCTGATAAAGAATAACAGCAAAATGGCATTCCAAATTTTGAAAGACCTCACCAGACAGAAGCAACCAAGAGTCAGTACCATTCAAGACGAAAATGGAAAATGTCTCACAGAAGCAAGTGACATTGCATTGCAGAAAGATGGACTGAGTATTGTAAAGAACTCTATAACCATCCGTCCACAGAAGACACAGAGGATCTTGAAGTTACAAACTCCACAAATGATGATGATTTCTCAAAGAAGAGGAGTAGTCAGTAATAAGAGCACTGAAGAATGGGAAGGCAGCTACAGTAGACAACATCCCAGCTGAACTTATCAAGAATCAGTGATAGAGCTACTAAAAAAATCTGCAACAAGAGCTGGCAGACAGGCGAATAGCCAACACAGTGGACCCAGTCACTGATTTTATCACTCCCCCAAAAAGGCAATCTCCAGCTTTGCCAAAATTACAGAACTATCAGTTTGATCAGCCATGCTAGTAAAGTGATGCTGAAGATCATCTTGGACAGACTGAACCCACGAGCAGAAGAAATAATCGTTGAAGAACAGGCCCGGTTCTGGAGTGGAAGAAGCGTAACAGAACAAATATTCAATCTTAGGGTGCTGTGTGAAAAGTACTCAAAACATCAACAAGACATCTGTCATGGGTTCAAAGATTTTAAAAAGGCTTTTGACAGAGTGTGGCATGAGGCATTGTGGGCCACAGTGAAGAAGTATAACATGGGTCAAAAGTTGACCAATACCATCAAGCAGCTATACGCCAAGGTTACCCGTGCAGTAGTTGCTCAAGGTTCTGTGGGGGACTGGTTCAAGACAACAGTTGGCAAGGCTGTCTCCTGTCACCCACGCTTTTCAACATCTAGAATGCACCATGAGTGAAGCCCTGAAAAACCATTGTGGGACAGTCAGCATTGGAGGGCGAAAAATCACCAACCTACGCTTTGCATACGACATTGATAGGTTGGCAAGCAGTGAAGATGAGCTTGCCACCTTAGTGAAGAACCTGGATGAAACATTTTCCAGATTTTACATGGAGATAAGCGCCGAGACGACAAAGCTGATGACAGATAGTTGCAAATAAATCTCAACCAAGATTAAAGTCAGAGGACATAAACTTGAAACAGTGGGCCAATTCAAATATCTTGGTTCATTAGTCACCTAAGAGGTATCAAAAGCAGACGTTTTGTCACGGACAGCACAAACAACGGCAGCTATGTCAAAGCTAAGACCCATCTGGAGAGACAAGAATATCTGTCTGAAAAATAAAATCAGACTATTGAGAGCACTAGTCATCTCAGTCTTTCTGTATTCATGTGAGGCCTGGACCCGGAAAGCAGAATTACAACGAAGAATCCAGGCACTTGAAATGAGATGCTACAGAACCATCCTTGGCATCTCTTACATGGACCACATCACAAATGAAGAAGTGCGTAACACCAACAGGCACAAAGTATGCCATCATGAAGACCTCCTCACCACTGTCAAAAAGAGAAATCTGAAATGGTTTAGCCATGTCACTAGAGCCACAGTCTATCAACAACAGTACTGTAGGGCAGTGTCCCAAGTGGCAGAAGGAGAGGTAGACAGAGAAAAAAGTGGACTGACAACATCACAGAATGGACCAAGAAAAGTTTTGCGGAGACACAGGCATTAGCACATGATCGAGACAAGTGGAGGGAACTAGTCAGATGTTTAGCAGTGCAGTGCCTCAACGATCACCCTAGATCAAGAGACTGTTGCTGCTGCTGATGATGATTATTCAACATGAAATGATCATTCATTTTGGTTTACTGGGCCAGATTGGTATTTTCCCCCTTTTTATCTTTTCTTTTGTTTCAGTAAATACGAAGTTTTACCATGAATGCGAAACATTTACCCCCCCCCCTTAACCCCCCCCCCTCCGCAAACTCCGTCATTTCTTATCGTATGGGATAAACTAGTTACTGATATTTAATTTAAATCGAGGATGTACATTTAGAATAAACATTGTATATTTCACTTTTGTTGTAATATATACGATTATACGATTACTTTGTACCACAGGGGGCCCGAGTGGCCGAGTGGTTTAAAGCGTTGTCCGTTACAGATCACTGTCATCTCACCTCTGTCTGCGTGGGTTCAAATCTCGGATTCGGCCAATGTGGGTATGTGAGAGAGCTAGCCAGTAGCTTCTCGTGGGTGGGTGGTTCTTTCTGAGATTTTACCGGGTTCTTCCTCTGTAAAGCCTATCTTGTACTGAAAAATGGCGTTAAACCTTAAAACAACAATTTTACGCTCAGGTTCATACAGTCAATCAAAGTGGAGAGTGCGTTCACGTCCGGATCCATAGAGTCAGTCAAGGGAGAGTGCGTTCACATCCGGATCCATAGAGTCAGTCAAGGGAAAGGGCGCGTACCACCTGAATCTATATAAAATATTGCAAGTCATAAATATGAGTTTCGCTGTCAGTTGCCTGTTTTGTTATCAGGCATTCGCCTTTCTATTTAACAACATATTTTTCAACTTTCTTTATTCAACACCAGTTGATTTATATTCTACCCTAACGAACTTTCTTGCAGTCTCCTCCCCCTGATTTTTCCTTAACCACGTTCTCATTTCCTCATTAATAATAAGTCAAACAGTTGCTGGGGAAAACCTTTCTTTGAAATTTCTAATGCAATTATCAACCCTGATACAAATATACATACAGATAAGAGAGTTTTGTAAATTCTAGCCGACTTGCGCGGTTGTTGTGATGGTTCATGTCACCCTCGCTCGGCCGCAGAGATGAAAGAAGATGACGCTGGTGAGCCATTAGAATGCAAAACGTATTCATAAAACTTGTTTTTAAATTGTCATTTGGTTATAAAGGCTTACCAAAAAAACTGGACTGGACTGTCCTATAAATGCCCTTTGATGACTGTCCCACCTATGAGACAGAAATATTTCTAAGTGAATTACATTCAGAAACTGTGTCATGATGTGCCCGAGAAATCTTGGACTTTTTAACGGGAAGCGGTTTATAAAGCCACACAAATGTGATCATACCTATACATGAATTTAATACACATCATCTTAATCTTTGACAGCTTTTACAGAATTTTGGCACCTTTACCTTTATTATTTATATTCCTGTACTTCATCTTTAAATTTATTTGGAAGGGTTTTTGTTGCTCAAGTTTTGTGCAGTTATTCTTTAAAATAATTGTCGGTTCATTTGAACTATATATTCATTTTTAAGCTGACGTGCCGATAAATGGAACATACATACATACATACATACATACATACATACATACATACATACATACATACATACATACATACATACATACATACGCTGTTTGGGCATCAGAATCCACCGTTGTTTTTAGTGCATATACACGAGGCATACACCCTAAGTATCGCTTTCAGTCAGCGAGCCAATGCTTTAATGCGTGCAGTCAGATCTCCTACATAATCTACTTATTATAAGCTCATCTCAGTTTTAATCTGCGTCATAGCCCGTGTTGACTTTAAGTGTCGGCGATTCTATAACTCTTAAGTACTCTATGCAGGCACAGGCAGTTCAAAACAAAACGTTCCTAGCGAGTTAATTCCGTCTGACGCTTGCCAAATTATCGTAAAAACAATATTACGTTGCCTATTTAGCTTAAAAAGTAAATAAAACAAGTTTTGATTAGTCTCTCAATTTCCGCTAGACTTAAAACAGCATTCATTATCTCGAGTATTTCATACGCAATATTACATATACAACTGTTATTGTAGATTGAGTAAATGGATTCTCAATTGCATCACACTACGTGCACAAGGGAAAATGGCATAAAAATAAAATCTAAACTAAGAAAAGAATGTGAGAAAAGGAAAATCCCAAAAGCAATTATTCACTGGTAATTTTTTTTAAAAAAAGCCACACCAGCATTTGCTCTCCTCTTACTACACATGTATTGACCTGTGCATATACGCTTGCAAGAGACATTGCTACGCATATCTTGAAATGTAAAAATATGTTTACAAGTGGCGCTTCCACACGTATCAACTAAATGTACAAATACATGTACGACAGGCATAACCACGCGTCTTGAAATGTGCAAAAGGTTTACAAGAGGCATTACTACGCATATCTTGAAATATGAAAATTCGTTTACAGGAGACATGTCTTGAAATGTGTAAATACGTTTACAACATGCTTTACCACACATCTTGAAATGTGTAAATACGTTTACAACATGCTTTACCGCACATCTTGAAATGTGTAAATACGTTTACAACATGCTTTACCGCACATCTTGAAATGTGTAAATACGTTTACAACATGCTTTACCGCACATCTTGAAATGTGTAAATACGTTTACAACATGCTTTACCACACATCTTGAAATGTGTAAATACGTTTACAACATGCTTTACCGCACATCTTGAACTGTGTAAATACGTTTACAACATGCTTTACCGCACATCTTAAAATGTGTAAATACGTTTACAACATGCTTTACCGCACATCTTGAAATGTGTAAATACGTTTACAACATGCTTTACCGCACATCTTGAAATGTGTAAATACGTTTACAACATGCTTTACCACACATCTTGAAATGTGTAAATACGTTTACAACATGCTTTACCACACATCTTGAAATGTGTAAATACGTTTAGAAGAGGCATTACTACCCATATCATGAAATTGTACAAATACATTTACAACAGGCATAACCACGCGTTTCTTGATATGTGCAAATACATTTACAAGAGGCGTTACAGTGCAAATCTTGATATATGCAAACGTTTACAAGAGGCGTTACACACGTCTTGATTTGTGCAAATGCATTTACAAGAGGCGTTAATCTCAATATTTTTTCTTCATTTGTTATAGCTACATATAATAATAACAGTTGTATACACAATGTACAAAATTAAAAATCATCGTCATCCTTATCATCATCCTCTTGCTTGTTAATATTATTATCATCTTGGAGTAGTTTAGCATCCTTATTTTACTTAATCGTACATAACATCGTATATATCATGTTTACTTCATTGGAATTTTTCTCACTTTTTGGAGTACGGGGATATTGTTTCGGATAGCTGCGGTCATTATCCCCCACCCCACCCAAAAAAAAGATGAAGCACAAAAAATATAAGTTGAAGGAAGAAAATCGTTCAGGGAAGTCAACGGTTTTGGAGAAATAAAATGGAAAATACTTGAAGCAAGATTCTTTAGACGTAGAATTATGACATTTTTTTTAAAGATGCTTCATTGTGTAACAACTGGATAGCAGTGGGCTTTGGTTTCGCCAAGGATCCAACAGGCGAGCAATCGGCAGCTTCTTAATAGATCTGACCTCGAAACGATGTATTCCTGGAATGACTTGCTGTCAGAAGTCAGTTTTAGCAAAGACCTTTACTGAATGAAATCTCCGTTTTGACAGAACATGAACGACCCTTCGTTCTCTTTCTTGTTATATATAGCTAGAAGTCTGGATTATGCAACAGTAGCATAATAGGTACATTCATCTAAAATCGCTCCGGTGGCCTAGTGGTTAGAGCGTCCACCACGGAAGCGGGAGGTCGTGGGTTCGATCCCCGGCCGACTCATACCAAAGACTTACATAAATGGTACAAACAGCTACCTCGCTTGGCGCTCAGCATTAACAGGTTAGTGTTAGGACTGGTCGGCCTGGTGTCAGGATAATGTGACTGGGTAGGACATTATGCTACATGTCTGCGGCATGATGTCCCAGTGCTAGATATCACTATAAACTGCCTCACTGCAGACATCGTAGCGATATGACGGAAAAATTGTTAAAGCGACGTTAAAAATTCTAAACAAACAAACATTCATCTAATGGGGTGGGGACATAAATATAAGTAAATGAATGTAGCTCGTTAAACGATGCTCTATTTCGAAATTATGTGTCACTAAACTATGCCCTACTTTTAAAACAATTAATTAAACGATGCCCTCATTAGAAATTATTTGTCCTTAAATGATGACCTATTCTGAACGATAACATATTTTGAAATTATTCGTAATTAAACGATGACCTATTTAGAAATCATTTCTCATTAAACAACAATTTACATACAGCGAAAAGGGAAATTTTTCCATTGGTATCATATACATGTCAATTGTCCAAAAATAGAGATCTGTCTTCATTACTTAAGGGTAATTCATTGCAATCGTTTAAGGAAAACGAGGATATATTTCAGGCTTTCTCTCATTAAGAATAACATTTCCTTTTAGAACATGGGTGACGATACTAATGACTGCATAATTTCGCACAAAATGAAACATGATAATGACGTAATTAAAGAAGTTGTATATACGATTATCTAAAATAGTAACTTATAAGTGTTTACATCAGAAACTGGTTACTGTATACTATCAAAAGAAAAAAAGAAAATTAGAAGAAAAAAAATTATGAAGATATTGGCATTGGTGTCAGTGGTGAATAGATAAAAGAATGTTTAACTTAAGTAGACACAGAGTAAATCCTTGATCGCCTGGAAGATCTCGTTGACCTCAATCAATTCCAAGGGGTAAACTAAAGTTATATATGTAATATGGGGCACGATTCCTATGCTATGGTTTATGAGGTTAACATATGTTGTGCAACTTAAGAGAAAATGTTTTGAGGTTTCGGATTCTCGACCTAAGCATATATTGTTTGTGAAAGATCATCTTTAAAAAACTAAAACCAAATCAAAATCTTGTGTGCATAATTTGCACTATTCCGTTTCCTTCATAGTAATAGATTAGGTATTTTGTAGGGTCATATTTAGATTTAATTTAAAAGAGTAGGTTTATTCCGAAATTCGAAAGAGACAATATTCGAAACTTTGGTATAGATTTGCCATTGCAAAGGGTATTTGTTTTTTTTTTCCATCAAGAATTTAACTACCACTTACTTGCTGACACTTGGTGGAATCAAATCCTACGTGTAACCTGGAAGGATGAAACGTTTGTAAAGCTATCAATTTTTTGGTTGTGTTACCCTTTGTTAAAAGTTTTGTTCACATGTGTCTACTATGAACTTGTAGCAAAAATAATTTGTTGTCTCACAAACGATTCTATCTACTTCAGCTTTATTTCGTTTTCATCCACCTCTTTCACCACTTCTTTCTCCTCATTCACTTCGGTATACGACACTAAAAACTTAACGACCACGTATGCATACTGACTAAAAGGTAAGTAAGAATCCAGTGGACATTTTCTAGAGACTCATGAAAGACAAAAGTGTAGTTTACCGGTGCTTATGCACTCAAGGTGAGAAATAAAATGTAAACAAATGCACAATTTGCACAGTTTGGGCAGTATTAAGACTTTTACTGTTTAGGTACCCCTTGATAAGCTTTGATGTGTGATTTGCTTTCTATCAATCAGTAATTCCGTGTAATTCACTCATGAGTTTGCTCACCAACGATAGGCTGGACGGTTGTCACATGGAGTAACACTCAGGCGTCTCGCGGGAAATGATACCCACTGCATTTATTTAGTGGTCGGTCAGTTACTTTTGACACTGAGCAAGTTCATTTAGTACAGAATTTAATATCAGACGGTACATAAAGTCTTGGAGAGGGAAGAACACTTGGTACTACATACAGCAGTGGACAGAGAAGAACGTCCTTTTTATAACGAGTATCAGCAGCATGGAAGCTCTCACAAGTACAGAATCTCTCTCTCTCTCTCTCTCTCTCTCTCTCTCTCTCTCTCTCTCTCAAATTTCATGTTTTATTTACTTCAGTTGTAATGCATCGCTTATGGGAAATTTGTTTGCGAAGTAAAAACTAATGATTACATTTACACGAAAAAGAGTTGTAATGTAAATATTGCATATTCAGCAGAAAAGTTGATAACATGCGATATAGTAACGATTTGTAATGTTTGAAGGTGTTATTTTGCTACATTTAATGCTGTCGAGGATAACTACTGTGGCCATATTTTATTGTATATTTTACATTATACATTTCTTTTACTGCAGAAAATATTGTTGCTTTTGTAATAATGGTATTCTAAGACTAGTCTTTAATGCTAAAAATAAAATTTGCTTAATTTCAATATCTTATTCGAAGCACAGTAAATCAAAATTTAATTCTATTTTTTTTTTCAACGTTTTTGTAAAAGAAAATTTAATAGCATTTTGTTTTAGGGTAAGAAATGTGGGCATCTTTGTCACGACTTTCATCGTAGCGGTGGGGAGATGTCAAGATTTTTATTTGATATAATAAGGAGTTCAATAAAAGCACGTATTGATTTTAACAATATATACATTTTAATCTATACAAAATTAGAATCATTCTCTTAGATTTACATATCTCAAGAATTTAACAAATTCGAATGGTATGGTACCCTGAAACAAAGCTATGTTTTAGTATTTGTTTGCCAGTTTCTCTACACTAATTTCCCTGTTTTCATCCGAATTTTCTTAAATTAACATAAAATGTATGCATGAGAATAAACTTGCGTGTCTGGAAGAGTTTGCAAAACAAAAATCGTTAATCAAATACAAATTATACAACCGGTTTTGTAATACATACATAAATGAAAATAATGGTTAAGTCCTTTTCAGATTTTCCCCAAAAATCAATGCCAGATTATTCTACTTGCGAGAAGAAAAAAAAAATGCATACCGACAACTACGTTGTTAGGTTCATTCAGTTCACTTTTTTCATTGATAAAGTAACATCCGTTTCTTTAATCTCATCATGCTATCCACGAATCCAGGCTAAATGCACGGGTTGTGCTTCCTGTCCTGTTTTGTTTCAGTGCATCCCATGCAGTACCTGGTAACATCTCTGGTCTAGTGGTTTGCAGTGTTGTACTTAACGAACCGTGGCAGCAAGTTTCGGACACTGCTGATTTTAGTGTGCCAAGTCTTGTTGCTCTATAATTATTTCAAGATTATTCCATCCTGTTTACATGGTCACGTGGTCAATGATGCAATGCATTGTCAACTAAGCGATTTCCAGCTTAAGAGGAACATGTTGTCTATGTTTTCTTTTTATTCCAGGGTATAAAAGTAATAAGTCAACGGACTTATTTCCCCTTTTCGTAATGTTTTACAGAACCGTGAAATATAAGATATTAGCTCAGTTTCAACGTTCCGTAAACTACATTACGCTACAAATGTCCACAATTGTACATTATCATAAAAGTATGAACATACATTATGTTATAGTTGTTGTGTAATAGTTATGTTGGCGATATTTTCACTGGCTAAAACTGGCCAAATTAAAACTTGGCCGTTTTTATCCAGGTCACTACACTACCCATTCAGTAAAAAAAATAGGCGAGACAGACGGAAAGTAATGGTACGTGATTTTGTCATTATAAAGCCCACTCCCTCGTTTGAAATTAAAACTGTAGTTCCATCATACAATTCGATTATGCTTGAGTAGTCAACAGTTAACACAGTTAATCTCTTTATGTTGCTAAATTGCGAATCAATTAAATTGGATTGGATTTGTCATTAAATAAAAATAGCATTTGTAAAGCTGATATCATCGATGTTCTTTTGCAGTTCTTTTTTTTTTTGGCCATGTAAAGATCTAACATCAGTTTAAGTGTTACAGAGAAGTCTAGGCAAGTAATTACATATTTTATATTGACTTTCAAATTACTATTTTAATTTCTTCAGACTCATGTTAAACAAATACCAATATTAAATTATTTTGTGTGACATAAAATGTTTATACCCGCAGCATGTGACAGTATTCCTGAAGTTACCAAATCCTAATCTTCTTCTTGGAGGGGTGGCGGGATTCCTCGTCTGATCTTCGCAGACGAAGGCTTATCTGTGATTAGTCAGTTTCCTCTGACCCTTGTCACCCCATTTTTTATATTTGTTTTTTATGTTGGGGTGTAGTTGTATTGCTAATTCAGTTGTGTCAAGCTCTTCAAACGTCAGTTTATATTCTGATTTCTTTTCCTTTCGCTTTCCTCGGAGGCTGATTGCGATAAATCCTTTTGCATACCGTAGTGAATGGACTCTTTGTTTTTCCGTTCTGTTCCTGGTCTTGTTCATCTGCCATTTTTTTTTTGTCCTTAAAGCCTGTTCAAATTTGTTTTTTGGTTTCTAGGTTTGTTCCTCAGTTCTTATGTCTGCTCTTTATCTTGTTTCCTTCTGGTTATTTATTCCTATTTATTCCTCTAATCGAAAGGAAATAATTAAAAATAGGCGCACAATAGAGTGAACGTATTTATTAATATAATGAAATTGTATAGGAAGTATTTTAAGAAAAACTTTCAATATAAACTAATGCAATAAGGTACAAGTCGTTTTTGTTTGGATTAATCGCAAAAAGACTGCAGTGCGGAGGTTTAAGAATTAGAGGGTGCAATTATTTTGAGTAAAGATAAACGCACCTTTGAGCTGTTTTGAGTATTGTATAAACACGATACTTTAGAAGCTCAAGTTTGGTTCTACCCAGGTGTAAACTGGTCAAGCGTAAAGTGAAGAGGAAGTTACGTAGGGTGATTATGCCCAGCAAGAAACTGTTAATCTGTGAATATTACGTGTCGTGAATATACTTGAACACGTTTGTGGAGAGCTCATTTAACACCTAAAGTAACATTGTTTTTCTCATGGCTGCTATTATTTAGTTTCTTTTCGTCTACTTCGGCCAGAACATGACTGAGAGATCGCTAATAATACTCATGGCATATAAAAAGTACATAGAAAATGATAGTGAGGTAAAACTAAATATTTAGGAAACCTTTCAAAGTTACCTATCATGCTAAGAAAGATAAGACAATAAAATAACAATCCTCGTGTAAGTCAACTGCCAGCAAAATTTCATAATGTTACTTTAGCTATAACAGTGTAACCAATCGTTTTCCTCTTTTCAAGAGACTTGGAAATGTTTGAGAAAGAATTTTTAAAAAATGCTTTTAAACGTCAACCAGTAGTATCTCGTGCGAAACTACACTTTTGAAGATTATTGTTCGTTTTCTCCGTACTTGTGGAGAAGAAAAATAGACAAGGTAGATTAAAACAAATATAGCGACAAGCTGGGGTGGTAACAGTTTTTACGTTTAGAAAAAAATGTCAGCTTCAGAAATGATAAAACAGCAATCTGAAATTCTTAAAATGTTTTTAAAGACCTTAAGTTGTTACGATAAATGGACCCTAAAATTACTGCTTGATTGGGGCCAAATCCTAAATTTAGAAGCGTTTGTAGAGATGGTTGAAATAGCTTTAGTATACACTATAATTATACTTTTAGGCTAAAACATGCAAGACATGCAACAAAAAAAAAGGGATTAAATTTCTTATCTCGTTTTTTTTTTAATTTTAAATTTAAAAAAAATACCAATGCATATCATAGTTCTATACGTATATTAGCTTTATTTGCACCACATCCACTAAAGTTTTAAGAGAAACCATTAGTATGAAGACAGTCGCGCCATTTTTCCGTGTTGGCCAGGTGTAATTGTATCATGTATACTGTTTCCAAATTCGGAGGTTACCTTTGTATTCTGCACATATATACCTTGAATTTATTCCATTTTTCACATCAAAATGTCAAAATTTTCAGAAGGAACACTACACATATACACATTAGCCATCTAAAAAAGAAACCTTAGCTGTCTACAAAACAAGTTTGGCTCAGTAGGAAAATCTCAGATAAATTCGGCCTTTGGTGGAAAATTGGAAACTGTTGAGATCACACTATGCAAGCATATTCAGGTTTATAACCGCGGCAAATAAAAAGGTGAATTAATATTGGATAAATATTTTTGACGTAGTGGTTGGTGCTGATCTTATGACCATATCAAGGTCATTAAACATCTTATAACTATATAGATATACTTTTGTAAAAAAAAAAATGCAGATACGATTAACAAATGGTCATTTGCCGTGGTTTAAAAAAAAGTGGAGGGAGTGAACACTTTAGGCGTTTAAAAAAAGTTTTTAAAAAAAACAAACTACACCATCCTAGCTATTTGTAATCAAAATTACGTTACTGAAATCTACCATATTCATAGATACCGGTAATTTGAAAATACTGGAAGGGTACATTAGTGAAAAAAATACCCATGACAAGGATACTGAACCTTTATTTTATATTTTTCTCATCACTGATATTCTTTAAATGTAGATTTTGTTACTTGGTGACTGACGTCCCAACGACCAAGTATATCATTCCATCATCGGCCTCTTGGCCCATTTACCATTATAGCAATTTACAGCAGCAAGGAGCATCCTGATGCGATAACCTTGTTTCAAGATGTAAAAAGAATAGTGTGTGTACACAGATTAAATCCTTAGTCTTTCGACTGTGTGCACCCAAAGTGACAGTTCCAGTGCCTCTGGATAATTAGTGAAACTGAAAGTATTTTGATATTACGTCTAGGGGAATGGGTTCTTTTTTTCTTCTTAAAGTTAGCTCCCTTTGACCATATGCAATTTAATTTTACAGCAAATAAGATTTGTTTCCCTTATACTGCTATAACCTCTAGTTTCTAGTTTGCTGTGTATTTTACTTCCCTTTGACCATACCGATAAGAAAGTTGATACTGCTGCAGCTAGTGGTGTACAGATGGGTATAAAGACGATCTTCTGACCGCGATATTTTTAAATGTATCGTGATACAGACCACGGCGTACCGCAGTTATATTAAAAACCAACAAATGTTTTGAGGCACGAGTCATTCGCTGGTTTTGTTAAAATTGGAAATAATATCTTGCTCTGATTTAAGACAGAATAACACCATATACGCATTTGTCTGCAAAAGATTATATTGAGATCAAAGATAGTAACTCAGCTCAAGAGAAAAGTACAGCCCCTCAAGTCACAAATAAAAGGTTAATAAATTAATATGGATATGCTGTGTGCTTGTAAAAATTGTAATCTAAAAACTTATTTGGGATGATTTGACTTTGAAAGACATGGCTCTGAACTTTAAGTCTGTTGATAAATAAAGGAAGCACCAATACTGCAGTCTATACATTTGGTAGCTACACATTACACACGGAAATTGAGTGGAATGCCAACACCCGGGCAAGTTGTTTATTAGAGAGGGTTAGTAAAGGAAAAAGAAATCAACAAATGAGAAAATATTTAGCGGACAGCCCCACAACTGCTCTTCTGAAAATCGTGGAAATATTAGCAGCCTTATTAAGGAATACATGTAACTTAATACATTTACAAATGCTTACTTCTTATCCGAACATTACATTTTTTCACCACAGTTCGCATACATATCAAACATATGACTGTAAAGGATTATAAAATAATTTTAATATTCACCATTAATTTGACATACAATTGTTTCATATAAACAATATATGGAGCTATTGTTATGAATAATGAAAACACGCTGTTAAGTTCTAACAAAATTAATGGGGAATTTCCGTACATTTCGTTACTGTCGGAGCTACCGACGTACATGTACAGGGAAAATATATTAAATCGGTAATACCGCTCACGTCAAATATAGTGCATTGTTTGCACTGTGCTCTTAACTAGATATTTCGTTTATTTTATGAACAAATTGGATATTGAATACGTTATGAAAAAGTCGCCGCCTTTTATGTTTATCTGGATCCATTCCATTTTGCTAAATGTATGTTGGAATTACTTACTATCGGAAACTTTGGTGGGGTGGGGTTTTGCCATTTACGTTGCTATTAAGCCTGCTCTCGAACCTTAAACGGACACGATTTCTCCCGGGCCTATGGATTATTTTCACTTTGTGTATACTTAACAATGGCCTAAGGTAAAAACGTCTCATCAATAACCAATTTAGCCTAACACTACCAAATATGTATAGAATGTACCAAACGCCTCTTAACCTAGACGTCGTCATGGAGCGAGTGTTTGTGTACAAACTTAACCATTCACGCGTATCTTGGAATCTGTTATTTACATACCTCTCGATTGGGCTACCTACGCGAGGGATATTAATCCCTGTCAGAATATTTCCGTCTAAACTTGATACGAAAATTACCCGTGGGAATGCCGTGTTGTTGGTATTCTCTGTAATACCGTGACTCAATATGACAAATAGGGAAATGGGAAATATCGCTAAACATGGGAAATATCGCAAGATCCCCATATTTGTTATCCTTCAGACAATGCACATGAAACTACTGTTCAGAGTTTAACTCCAGCGTTAATAATAATAATAATAATGCACATTTAAATCTGAAAGCGATCTTTTAGTAAAATTGTTGCCTTCACATTTTGTTTATAATGGATTACTTTGCACTACAATGCAAGGTTATGCAAACTCCTGGATGTATATTTAAAAAAACAAAAACAATCTAATAGCTTAACCTGGAATTAAGACTATAAACTGAAGCGAAATGTACTGCTACAATAAATTTCGTTTTGGGAGCCATTAATAAAATATAATTGGGTTCCCAAATTTCTCTTGAAACAAAATACTTAAAAACTTTCAAGATATAAAACCATACGATTGTTTTCCCTTGGGAATTTAACCTAACATTTTGGTACGGAGTATTTGTCGTTTAATTGACAAAAGAATCGATCTTAATATTGCGAAAGAAATAACGTTTTTATTATTGTATTTGAGGGAAAACGGTTTGAAGCAACTATGGATTTTACTAAAATAGCAACATAATCGTACGTGCCATGAAATCGAATAAACCACGGCATCTGCTGTCAATAGTAGCCTTTATAACGAAAACCTGACTTAAATATTGAAGGTTACTTTCCCAATTTAAGTTAATCTGTTCAAAATACCGGTTATCAATACTCCCTACCCACAGTGGTGTTGCTTTGCCTGAAGCCAGTCTGCGAAAGCATTTGGCGCGAAAATGCTTTACACTTATCAACTATGACCCTAAGCTTTCAGTGCAAGTCTCCGTACCTGTTACAAGTAGTCTTCGCCATTGATTGGCTGACATTAAGTAGGAGGAGATAAGCGGGAAAACGCGTGATTGGTCTACTAAACCATAGGAATGCTATGAATGTTTCCGCCGTAGTTGGCAGCTAGCCAGGAACCGGAGTGCGGTATAATCGACCCTAGACATGTGCTACTACATTGAAACATAGTTCCATGTCTGGTAGGGTTTATTGTTAACAATTTGCTTTTTCTCTCAAACTTTCAACACAATTAAATGAGTTTGTAAAAAGACATACATTTTTCTCGTAAAAGATGACATTAGTTTTTTAAAATAAAAACACTTGGAGCCGTGCCAAGAGGTATGTCCTGTTGGCGGAGTAATCCTGTCCTAGTTTTAGTTCACTACCACGGATCAACGTTCTTAGTACACGCCAATGTTTTGAATAACTCAGAATCAAACTGAACACGCTAGAGTGTATACCAATCTTACGATTGTGTGCAACCAAGAACTCGCTTGTATCGGCTCAAACATGCTGGGACGAAAGTTTGCATTATTTAACTGCAGTACAGGACACATAGTACATGAAAAAGATAAACAATGTAAGATAGATTTTAAGGCGTTTGTGAATTCAATATTGTGAATTTAATTCAGTGTGATTTTTTTTAAATGTATATTTTTTGAACCATTATTTTTAATTTTACCTTTCTATTTACAGGCAAAGATCCGCGTGAAACCTTTTCAAGAAACTATACTGTGGGCCAAGTACTTGGAAGTGGCGGATTTGGAACTGTTTACAGTGGCATCAGAAAACGAGACAATCTACCGGTACGTAAACGCTGAGTGGATTACATCTTGGAATATATTCGCGTGTCTTTTTCCTGCGGAATGCTTCTTTTGAAAAGCAAAAAAGCCGAACTTAAATCAAAATGAATACCTTATCAGAAAGTAAAAATGTTTCCTTGTTTTAATTTCAGGTGGCTATTAAGCATATAGCGAGAGAAAAAGTGTCGGAATGGGGCCAGGTGAGATATTTTTCTATTTTACAGCAATATATATATATTTTGAGAGGGGGGGGGGAATTGTTTAAGAACAAGTACGTGACCAAGATTTTCCTTTAATTATGTTTTTTAAAAAAATGGTAACCCTCAGTAAGTTTTAAATTTTAAAAAAAATCCTATTAAGGTAATTGTCTATATTTAATAGTATGTTTTTTTTTAATCTAGCAAATTTCAATAGAGGTACGTCAGTTTTTAATTTACCTTTTATTTTCTTAACAGCTCAATGGACAATCTGTACCTATGGAAATATGCCTGCTGAAGAAGGTCTCGCACCTATGTGGAATTATCAATATGTTGGACTGGTATGAAATGAAGGACAGTTTCGTGATTGTGATGGAACGCCCTGAATCAGTGAAGGATTTATTTGATTACATCACAGAAAAAGGAGTATTAGATGAGACAACTGCGCGGTCGTTCTTTAGACAAATTGTTCAAACAGTTATTAACATTCATAGAGCTGGTGTAGTTCATCGAGATATCAAGGATGAGAATATTCTAGTGGACTTGAAAACAGATGAGCTGAAGCTTATTGACTTCGGGTCTGGTGCTTTACTTAAAGACACGGTGTACCTAACTTTTGATGGTGAGTGTCTTGTGCATTTGGATTAACATTTTTTTTCCATCTATAGTCTCGATCAGCATTTTTGAAAGATTGAAATTAACTTTTTATATGCGAAAATCTGTTTTATTGTGCGTCACACGTGTGTGTGTGTGTGTATATATATATATATAACTACAATACAAGACTGCTTTTATGGCCCCACGTTGACTAAATTTATGCGTTTCATATTTTACAGTTCATTTGTAATAAGAATTATTCACGTCGTCTACAGTCGGTATAAGAACTTGTTCCTAGCTAAGAATTAGAAAGTAGAAAGAACTTGTTAGCATTCAAGTTGGCTGAGATAATTTGTAAATGTAGTTCCCATGCCTGGGCCCAATTTTGGTAGGGCAGCAACCACGATCAGCATCGTTGGAGATTTCTGTTTAGCTGCTAGCAGATCAGCTTTTCCTCTGCAGCAAAAGCAGCAGTAGCTACCTCCCATAACCCCAGCCAAAATTCTCACTAGGTCACTGGGAACAATTGTTCTTTTGCATGACCTGACTGTTCGGTATTGAATTTCCCATTCTAGCTGCTTTAATCCGCCGTTAGGGAAACTCTAGATCGATAGACCCACTTTTGATTCAGTACGATGGGTAGACACGAACCTTCCCTTTTCTGATTATTTTAGTGTTTTGTATTTGACTGATTTGTATTATATCCAATAATAGAGTGGTTAGATGGTTTTGAGCCTGGTATGCAAAATGAGGATAAGGGAGTAACTTTTGTTAAGATGTAGATTTTTAAATTTTAAGAATAGAATACAATTATCTCGTTTGTATTCAAGCTCTGACATCCTAAAGAATATATTTAAGCATATAGATTTTCATATTCTTATGGTCACATTTTATCAATGCACAGGTACACGAGTGTACAGCCCTCCAGAATGGATTCGTTGTCACAGATACCACGGCAGATCTGCAACCGTGTGGTCCCTTGGGATTCTTCTGTATGACATGGTGTGTGGAGATATTCCATTTGAACAAGATGAACAAATCCTTAAGGCTGAAATCACTTTCAAGGGGAAGATCTCCCATGGTAAGCATTCTTGAATTTAATAAATGAATCCTCTTGCCATTAAATCAATGAACATGTGATCAAATATTTGGGGATTGTTTTAAAAGCTATTGTGTTGGATTTTATCACTAGTCAGTCTTCATTTAACACACTTGTGTGTGCTGTTCAGAATTTTTTCCTGTTTTTTCCGCCTACATTATAATAAAACAATTGCTGGTTTTGTTTCCATTCTGGCTCATTTTGTAGATTTCAGTAACTAACTTGTTCTTTTCTTTTTCAGATGTAAAAGATCTGATTAGGAAGTGTTTGTCTATTAGGCCTTCCGACAGACCATCAGTAGAAGAAATCCTTGAACACCCCTGGTTAATAGAGTCTTGTCCAGTGCCAGTAGATAAACTGAACTTGAGAAATATGGATCATACTCATTCAGTGGATGCTGTGTCAATGAGCAGCCAGGAGAGCATTTGATGAAAGTTCGAGGATTAGTTCATTTAGTGCAATTAAATTAGCAACTCACAAAACAATGAATCCAACAATCAGAATACCTCATTTGCTCAGGGAGGGTTTGCGCCAAGCAGCTTCATACTATAGCACGACATATCTCCGAACATTGATTAGGAGAACTGGATAAATCTGTGGCATGACTGTTGGCTGCCTGCATGTGACTATTTATTTGTGTGCCCGTGTGATCAGGAATGTGTGTGATAAGACTGTACCTCTGTATATTTGTGTTGTACTTATTAAAAGTGCAGTAATTTACCTGCCATTTCAATGCAATGACAAGTGGAACTATCATCTCTTGAAAAGAGATTAAACATTTCTTTATGGAAGGAACAATGCTCATTTTTTTAATTTCAATTTATTATTATTGGTGCTAAAGTGTTAATAAAAAGTACTTTTGAGCAAAAAGAAAATTCCAGTCTTGCAGCTAAATCTAACTTATTATTTATAAATTGAATCATTTTCATTCCAAAATATTTATGCAAGATTATTTGCTCACGTTGATAAAAAAAACACCTAGTCAGAAGGCACTGCCACATTAACTTGGATCTGGGGCAGAAGTAGATGTTCCTGTCCATATATTAACATGTTTCATTGGGTTCATTCAAGTTATCATTTACATTAAATGGCTAGCATTTCTGTCTTTTCATTTAAAATTTAAATAATTAATGGAAACAGTTGTGTAGCAATCTGGTACAGATTTTATTCAGGCATTTTTTAATTTTTTTTTTTTAAAAATTAAACAACCCATTAAAATGTTGCAAAATTTGATTATGTTCTATTGGAAAATTTTAGAATGTTGTTTTACACATTTTGGAGTGGAAATCACAGAATCAGTAATGCTATATGCTTACAAGAAATTACAATATTTTTATTTAGATTAGTATCATTTTGTACTTTCTGGTGAAAACTTCAAGCAGGCTTCTTGAAATATGTAATCTGTACAAAACACAAAGTTTATTAGATATGGCTAGCACTCCATTATTTCTTTACAGCATTTTTCATATATCGTAGTCATTGTAAATACGTTCATATTTTATTTAAATATTTCATTTCCCAGTTTGGAGTAAAACATCTGTTTGGGGAGGTTTGCCCCAAGCTGGCAATGTCGACCAGCTAAGCTGTAAAATGCTTTGCGCTTTATTTATTTTACCTGTCAACCATTGTTGCCAGTCTGTGTATATACATCTATCTATATATATAATTATATATAATTATATGCATTATTTTTATATAAAAGGAAGAGTTCTCCAGGAATAATTAAAATGAGTAATTTATATTGCATCTTGATTGTTCTTCACACCACCACTTGAACACGCAAACTAAATTCTTGTTGTCACATCTGAAGTCTGTCCAGACTCCTTCATCATACAAATAGTGCAGCACAATTTTCTATGGTTCAGCCTGTCCAGATTGAGGTCTGTTCTAGGAATAGTGTTGGGTTAAATTTGTTTTGTATTTTTAATATCATTTTTAAAACAAAGTGAATGTAATTGCTGTTGATTACTGTGTTTAGGTACTCTGCCTTTTATTAAATTTTGAGTTGTGGTATAGAATCGCTTGACACCATCCTTGCAACCTTGTAGTTACTTCTTGAGTGACCATTAGGGTGTGGAGTTGCCCTCATTTACCTGAAGTGTTAAATTTGGCAAGGCACTTGCAATGATTTGATAGAACCATGACCGATAAAACCAAAAACAAGCCACATTTCTCAAGGAGACCATTATTAGTATTTCAGGTGAGGGGAGAGGCTCTATTAAATAGATTTGGAGAGGTGAATCCTCAATTGTTGAACAGCAAAACTCTACATATATTAGAATTATAGAACATAACATTACTCCCTTAAAAAGTTGAAGACTGGTGTAATTAATGTTTGGTTCAATGAGGAGCTGCTTTGAGCTGTAATCTAATTAATGACTGCCTTCAACATAAGACAAGTACATTTGGATCCCAGTTTTAATCATTGCTTTAGGGTGTATCATCATAACCCTATATGCAAAAAGTACATGCAAGTAGGGTCTATCACATGACCAGTTTATCTCAATTCAGCTTGCATTTATCAAGCTAAAGCTATGGTTTTCAGTAGATGTAAACTATCCATGCAGCCAAAAATGTATACATTTTTCGTGTTTTAAATGCAGTTTAGTGCACAAGGGTCACATGTTCTGGTGATCCGGGCTGCGTCTGTGTGTTATATGCAGAAGTGCTAATATGTTACAGGTTAAGTCCATTGAGTATTGTAATACATGTACACGTTGAGACTTTGGGTGATTTTGATACTTGTAACTTTGTTATTTGAGAAAATTATAACAACTGCAGTTTTGGAGCCTAATATACCTGTCCTGCAATTCAAGATGAAGGAAGTTTTGTCGAATCAGGTATTATTCTTAAATATTTTGGGTTCGAATCAGTTGATTTCTGACTTGAAGAAATGCACGGAGTTGCCCCAATTTAGTTTGGTCACTTCATGTCTCGAACTGTATCAGTGATATATTTCAACTGGTAGCAAGTACATGAGTGAAAAAGACTTCATTGAACAACTTTAAAAGGACAGTTTAGTCTTGGCGGAAAGGGGCTGCGATTTTTTAATATATATATATAATTTCATATGCCACGCGACCTCTCCGGTGGCCCAGTCGTCGCGTCCACCTCAGATGTGGCGTGATTAGTTTCCATCCCAGGCTGAGTGATACCAAAGACTTGTAAGGATGGTACTAAGAGCTGTCTCACTTAGCGCTCAGCATTGAGGTTAAATGTTAGTACTTGTCTGCCTCTTGTCAGGATAATGTGACTGGGTGGGACATGTTACGTGTCTGCGGCATGATACCCCAGTGCTTTTCATATCTAAATTGTCACTGCAGACTTCGTAGTGACATGACTGAATTTAATTTTTAAAAAAAAAGAGAAAAGGATACGATAAAACTTTGACACATTTATACAACATACATGTACTTTTGATCCAAGGGAGTTGAAGACTGGCTATAGGAAAATGTTAATGGAGAGAAGAAACTCAAAACATCCCTCCATGGTGTGACATCTGCAAATTCTATTTTAGACCTTCACAATTCTTTTTGAAGAATTTGTTTCCTTATTTCTGATGCTTCTACTGGTATTGATCAAATATGGACGATTAGGATTTAACCACTAAAGGTTATTTCAATCAAAGAGTACACTAAAACGTTGCATGGCATGGCTAAAGCGCAACCCCAATTTAGGAACGACGCGGGAATGCTTTAAGCGCATTGACCAACCGTCAAGACGTATTTAAAAAAATATATATATTAACAAAAATCCTCCCGTGACTGTTTGATTTGTCTGACAGTTTTAGCACAGACATTTTGGAAGAGATTACAGTACGTGTATGATGCCAATGACTTGGGCTTTGGCTATTTGCAACATTGTATAATAATGGATATTGTTTAACATTGTAGAAATATCTAGTGGCAAGTGTACCCGTTCAATAGGGGATTCGAGTACTATGGGGTTATTTGGTGTAAGTTCAAGTTCAAAGTTTTTATCCAGCTAAAATTTGTACTTATTCCATTGATTTCCATGATTTGAGTATATAAAAAAATTCTTACGACATGCGCAAGAGAAAGGTTTAATTGCAGTAACTGAAGAAATTATTGTTTTCGTTATTTTCTTCTTTTGTTAGTAAGCTGAAGGTTAATCAAAGATCACGAGAGTACAGAAGGCATAGTATATTGTTTGAATAATATACGTGTATTAAAAACCACAATTATATGCGTATTTTTACGCCATGGACAGATTACAGATTGAAATAAATGTCTGATAAACACGCCATAATCATGATAATTTAGATTATTTTCGGTTCATATCTACAAATCAAGAACTGAGGAAACATAATTTGATTTTGAAGAATTTAATTAAATGTGTGTCCGTCATGCGTATTAGTATTGAAATTAGAAAACAAAATGGTAGTCTGACTCCTAGGAACCTCCAATTAAATTAGGCGATCAAATGACGTATGTGTAGTCCGTAGTTTTAAGATGTGTTTTATTTATACCCAATAAACAACTCGTTTATTTGTAGGCAACCTGCAACCTTCGTCCACGCAAAACGCGAAAATGTTATTAATGTCCGCTCACAGTCATGAAATGAGTGCCTTATCAATCTGTAAACCCTGTCCTTCCTGGTGCAATTATTTGCCCGTGAAAAACTAAACTAATACGAATTTGCAATGGGATATCATTTTTACGTCTATTCTGTCTCTTATTTATTTGATTTCTAAATTTGAGTGTCTTGGTGTACTCCCCCCTCCCCTTTTCAGGTATTAATCCAGCTAAGTAGGTTTCATCACTTAATTTCCCACATATACTGAGGATTTTGATTCATCTGTGACCTTTGCCCTTAAGGTAGATGAGTTAAGTAACTGCGTCCCTTTTTATGTATTAGTCAAATTGGTGAGTGAGTGTATTTATTGTTCGTCGTTAGCCCCGTGTTACTGTTATATGATTTTAGTTACACAAGTCCTATTACCCTAATGTTATAATCTATGTTGCTCCCAAAAAGAACAAACAACAACATATTCCATTATGGCGGGGTTCAGTATGCATTTTTAACGAGCATATCATGTGTGTATATCATTTGTACCAGCTTCCAGGCCGGTACAGTATTTGTCATCTTTGACTAGCCGTGCTAGACTGTTCACTGTTACACTTCGATCGAACACTATATCATCACGTGAACCGCCCGCATTGGCAAGCAATGTGAAGGTTGAAGTGAGTGGTTGACACACATAAGTGCCGTACTCATCATTTATACGTATCTAATATACCATTGATGTCTTAGACAACACTAGCATTCAATTTACGTTGTGTATATGTCTATAAATAAGCCCTTCGCCCGTTACTCGACCGGTTACACTGAAATAAGTTAAACTGAAAAACAATGTATCTGACAATGGAAATAGAGGACGCTTTAACTGAAAAAATAATAAATGTTGACAAATACGGCGTGCCATCTTGCTTTATTACTGTTACTACTACTACTACTACTACTACTACATTAAAAAGCGTGTGGGGAAAAATCAGAATTTTAAATCTCAGTCATTCTGTATGCCAACTCATACCAGAAAACATTTCTCACTTCTGTTGTGCCATGGGTTTGTTAATCCTTAGGCTAGTCGAGCAGCGAAATACCTTCGTGATTATTGTATTGTGAGAAGCAAGTACGTTATATGACATGTATAGTATTTCATATCTTACTATATTAGTAAAGTGTTAAGGAGACAACGTATCCTTAATTCCATGCCCGATGTATTCATCCTTTCGTTCAAATCCTACAACTATCGATTCCGAAGAATACTTCCAATATAATTAAATGCTGTCTTTACTCAAGAGACAGTCAAGCTGTAAAAACAATGATCCAGATCTGCTGAAGCATTTTGCGACGGCAAATGTGAGTCTGTGCAGTTGAACTGTACTATAAGCTACTACATACAGAATATCTATACAAACCATTTACGCATATTCAGATAGCAGTACAACAGTTTCAATATTTTTGGATTGCATTTGCCTGTTTGTATACCTCCATACACCCACTACCGAGACTATTTTTCGTCTCAAAACTGTTAAGGATAAAAGTACATATACTAGGTTGGCTGTGTAGATTTTATATTTACATTTCTTCAGACTTTTTGTGTTTTTCTCTGGTCATATCTATACTTTTGTTTTCGGGCAAGAATTATTTATGCTATCAGTTTGGCACATACATTAGAATTCCTCAGATTTTTCTTGGGGTTTTCCGAGATTGAGATGGATAAGTCTAACTTGGTGTGTCGATTGGAAGTTCAGATCCCGGTTTTGATTACATCGGTGCCACATCAAAATGACATTTTTACACAGCGCATCGTCAACGTTTACAACAAGAACTTATTTTACCGCAAAAATGTGTTCCTACTAATTTTTTATTTTTTTATATTTATTTTTTTTTTTGGGGGGGGGTCTGAGGATGTGGTAACGAATTTCCTTTAAAAAAAGATCTCAATTTTCGTGTATGTGCTAGTATGAAAGTAAATTCGTGTTTACTACTGCGTTATTTGTTTGAAGTTTGATTAAACAGTGCCCGGGTGTCGAATACAGTTGCTTTGTTTTTACACCTTTTAATGAAATATTAAAATAATTTCCAGTATACGTTAATTTTCTATATAAAAATTGGTTTCCATGACAACCTATTCAACATTGAGTCATAATTGACAGGGTACAGTCATTATTGAATTTAACAGTTGTTTATCATTTAAATCTTTCTTGGCACTTTTGGACTGTTTAGCAGGATACTGCCATGATATTCTTTCTTGGTACGTTTGGACTGTTTAGTAGGATACTGCTATGATATTCTTTCTTGGTACGTTTGGACTGTTTAGCAGGATACTGCTATGATATTCTTTCTTGGTACGTTTGGACTGTTTAGCAGGATACTGCTATGATATTCTTTCTTGGTACGTTTGGACTGTTTAGCAGGATACTGCTATGATATTCTTTCTTGGTACGTTTGGACTGTTTAGCAGGATACTGCTATGATATTCTTTCTTGGTACGTTTGGACTGTTTAGCAGGATACTGCTATGATATTCTTTCTTAGTACTTTTGGAGATCTACATGGTGAAGCCATGTCTCAAAAGTGATTAAAACACTGTATAATTGTGTTTTCGTTGTTTCTGAATCCTTTATGTCAGTCATGTATGCCCGCACATATGGGGGGGGGGGGGCTTGCCCACTTACCCCTCTCCATTTCATCTCTAAACATATTTTGGTAGACATGGTTACAACTTAAGAGCTGACCACTACATGCCCAACCCTTCCGAAAATAATTATGCTGTCCCACCTGGTTTCGGTTTCTAGTAATTTGGTTTTTGTCTTGAGTGGATGTATGACCTTGGAGCCCTTTTTGTGGCCGTTGATATATTTCCAGAATTATTTTGAACATGAGGTTTAGAGTTCCCGTCATAATTTAGAACGAGAGTTTTGTTTCTTCTATGAACTAGTTTTCTCCGTTTGAAAGACAGCTGTAGCAATTACATTTTGTTTTATCAATTTCTAGCTTACTTTAGTATTCCTCTTAGTCTCCATACTGTTTAAAATAAGATTTAATTGGTTGCTTCGGCATCGTTAGGATACATGTACCATTTAACGTTATACCTGTGCGCTTAACAAATTTCTTATGGAGGGGGTAACGTGTGTGTGTGTGTGTGTGCACAGTTTTAACGTAAAACATGAGTTTGAATTGTACATAGAAAGATTATCTGCAAAACTTGATTCATTGCTCAGGGGAAAGAAATTTAATTATTCGCTTATTCTGTCATTGTAATTTAGATTCAGATGAAGAATAAAAGACACCCACACATTACCTTTCCTGTGTTTTTCTTCGAAACATTGATCATCCCTGTTCTGGCATTATTAGAGCGAACACTACCCCTCGTGTCTGACAAAATTTCTGAGCATGAGGTGAAACTTTCCAGTCAGACATCGATGCTTATCAAGGATACTTATAACATCCTCGTAACATATCCAGTTTAAATTTTAAACTTTTGTTGTTGTAATTTTCAAATACGAGAAGGGAAGCAAGGTAGAAAGAAAAGGATAAAGACAACAGTAAGAACGAAATAGAATGTCAACATGTGCTCTATCAAGTCTCGATATTTGCTGGAATTTTCAGTTTTCAAATGGTTTGTTGTTGCAAACTCATACCATGAATAAAGTGATTATCTACAAATGAATAAAGTAAAATATCATAGCGTTAATCGTTAATCTTACTTATGTAACAATGCAGACCATCGGTCACAGCTTTTGTCAAATTCCCGTCACTTGCATACAAAAACAAGAGGAATGAAATTGTTATTTGAATTTTGTTTATATCTTTGATGTAGTTATACTTTGACACTCCATAGTGTGTGCGTGTTGAAGTAAGGCTTACCTTAAACAATAAGTAACGTAACCAATCAAAATGTGCAAATGGGGAGGGGGGCTTAGGGGTGTAAAGACTTTATCTGCTTTACAGTCTAGAGCTGTTTACACACAAATCTTTTATTCACTGATATACTGATAAGATAAATATCTTTTCCCATACCCCATTCACTAGGTAACATTAAAGACCGAAGTTTAATTTGTTACCATGAACACTTTATTTGATATTGTTCTATATTTGGGATCACTAAAATGGTATCCATTAAGCTCTTGCATTGTTCTCTGGACATTACCACAGCTCCCCCTACTGGGCAGTTAATTCAAGTTATATAAATGTGAGATTTCCCTGAACAAAGCCTGTGCATCTACTGGTAATTGAAATTACAGACTACCTAAGGGGAATTACACTTTTGCACTATTTTCTATATCCATAATTAACAGTTTAAACCTGGAAATCCGGGCACTGTTCAGCTCGCGATTATGATTCAACCACTCACACAGCATAGTGTGTTTGAAACACCTTTCCTGAAAGTTCAGTATTGTGATTAAGAAGTCTCTTTTGGAGGCGCGGAAGTGTTAAACGAGTTTGATGAAAATTTCGCCAGTCAGCCACGTACAAATAAAGTTATCATTCCACTAGGCCGGATTGGTGGTGGTGGTGGGGCTATACAAATATTTTTTTAAAAAAGTGTACACACAAACTTATATTCACTTGTTACTTGACATTTCTTCATATTTTGTATTCTTGTACACATTTTGGGGGCATTGAGCACACATTGAGTAAATCGACATTTGCTTTGGTGTCGTTTCGTGGAAAGTCAAGGCACCTCTGAATTTTGGAAAATACCTTCAACACTCATCCGGCCCTGGAAGTAAAAAGTGACTTCTGTAGAAACAAAATAGATATTCACAAAGCAGTTAAATTACCGCCCCTAAAACAGTATTAACAATTAATCACCTTTTATTCATTTTTTAAAAAACGCTTCTTGTTAGCTACCAAGATTGGATAGCTCTGTTATGTAGCTTAACAACTAGTGGTTGTGGTAGTGGTTCGAGGAGCTGGATATTCTGTATAGAATGTATCGAATGTAATTTCTGAATCAGCTTAATGGACCACTGGTGGGAGATATAACTTTTGGAGCCGTAAAGGTGGGAAAGGTTCTTGAATTATGGCAGTAATATTTGCAACCCAATCTAGCAATTTGGTTCTATGTGAATTCAGGTAGGTGTCGGTTTTATGTGAATGCTAGTTTCTCTTTTGTTTGTCTGTGTTACTGTATTACTTTAAAATATGTGGCTGTTAATATTGTATCGAAGTTTGATTCTACGTATACTTCACTCAATATTGCGTTTCTGTTTGTTGTAGTATTAGTAATATACCCGTTTTACATTTCTCTGTTTGCATGCCCATGATCATTCATATTAGGACAATCCCGTGTGAAATCACGAGGTTTCATCTGAGGCGGCAAACCTGTCAAATTTATTCAAGACCACTGAGAAATTATTCGCGAAACCCCGCAAAGTCTTTAGCTTTTATTGTACATTAATACGTATACTTGAAACAAGAAAATAATAGCAGATTATGGCACACGAGATAAAATGAACAATAAGCGTTACAGCACTGTTTTTAGTATATCATCTGATACTTGCAGATCTAATCAATCATCTAGCTTTCTCTTCTCAGACGATCGCGTAATTCTTTATACGCAACCGATATCGCTTAAGATCCCTAAATTTCGTTACACATGACCATTATGGGATCAGACTTCATAACCAGTCGTTTTCGTTAAGCAATATGCGATTACGGACTATGTGCATGGTATACTAACATCCGAAATTTAAGAGCTTTGCAACCTGCAGGAAATTATGTACCTTTGAAACTGAAGGTGTGATAATAGAATTGTTCCAGTTAGTACAATTTTACGTTTTAAAACAAAATGCAACAAAGCACAACTTTTAAACACATGTTGCCTTATATAAATTACAATCACGGTTTAATAGGCTTTAGTCAGTCATCACAACAAATGAATAGTGAATGGAAATTTACAACGGTTCCCAAAGGTAGTAGTCAAATTATTTAACGATGATTTTGCGATTGCTGTGGATAGGCAACACCTGTACTTGATTATCTAATGTCAGTTCTCAGCCATTTTAATCGGGAGTCTATGATTCAAATGATTGATCTAGTGTTTCATCTTTATTATAGAGAAAGCTTTTACTGACTGAAACAAAGTGCAATTTATTTCTTTTGTAGTTCTTCCTTGTTTTTAATTCACCATAAATGCTTAATTTTCCCAACATGCCAGTACGTGTCATGTATGGATACAACACCTACACGTGTAAACGGCTTAATTTTGTTTACTGCATGTATACGTTTACAGCAGTGGTATACATGCAAAGACAAGACATGATTACAGTCAGGATATAAAAGTTAGAACATATGAGCTAAATAGAAAAAAGTATATTAATATAACTTTCGATGTTATTACATAATGCTTATAAATGAGTAGAGTATTCGTAAAACACAATAATAAAAACCCTCGTAAAATCAATTTAGAGTCTTACGTTATCAATATTCTTTAACTGATAATAGATATAAACGTTTGTCCTGAAAGTGTAAAATTGAGTTATAAATTCTTGTCTTTCATCATAAAATTAAGAATATGACAGAAGATAGTGACATTCAACCTCTGTTTCTTGACAAAGTGTGCAAGATATTTCGTTATATGGGATATTAGCCCATATACCAGTTTCAATTGGAAACCTACGATTTGCAGTTCTAAACTTGATTAGGTTTTTAGGTATATTTTTGGGTATGAGAAATAAATCTGTACTAAATCAAAACTAATTTTAAATCTTATTTTAACCTTTAGAACATTGTTAGGGATTATAACTGGAATTGTCAAATATATTGAACAAAGATACGTTTTACGAACTGAATCATTTTGTACGGTAATATCCAAAATGTACAGCTAAAGATATAATCAAAATTTGAGTCAGATATCGTAGGCACACAGTACAAGTTACAGATATCGTAGGCACACAGTACAAGTTGTCAGCTGTCTAGTGAGTGAACTGTTATTTAGGGAAAAGGAACTGGCGGCCATTGTAATGGGGCCGCTTGGACTTTCTTTTAAACAAGTGTAGGCTTTTATTCCCTCAAGATTGTATTAAATTTAATTTATAAGTAGCTTAAAGATATAATTGGCTAGGGCTTCTTTTGTTGTATTCGATCATAATAAATACTGTCTCTAATCGCTTCGATTACTATTAACATGTTCACGTTGATACATTCTTGTCTAATATGTAGCCTTATATGCGCTCGTGTCCCTAACTCACGTTTGTCTGTCAGAGTGTCTGACATATTAGACAACGAAACAGTGACACATTGAATAATGCGATCATTGCCTTACGAGAGAGAGAGAGAGGAGAGAGCTGGTTTAGTGGTCTAAAATGTCCGGTCTTTTACAGATCACTGCCATTTCACTTCTCTCTGCATGAATTCAAGTCTAAGACTCGACCATTGTTGGTATGAGCGAAAGCTCAAATATACACTAACTTCGATGTTCGATGTACCGTATGGGAGGCGAATTAACCACCCTTGCTAAAGTGGACGGGATTGGGCCTGGAATTTTTTAAAAAACAAAATTGGTGTATAATGAGGAGCTTTGAAAGGACAAGAGTTCATACGGATTTATAATTTTTCGCCTTTTTATCTTTTCATTGTTTTTTTTTTCTCTACATATATGTTTATGCAGCGGTGTATTTTTTTCAAACAGCGTACGACACTGCTCTGTCTCTGTTCGTATGCGGTTGTCTTTCAAAGGAGCTTCTACAAATAAATCCAGATGAAAGAAGCATTTCAGAAACAAAGATGTTACCTTATTGACAGAGCAGCAACATTCGCACCAGTAACAAACAACACACCGCCTTCACCCCCGTAAAAACGAAGAAACTTCCAAGATACGACACTACAACCAGAATCAATTCCAAAATGTCATGGGCATGGGACCAGATAGTATGCCCACCAGTCTGATGACGTCTTTTATAAACACCGGTAAGATACAGTTTCTTTTCAGCAAACTTGAAACAGTAAAAAAAAAATGCATCGCGTGGGAAAAAGCCTTGTGCAACGTCATCGGCTATGTAATGTTTGCAGATAACTACGTACAAATATCGATTCTTGCATTCACTAGCTTCTGAAACGGACTAGTTTGCGCCCGCAACAGATGTCATTGATGTGGCAGAATATGGATTGTCTATCAGACACTTAATACTGATGACGTCAAAGAAACTTGTATCTCTGCGCATAATATGGTATCGTTGTGTCATTCGTTTTGCCTAGTTGCTTGTGATCAAAAATGGCTAATGCGGCAATAAATGTGCATTTTAGATATATGTATGTACGTACTAGGGTAACATTACTGGCTAAATGGTTCATCCTTCGTTGAACTTAAAAGCCACATTTTGTAAATGTAAGGATATTGAATTGTAAGGAAAAAAGTGTAAGAAGCTTTATTAAAACATATAAAAATGAAATATGATATAAAAAATAAAATCTGTTAAAATTATGTTAATCGTATATACATTACAATATAATGATAAACTATGTAGATCTCTTAAATTATTTATATATATATGTGTGTGTGTGTGTATATATGTGTGTGTATATATATATGTGTGTGTATATATATATATATATACATATATATATACATATATATATATATATATATATATATATATATATATATATATATATATATAGCACATTACCTCAGAAGTATGTTTGATACATCATCTAAAGCTTTCTTAATTGACTTCACATTAAAAAATGCTAAAAAGATCAGACCCACAAGGTGACATTTAAGAAGCTTTTTGTCTGTGATTATATTACTTATTGTGTATGTTTACGTTTATTTAGATGCATGCCTTACCTCTGTTGCTTGACTTTATATTAAATGACAACAACAACAACATGACGCATGTAACTGTTTACTATTCTTCTCAATTATAGATTGCACGTTTTTGATCTTAAGGAGATTTTTCTGCGACGCGTTGTAGTCGATGATTTGATTCTGGAAATATTTCTTAACCACTCCACCCCACCTAAAAATCAGAGTTTATTTTTAAAAAAAAACACGGTTAGATTTGTAACCTAAGTTCCTGTCACAGTTTAAGGTTCAAACATAGAGGATCCTCCATACAGACTGATTTAAGATAAGATATAAAATGACCGATTTATGATCAAATGTTGTTATTGTGTCTAACGCCAGTATTCAGGATAAGATGGCTATACATGGCGGCCAGTTTTAATGGTGGAGAAAGAACGAAGTAAAACCCCGGAAAGAACCACCCATCCACAATAGCTGTTGGCAAGCTTTCTCATGTACCCACATTGGCCGAGCCCGAGACTCGAACCCACGCAGACAGAGGTGAGTTGGCAGTGATCCGTAACAGTGAGTGCTTTGGACCACTCGGCCACTCGAGGTCAAATGTGGGAATGAGTCGCACAATTTCTATCGTTAGCTTGTTATAGCGGGTTTTATAAATTTTAGTTAAATTGAGAACTCTACGATTGCAAATACAAAGTAGTGGTAAACAGAATCCTTTACGTAAATCAAAATCTGTATAAACGCAAAATAGTGTAGGGAAATGACGTATTTAAAGCATGTTACAGGAGTGTCCATTTCAAACGAAGTTTATGAAACTATGAGTAATTTATATTTTATGCAAGCCTTGCTAAGCAGTATTAGAATTCCATTTATATACTTCATTTATGAGATGTGAATGAGCATACATATAACTCCTTATGGCATGATCAAATCTAAACGGCTGGATAGGGTCTTGAAATGAATTGGAATTATATTCGGAAGCCTTTGTGATTAATGATTTGCTATACATATGAAAATGACGTCATTTCCAACTTAAAGTGGTGTTATTAAAATAATAATCTGATAATGCTGTGGCGTTGAAGTAGTCCAAGCAGCACCCCACACATACGTGAAAGGGCTTGGGGCAGGCTAGTTGGGACCCAGAATTCCAATCAGTTAGCTTATTGTATTTAAAAGAGGTCCCAGAATTGAGCTTTGATGCGAAGTGGGGGGAGACAGTATGGGGCAAAAATCAAAGATTTTTTTTAAAGAAGAAGAAAAGAATCTTTTGATAGCTTATCCTATTTGTAACTTAAAAAAGATAGAGACTCTGTTTTTTGTGATGGAATTTAAATCCTTTAGCAGTCATATGTTTGGAACACTCATTGGTTCAATTATCATCCGAGTCGTTGGGGATGAATTGAAAGCACACGTTTTAAACACAAGCAGATCCAGAAAATGCCTGGGCTCATATCCTTATCTTTGCACAGAAACTGTGATCCATGTTTCATCTATACTGATAAATATTGGCCTTTTAACCGAATAAAACCTGAGCCCCACGATACATTCGGTTGGACTGGATATCTTGCCTCCGTTTGTTTACATTTGTCACTGTATAGGGGTAATTAATAAACGTGTGTAATATTTGTGGATTCTGTTCTTCGTACTGTTTGACATTTTAGGCGAAACGGAAGTGCAACGAGACGTGTGTACTTTTGGGAGAAACCATCAGCTCCAATGGTATTAATTTATTATTATCGTACCTCTGATCTTGAATACTAGATTATAACGAATAACTTTATTCTCTTTCCAAATTGGAATGCAACTGCTATTAATAAATTTTGTTTTAATTTACTTTAGCGATTTAAACACGTGATAAGTGCATCTGTACGGTCATGATATAGCCACCGTGACGTCATGCAGCGCATGTGTTTAACACCATTAAGGAAAAGAATAATTGGAAAATATCCTGGAAAATCTCTCACAAAGCATTTGCGTAGAACACATTCACATTGGTAAAATTATGCAGTGTATAGCCTTAGTTTGAAACCGTAGTGTTTGTTATAAAAATATAGATTAGTATGTTTAGTTATTAATCTATTATGATAAATTATGAAATCTATCGAGTCCTACATTTCTTCCTACCAGAAATCACGATAGCTTTAAAAAAAAACGTAGGTCCCTCTTGGGGGGGGGGGTTGTCTGTCAAAGCTGACATTTTCATTAAGGTGACTGTCACATTGGACATAGTCCAAATAGGTCAGGTATGCGTTGTCTCAAAAGATATTTTAAAAGGTAGATTTTAATCAATCTGACTTCTTTGATTGACCTTTTTATAGTTACATACACGTGCAATGACACTGGCATATTGCATCATATTCAACAACAACTGAACTAATAATGGCATGGAATATTCTCAAAGACGACGAATAAAGATTAAGACAATATCACTAGAAACAAATCATTTATTAAAGAGTTATTAATTATTAGGAATTAGCATTATGTACACGAGGCAACCTCCCATGGTCTAGTGTATCAAATGTATGAATGTTAATTTTCGTTTTCATATATAAATCAAACACAAAATACTTTTTAAGAATAAAAATTTTCAAGAAATACTTGGGTGATAATTATTGGTAATAAACAGAAAATATGCAAGTGACGTAACACATTAGTTTTACATTTGTACGAAGTTTTTTTTTAAATCTGGTTGTTATATAGTCATTCTATACAGAGACAAAGTCACTTTACAGTAGGTTTAGGGGGGTGGGGGTGGAGTGAAGTAGCCGTACCATCCATATTGACTTACAGTCACTCCTGCCATCTCACCTCTGTCTGGTTGGGGTCGAGTCCAGGATTCGGCCAATGTGGGTAAAGAAAAAACTTGCCAGTAACTTATTGTGGGTCGGTGGTGCTTTCTGTGGTTCTCCCGGGTATTTCCTCCAGCATTTATTCTGAACGCCATGTATAGCATATATTGTGCTGAAAAACGGCGTTAAACCCTACAACAACAACAACAACAACAACAACAATAATGATTACCGGGACTTGACAATATTCATTTTTGATGTTCTTGTTATTCATTACTCTTGTTATTGTTTGTTGTTATTATTGTTGTTGATGGTGGCATCGTTACTTTTCTTATTGTGGCTGTCATTTGATATTTTGATATTTTAAAGATGAAATTAAGTTGCATTTTATCTAAATGTTGAAATAAATGAGTTCATTCAAGATGTGTGTGCGTGTGTGTGTGTGTGTGTTGTTTTATTGTGTCTTTTTGCAATATGACATTGCAGCATGAAATACAGTGTTGTAATAATACCATCAAAATTCAGTTATGTATTTGAATCGTGTAATTTCATGATTGTCTAACACAGTTACAACAATGTGAACATATTTGAGCACGAAAGAAAGTAAACTGCAAAAAGCCATATATAATGCATTTGTGTTTGAATAACCGAGGAAAGTATGACAAAAAATACATTTGTGTTTGAATAACCGAGGAAAGTATGACAAAAAATACATTTGTGTTTGAATAACCGAGGAAAGTATGACAAAAAATACAATTGTGTTTGAATAACCGAGGAAGGTATGACAAAAGATACAATTTATTTTTGTGAAAGGCACATCACAATACATTAATAAACGAGCCGAGCATTTTTGCTTTTTGAACAATTTATTGGTGGAAGATTTTATAAACTGTCGTATATAATGCTTTGTTGATATCTTTCTAGTTACATAAAAGAAAGACAAAAAATTAATTCAGAACACCTAATACGCCCGTTAACGACTTTAAAAAATAATAATAATAACAATTATTATTATTGCACATTATCACACGTTGAATTAAAACAATCATAAATATGTGCGCACAATGAACCCATTGTCTAAAGAAAATCAATACCACAAACTTACGAGCATGATTCGTTTGAAAATCTTGCAACTTTGCCATGACGAGGACTTTAGAAATATCTAGGTGTTTGTAAATATTCGATTATTACCAATGTTGAGCATTAAAAACATAACAAGCTGAGCTATTTTTAGATACGCTCGTGACTAGTCTGAATTACGTTTCAACTACTTGCAAATTACGAAGTAGGTCCATTTCTTTGCCTTTAAAAGGCTGTAATAGGTTTATGGAAAGGTTCGCTTGATAATCATTCTACCTTTTTTCTTACCAATATCAAAATGCACCCATAGTAATTTAACTTATATTAAGCCGTTGATCATGACAAGTTCTTAAAGTCTACTGAATTTTCGAAGAATGTTTTTTTTGGTAATTAGCAATGATTGTATTCATTTCATTTTTTTAATATATTTTTAAAAAAAAAAATATATATATATATATATATATATATATATATATATATATATATATATATATATATATATATATATATATATATATATATATATATATATATATATATGTATTGTGCTATCATTATAGCTGTTGTACGAAGATAAGATAAGAATTCTTAATTTCAGACTTCAAAGTCCATACCTCTAAATTAATATATAAAGTAAAAAACATTGTAAACATAAAGCGCTTAGAGTTCTTAAAGCTGAGGCGCTATACAAAGTCTTCATTATTATTATTATTATTATTATTATTATTATTATTATTATTATTATAAAAAGTCAATTAATTTAATTTAAAACAAACAACTATAGAACTGCACACGCTACAATGAAATGAGAAATACATGTGCTTAATTCACTGCTTTACATAGAGATACAAGTTTTCTTTTGTTTCGCGAACCATTTTATCAAGGTTAGATAAAGAAGCACAATTTATAAACAGGCACCAACATTAAGTATTGTCTTAAAGAATAAAATAAACCCAAGCTATCATTATTGTAAGCAATATTTTTCTCATCATTAGTCATGCAAATACACATTTATCTTTTATTTCTTTGAAAAATTCTTAATTTGTAATTACTTCTTGTAGAGATTAGTTCCCGAAGTTTTACCTAATTGGTCTAATGTAAACATCTTCGGTATCCGTTGCAACATAAACCTGCACCATTGGCGTCCTTGACATTCTGGCTAACAACACGACGTGAAATGACCGCGGTTTGCCACTATAATCTTTCTTCTTGGCACATAAAGCAAATCCTGCTTGGAAAGCGTAATCCTTAAAAAAAAACAACAGTGAAAATCCGATAACTAGAAAACTGTTTTATTTATTATTTAGATCAAAAATGAGCAAAGAGAATCGTTATTCATTCCAATAGCTCAAATGGACAAATTTTCAATTACATTAATTAAATCGCGGGTAGTACAATAAACAGATGATCATCATTGTTACAATATACTTAGAAATTAAACTTAAATACGAAATAGCAAACAGTCAATAAACAGATTAATTCACAAAGTAACTCATGGAGAGAGATAGCTACATTAAAATCAAATAATAAAATGAAGGGATAAACAGGAAGTTATGTAAATGAAATTAGTTTCTAAGCAATGGTTAGATAAAATGTTTGCTAAATAACTAAATGTACGACGTTATTTCTATGCTTAAAAGTTGTATAACTGTAAGTGGCTTAATTAATTAAAATTTAGGGCAACTCAGGCCATAGGGTTGTTCTTCAACGGACCGAAGTGACAGTAAAATTCGCAGCCCACCTGGATGACTGAGCAGTCATTCTTGGGATCATACTGTTTATCTCCTAAGCACGAGGATGGGGCTAGGCTAGACAAGATTCCCTATACATTGCGTGCTTCTCCTTAACCCTGGTCCGGGTGCTGAAGCGGATCTCATTTTATCGTCCGAAAGCCAAAACAAAATGAAAATATTGACGCAACTCAACATCTGTTCGTGGAACGTACGCACACTGATAGACCGTGCAGCAGTAGATAGACCAGAGGAAAGAATAACCATGGCTGGTAGAGAACTGGCCAGGTACAGCATTCGCATTGCAGCCCTAAGTGAACTCGACTTGCTGAGGAAAGAGAACTCACTGAAGTAGGATTTGGCTGCAACTGCTTCTGGAGTGGCCGGCGTAAAAAAAAAGATTGACCAATAGCTGGTGTTGGGTTTGTAATCAAATCACAGCTTGGTAGCAAGCTCGCAAATCTCTCTCAAAGGGCGTTAATGAAGGAGTAATGCGTATGAGACTTCTTACACTGTCTCGAAAAAGACATGCAACTATCATCATAAACGAATTTGGCGAACACAAAAGAAAAGGACTCCTTCTACTGAGAAAATGCGCTGAACTTACCCTCCTGATCACCAACACAGTATTCCGCATGCCAAAACTGCAACAAGACGCCTTGGATGCATCCATGTTCAAGGCTAAGGCATCATAATAACTATGTCTCGATAGGAGAAGAAGCAGGCAGACTATTCGATTGACGAAGGCCATGAGAAATGGAGAATGCTGGACTGACCACAGGCGCATAGCCTCCAAACTCAATATCCAGATCCAGCCTAGCAGACGTCCATAAAGTGTCCAAAGATCTTAACTCCACCAAATTGAATGACAGTTATATATATATATATATATATATATATATATATATATATATATATATATATATATATATATATATATATAACCCATTCAAAATGACTGCCCCACCCATCTCCGTCCCAACCCGTTAAAAAGTAACCTTTTCAACTTAGATGAGTTCCAATATCCTAGAAATTAAAGTTATTGCCCATTCATGAAACCTGTGCTCAAAATCGACATCCTACTGACGGACGCAAAAATTGAAAATGTGACCCAAAAATGTCTTGCCTTTTCCTGCCCGTGGAGGGTAAATAAGAAACACTAACAGTTAAAACGTTATACATACAGCAGTATGTCTCTTATATTTCGCATTCTATTGTTGTCATTGCCTATGTCGCTTGCAACAATAGAAAGAAATTTGAAACATTTCTTCCTCAAGTCATTCGTGTCTATACCTATGGGCCTAATGGTAAAAGCTAATGAAAGCTCCAGAACGGGTCATCTCCAACTCAACGAAAGGACAACGGTAATGCCATTGTTTACTGTGGGAATCATCTGCAGTCTATTAAGATTGTTTTGAATTTTACCCTGATATAAACACAAGGAAAGTATATGTTTGTAGGTGACCCATGATTAGTTATGTAATGTTATGGAACATAATAACATGGATACTTAGATTTTATCGAATCATTTCTATTGTTAGAGTCTAAATAAGTTTGTTCTTCGCTATTGTCTCCCTCTTGTATTGTTCAACGCAACAAAAAATGAAGTAATCTTGTATTGTTACGATTTGAAGGAATTATGCATGTCAAAGATAGAACGATACCAAATTGAAAGAAATTTCTTGTCTCACAATAGGCAAGAAATGCAATATGACCTAACATTATGTGAGAGGTTTTGGGATATAAATGTTATAATCTTTTAATCCAGGTTCAAATCTCACATAACGGTAATTCAGCTTTATATATACTTTAACAATCGTGTAATGTGTTTTCTTTTCTTTCTACAATAAAGGCATAAACGTAATATTAAGGTCCAAATGAAATATACATTGCAATCACAGCTGTAAATCAAATTTAAATTCATTATTAACATTGGCAAGAACATTACAAATCTTAAAGATAGGTGATGCAACTTTGATATCTTCGACTTTAATGCAAGTATATATACACACATTGATATTCACGATGTTAATGGTACATAATAATAATGTGTGTGTGTGTGTGCGTGTGTGTGTGTGTGTGTGTGTGTGTGTGCGCGCGCGCGCGAGCGGAGAGAAATACTTCACTCTTAACAATGAAGAAGCTAAAAGATGAATAATAATACTAAATTTATCCCTTTTCGTCAAAAGTCTACAATTGTTAGTTAGTTAGTTAATTAGTTAGTTAGTTTTGCCCGTCACCCCTGCCAGGGTATAGGCCGCCCACAAAAGATCGCCAGAGGCTTCTGTCCTGTGCCATCCCCTCAAGCTGACTCCAGGTGTAACCCATCTTAGTGATGTCTGCCTCAAGGTCGCGTCGCCAGGTGTTTCTTGGTCGTCCCCTTCTCCTCTTGCCTTGAGGGTTTCACCTCAATGCCTGTCTGGTAATGTTGGTTCGCGGCTTACGTAGGGTGTGTTCTATCCAACCCCACCTTCTCTTCTTTATCTCATCCTCTATTGGAAGCTGGGAGGTTCTCTGCCACAAGTTGTTGTTGCTGATGGTGTCTGGCCAGCAGATCTGGATAATTCTTCTTAGGCAGCTGTTGATTTAAGTCTGAACTCTCTTTACTGTGGACTTGGTGGTTCTCCAAGTCTCTGCCCCATACAGTAGGACTGACTTCACGTTGGAGTTAAACAGTCTGATTTTGGTAGTCAAGGAAATTTGTTTGGAGCTCCAGATGTTCTTGAGCTGAATGAAAGCTGCTCTCGCCTTTCCGATCCTTGCCTTGACATCTGCGTCTGTGCCACCCTGCCGGTTGAAAATGCTGCCTAGATACGTGAAGGACTCCACCTCTTCCAGGGGACTTCCCTGCAGTGTGACTGGGTTGTTACTGGTATAGTTGATCTTGAGGATCTTGGTCTTGTCTTTATGGATGTGTGGCCCACCTGTGCAGATGTGGCTGCCAGTATGTCGGTCTTGTCCTGCATTTGCTGCTGACTGTGGGACACGAGCGCTAGGTCATCAGCAAAGTCCAGGTCCTCAAGTTGACTCCACAATGTCCACTGGATACCATTTCTCCGCCCATTGGTGGTCGTCATCATAATCCAATCAATGACAAGAAGGAAGAGAAATGGTGACAGCAAGCAGCCTTGCCTGAAGCCAGTCCGCACTAGGAAGGTGTCTGTGTGCTGTCCTGCATGAACAACTGTAAATGACATTCCGTTGTATGTGTTTTTGATCAGGTTCACCAGCATGGTTGGAAAGCCATAGTGGCGAAGAAGTTTCCAGAGTGTCTCTCGGTCTACGCTGTCAAATGCCTTCTCATAATCGACAAAGTTGATGTAGAGCGAAGAATTCCACTCCAATGACTGCTCGACTATGATGCGAAGAGTAGCTATTTGGTCCGTACACGATCTGTTTTTCCGGAATCCCGCTTGCTCATCTCGTAACTGGGGTCGACGGCCTCCTTCATCCTCTCCAAGAGGACTCGGTTGAAGACTTTTCCTGGTACTGACAAGAGTGTGATTCCTCTGTAGTTGGAGCAGTTGCTGAGGTCGCCTTTCTTTGGGATCTTGATGAGGTGTCCCTCCTTCCAGTCAGTTGGTATTTCTTCTTCCTCCCATATCTTCACAAAAAGAGGGTATAGCATTTCCACTGAAGTCTCTATGTCTGCTCTGAGGGCTTCTGCTGGTATATCATCAGGCCCAGCAGCCTTGCCGTTCTTCAGCTGGGTGATGGCTTTCCTGATCTCGTCTCTGGTGGGATTGTCACAACTTATAGGGAGATCTGCGTTGGCTGGCTGGATTTCTGGGTGATTTGGTGGTACTGGCCTGTTCAACAGTTCTTCAAAATGTTCTGCCCATCTATTCATTTGGTGTTCTGTACTTGGTATGGTCTTTCCCTGCTTGTCCTTTACGGGTCTCTCTGTATTACTGTACTTGCCGGAAAGCTTCTTGGTGATGTCGTACAGCTTCTTCATGTTTCCACTTCCAGCCGCTTCTTCTGCCTCTGCTGCCAGTCCTTCAAGGTAGTTTCTCTTGTCTATCTTGATGGTTCTTTTCACTTCTCTGTGGTCATCAGTGTACTCTTTTTGTGCCTGTACTTTTTTAGTTCTTGTCTTACTGTTATTTACTGCTGTTTTTTTCTGTTTACGCTCCTGGATTTTGCACAATGTTTTGGCTGAAGTCCATTCTTTCTGTTGGTGTTTCATGGGACCTAGTACTTCTTGGCATGTTGATTTTATTGCCTCCTTTACTGTCTTCCACCTGTTGTTCACGCTGTCTACCTCGTCTTCAAGCAGCTCTTCTAACACCTGGTACTTGTTGTTAAGAGTAAGTCTGTATTCCTCTTTAGTATTTGCATCTCTCAACAGACCGATGTTGTACCTTGTTTTCTTCTCTTTTGGGCCCATCCAGTTCTTCTTCAGCTTAAGTTTAAGCTTTGCAACAACTAAGTGGTGGTCAGATGCCACATCTGCTCCCCTCTTCACCCTCACATCTTGCAGGGATCTTCTGAACTTCTTGGCTGTGCAGATGTGGTCAATCTGATTTTCTGTTACATGGTCTGGTGATATCCATGTGCTCTTGTGGATTCTCTTGTGGGGAAAGATGGTACCTCCGATGACCAGGTCGTTCAGTGCACAGAGGTCTGCAAATCTCTCCCCATTTTCGTTCATCTCCCCTAGGCCATGGACCCCCATAACATGTTCATACCCTGTGTTGTCTGACCCAACTTTGGCATTGAAGTCACCCATGACGATGTTGATGTCTTTGTCTGGGTAATTCACTACTATGTTCTGTAGTCTGTTGTAAAACTGGTCCTTATCTTTTTCTTCGCTGTCATTTGTTGGAGCATAGCACTGTATGACGTTCATTTTTATTTTCTTCTTCTTGTTCCTAAATGTTCCAGTGAGGATTCTGGACCCATGTGGTTCCCATCCAGTTAGTGCATTATATGCTTGCTTCGACAGCATGAGCCCTACCCCTTGTGTATGAGGCGCATTCTCTTCCTCATGTCCTGAATACAGTAGTATCTCTCCTGTCATCAGTCTTCTTTGTCCAGATTGAATCCATCTCGTCTCGCTGATGCCCAGTAGGGATATGTTGTAGCTTCTCATCTCTGCTGCTACCTGTGCTGTTTTTCCTGCCTCATACATTGTCCTCACATTCCATGTTGCGATGGTAATACTCCTGTTTGATAGAAGGGTGGTCTGCTTTATGGCTTCCGAGGGCTCACGGCTTTCACCACATAGCGTCATAAGTCTTCCAGGAGAAGACCCTTCCTCCCACAGGCTTTCAGTTTCTGATTTTTCTTTTGTCGACGTTTTGTAGCAAGTTGAGTTTTACAGGGTTGGGTTGCTAGCCCCACGCCCAACCCTCCTCCTTTTCCACCCGGGCTTGGGACCGGCGATGGCGGAGTTTCCACAATTGTGTCGAACCCGATTTCTGGTATGCTATAAATTAACTAAAATTAAATTGCTAAAATATTTTTTGAAATGCAAATAAGCAAGGAACCTAAACGTCAAGCATGTCTGAAACACCTCTGACCAAATGAATATCCCAGTATTCTGATTTTATTAACTTAAGGAATTTAACAATTAATATTTTGTTACACATCGTTGTTTTTCTCTCCTTTGCGGTAAATACATATTTTTCTTGCTGTTATTGTTACAAAGTGACTGGATTTTGATTGGAATAAGTCGATGTCTTTCAGACTTACACGTATCTCTAGGCATTTAATTGCTTCGGTTTTGATGCTGGCCACAATTATTATCTAAATATAGTTACATGTTTTCTTCACGCGGTCTGAAATAGCAATCTCTATTCGGATTATTGTGGTTTGGGAATAACTCCATATGTTGTGCGATTAGTTGTGATATTTTTGACTACCATCTGCGAGGAATGTCAACAACAACTGTTACAGGGACCATAAAGATATAATATAAAATTAGCAATGCAAGAGCGTGTCAGCTAATTAATCCGCCTACTGGCAGAAGACGTAGGCATAATTACCAGAAGTGGGCAGAAGGAGAGACCACGCCTCAACATATGCAACCGATCACTGCACCAGATGTCACTAATGTAAGCTCTGAATTTTAATCCGGTTACGTGAAAAACAAACAAATAAAGTATCACTCTCAATCCATGTTAAACATTGACAATTAAGTTGTTTTGAATGGCACCCTACTCTAACAATCAGGCATTACGGAGACGAGCAAAGTTTAACGTTGGAATGAGCAAAAATTGACAATTCAGCTGCGCGGGGATGCCTGAGCAGCTGCACGCGCGCAGCTTAGAGGGAACGTTGGTTGTAACGTATGGTGGCGCATCTGTCACGTGAGTACTCTGGTCCAGCCCTTAGGCAACGCGAACGAGGCAACCGCCTTTGGCCTCGCGCTTTCAGGAAATCAAACCCTGAATGCGATTTTTTGCTTGGGGCCTCGATCATCGCTTTTGCTGCCATGGGCCCATCACATACTAGGACCGGGCCTGTGAGTACTAATTCCAGTTTTCCAAAGAAATCTTTAAAATCCATTGGCGGTGCACATAATATGAGATCTTTTTATACTCGTATCAATGCAGTGTACTCACTAGTTACCATGACAGTGCGTTTCTTTCCCAAATCGAACACGAGCGTACAGTCTTAGTACCGAATTTTATGAGAATAAATTTCATATACATAGTATCAATGACATGTATCGTGTCCATCATATCAGAATGAAAAACGCACATTCATTTTCCTTGCGTGACGATATATGTCAGCCCCCATAATATACTAAAGTTCAAAATAGTTAAAAGGTTTTAAACAGTAAACTGGATAAATATTTTAATATTTTGAACTTCTCATTTGTCCATGGAATAAGTACAATGAGAATGTAAAGTCAACAAAACGTGGAAGTTAATTTTTAACGTAACCATATACCGTCCAACCTAGTTTGAAGCTAGAAAACCATATGTTAGACTTCGATGGTAATTTCTACCATGATCCACTAGTCATATGTTTCAAACAAATTGTTACTCTGCAATATTAGCACATCCGGGCTTTGGTGATGGGAATGAGTTTGGACCTTTAACTTAAATGGATTGAGTAAGGTGTGCATTATCTTGTACATCATCACATATTCATCTTTAAACTTTCAATATAATTTGAAAAAAGTAGCAGACACTTTTGCATATAATTAGGTTAAAAAATGGACAAATGCCGTCATGATGTCCCAATCCTCATACCAATCGAACTCTTAAGTAACGGCATACTAATAGTCTTGGAACTTTTTGCGCTTTCCAAACGTGTCAAGTCCTCGAAATTAGAAAAGTAACATATTTCGTATAAAATTATTCACATATCATTTATCAGGTAAACTGTGAAATTAATTAGATATAAGACACTACCAAAATAAATTAATTCAGTGACTCAGCCCTGATCTTTGTGTCCATAAGACATGTTATGAGTCGCTAATATAGCATTACCCTTAACAATCGACGGCATTTATTTCCATAGCTAACTGTTGCGTAAGTCTCAGAAATTCCGATATCTGAAAATTATAGTCGGCAGTAGTATATGAATTAAGCATTACCAGCTGCGGGACTAGATCCGGTGTTGGAGTTCCCACCTTTGCGTGAATAGATGCGTACTTACATAATTTGTTTACCCCAACGTGGCGTCCTTCCGCTCAACTTAGTCCCCATCAGGCCCAAGTGGCATTTGACCAGAAACTGACCCTCAAACAACTTCTATCTGGATAGAGTGGTATTGAGTAATGCCTGCAACACAATTTCTTATTTCCTTTGCTTCTGGAATATTTATTACTGATAAGTACGCAGGGACGATATTGCATTTTCTAATGTAGACAACACAAATGCTTAATCGACCAAACGTAGTTTCCGATGATAGAGATGCAAACAAAATTTTTTTTTTTTTAGAAAATACATCACATCACAATATAATTATATATGCAAATTATTGACTGTTATTCATACATGGATATTATAGCTCAATGACTGCGATAGTTAAGGTATCTCTGCGATTCATAAATGGAAATGATATCCCAGTGACTGCAATTCATGCATGCATGGTTTTACGTTTCACTGACTACACCTACATGGATATGATTCGTGGTGAAAATAAAGTGATAAAAACTAGCGAACACAAAACAAATCGAAATAAAGTGATTAGGGCCATTCTACCTTCGAATATGATTGTGCCTTCGCCTTTCACGTGATCGGCTAACTCAAACATGTCTTAATCAATAACAATAGAACGCGGAAAACGCAATGACCGTATAAATTCCATTATTTTACAATATTGTTGACATCGGCTGGGATGTATGCAAAGGGACATGTGTACTTCCTTAAACAGAACCCTGACAGTAGCATAAAACGTTATTTTGCTGTCGAAAATAAAAGAGGGATAAAAAAAACCGGGTTTTAATTGATTTATGTTTACTGGGGGTCATTCACATTGAAACACTGGGAATGTAACAAATAGATCGATATTTAGGCTAGTTAATTATGAAGAATATACGCTAATTTCGTGACCTCTCTCTTTTGATAGGTTACGTCTTTAGTGTTAGGAACAACACTACCCCGACATTTCAGAAGCTTCAACAGCGGCGGATTTCAGGGAATTTAAAGGGCGGATAGGATCAGTACCACCCCCTTCCAATTCATTTAAAATATTACATTTTTCATTGAACAAACGTAAAAACATGGTATTTTTTTACGCATATCAAAACCCATTGAAGAACATACTGGATTCGTCCATTTTTAAACGGCGAACGTAAGACAAATTTGGGAACTTTCTGACAGGCTGGATATATGCTATTTTGAGATCACGTCAGTAGCGGCGAGAGGCTTCCAGCCTCCCGTGAGTAATATTCTTGACTGGCGTCCCAAATTATGCTACATAGAGCAGTATTTGTCAGTTGCCAACCTCCCTCGCCACCATAACCCTCTTTGCTGCAGAGAACAGTTTAAAAAATAATAATATAATAGTTGCTAAACTCCCCTCCCCTCTTTATTAATTTGATGAGGAATTGCCATTGTCCCACCCAACCAGCCCCGACCCCTTACACTACGGTGAAGTTGAAATTCTATCAAAATTCCAGTTGGCAATTATAAACTTTCGAGGGCGTCCGATTCGCTCAGCGCCATGGGGCAATTGCTCTCTCCTCCCTCACATTGCCTCTGCGCGGTCAAGGAGTTATTTGTCTCTACGCTGAGGCTTCCAATAATAAGCATATTCGCAATCACACTTAAATACATTTGTCTCAGATTCATTGGTTGATGGCTAAAGATGACCCAAATTATATCTTTCTCATCACTTCATTAGCATCAGTTGAAATGGCACCATCCTTGCACAACCAAAATTTACCCACTGGCAGGTGCCTAAGACTGTCAGTAATTCTTCTGAGACACTTTTTTCTTTAAAAAAATGGAGTTTACTAAACCCATGTATTGTTACCATTCCCGCCGTTTTATTCGGTTTCATCAATTGGCATCTTTTGAATGTGATAGATCAATGGATATAGGACGTAGGTGAGTGGGGAATGGAAGAAATTGGACCCAATAATTAGTTTTAAAAATTTATATAAAGCATAACAAATTAGTATACTGCTAGTGTTCATGACTACACATTCATGGAAAATCGAGATATATTTATTTCGCGTATTGGTTTAAACAGAACTATGAATAACATGAAGGATTAGAATGGAAGCGACCAGTTTATGCAGTCATTGAAAGATACTGACACCCGTAAACACAGAGTCAGACTAAATTATATAATGGTACATTAGGTCAAAAGTTTAATATAGTAGGCATCAAAGTTCACAAAAGTTCAAGAAACCAGACACTTGCATATGTTAAAAATATAGAAACATACGAATAACAAGACTTTAGTGGACAGCCCTTCAACCATGATGATACTGATTTTCGGGTAAGGGGCTGATATCATCTATTCATTAAAAGCTACAATTGTATGCATGCAAATTTGTCTGCACACATCGGTGTACATGTGATACACTTACCGATATTTATCGTGGCTGTGCAGCTACCGTTGGCTGAACGGTTCTTTTGGCGACATGTTGATTATATTTCCCGAGCAAATCATGTTTGGTGACTTATAAATCCATATAGAAAAGCACAACCGTATGTCATGTGGCCATTTTGAATTTTATGCATGATATGTCTGTCACCAATTTTCGATATGTGTATAAATTGTACCCGGGTTTGTTCCAAAATAATTTGCATGCAGCAGAATTGCAAATTTAAATGAATAGGTGACACCAGACCCACAACATTGTCCATCAGTATCAACACAGATTTGTGGGGTTGATTTATCTGACTATAGTTTACATACATTGTTTTGTCTTGCCTATTATATACGAGTGTGAAAGTATCAGCATTAGTACAAAGACCTTATCTACAGCAATAAGAGACGAAGTTTACCAATGGATACACTTCATAGTATGTTCATGGTACAATCGAGTTTGGGAATTCTAAATATAAAAAATCTCAAATTGACCAGAGTCCGTTATGCTTCTCATATTAGCCCATGTTTAACGTAGACATATATGATGTTACGAAATGATCCAGTACCATCAAGACAACAGTATTCATGGTCCGATAATTTCAGGACCACACTATGTATGGTCTGATGCTTTCAGGATTTGACCACGCAATTCGTTCTGCTAAAGAATTTGATCTACCGTTATATGCTTAAATAGTACAGACGATGATTTAGTGTTATGAAACTCCACAGGGTCGACCGTAATTTAACATTATATACTTAAACAGGACACATCATGATCTGAAGTTGTATAATTCAACATTATAGACTATGATTTTCGTTATGCACTTCGGCAGGGATACACCATGATCATCCGCCGTTTACTGAATCAGAATATATCCTGATATAACGTTGTGTATTGTAACGGGATTGACCCTGATCTACTGTTGTTTACTGTAACAGGATATACATTAATGTAAGGCTGCATACTGCAACTGGCAAGACCCGGATCTATCACTGTATACTGTTACAGGGTACATCCTGATCTGCCGCTGTCTACTGTAACTTGATATAACCTAAGTTACCATTGAAGTAGGATAGATCCTGATAGTATTATTTATTATATATTATTTCTTCTATATAAACAAAGTAGGTGCTGATCTATCATTGTATATTGTAAATGCAAGATTTCTGAGCATCAATATTTTTGTATTGTGTCGAACAAAATTAATGAAAGCTACTGCTGCTACTGCTACCATTACAACTACTACTCATATGGCCCTAGGTGGTCGGATGCAGGAGGTCGCGAGTTCAAACCCCGGTAGAGTCATACAAAAGACTTATCAAAATGGTACTAACAACTTTGCTAGACGTTCAGCATTAAGAGGTTAGTGTTAGGACTGGTCGGCCTGGTGTCAGAATAATGTGACTAGGTGGGACATGGTGCAACATGTCTACGGAATGATGCCCCAGTGCTAGACATCACTATCAACTGCCACACTGCAGACATCATAGAAAATTGACTGAAAAAGTGTTTAAGTTACGTTAAAAATCAAAGTTGCACACACGCGCGCGCACACACTACTACTACTACTACTACTACTACTACTACTACTTATACGACGACGACAAATTTTAAAATGTTCCTAAATACATCTACCCCTGTCAAAATATATAATTAGACTCCCTGCGTGCTCCTGGCTATAGAATAGACCCGATGCACTGTCCTGCAAATAGTAAGAGATGATAACTAAAGCCAGGTGGTTCAGTGATTATGGTGCCGGACTCGCGACCTGGTCGGTGTGTGCTCGAATCCTCCCATTGGATCAGCTTAGCTTAGTAATGTATCCTTAGACAATTAACTTTATCCCAATTGCCTCGGTACTTAATAAACATCTTGTGATGCTCTCTGTGTCGTACGACACCAACCCAAGTGTAACCCAGTCTAAATATATCTGCAAAATGGCGAGTGATAGAGTGGTCCTTTTAAAAGAAGTTTGTTTTAAACTAATCGATAAATGTATGTATTTTGCCAGTCTGAAATGTTCTGACGTTTTTTTTTTTCATTTAAATTTTAAAAAGGCACATATTAGCGTATTGAGATGACTATTAAGTACATTCAGCTGAGTGGGGCAGAAAACCTACTTCCAGCATGATGTTATGACACATTTGTAACGTGATGCGTGGGTTCGGTTTCTGCACGTGTGTGATATGACGAATTAAATTGTGATATGGGTTTATTAACCCAAGTAATGCACAAGTCTCGTGGTAAACTTGTTTACGTGATCGCCAGGTTAATGGCTTGATTTGCCGTAGGAATGGTTTATACTGTAATTATACTTTCTTACACCAGTTGAATGATAAAGAAACATGATAAATATTATCATTCATTTTCATGCCATTTAAACTAATATCTGTCTGTCTGACTGTCTCTCTACACCCCCACCCCCATATATATATATATATATATATATATATATATATATATATATATATATATATATATATATATATATATATATATATATATATATATATATATATATAGACCGACATACATACATATATGTATGTGTGTGTTAGACGCTTTTATATGCTTTAATTTGAGTCATTTTCAGTCTATTCTAATTGACTTTTTCATCTTGCTTTTCATTGTTATGGTCTTTCTTTATAATCTCACAAAAATGGATGGATATATGAAGTCTAAGTTGACTACAACGATGTTACTACTAAAATACGATTAATTCTGCAGTCAGAATGTGCAATGTTTGCGAATGGTTTAAGTTTAAGAAACTAAGTTTCCACGTTGGTAAGACCAAACACATGTTGCCACGTTTAAGAAAAAGAAGCCAAAGTTGTTGACACCGATGAATCCCTTAAACGTAACAATGGGATAGTTTCAAGACATGAGAAATGTATTACTTAGGTATCGCTTTGTGCGAAAATTTAAATCTCAAACAACAATGACAGAAAGCAACTATCGACTTAATATATTTGTTGGGATTCTGGAATATGTTTTTTATTCTTCTGTACAATTCATTAAAGGAGATTACACATTCATCCTTTCCCATATAATTTATTGATGTAGGGTAATTTGTGAAAAAGGCTTACAGTTGACGGACTTAAGAAAATACAAAACGACAGCATGTATTTTTGTGGGGAAATAAAACTCCGATTCGATGGACTTTTGAAACTACAAAATTACAGCATTTAGTCTGTGAGAAAATTCTTAAAGTCCATGAACTTTAAAAAAATATAAAATGATAGCAATTAGTCCCTGAAAAAGAACGTAAAGTCCATGGACCTTAGAAACTACAAAATGGCAGCATTTCACATACTTTTGGCAGTCAGCCACACGTGATACTCTCTACCAGTTCAAGCTTCCAAACATCTCAGAACAGATTATAAAAAGCATGCATAACGTGGACGGTCGTGCATCGCTTTCCTACCAAACGCTTAACATACCAATTCACATTAAAGTCGCCTGTTACTAGCATTTCCCACCGTAGTAGATACTATTTGATGTGTATATTGGTACTTTGTAGTATGATCATGCTGCTGCATTATCAGAGGCTTATACATATGATATGAGTGAATGTGGATAGTATTACATATGAGTAAACGAGGATAGTATTCTAGATTATTTGAGTAAATGTGGATAGTAGTACAGATGATATGATTAAGCGATTGTGTTAAACATCATGTGTAAACGTGTATAGTGTTACAGAGAATTTGAGTAAACGTGGATTGTGTTATATATGACGCGAGTAAACTTGGATAGCATAAAACATGATATAAGTAAACTGGAATAGTATTACATATAGTATGAGTAAACGAGGATATTATTACAGTTCATATGAATAAACTTGAGTAGTATTACATATAGTATGAGTAAACGAGGATATTATTACAGTTCATATGAATAAACTTGAGTAGTATTACATGACATACAATATGAGTAAACGAGGATATTATTACAGTTCATATGAATAAACTTGAGTAGTATTACATGACATACAATATGAGTAAACGAGGATATTATTACAGTTCATATGAATAAACTTGAGTAGTATTACATGACATACAATATGAGTAAACGAGGATATTATTACAGTTCATATGAATAAACTTGAGTAGTATTACATGACATACAATATGAGTAAACGAGGATATTATTACAGTTCGTATGAGTAAACATGGATAGTATTACAGACGATTCGAGTAAACGTACATTGTATTATATACAATTTGAGTAAATGTGGATTGTATTACAGATACCATGAGTAAATAAGGATTGTTTCTTTTACAGAGGATATTAGTAAACATGGATTGGGTTACAGATGATGTGGATAGTATGAAATATGTTAGCTATAAATGTCTTAGGTTGGTTTGTTTTCTTTTGATACAAGTCCGAAGCATTTATTAAATACGCACTGTAGCAAACGTTTTTAAAAATATGTTGCTTACCTAATAGTCTTAAATCGTTGCAAAGTAAAATAAACTTAATATTTTATGACCTCTCGGGTCACAAAGTAAGTAGCAGAAAGAAGTAAAACGAACAAGCTTGGTAAACATACCAAACAAGTTAATTATCAAAGTTATTAATTCAAATTAGTGAATCCAAACTAATCATTATAATCATTATAAAGATATACAAAAGTCCTAAATGAATGAAAATGTTCCTTAAAATTTCAAAACCGGACTTTGTCAAGATGGTGTTGTCCAGTATTCTTTCGAATAATTTATCTCAGTTCCAGATTAATACTATAGTTTAAATAACGAGCACTTTCTATTTCCAATGAACAGTTCAAACAAATGTCTTTCGTTTCGAATACTATCTAAATACAAAATAAAACACGTCTGCAGAGTTACAACAGGTTAACAAGAACTCAGACTGACTACAGAATCGGAATGAAATTCATTGTTATGTACTCCCTTTATTGATACCGTCTATTGCGACTATATTTCGCAATAGACCCCACGTGACGGACCTTCTCATGTTGTGTTGAACTTGCCTATTATTGTGACCTAGCCCAACCAATGATTATTTGCTGACTTCTTTCAGAAACGTTGAAACTCCATCAACCTACGAGAAATAAAGCCTAAGGTACCATTAAGACGTATCGTTAAGATTATTAATAACTATATTTCGCAATAGACCCCACGTGATTATTAATAACACATACGATTGCTTGAATTTATAGGTTCTATGTAACTACTACACTTTATCAGACTCAGGTCACCGGCAAACCTTAACTAAAGATATTCTGTACAATTTACGCCCATTAATAGAAATTACAAAAACTAAAATAAATCATGTACAGGAGTTACAAAAATGTAGATATACATAACAATTTTACTAGCTAATCGAGCTAAAATACAAGAATGCTAAACAAATGTGGCCCTTAATACATGACACATTGAGCGTCCTATCGAAATATTAATGTGTCATGCTACAATCCATAAAAGGAGTATGATCTCAGATTAGCAGGCATGTATTGCTGTCGTGCTATAATCTGTAAAATGTTTTAATCCCAGTGCAACACGGATATATTGTGTCATACTATAATCCGTAAAAGGTTTTAATCTCCGTGAGCCTTGTATATATCATTGGTGTGCTATACTCAGAAAAACGTTTTATGTCTCAATATAGTTCCAGCTGAAAAGAGCTCTTCGAGATTAATATTAAGTTATTGTCAAGAGACACCACTTCCAACTACCTTTTCTCCAATTGACCTTCCGGACATGTTCGCAAGTTTCTTCATTGACAAGGTAAAAACCATTATAGATTCGCTTGACAACACAATTTCAATTGATTCGTCGTCACCATACAGTTACGATACAGAATTTCAGCGGCAGCCGTGAGCAACAATTGAACTTGTCTTTATGGATTTAGTACGTACAATCGTGATGAAGAGTACACCAAAGTCATGTGAACTTGATCCAATTCCAACATCATTGCTGCTTGAATGCTTAGATCCAATATTGCATTCATTAACTGATGTTATTAATACATCGCTCTCGTCCGGGGAATTCCGATCATTTTTCAAAACAGCCATTGTATCGCCTCTGCTGAAGAAACCAACACTCGACCATAACGTTTTAAAGGACTACCGCCCAGTTTATAAGTTCCTATTCATATAAAAAAAATCTTAGAATAAGCTGTTCTAACCGAACATGTGTCTCATCTGAATTCAAACAGTCTTTTTAGCAATGTACAGTCTGCATATCGCCCTTGCCACAGTACTGAAACCACTCTTCTGAAAGTATTTAATGACATTCTCTCTGCTTTGGATAGCGCAAAGATACCAGTCTTCACCCTCCATGATTTGTCTGCTGCAGTCGACACAATTGACCATGATATACTTCTTCACCGTCTCCAGCATGTATTGGGCATTCACAATACAGCCTTACTGTGGTTCAAGTCCTACTTAGTCAACAGAACACAAATTGTGTTCGCAAATGGAATACACTCCAGCCCAGCTGATCTATGTTGTGGGGTCTGCTCTTGGACATGTTCTCTTCATTCAATACATTCAGCCTCTCTCAAGTATCATAAATCATCATCCAGAGTCTCACCAATTGTACGCTGAGGACACCCAAAGATACAAATCTAACTACCCAGCTGTATGTGATGCTATTATCCAAGGTGTAGAGAGGTGCATTTCTGATGTGCAATCATGGATGACATGTAACAAGCTGCAGATGGATGATGATACAATAGAGGTCATTCTGATCACAACACATATACTTTCTAATTTACATCCTTTACCTGAAACAATAAATATCAGCAACACCAACATTAAATTCACACAGTTGGAACTAAGCCTAGGTGTTACTCTAGACAGTACTCTCACGTTTCACCAACATGTCATGAACATATGCAATGCTGCATATCTTCAGCTGAGACACATCAACTCCATTCGCAAATATCTTTCAGTTGATGCCGCTAAAACATTTTTGTGTTCATTTGTACTTTCAGGACCGGACTATTGTACTCAACTATGTCTTGTTCGTCTCAATCTTGACTCCAGAAACTTCAAAAAGACCAAAACACAGCTCCTCGGATCATCTTTAGAGCACCACAATCAGATCACACATCCCTGCTGCTCTGTCCCCATCACTGGCTAAGCATTCGATCCAGAATCAAACATAAAATTTGTTCTCTGTGTTACGTTTCATTGACGGATTCCAGTCCAACATAACATCACCCTGTGTTACTGTGTACACACCAGCAAGATACTTACGCTCCTCTTCTCATTATTCCACTATGGAAATTACGTCATATGGACAATGTTCTTTTGCATACCATGGCACAGCAACGTGGAACAAATTGCCCATTGAAATTAGACACAAAGCCACAGTGATCCCTTTCATGAGTACCCGTAATGCTCACCTATTTCGACTCGAAGAAACAAACTTAAAAACCTAATAACGTTTCCTATTTTCAACATGGTTTTTATGTTTTCTAATTTCATGCTTTGTTTGTAGTCAGAGAGAGAGAGAGAGAAAGAGAGAGAGAGAGAGAGAGAGAGAGAGAGAGAGAGAGAGAGAGAGAGAGAGAGAGAGAGGTGTCAACATCTTTCTGAGTAATATGTATTGAATCAGATACAGGTCTTGGTTAACTGTTCTCACCCTTGATACCGGTTGTTGTATTTAGGGATTCTCCATTACACGGTTGAAAGACATAATTTAAGTTAACTATCTTAAGAACAATTTAATGTTTTTGCGGCAGAGAAACTGGCATGTGGTTGTATCTCAAGAGAATTATATTCTGCCATACTAAAATATGTCACTGAGACCTAATTTTGACGTTTGAGTATTTTTGCATCCTATGTCATATTTAGCAAACGCTCATGCCATTAGTATAAGAATACACCTCAAGTAAAGTAACAAGACCATAATGATAAGAGGTCTAATTATCCCATTTGAGTGACATGTTTTATCAGCCATTCACGCAGTATCTAACGCTATATTTCATCTAAACTGACGAACTTTTAATACGTGGATGCATCAAAAGAAAATAATTCTATACCATATGCTGATCGATGTGACCTACCTTTGTGCTTGAATGAATTATGTTTTTTTTTTTCTTCTTCATATTTATCGCACACTCATATATAACAAGTAGATCTGACAGGCTCTGAATAAAGCACATGTCGACCTATTGGAATTTCCGGTCCACATGTTAGTAGTAACCTATTAGAAAACAAGGCGTTTCATGCAAGGGAGTTATACTTAAATATGATCTATTCCGAATGAACTTGTTCACTTCATCAACGCAAAAAAAGTTATAGTTTATGTGGTAAATCGAAAGGTCAACAAAGCATGAAATCGTTCCGATGTCTTTAGATCTCTTTCGTGTCAGATAGATCGATTTTTTCAGACTGTATACACTACACAAACATAGAGGATCCATTTGATCGTTGAAATGTAATTCTGCATCAAACCCGAGGCAGATCTATTGGGAGGTGACATCAGCTCTACCAGTAAGGCTAATTTGTGTCTCCGTCAAAATAACTGTATTCTCTGTTCCACTCGGCCAGATGACGACATTGACATCACGCCTCTGTGGTTTGAATATTCTGTTTTATCATGCAACGAAGTAACTGATTTTGTTTTCAGAATTCTCTGTGGGAAGTAAAGTCAGGAAACTTTGTTAGTTTCTTTTCTTCCCCACCTCTACTAAAATTCAATACTTAAGGATTTATTTACACGACGTTTCTGCATCTGCCACCTGCATGTCTGGCGATTTGTCTGCTCCACGGATTTTAAACAACTGACATGATTCTGATTGAGGACATACTAAATAGTCATTACATACGCATTTTTCTCTTTATTATATTGTTGTGGGACATTACATACGCATTTTTCTCTTTATTATATTGTTGTGGGACATTACATACGCATTTTTCTCTTTATTATATTGTTGTGGGAGTAGTAGTTTCTCAGTTGGTACAGCGTCAGCATTGTTCTGATAGAATAACGGGCTTTTATGCAAGATGAAACTGTCAAACTGAAACAAAGTTTAGACTCAGAAACAGCCGGTATACTGAATTCCCTTCAGTTCATTCCATTATTATTTAGTTTGTTAGCCGGACATGTGTATTTCTAACTGAATTTGGAATACATGTAATTTCTTTGCTTCCTTTTTCATCGTCCTTGTGGGGGAAAAAATGGAAATACTTTTATTACGCGGAAAGCATTTATTTAATGTACGGCATATTTCGGAAAGCATTTATTTAATGTTCGGTATATTTCGGAAAGCATTTATTTAATGTACGGTATATTTCGGAAAGCATTTATTTAATGTACGGTATATTTCGGAAAGCATTTATTTAATGTACGGTATATTTCGGAAAGCATTTATTTAATGTTCGGTATATTTCGGAAAGCATTTATTTAATGTTCGGTATATTTCGGAAAGAATTATATTTATTGTTCTGTATATTTCGGAAATACTCTCTATGAAATACACTCAGTACGTATATACATGTTTCACCCTGGCAGAAATTAATCCATCAGCTAACACGGTTATAGCTTTCAGCCATCAGATTTTGTGGACCTTCAATAATCCCTTACATATTGAGGTAACACGAGCGATCCTCCCTCATATTATTCTTATGTCCCTCATAACCTAAATCTGACACAGACCCCTCATAACTTAGACTCGGTCTAGACTCGTCATAACTTAGACTCGGTCTAGGCTCCTCATAACTTAGACTCGGTCTAGGCTCTTCATAACTTAGACTTGGTCTAGGCTGGTCCTTGTTTCAACTTTTATGTTATGGAGTGGTTCATCAACTTTCATAAGCGACAAATATACGTCACTGTGCAACTGAGCGAGACACTGAAAACTCTCTCCAGATGTAAGACACTTTAAATGAAATGTAATATGATTGTTCCTTAAGTGAATTTCATAGCAACCATGTGAACCTTATTTCCAATTTCTCATAATGTTGAGAAACTAAGAATCAATTTTAGTAAACGGATACAAATACAATATGACATGTAAAGTCTGATCAATTCTTTTCCAGTCACTCTGTGCACAAGATAAATCTGCTATCTACCGATTTACTACCCAATTTTGGATATTATCCCTACGCCGACCAGCTTTGCGGACACATCTGTTTGTTAAGAATATTGCAATAGTTCCAAACACGTGGCCCTACTATTTTGTTTATTTTCACGACTTGCTAAGATCACTCTAATATATGCCTTGATTATATTATAATTTAATTTAGTAAACTTCTTAGTACAATGTGTTAGCACGTGTTTTTGCAAAGCGTACTATTTATTGCTCATGCTTTTTGCAGCATGTCTGTTAGCAAATCTTCAGTTTTGGAGGTAAGTAAATTGACATGTTGTCAAACTCGTCAGTTTCGGAGGCAAGTAAATCTTGCATGTAGACTGCAATCCCATAATTCCAAGATAAAAGTGATCGGTTTTGAGAAAACACTGGAATTTGTTAACTTTGTTTTTCCAGTAGCAACATGGATTCCATAGCCCGTCTTATAATTAATCTTTCTTTGAATTAAACACACACACACACACACACACACACACACACACACACACACACACATGACTGTAAAGCTTAAACAATTTACAAGCTATACATACAGATACCGTCGTTGACAATTCTCTTTTAAAAGATATTCCTTGTTTCTTTTCACTTATCCTGCTTCGCGGACATTAATCAATAATAGAACTAATTGCAAGCAGCTATTTATAGGTTCTTATTTATTAGATATCAAATAAGCTGCTTAAATCGTGATCACAAACGCGTCAACAAGTCGAGGTTTGGCTTCAACTACATAAAAATCAATCTGACATCTTTGTGTCCTGGTACAAAAATTAATTTATTTCTCGGGTAGTAATTAACATTGCAAATAATTCAAGCTATTTAAGCTGCCATGTTTTATCAATAACTACCTTGGATTCTTCTCAGTTATTGTACAAAGAGGCCAAAAGACGACGAATTATTTCCTTTATCTTTCATCGCTGAATAAAGTTAGAAATGAGTGTATATGTTTCATTTCGTTAGACCGCTCCGGTGGCCTAGTTGTTAGAGCGTCCGCCTCGGAAGCGAGAGATCGTGGGTTGCAACGTTAATAATCCTAATCCAATACACTTCATTCTGTCATATTATAAGTAAATTGCTATGAATACAAGCATAAAAAGGCAGAATATTCTTATAATATCTTACTATTTTGATCGCTTTGGTGGCATAGTGGTTAAATCGTTCGCTTCTAATGAGATAGGTCGCAGGTTCGAATTCCGAATGGTACTAATATCTGCCTCGCTAGGCGCTCAGCATTAAGAGGTCAATGTCAGGGACGCAATTGGGGGAGGGGTGCTGTAAAATTGCTGTAGCCTGTATAAGAAAATTAACAAGCCCGTCATATCCCCCCCCCCCCATGAGAAATGAAATGATGTCCCTGGGTTAATGTTAGGACTAGTGTCGTGGTGTCAGGATAATGAGATATGTCTGCAGCATAATGCCCCAGTGCCAGGCATCACTATAAACTGTAACTCTGCAGACATAGTAGCGATAAGACTAAAATGTTTGTAATGGTACGTTCAAAATCCAAATCAGAGACACACACCTTTCAGTTTTTAGGTTATTTCGATTTTATTTAACAGAAGACAAATCAGCGATCTCTAGTTACAAACCAATATAGTTATCACGAGGTTCATTTTTAATGCATACACCTTTCGTATGCACGGAAAATAACTCTAGTAACAGAACAATACAGTCTTGTTAACAGAATAATACAGTCTTGTTAACATAGGAATACAGTCTTGTTAACATAACAACACGGTCTTATTAATATAACAATACAGTCTTGTTAACAGAATAATAGTCTTTTTAATAGAACAATACAGTCTTGTTAACATAACAATACAGTCTTGTTAGCATAATAATAGTCTTGGTAACCAAACAATATTATCTTGTTAAAATAATAATACAGTTTTGTTAACATAACCATACAGTCTTGTTAACATAATAATACAGTCATGTTAACATACTAATACAGTCTTGATAACATAACAATACAGTCTTCTTAACATACTAATACAGTCTGGTTAACATAATAATACAGTCTTGTTAACATACTAATACAGTCTTGTTAACATAATAATACAGTCTTGTTAACATAATAATACAGTCTTGTTAACATACTAATACAGTCTGGTTAATATACTAATACAGTCTGGTTAACATAATAATACAGACTTGTTAACATAATAATACAGTCTTGTTAACAAAACAATACAGTCTGGTTAACATAATAATACAGTCTTGTTAACATACTAATACAGCCTTGTTAACATAATAATACGGTCTTGATAACATAACAATACAGTCTTGATAACATAACAATACAGTCTTGTTAACATACTAATACAGTCTTGTTAACATAATAATACCGTCTTGTTAACATAATAATACAGTCTTCTTAACATACTAATACAGTCTGGTTAACATAATAATACAGTCTTGTTAACATACTAATACAGTCTGGTTAACATAATAATACAGTCTTGTTAACATAATAATACAGTCTTGATAACATACTAATACAGTCTTGTTAACATAATAATACAGTCTTGATAACATACTAATACAGTCTTGTTAACATAATAATACAGTCTTGTTAACATACTAATCCAGTCTTGTTGACATAATAATACAGTCTTGTTAACATAATAATACAGTCTTGATAACAGAACGCGATAGTCTAATAAATTGCATGCTAATCTGATAGACGCACAAACAATTCTCTTGATACAATTAAGTACGGACAAGTTCTCATTCATTAAAAAACGGAATCACATTTTAATTTGTTTAGAAATTTTGGATCATTAAAAGTATCACGGAATTAAATAAAATATAAAGGTAACATCTCCAAATAATTCCCACCCCCTTGTTTGTTTTCCAGTAAGTCTCGTAATCCCCACCCCCTTGCTTGTTTTCCAGTAAGTACTTGATGAACTTACACTCTTCGTAGTGTTGACATTTTCTTGACCAGGACTGCTGATGGCTATTTTCCGGTTGAAAGGTCGTCCTCTGAATCACCTTCGACTTAATAGAATATTGCTTAACAGACTAAAGTGCCGCGGTAATTTACATGGAGATATTTGTGAGTCACATCTCATACAGCTAATTGCTGCTGAACTTAAGGGCAGCGTTACTGTCATTTTACTCATAAATCTGTTGTAACTCGGTTATCGCTTGGCACAGACGTTTAGCTCAAGATAGACCAGTGTTGATACATCGCAGCTATTACTTTAGTATATATTATTGGCCCACACTCCTTGCAACGTGTACATCAAAAAACAAATGCAAAAAATTGGTCATTTCCTTCACGAGTTTACAATATCTAACATGATTGTTGCCCGTGATGGGCAAGGAAACAACTAGTTCTCAGCAAGTGTTTGCTGCTCCAATGCGACCAACCATTTTCTCTATTGTATTAGTAGTAGTAGTTGTTGCTTGTATTATTATTATTATTATTATTATTATTATTATTATTATTATTATTATTATTATTAAGATCGTTTGTGTTCTCAAAATGTAATACAATCTCATTGTTGCTTCTGCTCGAATTGTAGCATTACAATAAAATATATATCCGTGCAAATAAGCCATGCTGGAAATAACAAAAAAGGAGGAAGATGAAGACGGTATCTGCTACATTCCCATCTAGAACATCCTGGTCTTTTTCAATAAAAATACGGCTTGGACTCTCCGAAGAGCCTTATTGTCATCGTAAACTGACACATGGAGAGAACTTACCATTTGACAACATTATTATAATAATTTAGTACCGTCTATGATTTTGTGTAATAGATAGGAGGAAAAATCCCAGAATTCCATATTTCGAGGCATGGAGCACAGAGTCGATGATGCTGCAAAGTCGTACGAGAGCAAACACCGTAATAAACGTTGAAACTCATGTAAACCAGTATACTTAGTATTATTCCAATTTTCAATGGGAAATAGGGGAATTAAATTGAATACAGCCAAAGTTCTGGTGTAATTAAGTCTAGAGACTATTTGCTGATGTTTAAATGATCTAGCGGTCACATCAGCTTGATGGCAGCCACTATTTTCAAATAAACGTCAGTTTTACAGCCAAGTCTTGTTTTAAAAGCACTTTCTTTCTTCCTGATATCGCGGTTGTATTTAAGTGTGACCTAAAAGTCAGGTCTATTTTTGCATTTAAATTTACAAAGTATTTTCTTATCACAATTTATATATCCAATCACAGCAGGAAGTCACGGATTTTGCACTATGAACATTCCGTTGATGGTGTGGAAGCATCGTGGGATGGTACGGGGTGTGGGTTGGGTGGGGTGAGAAATGTAGTATGCACTAAAAGCATGGAGATTTGTGATGATATGGTGGGTGGATTGTAATATACAGTATGGTGGGTGGATTGTAATATGCATTATGGTGGGTGAATTGTAATATGCATTATGGTGGGTGGATTGTAATATACAGTATGGTGGGTGGATTGTAATATACGGTACGGTGGGTGGATTGTAATATGCATTATGGTGGGTGGATTGTAATATGCATTATGGTGGGTGGATTGTAATATACAGTAAGGTGGGTGGATTGTAATATACAGTAAGGTGGGTGGATTGTAATATACATTATGTTGGGTGGATTGGAATATACAGTAAGGTGGGTGGATTGTAATATGCATTATGGTGGGTGGATTGGAATATACAGTAAGGTGGGTGGATTGTAATATGCATTATGGTGGGTGGATTGTAATATACAGTAAGGTGGGTGGATTGGAATATGCATTATGGTGGGTGGATTGGAATATACAGTATGATAGTGGATTGTAATATGCATTATGGTGGCTGAATTGTAATATATAGTAAAAAGGCGTGGGAGATATGCGATACTATGTTAGAGTGTATTGTTATATATAGTAAGTACTGTGGGAGATTTGCAATGTCAAGTCTTTATATTTGCTCTTGTTGAACATTTACATGAACTTTCTAAGAGAACTGACATTTCTGATAAGCTAGGTGACTGTATCAACTGGAACAATCTTGGTCACCAACTATTAACTTCGCGTGACCGAGCAAGACATGCCCTACGGTAACCTTTCATTTCGATGAATCTGATTTTTATGATAAATAGCAAAGAAATATAACATCTTCTATATAAATAGCTTTGATGATATATATCTGCAATCAGTTGAGCAGTGCCATACAGGAACCAGGGACTAAATGAAAAGAAGTGTGATGATTTGATGGAATAAAATTGAGAGGCTTTCGTCTCTGGTCAAAGCAACTACATAAAGTAACATTATTCGACTCAATAGAAACATCTTTAAAAGCAAAAGACCCCCAAAACAAAATAATCAAACCCCAAAACACTCCCCAGAACAACAGCAGCAACAACAAAACTCAGAAAAGAAAATCAAAAACAACAAGATCATGTTTCACGTTTTTCTAAGGGGCTCATCTGCTTATACTCACACTAATAACTCTTATCTCACCAAGAGTCACAATATGTTGGTGAATAGTCGTTATCGTCATCTATTACCAGATTTATTAATAACTCCAACATAAACTACGGTATATTTTATCACAAAATATCGTACATAATTTCAACTACAGGTATACCTCTTATTTTCACGATGCGCAGTACTAACTTCCAGAACATTGGTTAGAAGCCATTTGTTTACTGCTTTGAGCAAGATTTATGTAAAGCATTGTTCCATGAAGTTCTAGAGAACCAGCTAAGTTTTGATTGCTTAGATGCTTGTGAACGGGTTTCTGTCATTGTAGCAGATGTATATTATAATTGATTAATGGAAATGTGAGGAAGCAGTGTCAGATAGCACGGTCTGGTGGCGACGATGGATTTTGTTTAGTATAGTATGGGCGCTGTCATACTGAGCGACGTTTGGGTTTGGGTAGAGATACGTTGTCCTGTAGGAAGCGGTCGCTGTACAAGAGTTTTTGTTGTGGTGATCAGGGTTAGGTTGAGCCTGAGTCTTTTTTATAGAGCTATTTATTGAGATGCTTCTTCTACAGTGTGCGTAGAACACTACTGGGTACCAACATAGCTTCAGTAATAGTTAACTATGGTTTTATCATGCATATATAAAAAGATTAGGTTTTAAAGAACAGGTTTCTTTGTAGAATCTCTGAAAGATTGTTTATAGTATGCGAAAATCAATTTGCAGCATAGATAGATGGATTATAGCAATGCTATACTTAGAACTGGATTGTTTGGCCCCAGAGGCCTTCATACGTATATAATTGATTTATTGGTAATTATCTATTTGGTATTTTTCGGACTGTGCTCTCAAGGGTACGGTTGCTTGGCCTGGCCCGCAAAATGACTGAATGGGTTTGGTTAATTAGCCATGAGCTTGTGAGGCTCTATTTTGGAAACACCTTCAAGAATGACATTATGACTGTTGATCGTGTGGATGCTGATGGAAGAGTTTAACTTCCAGAGGAACCTCCTTGACTACCATAGTAGCGTAAGCAGCAGTGTAACCTGGCAGGGTCTGCAGCCGACTGAATTATTTAGGTGCTCGGTAATTTGGAAGCTCAGCGTTTGTTCTTGTTTTTTGCTTGTTGTTTTGGTTGGTAGAGAAAATGTGATATCAGAGGCTTGTCAACGGTATTAAGTTGACATTGTGTGACTGTTTATGAGGAAGAAGCTGTATGTTTTTCAGTTTACTTAGGACCTGTCAATCAACTAGTAAGAGATCGGAGTTATTCTTAACTGGATGTAAAGGTCTCGTGGACTAGCGTGGGACATGTAAAGGGTCGTCGGCCTATTATTAGGCCGACTGTCAAGGTTGGCTTAGTTTACCTTAGGTTGGGGTGGGGTACTCCCAGTATTAAATTTAATTATTACTGAAGAGCCGCCCTGGCTCGTTTTGTTAGACATTGAATTAGTGATGGAGAGATGCAAAGCTTTAAACACCCAGACTGCGATTCCGAGAGTTAAATTACTAAATACACAAAAGGTGAATTTCCAATAAGCAACAATTTAATACCATTTCAATAACAGATAATCATTTCTCAAATGAAATTCAATATTCAAAACCATATCACTCGTTTTTCGCTCGACCAAATGTAGGCATATTTCATCATCTGACTTAGTGTGGTTTTCCTCCTGTCCTGTGTTTATACTCATCTGTATTATTTCTTGTCCCTTGGCTGGTACTCCAGTACCCTTTCAGTCCATCAACTACGTCCTTCACCTTTCGACTTTCTCCACTTCCGTTCCCCTGACTGGCTTCAAACGTCTGCCTCCGTTCTCTCCTTTTTTTGTCTCTCAGAGACTCGGGACCAACTGTACTAGAGTATTTCCCTTATCGGTCTCATATAGATCCTACGGCTCCTAAAAACGTCCTGTATGAACACACAAGGACATTATCATATTTCTATAGCTATCTTGTCTCACACTAAACAACAGTCTGTCATCCGATAAGCCATTACCTTCTTTGGTCACGCATTCGTACACATTCGAAATACCCATACTTTCTGGTATAGTATACACGGTATCAACTGCTTATCATGCATATATCAATATGTTTCACCACATCGGTATATATAGATTCTCACTCTTAGTATACAGAACAATGTCATATAATCAGACACATTTTTGTACAATACCCTTATACAAAGTATACACAGAAATCCACATATCCATGCGCTAATATATCCTTAAACATATTCCTACAAAGTATACACAAGTAGTCAAATATCCCTATTAACTAATATTGCACACTGCAACCTTATACAAAGTTATAATTCAATTCAACATTTGCAAATCTAGAATATTACATGAATAAATGCACGAGGTTACTACGAATTAACCAAATAAAGAATTGGAATATTAATTCTTTGCATATACATTGCTCATATCTCAAAATATGCATGTAGATCAAACATACAATGAATCCAACCCTACAAATGATACTTCTACGTAATAACGATTCTAGTAATGAAGTATACATATTGCACATAATTCAAGTACAATTACCTTGCCGTAATGGATTGCAACAATCGAGCAAATAAGTCACTGACCTGTCCGAAGCTCCTTTGTAATTCTCAGAATAACAATGTTTCATGCTACTTTCGAATAACGTCTGTGTAGCTTCTAACTTCCCTTATATAATTCCCGCAAGATGGTTTAGCGAGTACTGACCATTAGTTTTCAAGGTACTAGATTTAAGCTTGAGATTCCAACGGTGGCTCCGACTGGATATCGATTCACCAATTCTCTACATAATTAGCAGACAAAGTACCTTCTCCCCGGCAGTCTGTCAAGGGTATGTATACGACCCCCCCCCCCCCATTGTATGTTCCTTTGAACCCAACACAAGCAATTCACGTCACTTACCTGTGAATCTTATGCAGCCAAATATGGTACCAGTAACAAGTTCCAATGGCTATGTTATACACAACTGACTTTCCACCCGTCGTTTGATGTCGGTTTACACTAATCGTAGCATAAGCCGGCAGGCCAGGCTGTGTGCACATCGCTTTGACACCTCACCTAGCAAGGCTGACACTCTAACATTTATGAAGCGGAATAATTATCTTCAGGGTCTAGCATACACATGTTGCAATCTAGTTATTGTTCTTTACTTACAACGTGACACTGGCTATCTTCGCTGCTTTTTGTCTTTAAACTGAGCTCGCTTGAGAAGATTCTGCTATGTTTGAATGGACTTGCAACCTGCTATTAATATGCGAAAGATGCGGCCTTCATATCCCAGTGAAACAGTGAAATGTTTGATTACACTTGATGTTGTTTATATTCGTTGTTAATATGTATTTAATGTTTAGGTGATGAGTGATTAAGCTTTATCATTAGTTTTAATGAGAGTGGTAGATCAGAGGGATCAGACTCATTGATTCCAAGTTAAAATTTTAATCATGTTTTAGGAATCACGAAGCCTGTAGGTAGTTGATTCGAGGGGAATCATGACCACAAGTATGACGAGTTAATTTCGGAGGTGTGTATAATTCATAAACTTTGGGTATGTGATGTTTGTATGTTTGTATCTATGTCTCCGTTTATAACTTTGTTATATTAAAGTGATTATTTGTTGATTATGGGGAATCAATATTGGAACGATATTTCTGAAGCAGATTAATTAGCCAGTTTCTAGAAACTGGCGTCATAATGCACAGTATTCACTAGACTTTTTTAAAGTACGGATTAGTGTCGTAGAATGGATCCTCCCTAATTTCGTAATATCGGGAATTATCTGGATAATTTAGGTTCACGTGTTTAGTAATTTGAGAAAGGAACATTTCCTTATATTAGGTGTTTGGGTCGTGTTTAGGCTAATAATTAGTCATGCAACCATGGAAACAAATACCATGCAAATGTGAAATTAGGGTTTCGTGATGTGTGGTTAGTATGTGGTTGGAAAATAATTTTATTTGTGCTTGTATAACCTTTTAGACTTCTTGTAACACTTACTGTGCTCAGTATCAGACTTCTTGTAACACATACTGTGCTCAGTATCAGACTTCTTGTAACACATACTGTGCTCAGTATCAGACTTCTTGTAACACATACTGTGCTCAGTATCAGACTTTTTGTAACACATACTGTGCTCAGTATCAGACTTTTTGTAACACATACTGTGCTCAGTATGAGACCTCTTGTAACACCGCTATATAAAGACTCAAATGTAATCAAATCTTATATTAATATTTGCGTCTTTGTGCAGGCTAAAATTGACGGTGGAATGGCTTCCCAGATGTCAGCGGAAAGACTGAAGCAGCAGCTTTATCTAGATACATGTAAGCTGAGATTGCAGCGAGTAACTGTGACACACTTTTAGAAAATCTTAACGGTATCGCCTTTTAAGCAGCAGCGGCAACAACAGCAAATTATAAAGACCCCTACATTGATACATTTGGAAAATTTCAAGTAGTGGTAGTACTGGTGAAACAGGTTGTATTTAATTGGTTAAAAGGCAGGAACTGTCTGCTCCTAGAATGGTTGGTTCTTCCTTTTTTTTCAATGGGACAATCGTGCATGTAAACAAGAATTCGAAGACTGGAATATATTAAATGGATGCTTGTAACACTCTTAATATCTAACTAGCTTGCTATTGTCCTTCATAAAAATTCACCTCTGTTCGAAATCAGAGATAAAATTTTTAAAAAAATTCACTGTAATATCTGTCATAATGAGCATTGAAAAATAGTATGTGTCATTCTACGTCTGCTTTGTCTGATTTCAGGTATTATGGCGAAACTGCAACCAAATGAAAATGTACCAAGACTTTATTCTGTTCAATGAGATTATCTGGTAAAGATATACACATTTTCTAGAATTTGACAATAATATTAAGAAAATATGACATGACAGAAAGTGGCTCTTATTTCTCAAGACACGTTAGGCTTTCGTGTTTTCTGTTTCCTTTTTTTTAGGAGAGGGTTGGATCATCAGAATAGGACTGATAAATTAACTGTTAGATTGCACTACATGTTGCACAAGTCATCCTGTGATTTCCAGATCTGTAGTGTTCCATTCATTGTGTTGATGTCTTGCAAGGGAAGAATATGGTAATAAAATGTATGTGTGTGTGCTTGAACTAAAACTTGTTTTAGCTTATCACGAGTAATTTTTTTTTAAAGTAACGACTGTTTGGTTATGAAAAAAATCCCAAAGGTAAGCTCAGTGACTTACGGTGTTCAGAATGAGATTAACCAGTTCGTCAGTTTTCTTGTGCGAACCGTGTAATTAGATAGCTGTAATACATTCGATTAATACTGACTGTACTTTCTGATCACCAACGTTTATTTTTTAAAAATATTACACAACCCTATGGGTATATGACAAAACACAGTGCTCTGGCACAGCATAATGTCAGAATCGAGGGTATATGGGTGTGTCCTCAAGTGACAAAGGAGAGGAAGAATCTGACCGATCTTGTACCGATTAATGTGTAGTATGAGGCGCCGTAGCGGACAAAATCTGGTCCAATCAGAACGCTGCCGTTAAACTTTTAATGTCATATGTCCAGAATTCCAATTTCATGTGTTCCATCAAAACAGTTTGTCCTTAAAGTTCCGTTCAACTAAGTAGAGTTTAGATTGTATACCTTAAATTAAACAGAAGTGGTTGAAAGTTATATTTTATATGTTTTAGATTGTGTCGTTTGAATTACACGGCGGTGGTTGGTATTTCAATGTCATACGTCAAGAATTCTTAATTTATATATTGGTTCAAAGAGTTTAAGTTGAAAGTTCCATTTCATGTGTTGAGTATTTAGATTTCATCTTTTGAATTACACGGCGCTAGTTGAAAATTTGATTTTCCAATGTCTAGCTTTTAGACTGTATCATGTGAATTACACGCCGGTTGTTGAAATTTGAATGTCATATGTCGACAGTTTCAGTTTTACATGTTGAATCACATTAATTGTGCTGAAAGTTCCATTTCGGATGTTAAATTTTTAGATTGTATCTGTTGAATTACACAGCGGTGATTGGACAGTTTATTGTGCTTGTCGGAATTATTTTTATCTGGTAAAATGATGTGTTGGTGTTGAAAGTAACATTGCACAATATCCACTTTCTAAAATCTTGATCTCGAAAATGGAACATTAAGGACATCCAATTTGATCCAACACGTCAATATTGGATTTTGTCCGCTACGGCGCCTCATAGTGTATTGATGTTTTTATATCTGCGTTCCATGCGCGTCAAGGCCAATTGATTAGCCCCATTACAAACCATTACCTGGATGGGCTTGTGACCATCTGAAGTGCTCGGACTAAAATTTAGAACGTTTATGAATGTGATGGGGCTTGACAGAGATAGCAGTGCAATATTAAAGTCAACATTGGAAGTGATAGTAGGGTAACAAGTTCAAAACGACCCGATTTCTTAAGTACTAGAGTGTTTCATAAATATGCTCGATATCTTCTTTCGGACTTGACAATGCTGGTACAGTTATGATGGCACAATTAATTGGGGTGGGTGCAGTGTTCCCTCTAAGGGGCGCGGCTGCGCGGCCACGCAGCTCATAAGAAAATGCCGCGCAGTAGTTTCAAAAAACTATTAGAAGGAACGTTAGATGGATGGGTGGGTTTTCTTTCGTGGTATGCATCACTGCATGTCGAGTACTTTAGTCTCCTTTTTGTTGCAACGTACATCGGGGGAAAAAAAACACTATCTAATACATGAATGATCACATTTTGGCCATACACTTAATTAGTGTTCTCCTCCCATTCGACTTATTACTAATTGCGCTATTGCTCCTCTTCAAGGGAAAAATTCAGACAGATATGTCAACATTATTAAATCCCATGATCTACATATATCAATACACTTACTGCTTAATCCCCACCCTCCTTTCATATAAATCCATAAAATCTTACGCATTAAAAAGAGAAAATAGAAAAGAAAATTTATTGGTTTGAGATCGTTCTGTAGTGGGATACAAGACTAAAACAAATACCGTAATGGCGGTGTTTCTAGGACGATAGGACGATTGCTGTTATCTATATATTTCGAATGTTTATCTATGAAGCAATTCTTTAGTTAAAATAGCTACAGACAAGGATGTTTTGTTCTGTTTTTTAATAATATAGAAGATTATATTTGTGTTTCAAGGTTTCTTTTCTATTGACTTAAACTTCCAATACATACGGACATGTTATGTTAAAGTATTGAAACATAATTTTATATCGTCCCACGGGAGTTCAAGCAAGCGTTGCATTTACACAACATACAACATTCTTATTAATTGTCGTTATTAAATATGCAGATTGTGCATATGTGTATTTAATGTGATATCTTGACAACTGTAAAGTTTTGGACTTTTTCCTTAAATACGTCTCCTTGGAAATCCATTTTTTGTTTTGAGCTGACACAAAACAAAATATATTTTAGTTGGGAAATTTAGACACTTCTCATGTCAGATATCGTTTGTAAAAAAAAAATTGTCTTTTCGGTAGACTCTGAAGGTCGTTATACAATGTTTTACCCTATAGCTATGGAAAGAAATCACTGAGTTAAAATGTAAAATAAAATATTTCTATTTATAATGTATGCTTCGATCTATTAAGGTCGATTCATTGCGTAATTTACCTCATTTTTAAAACTGTTCCAGCAATCTGAGGAAGTTATTTTTGTTTAAAAAGAGAAACAAAACAAAAATGAAAATAAAAAATATCACAAAGTTTTGCATTGGCGTGCATTTTCACGGACGTAACTGAGAAAAAAATCTGCAGTGTTTGTAAGTTGCATACCGGAGTATTTCTGTCGCATCATTCGTATGTGCATATCAAAAGTAGAAGTTGAAACACTATTCGTCATCCGTATTCCAACTGAAGACCGTATACAATACTGCAGAACAAAAATGTTCAATGCACAATGCAATGTATCTTCTTTTTCAGACGAATGCATATTTAAGAGCTTTAAATGAAAGCAATTAAAACGTTTGATTTGTGTGTTACTGGTTTAACGTTCTTCGGGCATTTCTAGCATCAAAGAGTACATAAAATGTTTCGGATATGGTACCTAAAATGCAAAATGAAAATTAATTACTATTGAAAGAAAATTGTTATAATTGCGCAGCCTAATTTATGTCAAACATGGGTGGTTCTCAAAGAAACCAGTCAAAATATATCTTATCTTAGAGCCCAAAGAAGAGCCAAGAATTATTTCTCCAAAGGTATCCAAATAAAAATGTTCAATTTTGAGACAAATTACGTACATACTCAAATATGATCTTCACGATTAAGTATGGCGACAACACAAATGGGCCAAGCGGTGGGTACGTGCACCGTCGACTCCCTCTCCCCTGATTAAACATGTTTTGACTACATCCGTAAACCATTTTTCGCTTGCTCACTCATTATAACGTGTAGTTGTTTAACCTCTTTTTACACATAGATCACTTCTAATATTTACCTTTTTGTATTTTTACATATAAACAACAAATATATAGGTAAGATTGGAATATAATAAGTATAATATTTTTCTTTTATTATCGGAAAATGCGTAATATGTTGCCTTGTCACAAATATTGACGAATTTCGGGTACAATAACTTCAAATTGGCGATACACGCCATTCTGTAACCACCCAAAATGAAGAGGTTTTTCAGCGCATTTGTTTTCATCAAACCATACTTTTTCCTTCTTTTCTTTACAAACACCCAGAAAATCATATTCACTAAAAAAAAATTTTTAAAATAAAACTTAGTAACATTGTATGTAATGATCCATGATATTGCTCCATATGATACTCTCGTTAGTACATTAGTACGTGTCCTGTTGACTAACCGGTTAGTCCAAAACAAGTACGGACTGTTTGTTTTAAATATAGCACAACTAGTCGGTACTGGGTTGCGTTGTTTTGTTTTTTGAAAATTGATCGGGCTAGTTTCGTTTTGCTTGGACTACTTTCACATTCATGACCATATGTTAAGACAGTTAAGTAATTTTATTCGTAATTACTGAATTGTGAAATGAGCTGATTATTATTGCGATTTTGTTCTTAAACACAAACAGTACATGTTTAGTACACATTTTCAAACATTTGAATAATTAATTAACATTTTCTACACGCCGCCATTTATAGAAGTATGAACTTCTAAACATAACGCACTATTGTAAGTTGTTGTTATTTGTCTTATAAGTAGGTCTTGCGATTGTAATAAACATGCATGCATATCAATTACACATGTGTATTACTTTGTTTACATAGTCAGTTTAATTGCCCCATATGGGCTCCGGGATGTAGAATAGGTCCGATGCGTCCTTACACACGTCGTAATAGGCGAATAATGGCGTTGTTAGCTTGCAACTCGTTACCAAAAGTGTACGGGTTCGATACCTACGTTCTGGAGCAATGCACTAAACTCCATCTGCACCAGCACTAAATTACCTACTTGTATTATAAAACACACAAAAAAAATCAACCCAACCATATTGATTCACGACTCATGTCATGTTTGGAACTGGGACATCCTCTGTTGCCCTATTATTTGCCTTCAGTTCAACCGATGTGATTAGGACGAAAAACGTTCATTAGTGCTGACAATGATTTATGAAATAATAAACTTATGAAAAGCGAGAGGATAGGACATCTGAGTAGAACGTTTCCTGATTTTGCAGTGGTCTTCAAAGATTTCAACTGTAGCCGGTACAAAATACGACTTAAGGTCCTATTTGCAAAGCTCTTGTCATATGTAACATTTTACAGAACTCAGGAATTTCAAATATCGATAATAATAAAAAAAAATATTGACCCTTTTTATTAATCGTGCATAACCGATTAATAAAAGATCTTAATACATTATATTTTACATATTATATTTATGTGTAATAGCAAGGTATAGTGCACGCACGATATGACGGTAGAGCGTGGAATACGATATGACGGTAGAGCGTGGAATATGTTTATCATCCAACCTCGGCTCTTTACAAAGCAAGAATTGACCGAGCTGCTAAAAATGCATTGAACTATTTTTTTCATTGCAACTTTTCTGTCTATCCTATGGTTTGCTGGTGGCCGGTCTAATGTGGCACGATAATAACATGCAAAGATTGTATGTTTCTCAGAAATATCACAGGTGGTCTGAATGGTCGGTCATTTCCATAATTTTGAGAAATACACTAAAAATAGCTCAGCATAGTCCTTGATTTCCTTAGATAAATAATCGTATACTTGAATCTCTCTGTTCCCTGTCCTAAAAAGAAAACCCAAGCTGGAATACCGCTGTTTGGCTTCATCGTGATTGCGATGATTGGTGTTGAGAATGACAGCAAACATGCCCTTTAAATCGACGCTTCGTCGAAAGTAAATACGGTTCATTTCCTGTTGTAAACATACAGGTTAGCACGTTAAATGAGCAGAATGATTCGAATTAATTTTTAAGCAGGAAAGTAAATAATGTGTTATGCCTGACAAGTGACTTTATAATACTGATAGTACCGATACTTGTTTTTACTTCGATGACTATAATGTATATGAACTTCACTGCAAATTTGGTACATCCCGGTATTCCATCACAAAATGCACAAGCAATAAAAACAAAATGTTGACAGCATATTTAGATCTGTTACAACTTTCAACATAGAAGCTGTTCGCAATATCTTTTTGTGGATGCTTGATGACTAAGAAGATCTATCATCAGGGAATATCAATTTTCTGAATGTACATGATATAATAATTGCTGTCGAATCGCTTTGTCAAGGATATTTGTTCTAATTTTACGAAATCTTTCAAAACGTATTTTGAAAACAGTAGAAAACGTTCTAAGATAGCTTCCTTTCTGTTAATATGAAATCACGACCCTAAGCCTAGATATTACCATTTGCACGAACTCCTCGCGCAAGGAAAAACAAATTGCAATCAAGTCACAAATCAGATTCAGATGTATGGTTGCAACCATTCGTGTCAAAGACGGTATTCTGCGTAAAACCACTGCATAGACTGGCTGAAATTCCGACTATTCCCTGGTGATCTTTTAATGTTCAATCTGAAACTAGAATTACACAAAACTATGTCATTTTACTCTCAAGTACAATGAATGTTTAATTGCATAGAGTATATGGTTATTAGCAGGCTATTTACCACATATTACAATGCAGGAAGGTGATATCATTGCACTAATAACATAGGTGGATGAATATTGATATATGACTTGACTTTAGAGAAAAGTGATTTTTGTTCTTCATTTGTCTCTCCATCTTATCCAAAAAGTGAGAAATATTTAAGTACTTTTGCAATAAAGCAATTTCAAAACACGCAGACTAAAGCATGGACCTGTCTGTGCTCCAAATGTCATCTGTAGCATTTATGGAATGAAGCAGTTTTATAGATGATTAACGTAATGCAGTTCGTTGCTCATTTAAACTGGAAAAAGTAACTATCGAGGCAGTCTAAATGTCGAAAGTTAAAATATTCAAGGAATGGTTTGAATATGTTAAAAATCGAATTGTACATGAAGCATAACAATAAATGTTGCTCAATATTTGCACACAAAAAATTAAAGCACCGCAAATCAGGAATTGTTTTGGGCGATCTTCCGAGTCCCTACATCGAATATATTTGATTGTAATCATTGACTTGTCATTTTAACGACTTGGTTGCGGTCGTGTGACGCCGCTGTTCTAACCAAAGTGTAACCGGACTTTGCTCTCAGTTATGGAATCGGAGCAAGAATTGGAAAGGTTGAAGTACCGAAACACAAGCACATTGCATGATGTCAAAGCGAAATATAATCCGTGAGTAAATGAATGGAAATAATAAGAAATATTATTTTTATTTTTAAAAGCGAAACAGAGAACATTTGTGTCGACGTTTTTCCGCATCGAGTTCAGCCGAAGCTATTGTTAGCGCTAAAACGTATTTAAGGTAATTATATCGCGATCCTAAAACGTTCATTTGGACACTGTGACAGTTTGTCACTGCAGAAGTAACTAGAGAAACAGTACGATATGTACAGTACAGCAAATAGAGTTCAATGTCAAATATATGGACAAGTCTATATAGCACAACATTAAAAACAGCCTTATGTTAAAGATATGGACAAGACTATATAGCACAACATTAAAAACAGCCTTATGTTAAAGATATAGACAAGACTAGAGCTCAGTTTTACAACACTGCAAAAACAGCCCAATCGTAATAGGAAAGGTGTACATAAAAGTAGTATAATACAAATGTGTTTCATATACGAATTCACTCGTGATATTATATACCTTCATATTTATGATAATGGGGCAGACATAATATATTTTTATGTCAATTTCAACGAATCAAGATAGATTTTGACATTAGACTTAAAATGGGAGAATGCATACATGCGCATATATACTTCAATCAAGCCGACCATCCTGTTGAAATAATTGTATTCAAGCTAAGTGCATTTTCTTTCCTTGTTAGCAGGAACCAGCCATACAATTGAAATGCCGGGATTGATCTAACTTCATAAAACTAACGCTAACGGAATGAGGAAGTTTTGATACGTCTCAACCTTCTTCTTAGAATAGATACAGAACTGAAGTATCTTTCCTGGAATGTAAATAAACAACTCGATCTTGACCCGACTAAGGAACAAGTGTAAGCAAAGACAGGACAAATCTTAACACGCTGAGCTGGCTTTGAATGCCTTGATACCTCGCCTGTAATCGAACGAAACTGGAATGCTGGACGAAACATCCCTGAGACTTTGCTCACTCCTTACCAGTGGCGTAGTGATGAGGGGGGGGGGGGGGGGCATTCGCCCCGGGCGCCGGTGGCTAGGGGGCGCCAAATGGGCGCCCAAATCGGGTACAAGGTACATAACTGCGCAACAGGGGCAGCCGGGGGCGCAAATTTGGGTGTTTTGTCCTGGGCGCCAAATATCCTCGCTACGCCACTGCTCCTTAAAGACTCATTCACAAATCTATTGCATGCCGTATCGTTCAAAATGGATGCGTTGGAGCGATCATAGTGGGAGTACTAATCGCAGCCTGAGCCAGAATAATTAAGGGATGAACTCGAGTAATGATAGGGTGAGTTGGATAGAGAATAGAGTGGGCTGGAGGAGAGGACAAGCTTGAGTACTCGATAATTGGTTTGTTAGTGCAAGTTTGAGTCTCGGCTTTAGCGTGGGGTTTTGGGACAGATTTTCAGTAACTTCCCGTGGATCGATGGTTGTCCCGAGACTCTGTTTCCACGAAAATATACTGACCGCAATATATATAGCCTATCATAGGAGGAATAATGGCGTAAAACCAAATAAAATAATCAGACATATATTCTCTATATTACATACAGCTTCCTTGTCATTTTGTGCCCTCGCATAGTCCCCAGTATTGCGTAATACAGTGTAATCACTCACACCAGGCCATAACTATTGGATTAAAATAAGATCCCCACTGTCCTACGCAGGACATTGGATATCTGATTTCAATCAAACTGCGGGTCACTGCTGATGGCTTGGCTGCTGGTCCAAGTTCAAGAGATAAGAAAGTACTGAGATTGATTGACATTGATGGAGCTATTAATTTGCACTTTGATTCAATAGTTCAATCATTATCATCATCAGTCTCTTGACCTAGTGTGGTTGTTGAGGGACTGTGCTGCTGAACATCTGACCAGTTCCTTCCACTGGTCTCGATCATGTGCCATGTCTTTGTCTCTGCAAAAGTTTTCCTGGTCCATTCTGTGATGTTGTTATTCCACTTCTTTCTCTGTCTACCTCTCTTTCTGCCACCCTGGACGCTGCCCTGCAGGACTGTTGTAGATAGACTGTTCAAAGTGATCATATATCATGCAATGGAGCAAATAAAACTATTATCAAGAAACAGTTATTCAGTACATTGGATATTTACTACGTTGGCTTTACAAATAAGAATGCAATGCCCTTACCTTATATTCACACACACACACACACACACACACACACACACACACACACACACAAGCTAAAAATGGACGCAATTAGAAAAAACCAACTTTATTGTACTCGTTTTTCTATAATGAGATTGATTAGTTCTGGTATTAAAAAAACTGATTGTTTACTTTCATTCAGTTTGTGTATGTTAAATCTTAAAAAGTTTTGGTAATATGCTTTAAATGAGCTGGTGTGCTCTCTCTCTCTCTCTCTCTCTCTCTCTCTCTCTCTCTATATATATATATATATATATATATATATATATATATATATATATATATATATATATATATATATATATATATATATATATATGTGTGTGTGTGTGTGTGTGTGTGTGTGTGTGTGTGTGTGTGTAAAGGGAGTCGGTGAGGCAGTGACAGAGGGCGAAAGAGACTTGTTTAAGCCTCCCGTGTATGTATGTATGTAGGTAGGTAGGTAGGTATGCATGCATGCAAGCATGTATGTATGTATGTATGTATGTATGTATGTATGTATGTATGTATGTATGTATGTATGTATGTATGTATGTATGTATGTACGTACGTATGTTAGGTAGGTTGGTATATATGGAGGTAGGTATGTACGTACGCATGTATAGGTAGGTTGGTATGTAGGTAGGTAGGTATGTATGTATGTAGGTATGTATGTGTATATATGGAAAATGGAAGAGAACTATGTCACACGCTGAAGTACTTTATGGAAAAAAGAACCCCGTCATTGGCATTGTGATACCTTTTTATTTGCACTAATTTAGTTTTAAAAAAAGTTGTCTAGCAAGTTCACCCTAAAATTCTGTATGTTTCTGTTAATAATAAGTCATGACAATTGATAAGTCGACATAATGAACTCTGAAATGGTGAATGAATATAAGGTCATTTTGTAATCAAAGTACATGTGTATATAATGGCGGCTACTGTAATATTGTATAAGATTTACAACCAACAGCGGAAAGACCACATTTTCTTTTGTACATTTTTCTGTATCTCATATATGGTTTGCAATAAAATTGTTACGTCCCGTCAAAAGAAAATCTCGACTCAGACCTCTCCGGTGTCCAATATTTAGAGCGTCCACCTCGGATGCGGGATGTCATGGGTTCGAATCCCTGGCCGAATTATACCAAATACTTATAAGAATAATACTAGCCGCTGCCTCGTTTGGCACTCAGCATTAAGAGGTTTGTGTTAGGACTGATCGGCCTGGTATCAGGATAATTTTACTGGGTAGAACATGTTGCTACATATCTGCGGCATGATGCCCCAGTGTTAAATATCAGTAGATATCGTAGCGATATGACTGAAAAATGGTTAAAGATACGTTAGAAATCCAACACACACACACACACACACACACACACACACACACACACATATATATATATATATATATATATATATATATATATATATATATATATATATATATATATATCGGCTCAGATGTTCTATTTTATCTGATTTGGGGAGAAATTAATTATCTCAGCAAGCCTGATTGGTCAGTATCATGAAATGTTGTACTGTGTGCTATACCTAATCTGTCAGTACTGGTTTGGAGTTGTGGTCTTTGCACTCGACGTTATTTAGAAAACAGTTTTTGACCTAAATAATGACCTACGTCAGACGTCTATCGTGCCCTAGCAGTAAATTCAATATATACTTACTTACCTACTTCAAAAAAACCATGTAAATCAGCGTCTTATCACGCGCTGACAGTCAGGGCATTGAGGTCAAGTAGGGTTTCAACTGAATTTTTAACCCTATATGATGGATCTTTGATATTAGCATTGTGTTCCAGATCCATAGGAAATGCCTTTCTCCGTCTGAAAGTAGACTTTTGTTGAAAATTAACAATTATTGTTGGTTTCATGTCCTGCGTGGTGTTCAAGTCAAGTACGAAAGACTGTGATTTAAAAAAACCTGTATTTGTTGATCATATCTAATTAAACTCTTTGTAATCAGGTGTTTCTGACAGTCAATATAGGTATATGATGACCACTGGGGTTAGATTGATTTTTGGCCAAATTATTTATAGCTTGCACATAATTACTGCGGTTTCTCCGTCCTCTGTTTCTCTTTCTTCGTTTGATCCTGTATTTTCGGAGTTACTACTAAAGACGTGGCTTTATTCGTTGACTTCCATTCTGTGTGAATTTAGCGTGACTGTTTTCAAGAAAATGTATGTTAACTTGCTTAAGTAACATGAATGTTGTCCAAGATTGTTCTGACCTTTTTGCACACGGTGTCAGCTATTTTAAAAATCGAATTACCCTCGGTTAATTTCCTACATAAGTATGTTATGTAATCATCTGACCTCCGACAAAGAAAATGTAAGTTGACCCAGACTGTAAGCAGTGTAGTAACTTGCTGCTGTGCAGACTTGATAAAGTGAGGAAATATGCTTTACTTAGGAACGATAATCTAACTTTTCTAAGATATTGATTCTCTAAGCAGGTAGGATTTGATAAAAGGTCACGTGATTTTGCTAGCCCTTATGTTAAGCGACTACCACTATTTCGCTAGCACGTGGTTTCGGCAAATTACATATTTTCGAAAGGGTGCGTGGTCTGACCACCCACCCCAACATAACTGTTACAATATCTAATACGGACTGGAAAACCTCAAGAGTAATTCTCTAACAAACAAGAGCGTACAAATAGTAAAGCTTATTGAAAAGGTAAGTCATACCTGTATCGGTAGGTGGAGTGATGAACAAAAATGCTTTATCACTGTTATGAATGGATCAAAGGAAGCGACATTCCAAATTCTGAAACGGTGGTTTATATTATCGTGCGTAATATTACAGAAGTGTGATGTACTTCATTAATTTGAATCATGACTTACGTAGCTATCACTATTATAACACGAGAGCTGTGCAATTAAAATATCGAAGGTAATCTAACAAAAGAGCGTCATGTCCCGTGATGAAATCTAATGTACCAGGTTTAGCGTTTTCCAGCTTGTGCAGTCGATGTACAGTATGTATCCGCTTAACAGTCAAGTCAAACCGTAAACAAGAAAGATCATGATTTGCTGTAACAGAACAGGATCTGTGTTGTTTGTTATACTGATTAATCTTAACACAAGTGCACAGACCCATATTTGCCAGCGCATTATGCGGCCGCAGATCGGGGTATGTGCAGTTGGATTCATCTAATAAGCGAATGAATACGGTTTCTAGGTTCTCCGTCAAGAAGCGTGTGTGCAGTCGTCAGTGTCAAGTAGGAACCAGTTTTTCTCGATGAGATGAGCGCCTCCAGAACGAAAGAAAATATATCCTCGCAGGCCCTAACGCATCCAGCGACTAGTCAATAAATAACTGTAAAAACAAAATAAAACAAAACAAAACGCACTGCAATTTCTACCCTAGTCGTTATACAAAATATTGTTCTCATATCATGCGGTGTAAAAATTGTAAAAACACTACCTATTTTTTTTAACTTAAAGATTGTATGTATTATACTTTTCCGACATGCTCAAAAATCATATCTGCCCTCTAATTATCCCACCCTACTCGCTAATATTTATCACTCCCATTATCATGTAACTAAACGATCCTTAAAAAGAGCTCGCTCAATCCCTTCCCTCATACAGCCTTACTTAACAGCGGAATTTGTATTGGTCAGAATAGTTTTAATTTGGATGTGGAGTTGAATCTTTCTTTTCGTGTCATTTTTCCTTGCCTTTTTTTCTGACGGATGGACCAGAATCAGCTGGCGTTTAGGCATGAGCAAAGTGTGTCACGTGGAACTACAACGGCGTGAAATCGGCGTTTATCTCAGTTTTGTCAGTTGACTCTCTTAGCTAAAGGTACCATCTTTTAATAAGATTTCGAATTACAGAATTCCAATAGACCAGGGGTGCGCAACCTTTGGGCTATTGCCGGCCGCATAAAAAAAAATTACTTTTGCAACGGCCGCCAAAAATTTTTCCCTGAAAAACGAAACGGTCACTATCAAAATTTACCTCTCGTAATAGTCAACGCGAGATAATAATGACATAATCATAATGTATTGTAGGCAAACACAGTGCTTAATTACAAACAAAAACATTTCCATCGATATTCTCTTATATTTCTACTTTATTGAACATTGTCATGTAAACCTAACATCATGTCACACACGTACAGCATGAGTATATTTTTAAGTGGCATTAGTACACTGAGAACACAATAATTGAATAAGTGATAAGCTGCTTCACTAACACTGTCCATGTAACTTAGCAGTCCAGAGTCCAGAAATTAGTGACTGCCTTGCTCTTGGATGTTTGCCGAGAGTCGCGCAAAGTCCGGGCACTCGCTGGAGATCATCAGTCGTATTCCTGACGCCAGATTGGTGTCCACTAGTCGGGTTCGATATTTGTTCTTGAGATATTTCATTCGTGAAAATGACGCTTCGCACATGTAAGTGCTTCCAAACAGCACTAGAGTGTTTCTTGCTATTTCGCGAAGCTTGGGATACTCCACAGCTACTTTCCATGTCTCCAGTAGATCGTTTTTGTCCTCGAATTTCTTCACAAGCTGCGCGTTAATTTTTAGTTCGATCAGTTCCATTTGGACATCCAACGGCGCACTCTCTGTCTCAACCAAATGTGGAGAAGCAACGAGTCTCATAATTTCTGAGATCTTGTCGAAATCCTGAAAACGTTCTGCGAATTCCAGCAACAGCGCTTCGATGACGCCTGAAAAGGACGTAGCCGGAATTTCATCTTTTCTTATTTCATGGCTCTCGATTAGAGCGGTGAGTTGCGGGAAATGATAGAGATTGAGCTGTTGGATATGACTTTGTAGCAGACGACATTTGTCACAGAAATCCTGTACTCTTCTGTGCATGAGGCAAACTGTTGTTCCTTTGCCTTGCAGAGACTCGTTGAGGCAGTTGATATAAATTAACAAATCTACAAGGAAGGCTAGAGATGTTAAGAAGGCCTGATTCTGCAGTGGGCAGTCCTTGTTTTTCGTGGCATAAAATTCCAGTATTTCTTTTCGTAGCAGCAGAACACGGCGCGATGTTTCTCCCTGAGACAACCAACGAACGCTGGTGTAGTACAGAATATCTTCAGCCGACGAATCATTTGTGTGAAGAATTTGTATGAATTGGCGGTGGTGAAGAGCATTCGCGCGAATGAAAAGGATAATGCGATTCACATCCTTCAGAATGTTATCCAAATCAACAGATTTAGAACACAGCGCCTCCTGGTGAATAATGCAGTGCAGATTTATGAGCTGGTCATTACCGTGATCCTTCAACACATAATCGGAAAATCTAGCCACTAAGCCATTTTGCTTACCAACCATGGCAGGCGCGCCGTCTGTACAGATGCCTCGCAGGTTCTTCAGATCAACGTGCGAGTCGATGCAAGCTTTTTTAACTGCCAAAAATATGTCTTCTTCTCGAGTTTGAGTAACGAGTGTCTCCATGGAGAGCAGATCCTCGCACAATTCAAATGTTGGGGATAGGGAGCGCATGAATATGAGTAGCTGCGCTGAATCTGAAATGTCCGTAGATTCATCAACAGCCAGTGCAAACAGGCTGTCCTCCTTGTTAATCTTTGCCTGCATGGAGAGCTTCAGCTGCTCGGCAATATTACTTTGACGGCGTTGCACGGTATCGCGCGACAGAGGAATCAAAGAATAATCCGTTTCCTTACCCGGATGAATGCACTTAACAACATCCATGATACAACTTTTCACGAGTTCCCCATCGGAATACGGCTTTCCAGCGACACCGAGACGATAGGCCACTCGATAGGAAGCTTCACTGCGCTTATTCGTAGTCTTAACAAAAGCAGACATGACCAAGGTCTGTTGTCGAACATTCCTCTTTAGATTTTCCACGCAGATCTTCCTTGAATCACCTTGTAACTGTGCATAGTTGTGTGATGCGTGTCGTCCCCTTTGACAGTTTTCACAACATCGCCGCAGATTAGACACTGCATGAAATGGTTCTCTGTCTCTGCCATAAAGAAATCTAACTCCCATTTTACATTAAAGCTCCGCTTCTCTTCTTCCAATGTTCTTTTCCTTTTTATCGACATGATGAGTACTAAGGCGGCACGGATAATATTATACGGTAACTAAGCGTACAAGCTGTATAACTATGATACAATTAATCGTTTTCATTAAACGCTTTTTCACTGTTATGTTTATTCACTGCTATGTCGAGAATCTGTCTGGATTTCTGGTGCAGCTGCCAGCTAAAAGTGATACTTGTACACAGGCCTCTGGGTATTTGCGTGTACTGTAGCAGCTACTGAAGTTGACCGACGGGTTACAGAGAGCAAGCACGATACAGCGAATGTGCGCATCACACGGTTTCGGCGCGCTTCAATGTTAGGCTGCTAAACTTCATGGCCTGCCCTCATTAGCTACAACTGCAGCCTAACACCAGCGCGGCAAGAGCTATTTCAATGTCTATGAGCGCTAAACACTGCAGCTAACGCTACAGCTGCCGGAGTCGTAATTTCTTTCGCAATAACAAGTGCTTAAGAGTGTAAATGAATATTCGATATTTCGTTTACAACTTTACATAATATATTGCCAAATTGCAAATATTTGACGGCCGCAGTTTATTATAATTTAAACAGATTTCCACGGCCGCACATTTTCGTGCCCACGGCCGCATGCGGCCGTACGGCCGCAGGTTGCGCACCCCTGCAATAGACCGTTAATAAGTTCGATCTCCAGCTTACCGTTGCATAATCGGGTGTCCAGACAAAGGCACCAAATAGAATTTACTATATAGCATTAAGCTCATTAAGATCATGCTGATCATCATTGCCAAAGCGCCTAACGCGACGTTAATTTAAAAGAAATCATGCACGGACTTGTATTTTACAGATTTTCCGTCATCTTTTCGGTAAATCGGACAAATACTAGAAACTTGCACATTTATTTCGTGATCGAAATTTACATTGCAAAACTGGACAGACGTGTCGAATTTATGCATCTTTCAATTTGCTTCTCTTTAAAAATTGTCAACGCCACGTTTTAAAAAAAAAAACGATGCTTCGTTAACCACAAGGAGATATAGTTTGTCGTGATACTTGTACAGAGTTCCTTCGTGATTCCCATTAAATGCCGATTGTGTTCCCATTCCGATTAAAATCAGGTATCAACTGTTCTATTCCAACTTTTTAACTTGTTATGATAACGAACAGAACACATCCTTCCTTTTGTAGTAGCGTCTAGTGTTAACGTATCAACGAAACTATTAATAGCATTTGAAAAGGATGTTGGAATTGACACGTCCTGTCGTGAGCGCCATCTGTTCATAAGATGTTGCATAACAGAGATCAAATCGACTGCTGACCAGTTCAGTCGTTTTCTAGGTGTAACGTAATTTCGTTTTCTATGTGTAACGTAATTTGGTGGCTAACAAGGCATTCACAATCAGAGTAGGATAAACGTATCCTGAACAATTTTAGTTTAATGGGGTGGGGGTGGTATTGGGGGTGTATGTATTAATAATGGAACAACCCTGGTTTAAAGATACAAATCCGTCTTTATGTACATGGGAAGCAGGCTACATCTCCTAAGGGTTCTACTAGTCTTGTTTGTATGAGGCTTGTAATTGAATTTTAATATGTTATAGACTTGTACACTGCTGTAATTTTAGTTAGACCCAAGATTTTCCGTTCTAATACCAGTCTCCCATGCCCTGCTTAAAACAAACACCCTCCTGAACGCTTCGATTTATCGCTCGAAGTACGTCAAAAGTGTGTCCTATTAAATAGTAAAATCTGGCCATATGAGCAATAACTGACAACCCCACCCCCACCCATCCTTTCACTCACACATTTGCAAATGTATTTTAACCGGTATATTTTGTTTGGAGAAACAAAAAACACATTCCCAACAGCTGAAGGTAGATTTGTAAGTATTTTGGGAGACTTTCATCATGTGTGTGTGTGTGTGTGTGTGTGTGTGTGTGTGTGCGGAAAATTTCATTAAATTTTATTTTAAGAATATCCAGGTTATGAACAATTAAATTTGTTTATTTAAAAACAGTTTGAAAATAGCTGCGTTCTTTTATCCGCTGTTATGTAACAAAACCAATCTGATTAAAATGATAGATCTCCACTGACCTTCACGTTCCACAGTGGATCTCTAATTTTAATCGGATTGTTTTCGTCTTGGATTCACATGTCACAATCCTTCCAGGTACGTTCAATAGTTTAAATCTGAATTTAAGGAAATAAAACATCGATCTTACACGAGATAATGGAGAATAAATTGAAATAATGTAAGACTTTTTTTGTATCGGCAATGTAATATTAAAATACTTAAAAGTAGTTCATGCTTAATTTACAGCTTTAAATAGTGTACTTTATAGGAAAATAATACAATTTCTATCACTTAAAAATCGTGTAAAAAATAACTCTTATGGGAACATGTGTTCTCTCCCTCGCCCCCACCTCTCTCTCTCTCTCTCTCTCTCTCTCTCTCTCTCTCTCTCTCTCTCTCTCTCTCTCTCTCTCTCTCTCTCTCCGTTGTCTGGCATTGAGAGTATTAGAATCTTTTATTTTTATTTTTAAAAGCGAAAATATAGTACATTTGTGTCGACGTTTCTCCGTATCGAGTTCAGCAGAAGCTATTGTTAGCGCTAAAACGTATTTAAGGTAATTATATCGCGATCCTAAAATGTTCATTTGGACACTGTGACAGTTTGTCACTGCAGAAGTACCAACTAGAGAGAGGGGCCCCGAGTGGCCGAGTGGTCTAAAGCGCTGTCCGTTACGGACCACTGCCATCTCACCTCTGTCTGCGTGGGTTCGAGTCTAAGATTCGGCTAATGTAGTTAAGTGAGAAAGCTTGCCAGTAGCTTCTCGTGGGTCGGTGGTTCTTTCCGTTGTTTTCCGGGTTCTTCCTCCACCATTAATACTGGCCGCCATGTATAGCCTATCTTGTGCTGAAAAATGGCGTTAAACCATAAAAAACAAAACAAAAAACTCTCTCTTCAGGCCATCCTAGAGGTCAGTCTTGTTGACTTTAACTGTATGTCACAAGGATCTCGCATGGCCGATGTTCAGGCCATCCTAAAGGTCAGTGCTCTTTGGATATCATGATGGCCTTTTCATCGTGCATAAAATTGGCTTCATGTCGTGGCCGCATGTGTTATCAGGGAGTTCAAAGAAAGACAACGTGTGTTTTGCGGATTTAAATGATATTTTCTTAAACACGTTGTTGGCTTAGGATGAACTGCGGCAGTTGACTTAGGCTTGACCTGTGGTGGTGGTGGTGGTGGTGGTGTATGAAACCGGCCTCCCTTGGATTGAGTTCGACACTCGACTAACTGAGCTATCATGATTCATGAAGTTAAATTGTATCATCTGTTTTTAGTTTAATAAATAAGGAACGACTACCATATCAATAAAATATTATTATTATTATTGTTATTATTATTATTATTATTATTATTATTATTATTATTATTATTATTATTATTGCGTCGAACCTTTGTAGCATTCCTGTTATTACGTGCAGAAGTGCAGTGTACAAAATGCATTCAACTGGAATCGCAATTACAGGCACATTCACCTTTAGCATTAATTTTAAAATAGACTACAGTATATATCTAACAGAAACAAAGAACTTAAAACGGCTCTTGTGAAAGAAAGATTCTGACTAACGACAATTGTTTTAAACTTTGCCTCATAAAAAAGAAATTACTAGCAACATTTCAAAGTAGCAATTTTATAGCGTACACTACATAATATTTTAACATTTATTTTATAAAGTTTTTCCATTTATATTTGAAAAATATTTGCAAACTAACCCATTTTAACAGATGTGAAAAAATACATTTCGAACACTATAAAAAAATTAATTAATCAGCGGATACTTTACTCATCTTTGCTATTAAGAATTAAACAATTTAATCACGCTATTTAAAATACAAGACATTTTTGGACAGCAGGGTATTGATCCTAATCTTTCATTAACCCAAATGACATTATGAGAACGTATCTTGACGACGAAGAAATGGTACAATAATGTTTTTAAAAAATACATTAATGGTTCAATTTTTACACTTCATTCATTACTATATTTTTAAAGTATAACCTTTCTTGAAATATGATTATAACAAAAGCAGCCTGTTGGTTATATTATACACAGTGCCAACTTACACTCACGACAACTAGTGATCACACTGACCTTCATCCTGTTTTCGGTATTAGAATGAAATGTACTTCGCATTTCACTTTCATAGACAGCATAATAAATTGCAATTTTTCATCAATCTTTTAAAGTAACATAGTTTGCTAAATTATGACTGAAAAATAAATAACAAAAATCTTGATTCTTCATTTTCTGTTGTGAGAAAATATTTGGACTCCAAGTGTGGACGTTCACCGCCATTGTCAATCCATCAGACTCCCTCATTTGTATAGCTGGGGGAGGGGTTACTGCACAAGTTCACGCACAAACCAGGTGTTAAATTTCGTGCTTGTGGTACAGTGATATTGGCTCCAACGAAGCAGAAAGGTGAATGATTTCGTGGCCATGTATGCAATAAATCTTCCATCTCTATCGCTGCTGTAACAAAATGACGAATAATAAATATATGAATAATATATATGCAATTGTATATCTAACACAGATCGATACTAACCATTACAAATCACTTTGCATATAGACTTGATATAGTAACAGGCTAGATCAAATTTGACTTTTCATCTGGATTTAAGTTGAGGTGCTCGCTCAATCGATTGTTGTTTGTTTTTCAAGACTCACAACTCCATCATCTGGCTTGGCTCGACTAAGATAATTAGAAGGTATTTTACCTAGCTAGTTTGTTGATGGCGAGTCTGTTCCCTCAGAAAAACAAAGAACAACTGGATTCCCCAATCGAGGCGAGTTTCCTCTCTTAGAAAAGGTCCTACAGTAGACGTTTCCCCATGTAGACTTTTCCCCAAGATAAACGTTAGGAGCATTTTCCCACGGAAATCTTGCTTTCCTTGAATTACCACCACCCAACCCCAACCGGCTTTTTCTGTAGTTTCTGCTATTGGTCACGAAAGGTAATGCATGTACATGTGTGTGTTGACATACGTTGAGAAAATTGTAGTGTTGGGTAAAACAAGTCGGAAACTACACATACCATATTTTATTACTTGGACATAATTATATCACAATAAAATATTGTTGTACTGGGGGGCGGGGCGACGTAAGAGTCTTTTACAATTCGGATCGTCTAGTTTGGATTGGATGTTTAAAGTTTTAACAGAAAATAAAATGGCTTTTTACTAGTTTTTCCTCCTTGGAGAAAAGGGGCTTTATATGGGAACTTCCCTAAAAATTCACCCGAGTGACACCGGTACGCCCATGAAAAATCGAAATCGCCGATGTTTTGGTACAGATACTTAGAGTCTCAGATTAATACAGGGTTGTGTGGGTTTTTTTTTTCCCTACATCAATGGACGACAAATGAACCGTGAAGGGATATATAACATGACATGATATCTTTCAAAAGTTTGAACATCATTTTGCCCTGTTTCAAGAAGTACGGGCCGCTGGAAGTCGATAATATAGAGTCCACAACGGTGTATTCGTATAAAATATCAAATTACGTTCTATGGGGTCTACTCAAATACACCCAAAGCAAATATTTGTACAATCTCAACATAAACATCCACACCCCGGTCAGAATTATTCGTCTCATCGCCCAATTAACACGTAAAGGTACATTATACATAAGGCGTATGTGTCAAAATTGCCGTATGTTTGTCCAGCAACAACGTAAATAGTTAATTGTATGCGACCAAATAAATTATAGATGCGTGATATCATGATCTCGGGTAAACTGGATACTGTGTTACACTATATTATTACTACCAAATTGCACATTGATTTTAACCCATAACCAGATATGCCTCATCGAAAGTCCCACAATAAAACACGTCACGGGATGGACATTTGAGAGAGAGAGAGAGAGAGAGAGAGAGAGAGAGAGAGAGAGAGAGAGAGAGAGAGAGAGAGAGAGAGAGAGAGAGAGAGGGGGGGGGTTTGTTTATGTCTTTCATGTTTCATTGGACACTGCTGCCTAAATTAATTCGTTAAATATTATTCTATACCATCATTTTGGCTAGACGCCATATATCTCAGTTGGTAGAGCGTCGGAGTCGTCATTCAAAGAGTTGCCAGACCGATACCAGCCCAAATCAGCCCGGATTAACCAGCATCTGTGAGAGCATAATAAATACATTTTGCTTATACTGCCTCGATCTGATATAGCCAGCATCCTATTAAAAGTGCCCTTAAAGCCCCAAAACAAAGAAAACTAAAAATAATATGAAACAAAATTAAAAGAAAGAATAAAAAAAGCATAGACTACCAGTTTGACTCAAGAGGAAAGCAATTACCTATCCCAGGTAATCTGAAGAACGAGATGACACAACTTTACGTCACCTCAACTTGCGCGCAGCAACAACAATTAATACACGTCACTCGTTAATAATTAGCATGCACGCTTTATAGGGCGATTCCTTGAACAATAACGACTTTGTCGTTCTTACAAATGTCTGCATCATGAAATGTTTTCATCTGAACATTGTGTGATGTTGACTCGTATGAGATAATCGATCATTGTTCGTCGTATCCGCCCTTTGTCTAAACTTGACTGACTATAATCAAATGTTGATTATAATCATGGAGACGTGACCTGGATACAAGCCCATTCCAGCCTGTGCAGGCTCTCTCAAGGTGTCTTTGGAATATACGCTTAGTTCCAGTTTATTAGCATGATACAACTAGTAGCTTGTTAAATCTCTCGTTAAACCAAACAGAACAAAAACTTGTGTAAAAAAGTGTTGTTACGAAAATTTGAGACTAATGCGTGGTACGAACGTTTGTAGATGAGCTACACAAATTTAAAACAGTATAAAATTTATAAGGTTATATAAGTCACTCAATAAATAATTTAATGAAAAAAATATTCAACAAAGAATGGCCAGAAGCGAATAACATTCAAAAAGATGTTGCATTAAATTAATTTTTTTTTTTTTGGGGGGGGGGGATACATGCAGTTGCCACACACGAGTGGTGAAAGCAACAACATTTTAATAATGTTTTAATATAACCTTTTTGTATTTATAACTATTCAACATCATTATTAGTGTTTTGTTTGTATTATTATTAAGAATAATTATTATTGATTATACCATATCCAGCACGAACTAGTTGTCTCACGTACCAGTTACTTATTTCTTATATTAATTCCTAAAATATAAGCTTCATAGAATTCGAAGTATGTATGACCCATAAACTTTAGCGGGATATGGACGCATGTCCATTTAAGTGGTGTGTCTTCTGGTGTGATTGGGATTTTTCAGGTAGCTTTAAAAAATTTTTATTCATATCGTTACGTTGTCTGCAGTGTGGCAGTTTGTAGTAAATGTCTAACACTGGGGCATCAAGCCTCATACATGTAGCGTAATGTCCCACGCTGTCATATTATTCTGACACCTGGCCGAACAGTCCTAACACTAACCTCTCGATGCTGAACGCCACGCGAGGTAGCTGTTAGTACCATTTTAATAAGTCTTTGGTATGACTCGGCCGGGGATCAAACCCAGCGGCGTCGCTAGGGTTGGTGTCACCCAGTGCGGTAAACTCATGGTGTCACCCCTCCAGACTTCTACCATGGAGCACCAGACGCTCTGCAGACTGCATGGTGGCACCCTGTGCCTGCTAGTCATGTATTTAACTATGATCGGTTATCCGCTTATGAAATCCGACTAGACCGAACAGTGTGTGCTCTGTAAAATTTGCAATTTTTCATTTTGGTGTCACCCCTCTGAGATGGTGTCATCCGATGCGGTCCGCACCCCCTAGCGACGCAACAGATCGAACCCAGAACCTCCCACATCCGAGGCGGACTCTCTAACCACTAGGCCACCTGTTAGGTCTATAATTTCCTTTCAACATGCATATCCCGTTAGTGCATGTTAATATTTGAGTTTACATCCTCGCCCTTCCCAAATATCTTAATTTAGCTGTCTCGCATATTATCCTATTAGAACGAATACACCTGCTGATACTACACTCGTGACCCCTTCAAGGCAAATATTTGACAAACAACATTCCTGGATGGCCTACGCAGTTGTCGCAAACTGATATCGTTCATTAAATTGTCAAGCAAGAAATTATACCCTGAATTGGAACCTTGCTTAAACGTGGTGAATTTAGAAAGCTATGAGTGGCTGCTTTGGATTGTGTTGTTGCTATTTGAGTCAAAATAGTATATTGTGACTTAAAACGAAGAAAGATTTTCAAACCGGGATATTATCCCTGTACAGGTATGGGGCCAGACATATCCATGAAAACAATCGTGAACATAATTGACCAACCAGTTGACAATTTAGAAGTCTGTTAATTACTAGAGCTAAGGAGGAATTAAAAAAAAACCTGCATTAAACGTCTTCTTAGAAATATGCAAGATATAGATTTTGTTGTGCACCACTGGTGGTCTAATGTGCTTTCTTTAACAGGTCACTGACATCTCACGTCTATCCGCTTGGGGTTTCGAGTTTCAGCTCGGCCAACGAAGCTTGACAGTGGCTTCCCGTGATTGATGCTTTTCTCAGTATCTAACAAACATACTGGCATCTATGTTTAGCCTATTATGTGCTGAAAATGGCGTTAACCCGCAAACACGGTATATTTATTGCTCGATTCCACTTTCCACCATTGTATTGTCTTTATTAACTTTTGTTTTTGTTGGGTTTTGTGGGTGTGGTGGGCGGGTTAATCGCCATTACTCATGGCAAGATTGGCTGTACATGGCGGCCAGTATAAATGTGGAAGAAGAACCCGGGAATGCCCCCAAAAAGAACCAAAGACCAACCCCGAAAGACAGGGGTTACAATAGTGATCGGTAACGGCCAGCGCTTGAGAAAACTCATCCACCCGGGGCCTCTCGTACCTAGTCATACTTAAACAATGCACTCATAGGCATTATGTACTCAATAAAGGAAGCCATGTTTTCCTTTAGAGTCAAATCAGTCATTTTGTTTTTCGCCTGAATCCGGGAAAAGGGTGATTAAGTACTGTTGTTAATTATCGCTGTCAAGGTGTAGTATTTACCTGATTGTCAAGCTGGAATAATAACATCGTCTGTTTAGAGTCCAAAATAATCCATATCAAGCAATGAGTGCAAAATTTGAAAGCGACGTAGCTAGTTAATTTAAAATATTAAAAAACGCGCAAGATAATCAAGACATTATCAAAAGGGATAACAATGAAAAGATTACTTGTATAAAGGGATAACAATGAAAAGATTACTTGTATAAAGGGATAACAATGAAAAGATTACTTGTATAAAGGGATAACAATGAAAAGATTACTTGTATAAAGGGATAACAATGAAAAGATTACTTGTATAAAGGGATAACAATGAAAAGATTACTTGTATAAAGGGATAACAATGAAAAGATTACTTGTATAAAGGGATAACAATGAAAAGATTACTTGTATAAAGGGATAACAATGAAAAGATTACTTGTATAAAGGGATAACAATGAAAAGATTACTTGTATAAAGGGATAACAATGAAAAGATTACTTGTATAAAGGGTTTGGTGATCAATACTGCTGAATAAAAAAAAACACACAAATAAACGCACGACCAGAATATGTTAAGAAATGAAAGAAAAACGTGAAAAAATTGTAATGGTGAGAAAGCAAATAACAAACAATGAATTTTTAACATATCCTGCGTAATTAAAGTACTTATCTCATCTTTGGTATAATGACCCAATCATCAAGCTTTTGTATTACTGCTTTGAATAATAAAACCATCCAACCAAACCAGTGCTGGATTAAACCCTGGGGAGACCCTTAAGCAGTTCTTAAGCAGTCGAAGTCTTTGGGACCCCTCGCAAATTATCTCTTATTTTTTTATGTTGATCCGTTGTCCCGGGTCCCCTAAAAGGCGCGGGGCTTATAGGCCGATGCCTAGTGGACTATTGGGTAATCCGGAACCGAACCAAACTATATTAACCAAGAAACTTTAGCAAAATAATGAATCACACAAAGGCATCTCGTATTGTTAACTTTCGATAGACGGATCACACATAATTAAGATATTCACACTTTTGACCACACTTATTTGAAACTTGGTGTTCGGGGGCCAAAAGTAGAAGGCATGCAAGGATAGTTTATATTTTCACATATAATTGCGTCCTCCCCCCTTCAAGTGATATTCATCTTCTATTGATTTATTTTCATTTGAACGACTGCAGGTGTTACATTTGCAGCGAAAAATTAAGCAACAAAGGTAAATTTAATGACCTTGGTAACAAGCACTTTAATAACGGATACTTTATAAATCATAAAAAATCACTTTGTCATCTGCAACAAGATTGAACGTGCAAACGTAATATTCAATGGAGGGAAAGAGATATGAGTTTATACTTGTATTTTCCTATTCGTCAATAACCCATGCTTTGATTTTATGAAGTTGTCTCTCTAAGAAAGGTAAATCTGAATAGATCGCATTTTTGTGGTTTAAATAAACTCGCGCGCCGGATATTGTTGGTACATGACGCCTACGCAAGGTGTTTTCAAATACAAATATAAAACTAGAAAACTTAACGGGTGTTTAGGACACCAATATTCACACAAATTAATAAATTGTTCGTAAGATAGGTGGCTAGTGTAAATTCGAATATATTTTACATTTTTTCCCGGCTTTCTGTGCAAATACTAGAATAATGAAAGAGGAGTCGAGGGTAAACATGATGTAGTCGAGAGTATTATAGACCCTTTATGACCTTGATCATGTCAAACGACCTTATGTTTAATTTTCAAAACTCAACAGTGAACCCCTCGCGCTAATTTTCAACATTTTTTAAAGGAGCTATGCAAGTTGAGCGTCGAGTCTACAAACTTTACAAAGCCATAAAAAGAAATCAATATTTGGGAATCACAGCAGCTCAGTTGGTAGAGCGTCTGACTCGTAATCGAAGGATCAAAGGTTCGTTACCAGACCAGTCCTGTCAGGATGGGCTGTCTCGGTGTGTCATCGAAAAAGACGCTTAGCTAACATGTCCGCAGGATGATATTGCTTTTATAGTCTTACACAAGCTGTTAACGGAAACATAAAACAAATAAAATTAATCTGTGAGTAGAATTTTACCCTCCCAGCGCCGGATTAAGCACCGTGGAGGCTTATAGGCAGTCAAACTTTTGGGGCCCCAGACCCATGGTCACGGTCTCATGGGGGCCCCTGATGGGGCCCATAAAAGTCGCGGGGCCCATAGGCAGTTGCCTACTCTGCCTAATGGGTAATCCGGGACTGTACCCTCCCCTTCCACCCTTCGAGATTCAGAATCCATACCTCAGCAGATAATCATTGACATTGAATTGTTTGTTCGTTCATTCCCTGCATGATCATACGAGATGCAATATATATGCCTAGGATGCAATATTTCTGATGACGAATGGTGTACCCGACGCACACATTGTAAAGAGAACAGTATGAAAATATTTGATCTAAAAAGAAAATAGCTTTGCATTGTTTCAAAATAATTGCTATTTATAGCTCCTTAGGAATCCTTCACAAGTAAGGCATACAATACTTATGACACTTCATATGTTGGACTGCTGTTGTGGAGGTGGGGTTTAACTAAAGCTATTGAAATTTTCAGCATGAAAACAATATCAGTGATTAAGAGCTATACGTGATTTTAAAAAAAAAAGTTTTCCAGCATACTGAATTAACCAACAATCATACATGTGATCGTTTTGGCAAATAATTCCAGAAACTCTACGTTATTCTTTGGGATGGGGTAAAATTATTGGGGCAAATAATTCCAGAAACTCTACGTTATTCTTTGGGATGGGGTAAAATTATTGGGGCAAATAATTCCAGAAACTACGTTATTCCTTGGGATGGGGTAAAATTATTGGGGCAAATACGTTACTGTGATCTAGTTTTTAAGGTCATATGGGTTTATAGACGTTCGTATATACAGTTGTGAAATGTAATGGGTGTATTCACTTTGGAAATCACCACAGGCAAAACGTATATGTAAGTAAAGTTTAAGAAACGTTACGTTTCATACTCCATTGAATGCAGTCTATCATAGTTTGCATAGTCAACTATCTGATTCATTTATGGTCGTGACACTTGCCGTGCTCAGTCATCTTTATCACTTAGGTCGCACCCATGCAAAGTAAACTGTGGTTGTAATGCCCTATTCTTCTTGCTGAAGTGGCTATTGTTGAGTTTTTAGATTAAATATCAGCTAATAAGGCGAGAAATGACATCTTCAGAATTTCCGTTTGGTTCAATCTTATCATGGAATTTTCACATTTATATCAAGTTAAAACTTAATAACTCTGCAATTCATATAAAATAAAATTTACTTTAAAAAATGAGTAAGAAAAGTCTCGACATTTTGATTCAGCCGTATCTAAAAAGAGGTCGCAGTCGTATGTGATAAGTGGTCGATATTGAATAAACACCGAATCACTGATACCCGTTCAGATCTAAAGATGACAAAAGTTTATTGCAGGGGTCAGCAAACCATGGGCCTAGGCCAAATCCGGCCCACGGCCTCTTTTTGTACGGCTCGCGAGCTTAGAATGGATTTTACATCTTTAATTTTTTTTAAAAGTACGCACTATAACGGAATGGTCGACTGCCGAGTCTTGTGAGGTTGTTGCGACTGAGGTGCGAGAAAGGCCGTATGGGGGTGCAACTGGGGCCGTATGGCTTCGCATTCACACGCTGATTGGTGGCTGCCTCTGCCATAAGCGAAGGTCAGCGAAGCTATTTATAACGTGGCCATTTACAAACAGTTTGCCGACCCCCTGGTCTATTGCATGCAGTTTCATAATATTCGTGCATAGTTATCACTCACGCTATACTTTTTTTTTCTTCAATAGATGGCTCCCGAATGACGTCATCAGCAGCCATATTTGTCGGATGCTGGCAGATTTACCCTTGTGTTTATATGGTGTTTGGAAGTTGAAATAAACTCACTGAATCTTAAGATACTGTTGCAAAACATATATCAGTAAATATAATGAAAATGAGGCTTTGTTAGTATCTATATTACTAAAATATCAATTGATTTTGCTCCAGTTTCGGCTTGTTCAAACTGCCAGGTTGTCCATCGTCCAGGCGATTGGGCAGAATATCGTCTGCTAGTGATCTTATCGGGAAGCATCTATATATCATTACATAATTCATTATACACATGGATATATTATTATTGAATTTTAATAATAGCAATAATATATAATTTTCGATTAAGTTCAAATGTTTGGTGGATCTTTCCGGCTACCTTTTGTCTTAAAGTGGTGGTGTACAAAGCGTTCTATTTTAACCGCCCCACGCCCACAAAATGCTAACGATAACAAGCTGCTAGAAAGTAATTGTCAGAAGGAAAACCAATTTCCTATTCATCTGTTTTGCGTTTCGTTATCTTAATCAGATCTGTTTCCTAGGAAGGTCACAGAGTCTGTAGTCGATTTTTCTTCGTTTTACTAACAAAGACAGAAAGGACGTGTTCACATTTTTGCGGTTTTGTGGCGGGAAAAGGATTGGCTTTTCGAACAAAGCTCGCGATTAAACAGATCAACTTTAACCAATCACAGGTCCATGGAAAACGACCTTAAAACAAGGTTCCTTTGACATAGATCGGTAGGATAAACTCCATAATCAATCAGTAAGTAATCAAATGAAAATGGCACTAAAGGCAATGAGAAAAGCTTTGGTGCCCTGATTGATCACACACACACACACACACACACACACACACACACACAGAGTCTAAAAGTTGCCTTTGTTGGGTGGTTGAATGTAGAGTCGTTAAGTTCGCCGGTTAACCGTGTGTACAGTGTAGTTGGAAGTGAAACACCACAGGGTATCATAACATTATTTTTGGGTTGCATTGGTCCTTGTCGTCTGGAAACTGAGATCAGGTAATATTCCATACATTGCAGTAAATTGATTGGATGACATTTGGTACTAAGTTATCATTGTCAGGCATTTGCAATGTGAATAATTAGATGAAGGGTGGAAAATTGTTACTTTTCTTCATCCTTCAAGAATGAGTCTGAAGTTACTTTTCTTCTTTTCCTTCTTATCCGTGGTCATTAATATAAACTGCTCACTGATATATATATATATATATATATATATATATATATATATATATATATATATATATATATATATATATATATATATATATATATATATATATATATATATATATATATATATATATATATATATATATTTATTTTAAGAAAACAAAATATTTTTCATCATATAACAAGTAATGGAAGATATTTATTGACTCTGCAAGCAATCATTTAAATAATTTGCAAGGAAAAACATTACTGAGTATGCAGACAAATCCGTTTGAAATCCAAGAGTTTTAAATCGTATCATCAAATTCAATAAAAAGGTGTCCACGAGAACTTGAAGTATCTAACTTTGCTGAATAGGCTTTAACAACCCGAGTAGAAATTTAGTTATACCAGTCCAGGTTATGAATTGAAGAGAAGGTATTTGTGCAAAAATCTTGGCTAGATTATGTGAGTTTGATCCTGAATTAACGATGTATTTATTAAATATGCCAGTCCACTTTTTTTCTGAAAAAAAGATATACATAAATGACGTGGTTCTGAAAAACAATAATATGTAAAAAAAAAAAAAAATTATTTCATTGATTTGCGGAGATTACCGCTAAAACTTGCCGCTGACTTAAAAGCGGAAAGATCTTTACTACGACATTCGTCAGCTATTCCAGGTTCGTTATCAGTGGTTACCATCTAACACGGTTTCCTAATATAACCTTACATGTCCTAGTTGCGACCCGAGTGTAAATAAAGTTTTGTTCCATGGAGAAGGTAACCCCACAATAGCAATCGTGAAGCAACACCAATTGTGGAGACGCCAATTGTGCTATATCATTGTTTTGGTGTGTTGATATACTTCTATCGGTTTCAATGCCGTATGTGTGAAAGTGAGAAGAAACACAGTAGACAAAGTAATACGATTTGTTTTGGTATTGTCACTGTTGTTTTTAGTTGGTCAATGGTATTACAAATTTCGTTAACGACTGTAATTGGAGAACTTCAACTTGAAGAACTTTGTCAATATAATAATTTAAATATTGTATTTTTTTAATGAGATCTCTTTCAAAATTTCAAATACCTTGTTAAACCCGACCCTGCTATTTTATACAGCAGAAAATCCATTATTTCCTGACTGAAAACAAACATGACAATTATTAAAGCTAAAATTGGATTATTTCACTTGTCATTGACACCTGTAATTTTCTGATTTAAAAAAAATAAGCCATCATTTACTCTCAAGTTAGAAATAGCATGAATTTTGTTTTATTTTATTGGTTTCGGATCTGACGTACGACAATTGGTGTCTACTTAGTCCCGTTTTCATCCCTTTGATACAACGGCTTAAATCTAGTAAAAACAATTTACCGCCTTGATTTTTAATTTACCTATTCAATGTGCGTATTAGTAATTCTCATGCAGAGTTACTAAAACAAATTATAATGCTGTAGTCAAGCGAAAAACAATAATACATTAGAAGGTACATTAAAAACTTCTTACTGATATTGCCCTGTAGGTATGGCACGCCTATTAAGATAGATTTTAGTGGAATTTAGTACGTTTAAAAAAAGTTGTGTATTTTAATGGGTGACTGTCAACCGTCATAGTCTCTAAGAAATAAATGTTATTTGAAGTCCTTTGGAACGATACTGGTACTACTGCTTTTGTGTTAGACGCATTCATATGATGTCGTTAGCGATCAAAGACATAATAAATTTCTATTTCTCTTGTTACTGCTCGATGTAGTTATGAATTCCAAGAACAAACATGGAAACACAAGTCCAATCTATTCTCCTGGAAGTGGTTTAAAAATGGTGAAATTATGGAGGTCTAAATGTCTTTACCCATATCTATTCTTAAATATTGATTTATCATCTGTATGTATTATATATGGAGTCGGGTTGTTGCAAAGTGCACGCGTTAGCGGTCATATATGTGATTAAAAACGAAAGGTTATACTTGAAGGATATGTGAATCTAATGATGAATCGTCCGCTCTCCTATCCCAGTCACACAGATTGTTTTTACCTGTGACCAGGAATGACAAAAATGTGGGACTTGTGTCAGCCGAGGTTATGCCGGGACATGCACGTATGTGTGAAGATACATAAATAAGACATCCTCGTATCAATAGGTGATCACCGTGACGTATATTTCACAATTCTACGATTTAGATTCATTTAGCATGCAGGTTGAATTTTTGTACCATGTTGACTGTAGGATGATAATATATACATGTATTTGGAATTCCCAAATTCGACGTGTGAATGTTTTCTGTGTTTTTTTCTTCTTCCGTCCGCATGTAGCACTGTAGTATTCGTGTCATGCTTTAGCCACCCAGGGTTGCAATAATTCGTGTTCCATACAGTTTTAGACAGCCTCAGTAGCTCAGCTGGTGAACCTTCACACAGATGACTGGGCGTTCATCATTGAGAGGTTAGTGTTAGGACTGGTCGGTCTGGTGTCAGAAGAATATGACAGGCTGGGACATCACGATACATGTATGGGGCTTGATGCCCCAGTGTTAGACATTACTATAAACTGCCACACTGCAGACATCGTAACGATATGACTGAAAAATTGTTAAAGCTACGTTAAAATTCCAAATCACATCTGAAGACAACACACTTAAATGGACAAGCGTCTATATCCCTTTTATGGTTATGCTTCAGTGCTCAAAACAAGATAATTATATCATTTTGATATAAGTGTTATGGCAAAATGATTTTACACGTGTTATGGCAATTCTATTATAGTTAAGAAAGCATTTGTACACTTGTGTTATGACAATGCCATTAGAGTTAAGAAAGCATTTGTACACATGTGTTATGGCAATGCTATTAGAGTTAAGAAAGCATTTGCACAGATGTGTTATGGCAATGTTATTAGAGTTAAGAAAGCATTTGTACTCATGTCATATGGCAATGCTATTAGAGTTAAGAAAGCATTTGTACTCATGTGATATGGCATTGCTATTAGAATTAAGAAAGCATTTGTACACATGTGTTATGGCCTTGCTATTAGAGTTAAGAAAGCATTTGTACACATGTGTTATGGCCTTGCTATTAGAGTTAGGAAAGCATTTGTACTCATGTATTATGGTATTGCTATTAGAGTTAAAAAAAAAAGCATTTGTACACATGTGTTATGGCATTGCTATTAGAGTTAAGAAAGCATTTATACACATGTGTTATGGCAGTGCTATTAGAGTTAAGAAAGCATTTGTACACATGTTTTATGGCAATGCTATTAGAGTTAGGAAAGCATTTGTACTCATGCATTATGGTATTGCTATTAGAGTTAAGAAAGCATTTGTACACGTGTTATGGCAATGCTATTAGAGTTAAGAAAGCATTTGTACTCATGTGATATGGCATTGCTAATCGAGTTAAGAAAACATTTGTACACATGTGTTATGGCATTGCTATTAGAATTAAGAAGCATTTGTTCACATGTGTTATGGCAATGCTATTAGAGTTAAGAAAGCATTTGTACTCATGTGTTATGGCAATGCTATTAGAGTTAAGAAAGCATTTGTACACATGTGTTATGGCAATGCTATTAGAGTTAAGAAAGCATTTGTACTCATGTGATATGGCATTGCTATTAGAATTAAGAAAGCATTTGTACACATGTGTTATGGCATTGCTATTAGAGTTAAGAAAGCATTTGTAAACATGTGTTATGGCAGTGCTATTAGAGTTAAGAAAGCATTTGTACACATGTGTTATGGCAATACTATTAGAGTTAAGAAAGCATTTGTACACATGTGTTATGGCAATACTATTAGAGTTAAGAACGCATTTGTACACATGTGTTATGGCAATGCTATTAGAGTTAAGAAAGCATTTGTACTCATGTGATATGGCAATATTCAAAGAGGTAAGAATTTGACTTTAGCTATGCATTATTATTATGAAAGTATGGAATCTGGCTAGAAATAATTTTTGCAAAGATCCTAGGCAACCGACATCACCACTACTTGTAGTAGCATCATCATTATCTTTGTGATAATCATGAAATTTATATTTATGATGTTAGTTTGTTTTAACCAATGACAATGTCACTACATTAAGAGAAAGTTATGGCGTCGTTTATTCTTCGCAGAATACATAAACCATTGTTTAAAACTTCCTTTAAATGTGCTTTACAAGCTATATATTGACTTAATAAATATAAGAAACACACAAACAGGATTAAAGATATGTGATAAAAAAAAGCGATACGCACAACTGCTTCCACTAGGCCCAGACCCCAGACTCCACGACTTCATTCAGAATTTTGCACTAAACGTTATCAAAATACGATTAAACCAATTCCAGACCAAACAAATAGTAAGTATCAATGCCATCTCCTTAGAGTGATTTTATAGACATCCTACGAAGTATATGATTATCGTAAATATGTAAAGAAACCTTGACGTGGTTTACAATTATCGTAGATATGTCAAGAAACGTTGATTAAAAAATACGCGGAAGGTGCTTCTCTGTTTGACAACGTTACTAATAACTCCTGAAAATTCATACAACTGTTGCCCCATGCTAACCCTCCGTCGTGTTAATCGATGGCCAAAATATTCCCGCCAAAACACGATATCACAATAGTTATATTTCTGTATCGTAAAGAGGCGATGGAGAGGTTGGATCTTTGCTGAACATGTTTTTGACAGTTGAACTGTTTTACCTAGCGTGTATTTGGCAACTCAGACTGGTGCTTGTTATATTATAGTCTTACTGTTACACAGCGTATTCTAAGTTGCTTTGTGGCAATAACTCTGATGATTGTTATATTATAGACTTACTGAACAACAAGCATACATATAGATAAATTACTCGGTGTTTATTGTTATTAGAAGCGATTCACATGTCTTGAACACAGAAACTCACAGCGGACAGCTTGCCGAAGTTAATCGGAATAAATTACTAGAATACCATATTAATTTAGGCAGTGGTATTCGTCTGATTTTACTAATACTTGTCACCAGATGACGCTACCGTACAGACAAGATACGATATCGATAAACTAATACTTGTCACCAGATGACGCTACCGTACAAACAAGATACGATATCGATAAATATGCTTTCTGATGTAAATGAACGACGATTGAAAAAAATATATAAAGCTGATGAGCATACTGAGACTTGAATATGACGTAGAGTGAGACAGCCGTGACTTGAATATGACGTAGAGTGAGACAGCCGTGACTTGAATATGACGTAGAGTGAGACAGCCGTGACTTGAATATGCAGAATGTGACATATTGATATGAATATATAGAACGAGACATCAGTAGCAAACATATATACAACGAGACATCAGTGGCTTAAATCGTGCATGCAAACATTGTCAAGATCCGATATGCAAATTAAGGAAGAAGCAAGCTTGTAACACGTGTGTACAAATGCTTTTTACCACTCTTTAGATCTAGCTTGTAACACGTGTGTACAAATGCTTTTTACCACTCTTTATATCTAGCTTTGTATGCTACACGGATGCATATTTTTCCAAATAAAATACGAAAGAAGATACAAATACGCGTGACTGAGAGCACTGTTCTTCTGTTAATGTTTACATCAATTTAGTTTCAGTAATGCATTGTTTCCTATTTACAGCTCTTTGTCACATTTAAGTGGAATATGTTCCCAACCAACACAAGTTTGGTTTAGACGTACCTAAGAATTGTTGTTTGGCCGAGATAACATCTGAACTGTACCTTTCATGTATTTTGAACTGTAGTTTTAAATGCAAGACACGAGATTATGAAAAGATATCGTCAATGTGGTATCTACATTTTCTTGTCAGTATCAGCATTTGTTTGATTAATTTGATTATGTTCCTTCGACAAGTCTCGATCAACATTTTTTTTCATGTCATATCCTTATTAGCAAATAAATATGTACCTTAAATTCATCTATTTCCAAGCAATCAGTTGGATCGATTTGCTCTGTCGGCACTTAAAATTGTGGATAGGAGAAGGCGTCTTTTTGTTTCCGTGTAAAGATTACTGCTCGTTTGATCTGTATATAGTTAAAATTAAAACTGGTTCACCAAGAATTCACAGTAACTTCGGAAACCATTCGAGTGAAACAGCAATTGATACTGTATCAAATAAACTAATAATTTTGTATATATGAAATAAACTAATAAATGTTTGTATATATAAAATAAACTAATAAATTTTGTATATATGAAATAAACTAATAGAAAATGTATATATGAAATACACTAATAGATACTGTATATATGACATAAACTAAAAAACATTTGTATATATGAATACACTAATAGATAATGTATATATGAAATACACTAATAGATAATGTATATATGAAATAAACTAATAGATAATGTATATATGAAGATAAAAAAAAAAAACTGGTCCTCAAAGTAACACTAAAACTCATCACAAACCGACCGACCAAAGGCAGAACACGAGTATCAACCAGTAGAGATCCGAATTCACGTGAAACCCAAACAACTGATTGAAACCCCGTTGCAGAACACAAGAAGCAACCAGTAGAGAGAGATACGACTGTGAAACCGAAACAATTGATTCAAGCCCTCCGTTACAGAACAGGAGAAGCAACCAGTAGAGATCCGACTGTGAAACCCAAACAATTGATTAAAGCCCCATTGCAGAACACTCTTATTCTGCTTCCCACCAGGTTAGTGACCTTAGCTTAACAAGAATAGCCAACATTAAAAACTGGAACTTTGAAATGAGAATAGTAAACGTAGTAAACGTAATGTATTGGATTCGTCGCGTCAGAACTCGCAGACAAGACGGATTGAAATTATGAATAATAGAATCCTGTTCCCTTGTCTGATGTTTATTTTTGTTTGGAAGGAAGTGCCTTCTCAGAATATTTGTACAGTTAATTGTGTATACATGTTTTGGCAAACTGTACTTTTAATTGCCACAATGTAGCTATTATTGTAATGATATACCGTTACACACATACATACATACATACATACATACATACATACATACATACATACATACATACATACATACATACATACATACATACATACTCATTCTTTACACTGCTATAGGTTACAACTGTACATTAATTGTTATCCGTGACAAAAACTTTGGGTGGTAATACATCATTGTCATATGATGTTAAATTTTTGGTTTCATATAATAAAATCCCAGTGGATACTGAAAATGGAAAACTATATACACTGAGCTGTTGACATTTTGGCAAATCGGATAATAGCAATGCAAAATAATCTACTTAACCGTACTGAAATGCCCGATTGACCACAATATAAATAGCACAGTGTATATCTTTTATATATAAACAAAATACATTTTCAGGATATACAGGGATTCTATTCTTTAATTTCGGTTTTAATAACACAATAACCATCGTGACAAACCACAGATGAAAATCTGCTACGTCCCTTTATAATCCGTGGCTGTTTATACGGCGATTCCCTCGTTATCCACGAGTACGCATCGATTTTTACATCATCAACACAATGGAACAGTCTTCTTCACATCACTGAAAGTGCATTTTTATTGACCGATAAGTGACTGAAAGAGAAAAATGACTCACACCGTGAAAGGTCATGTTGGGTCAGATTGGCAAGAAATTAGTACTTAGTGATCGGTTAAGCAAGTGTATATGTACTCATAAGCAGCGAGAAAATCTCCACACAGGCAGCCACGTGTGATTAAGGAGAGCAGCGAATTGCCATTTGCTTGCGATGATGCACAATAGATTGTAAATATAAATTTGTCTTTGTGTTTGTCATTTGTTTGTGTTATCCACTTAGAAAAAGGAACGTGTATATCTCGAAAATACTTGATAAGTTCTCAGACCAGGTATTCTGATATTATTTACTTATCACGGATCATAACTACATGTCTACATTCAAAGCTGAGTGCACGTGTTCAAGGGTAAAGGAACTAAGTTTCTACAATGTAGAATATTTACCTGGCCATATTTTGTGGCTTAGATTCTGTTCGTAAAATTACACGCAAACACGACGCGTACATTCACGTCTCAAATTTCTGTACATGCCATATTCTGCTAACACGTCTGAACGGTCCTTTTATCCTCTATCTGCACACCAAACATGTAAATGCTATTTGGGGTCGTTTGAGGCCGTACTTTGATTAGAAGAAAAAAAAAATCAGATATTGGAAACGTATTAAATAGTCGGGTCAAACACCTCGTGGCCTAAATGTCTTATATTACCTATTATTCTCTCATAAAGGATTTCTTCAAATATTATCATATTAACCTGCTGCAATATTCATATATGTTCTGCCGAGTTCGTCAAGTCAAAGTGCAAAGTTCGACGGCCACTGTCCGTTGCGACTGTGCATTAAACGAAACTGGTGCTTGGCGGAAAGGTCATAGTAGGGCAAATGTTCGCAGCATTTAATTCAATTCCGTTCGTTTATTGACCAAAAATGCAGGTCAAAAGATAATTGTGTTGATGTTTTAAAGGCAAAGAGGAGGAATACTTGTAACTTGGTCGATTCGACTGCGGCGTGTTATTTATTGAGTCATTTTATTTTGGACCACCCAATCATCGTGCCCTGTTATATATATATATATATATATATATATATATATATATATATATATATATATATATATATATATATATATATATATATATATATATAATGTGTCGTTGATGTCAATCCCTCTACAAATGTTTAATTGAAGAGTCGTCCCAGTCTTGTAGACGCATTTAGATAATATGCAGTACAAGTAAATCACCCTGCCTACTTCAAGGGCATACCCGGCCTGGTCTGAAACAAATTCTGAATCGGCATCCAGCTACTCCGTAGTTTGGTGGTCGTCGTTGAGAAATGCGTGTATTTTGTGTCCATTTATCTCGAACTGAGCAACAGATGCAGTTTTCAGTGTCTAGCTGACCATCTCGATCGTGAATATTATTTTAGATCTTCATTATTTTGTCTTTTCGGATTGTGATGGATGCGTGTAGGAAAGACTACATGAACTTATCATTTGTTTAAGCAGTAACTTATAAAAAAAAAACAATATTTAAACAACACACTGAATATAGTATAGTGATGGCGCTTATTCGATAATCTGTTTAACTGTATGAGTGGAATGTCAGCTGTTGTAACTATTGTCTCCAAGCCACGGGGGCTCGTATCGTTTCTTACAATTGACCTGTCATACATATACTATATTACCTCTATAAGGGAGGACACTTTTACGCGCGAGAAAATTAAGAATAAACGCTATTATTTCAAGCTACGATTTGCGTAGCGTAATAAATTTGGTACCGATGTTTATTTCAAGGAATTCGACTTTGTATGCATGTCCAAAGTTTGGTTTATTATCATACCTTTAAGTAATGCCTGACCCTTTCTCCACGCTTAAGCTCGACAGGGCCGTGGTTGCGTCCGCTTAATATGCATGTAAGATCCCACTGAATGGAATACTGTCCTCTCATTGGTTAAAAGAAAACGACGTCCTGTATTTATTTATAACTTATTTTCCGTTGGTCGATGCGAAAATAGTATTCAATTCAGCGCGTTGTTCTTGCATTTTAGCCAATGAGAGGACATTATTCCGTTCAACGGGATCTCACTTGCATATTAAGCCCCTGTACTCCACGCAGTGCTTTTGTAGGAGAAATAAAGAGCACAAAGGTTTAGTTTTTTCCCACGCTACCGCTCCTTGGTCGTAATCAATGGGTACAGATTTCCCGCCTAAAGTAGATATCTCAGCAGTTACACTGTGTAAAGTAATCGATGTGATGAAAAGGCTAAGGTACTGCCGAATGCACCTGTGACAGTTGAATGATTCCCGCGACAATTTATAGTTGGTATGCGGTTAGGACTTTAAACGGATATGCTTTGTTATGTCATTGTCTTAAGAAACAAAAAGGTAAACAAACTTCGTATTTCTTGTTTTTTTAAATATTTTTTTTTTATGGAAGCTATCCCATTGCGCTGAACCTTGAAAATCAATGAGCATCACTTAGCGAGGTAATGTGAGTAAAACAAAATGTTAAAACACACGTCGTTGCATTCTGCCCGTTGGACTACTACACGTATGCAGGCTGAAAATATGACAATGCTTATTTTTTCAGATGAAGTTCGTTATTTTTAATCTAGAAGTTGGAATTTATAAATATCTACAGTGTCGATTAAGTTACGGAAGTTTACTTCGTGTGGGCAGACACCAAACGAAATTAAATCCACAGCAGCGCGAAGCGTTAGATACTTCGCACAATGTTGCAAACAACATCTCTTAGGACTTAACAATGTTCTCTTGGGCACTGAACCCCCCCTTCCCCCAGCATAGCTATTCCTCCTTTTCGATGTGGCTATATTAAAAATATCCCAATTCATCAACAATATCCCATGTTTTTGTCACATTGCGTAGTATTTATATTAATACCCTTACGGACATTAATTACATCCTTATTTGGATATGTATGCTAAATATGGCTCTTATTGAATAGCGTATTGTAGAATATCCAAATATGGTCTCGAAAACTTTGTTTGGAAAGCGAATTACGGCGAGAATTCCGTGTTATCTATCGTGGTGGTTACATTTGGTGTATCTATATGACTTTATTTTACGTTTTATGGCATAATAACTTTATCATTAGACAAGCTTCTTTAGAAACGACTTTTTGGGGTTGTATATTTTTACTTCAGTCATATTGTAGTCTTTGGCAATAGTTTTATTTGCACCATTGCAGGGTATAGGATTGGATGATGAAGTAGATGGTAGGTCGCATGATGATGTATATGGTAGGTCGGATGATGATGGTTGGATGCTGATGTAAATGATAGGTCGGATGATGATGTAAATGATAGGTAGGATGATGATGTAAATGATAGGTCGGATGATGATGGTTGGATGCTGATGTAAATGATAGGTCGGATGATGTAAATGATAGGTCGGATGATGATGTAGATGGTAGGTCGGATGATGATGTAGATGGTAGGTCGGATGATGTAAATGATAGGTCGGATGATGATGTAGATGGTAGGTCGGATGATGATGTAAATGGTAGGTTTTATAATGATGTACATGGTAGGGATGGATGCTGATGTACATGGTAGGGATGGATGCTGATGTTTGTTTGTTTGATTAGGATTTTTAACGTAGCGTTAACAATTTTTCAGTCATATCGCTACGATGCTGATGTAAATGGTAGGGTTGGATGATGATGTAGATGGTAGGTCGGATGATATACAGATGGTAGGTTGGATGCTGATGTAAATGGTAGGTCGGCCGCTGATGTAAATGGTATGTCGGATGCTGATGTAAATGGTAGGTTGGATGCTGGTGTCAATGGTAGGTTGGATGCTGATTTACATGTTACGAGTGTTTGCTACTTTAAATGCTCTTTTGGATCTTGTTACAAATAGTAGGGTTGCTGCTGATGTAAATCGTAGATCGGATGCTAATGTAAATGTTGGTGAAGCTTTTGTAATGTTGTTTGTATATGTTTAAGTAGTTAATTTCTCTCGGATACTTATTGTCCATTTTCATTTTCTTTTGAACACAGTGAATCAAAGTTTCAAACTGTAACTAAACGATGGGATTATTCTAAGGTTAACGAGTCCTGAAGTAATATCGTAAGTTTGAAGCATATCGTGTCGTTATAATCAATTTTAGTGGTAAATATTCTATTAATACTATTGCTAAATGCATAGCAAACATTTACAAAGATATTGCAAAACATAGTTTGTTTTATTTTATTTTTTTATGGTTTAACGCCATTTTTCAGCACAATATAGGCTATACATGGCGGTCAGTATCAATGGTGGAGGAAGAACCCGGACAACCCCCGGAAAGAACCACCGACCCACGAGAAGCTACTGGCAAGCTTTCTCACATAACTACATTTGCCGAATCTTAGACTCGAACACACGCAGAGGTGAGATGGCAGTGGTCCGTAGCGCCACTCGGGGCCCCTAGTTTGTTTTATACAAAGACTCACAAAGATACAAGATGTTGTAAGCCCTAGCCTGATTGAGATGACAAGTCGTCTGAAGGAAATGATCATGCTTCCAGACAAATACAGCGTGAATTGTTCTAATCACGATGCGCATAAGGTGACAGTAGCCAGTATTTTGTATAATCAATATATGCAAATAAACATGGTTAACGTAGGAGGACTTTTGAGCAAAGAGTTTCAAAACGAAGAGTAAATATCTAATACACTATCTGGAAAATCACCAACAGCGTGCACAGAGGTAGCACTTCCAATGCGATAGCATCGTATATATTGTTTGTATGTTTTGAAGACACTGATGATGCCGTCGAAATTTGTGACGATTCTAACTTTATTTGTTTCGCAAAATGAAACAGATATTGAAAGAGTTATTATCTTAAGGGTAAAATATCACTGCTGATGAAATATTAGATGTGATAAAAAGAGAAAAGAAAAAGAACAAGATAAAAAATCTAAAAAAGAAACAACGTGAACAAACGAGAGCTGCAGAATTAGATGATGTTATAACTAGTATATTGAACAAATAAACTAATAAATTTTGTATATGTGAAATAAACTAATTATCCAAACCAATAGTTATGATGGTTGTGTAGGCTCTGAGAAACACAAAAATAAAACAGGACCGATAAGTTTAAAAAAATTATTATGGGGAAACGCTTTTGTTATTTTAAATTCAAGATTGGGACATTTTTTTTTTTCATGAACTTAATAACGTTCCGCATCAGGTTTTAGATAGACGTTCTGAGACTAGACACTATTTTAGAATTTTTGACACTAGACACTATATTAGACGTTCTGAGACTAGACACTATTTTAGAATTTTTGACACTAGACACTATTTTAGACGTTTTGAGGCTAGATATTATTTTAGACGTTTTGACACTAGACACTATTTTTAGACGTTTGACACTAGATACTAATTTTGTCTTCTACTGTTTGATTCAACGTCGTAAGTGTTGTAATAACAATCTATTTTGCGTGTTTGTTTGATTTTCAAAAACCATTAGATTATGCCCGGAGAATAGGTTCATGGAAAAAAAAATGAACTATTGTAGCAGGCCCGCACCAAGGGGGGAGGGAGGGGAACAATGGCACTTGTCAGGGGCCCGAGCTAGATAGGCACATATACGCACATATTTGAAACACGAATGGGGCCCGAACTCTGTCTGCTGCCTGGGGCCCAGAATTTCCTAATTGCGGGCCTGGTTGTAGGTATGTCGGGAAAATACTGTGCTATCCCAAACATATATAATGATATAAACTCCTGTGTGCAAGCGAAATAAATCATTTTATAGTCTTTGTACTTGGCTTGAGGTTGCACAGCAGGGTGGAGATTATCCAATACTTCCTTTATTGTGTTTATAAATGACTTTGAAACTATATGTCATGCAAACGAAAACTTTTGAGGAGTCTAATTTTCTTGTGTATAATAAAAGTTTTGGTTCTACTTTATGCTAATGAAGATCCAAAGATGTTAAAATAATTTTAGCACATTCTGGTTTATCTGGTTATTAAATACAGATACAAACAATAAAGCCATGATATTTTGAAATTACTTGAAGAAATAAGCATCTTTAGCTTATACAAAAATGTGTCAAGATATATCACTGGGTCAATTTGTCTTTAAGATATATAACTGAGTCGATGAGTGTAAGTTTACTTTTACAAATTAAATGGAAGACTAATGAAAAATACTAAAAACCTTATTTTTCATACTTAAACAATGCCATGTTCCTAATAACGAATTATTAGTTTATCTTTCTTTGAATAGTATTTATTTAAAAGAACATTTTAATGTATGATTCATAATAGTATAATAAATGGGATTCAGTAAATAATTTGAACATCTTGCAGAGCTCTTCCATCAATCTGTTAACATTTGGTTTCGAACTCTGGGTGTATTTGAAAGTTGCTACAATGTTTTTTTAGATCTTAGTACATGTCCTATAGTTTATATGGTGTATAGGTTGAAAAACCTTTATCTGTATTTATTTAGCACTGAATGATGACATTCTGAAGAAATTTAATCAAAGAACAAAATTCAGTTATAATGTACAAGGAGTTATGTCGACTGCACAGGAATTGTAGATTATTTAGCAAGTGGATAACGTGCATTAATTTAAAGACCGATGCACGTATGTAAGGAAAATGACCCAAGGTTAAAGTAATGTTTCAAATTTCAAAATATTTATATGTTCTTATTTTGTTACTGAGTCATTGGTCGTCACGCTACACGTAATCACGATGTGTGTACATGGATGTCCTCTAAGTTTTGTTCACATTCTGTGCTCTCCAAACTTGCGGTTTATATTAATAAATGGTTTATATTAATAAATTTATATTAATAAATGGTTTATATTAATAAATTTATATTAATAAATGGTTTTCCATGAACCCTCTATTACCCTAGTGTTCTGCATATAAATGGTATTTATTGCCATTTGAGACCGCACTGTATTGTACATGATTCAAGAAAAACATATATAGACCCTCTAAATACTGATTTTAAAGAAGAAAAAAATCTTTTGAGCTAGCAGGGGTCAAACACCTTGTGGCCTAAATGCCACACCACGACTGGTTCTCTCTAAAAGAGTTTATTTGATGGCTGTTTCATTAACTGGCTGCACTATTTTGCAAAGCATGTTATATAGACAGTCTGCAGTGATCGTAAAGTCAAAGTTCAATGCCCGCTGTCCATTGTGACTGCATCAATTGAAACTGTTACTTGGCGCGAAGGTCAGCGTAGGGTAAATGATCGCAGCATGTAGGAAAACCCATTGCGGTTATTGACCAAAAAGTGCACATGATAAACAAACTGCGTGGCCATTTTGCAAGTCGGTGTACAGAAAAAAAAGTAACTTTGTAAGAAGCTCACGTGTAATGATCTCTGATGTGTCATTGCTCTCCTCTTCAGCACTTTGTACATAAAAGGGTTTTCGTCTTTATGCCATTCTGTGACCATTTTGTTGTTTGATTATATTTGTTTTTTTTTAAAAAAACCTAACCACACCTGGCATATAATGCAAAAATGTTTACATTAAGAAAGCGAATGGAAGACGATTCCATATTCAAGCAATACATGGTAGTCCCCTTAACCTTGTCAAATTCCATGCAGCTATATATGGCTTGTGTTAAATGGTTTAGTAAGAACAAATACAAGTGGAAACGTTTCTTTTATGCTGTTTCACAAACTTGAAAAAAAATCAAATTTTTCAAGTTGAATTCTATAGAAACTATAAAAAAAAAATCTAATGGCATGGTATTCCGTCAGATATTTAATCGGTTAAACAGTTCTTCTCTTTAATATTGGTGAAGGATTGCTTGACCTAACTCTTATGTCTCATGAGCATAAAGCTTTTGATATACATGTACAACAAAGGGACTTCATAATGATGTCACAGGAAACACCCATATACATATATAGGAATGTTAGTCACAAAAGACCTGTGTTGTTTTAACTTTGCTTTTATGTATTCTTATATCGCGTGTATCATTCTATTTTGTCACGCTAAAAGAAGCTTCTACAAAATAAAAAGAAGCTCACTTGTAATGATCTCTGATGTATCATTGCTCTCCTCTTCAGCACTTTGTACATAAAAGGGTTTTTGTCTTTATGCCATTCTGAACTGAACAAACATTGTGTATGTGTGTGAATCTAGTGGTTTAGAATGCACAGGTGAAACAGCAGAAATGACCAATTAATGGAGTCAAGTGCCTTGCCCAGAGTGGTACCACGGCGGTTGACCCGGATAGGTCTGTTAAACTTTGAACCCGCTTTCTACAAGCCGCTGAAAGTCTGGCACGCTAGCCACTGAACCACAGCGGTTTCCGAAGGGACAACATTTTAAAGGGAGATTATTCTTGCAAACTGTTGGTATGAATGAGGAATGCATTTTGGGCGTGGTGAGGCTCGTGTGAGTGGATGGGTGTTGGATATGCTCTTGACTTTATTTGTATGAAGTTCTCTGGACAGGAATCAGTATGTAACCTATTTTTGGAACAAATGTCCCCGCTAATTGCATGTTTATGTTCTTTTAACCCGACAATATTTCTGTATTCCATATCCTCGTGTGTCGGTAGTTCTTCCTGAAGTTTCAGCGTGATCTTTATGCACCAAATATAATGGCTTCCATATAAAGCATATCATGTGCTGAAAATGGTGTTAAACTCCACAAGGCAAAGATCAATAGAAATACTTGCATTTAATCAATCACTAAGAAGAAACTAAGTAATATTTTATTGCGTAAGTATTGATTGTGTTGTAAAGAAAGCAGAGTCACGTTAAACTGACACGAAAATCTTGAACATTATCCAGGAGAAAGCGCAATATAATCTAGAATTACACACGGAACAATGCGATCACTAATCTAGCTTTCAACAGTGCACATAAACTGCTAACTGTTGGTACCGGACTTTGCATGGGTCGTATTATGATCTTTAACAGAGAGAAGAAAAGAAATGACGAAGGCAACGAAAACATCTAAAGTGTCACGAGATATTGTCAATTAATTACAAGAACAGGTATGCAAGCTTGCACTTAAACATTTTTTTTAATCAATATCTTTGGTGTCTTAGTTACAGCCATTATTAGCAACACATGAATCTGCATTATACAGACAACAAATACCTGTATGCATCGACAAGGCAGTCAAAGTGGTTTACGTTGCCCAATTAAAATACATGTTAGATCCATTGAAACGTTTCGGTTGTTTTTGTCGTGATTATTCAAATTGACACAATATGTTAAAACAAAACATTATTAGACTCAGGTTGTAAAGGTTTCAACATATGTGGTATATAAGAAATATAACACGAGTTGATGTTATGACATAATGCTTAAGAGGGAATACAAGACTCGGAAAACACAATCTAAAATCCTGCAAATATTTTTTAGTCATGTATGTTACCTCTATCATTAATTAATTATGTTCATAAACATTAATCCTGGAAGTGTAAAAAAATGAGGATTACTTTTTGTACTTTCTTCATGACAATGTGGACAGGACATAATATAAAAATATTCATCCCCTATTTCTTGAGACTGACAGAGTGTGGAATATCAGTCGTTATAGAGGATGTTAACCTATCGACCAGTTTCAACGGGAAACCTATGATTAACAGTTCTAAACTTGATTCCGTTTTTAGATGTATTTTTGGTAATGAGAAAAAGACCTTTTCAACTTCCAAAATAGTTTTAAACAACCTGTAATTTAGACCAATATATGACGTATTGATGTCAGCTGCCCAATGTTGTATATATTCATCTTTAAGTCGTTCTACAAAATTTGACCTTTGACTTCTCCATACATAGTTTAACACAACATCTTCTAATGTTGATTTTACTTCAAGTAAACATGTTATGTTGTCATAGAAATGCATTCGTTGAGATATTTGTTTCATCATAACCACTAACTAATCTAGCCCATTAGTTTATCATGCGACTTTTAATGTTGCCAATTATGGGGAAACGACTTACTTTGCTGTATAGAGGGGTACATTTTTTATATTCAGTATGCTTCTGAGTTTTTTTCGACAATATAAATATCACAAATCCCCAATTTTATAAGCATGTATGTATTACAATGGTTTGATCGAACAGTTTCAGTTGACAATCAATAGGTAAAAATCCAAATTTTGTGTATGTTTACGCATTTAAAATAAATGCATACCTTGTTAGCTTGAATACTAGATAATTCAGGCCGTTGGGGGAACTTTTAATTCCTGCGAAATATAAGACCTAAGTATTCATATTCATATACAGTATCAATATCAGCATTGCTTATCTAAAATCAATATGTATGATTCGTTTTTTGAACCAAATATGATGACAACGGATAGGACTAGTGACTTACGAATGTATACGCAAGTTCTATCTATTGATCGATTTTACTGGTCGCAAGTAACAGAAATCCCACACAAGAATGAGGCTCTTTAATATCTTCATTTTAGGGGATGCACATTAAATTTGGAACGGATACAACTAATAATAAATGGTCGAGAGGCTGTTGAAACGCATTTACTGGAAAACAAATAATGGCATAGACTTTTCAGAGTTTGATAGAAAAATAGAAAGATAAGATAATATATATATATATATATATATATATATATATATATATATATATATATATATATATATATAATATATATATATATATATATATATATATATATATATGTGTGTGTGTGTGTGTGTGTGTGTGTGTGTGTGAAAAAGGCAGAAAGTGTTATGATTATTATTATTAAATTGCACATATCTAGTAGTCAAAATCGAAATTCAGTTTGAGAAAGACACACGTAAATAGGTGGCTAATACTACATCTAAGTCTGGCGGCTTTAGTAAATGTTCATTTGACTGGGTTTCCTCCTGTTGATTCTAAACCAGCCTTTGAGACAACAATGAAAGTTTATTCACCTTTTGGCACTTACAACTCTGTCTGTTGTCAGCAAGATGGGATCAAATTGACGTATTGGCATCTTAAAGTAATGAATGCAATATATAGTCCTTACACAAGGGGAGAAAACATTCTTCAATGTAGGACACCCTATCATTAAAATGAGTGTATTGCAGATCAGAATGAAGGTTATTACAAATCGATTATATCGACTTGTCTTTACATAGGTTACATATTGATAATTGTTCAAAGCGAGAAATGTAGTCCAGAATTTGTAGCGGTCTTAATCCACAATCAACAGAAAGGTCGATTTCCAGATAGTTCCTACATCGTTAGTAAGTCAGTTCTTGACGTGTGTGAATTAAGCCAAGGGACATAAAACAAAAGAGCAGTTCAATATTTTGGGTATATATCTCCCGAGAGCACGAATCAAATATTCTCTGACTTTTATGATGGTAATAATTGTATTAAATTTTAATTCTGCCTTCTGTCGAGTATTATCATGCATTCTTTATCAGAATCAAGTTACAGCATATATATATATATATATATATATATATATATATATATATATATATATATATATATATATATATATATATATATATATATATATATATATATATATATATATATATATATATATGTGTGTGTGTGTGTGTGTGTGTGTGTGTGTGTGTGTGTGTGTGTGTTACTTTTTTTGTTGGCTTTTGTTTATTCAAGAACACTGTCTCTATAATAAAGTTATGAGGTCTATATGTGTGTGTGTGTGTGTGTATGTGTGTGTGTGTGTGTTACATACTTTTTTTGTTGGCTTGTGTTTATTCAAGAACACTGTCTCTATAATAAAGTTATGAGGTCTATGTGTGTGTGTGTGTGTGTGTGTGTGTGTGTGTGTGTGTGACGATGTGACCCAAAAAAGGTCAATGTGTTTGGCAATGTGACGTAGGACATCAATGTATTTCGCAATGTGACCGACACCATTTGTATTCTTCAGCTAAATTCATCATTTGGTTGCATCAGTGATCGGGGACTGTGTTTTGAAAATTCCTTTGTTGCTTCTTGTATCAGTAGATCTAGATGTAACATTTCATAAGCTATAACCAACAAAACATTCTACATAAAAATGCCAAGAGACAAGAATGAGTTGAAATTATGGCTACTTGCACAGTAAAATTTCTTCTATTGTTATAATTACAAAAGTCGATAGGAAGGCCTAGCCATCATTAAGTCGTCTAGGTCAGTGGGTTGAAATTAGATCCTTTTCTTCGTATTTAAAAAAGAACGAACTAGGTTTTCATCGATTGAAAATTTGACGCCTGCTTTGTCTGAATCAACCATTATGCTGGCAGCAAACGTGGATCAACACTTTTGATGGTATGAGCAGAAGACTTTAATGTTTGCTATTATATGGTGCTTTTCAGAGTGATTCACGAAGGTAGTTTCATTAGATGGAGTTCAGACTAAGATGATAGAAAGGTATCAAAACAAAGCATAAAGTATCAAGATAAAGAAATTGAGAGATAAATTCCACATATATAGGAACATGTAAAGTTTCACAATGTTCTTAATAACACAAATGAAAAGCTGAAATGAAGAATTCGGTTTTTGGTCTGTTTTGACTACACGCCTTAAGGACTGAGTTGCGAATCAAAGTTTGGCGTGTAAAATAGTCAAACTTAGATGTGGTAAAGGATTATGACTGGACGTAAATGATATTTATTATATATACTCAGATCTAACCTATCGGGGTTCGTCCAGTCTTACTGTACAACTATTTAGTGATACAGTCAGAATATATATATATATATATATATATATATATATATATATATATATATATATATATATATATATATATATATATATATATATATATATATATATATATATATTTGAAATAATAAGAATATAATACGAATATATATATATATAGCAGTGACGTAGCAGTAAATTATATCCAGTTTATAATGTTCCAGTCATTTCTTTTCTTATTTCTTTCACCTCAAGATAGATATCTTTAATTTTGCCGGCAGTCATTTAAAAACAAAATCTGATTCTAATGTTATGTTTGACTGCAAAATGTTGCCTATACAAAAGAAAACTGTTTAGCGATTGCCAGAGGTCAAAATGAACAACGTTTATTCGCAAACGATTTGTATACTATCAACGGCATCATTGTTTCCTATCTGTAATATAAGCTGGAAATTAAGTATGAATTTTTGTCGTTTGAATTGAATTATATGTTGTCTTAATTGTCACTATTTCATGTTTAAAAGGATGATTCTATTGTTTAAAAAGGACGATTCCATTGTTTTCTACCTGAATGATCAGTTATTGTATCACCTGGATGACACCTAATTAATGAGCCTGAAACTTATTCGTTAGAGTGAGCCAGGAATGTGGGTCAAATGATCATAAGAAGACACCGAAGATTTAATTTCTCGCATCACGAATGTATCTGTCTTGAGTCAGTTCGCTTGATCAAATTTGTTTTGCCATAATGTTCTTACGTCCTATTTAGATGACTATAACATCCGTGACGCATCGAAATTTGATAGTGTTTCCCGAAACATCTCCCCCTGAACATATACCAACGTCTTTCTTTACCAAATTAAATCAGGTGAGAACAGAATGGTTACCGACATTGATAATGTAATTCTTCCGTCTGGCCCGTATCAACAATACTCAGGCGATCAAGGAGGCTTTGTATAATTTAGGGGCTTCAAAAAAATTACAAATATAACGGATCTTTTGAGACATATAACGGTCCACAGTTTACCTTTTGTCAAAGACCCTTACAGTCAATTGGACGATGATCCAACAGTGCAGACTAGTACCATTTGCCAGAAATATCCTGTACAATTAGCATGTACCACGAGATGCATCTAGGCTCAGTATGCGGAGTCAAGTGAATAACAAAATAAAAGCTTTACTGTTCTAATCTATCCTGAAATCATGATACCATTCAGCTTCGTAAGAATGTTTCGCATCTTCCCGTTGTTTTCCTTGCTATGGGGTTTAATGCCATATTTCAGCCCAAGATATGCTATACATAAATGGTAGAGGAATAACACTGGAAAAGCCAAGGGAAGAACCGCTGACCTACGGGAAGATACTGGAAACCTTTCTCACATACCCACATTGGCCGAGCCCGAGACTCGAGCTACACAAAGGTTAGATGGCAGTGATCCGCAACGGTGATCACTTTAGACCACTCGCGCGCGCGTGCGTGCGTGTTTGTGCGTGCGTGTGTGTGCTGGGGCACGTTCTTGTAGCCAGATACAAATAATAGTGACTTAATGTAGAGGCATATAGCGTCTGACACTTTCTCTTTTTCGCATGACCGTTTATGAGAGTTGAGACATATTCAAGCTTTCACTTGAATTTAGTCCTCAATCATTGTATGTATTTGGGATAGATATTCAAAATTGTTTAGACTTGGCAGCGATTACTAACGATATCAGCCTGCATAAATGATAGAGTTGAAGACATTTAACATATAACCTTGTCCAGACTCCAGATATTAGCTACAAGTATGTGAACCTATTTTGAGTAAAACGTGATGGCATAAAGACGTACAGCAGAACTTTACCCATAAATAACGACAATGTATAATCCGAGGCACAACAAGGGGAACATGTTTTGAAGAAAGAATGAACACTGATGATATTTTTCCATGTGCTGTTTTGAAGATCTCTGAAGCATTCGAGAATAAATATTAAATTTCCCCTCCCACAATATCATATATCAATCGCAATAAAGAAACCTTTAAATTGCTTCGGAAAGTGGTGAAGAAGATTTTTCACCCAAATGGTCACCCAAGCATCCAGAAAGTTAGAGACATACCTGACATTCTGCGCTGACTTGTTTGCAGCTTCTAACAGAAATATCTAGTTAGTAATGTACAGTAATAAACAATAACATTTCACTTCCAAAATAGATTTGAAAGCAGTAATAATATTCGGCTAAAAGAACGCTCTTATGGATTGTTTTCCTAGACAGCAATGCTCAGTTCGCAGTATTTGAGATATTTCGTTAACCGTATCTAGCTTTTAATCAAACTATATACTACCCATACAAATTTGATAAAAAAAAAGTTAGATTTAATTAAAAAGATGTGGATCTCAGAAAACATTGAGCATTTCGATTTTTATGCTCGGCATAATGTGTAGGTGAAAACAAATTAAATAAATTAGCATGAAATGTTTGTATTGTACCTTACTATATTGAAATGTTTGTATTGTACCATAATATATTGAAATGTTTTATGGTACCATAATATATTGAAATGTTTTATTGTACCATAATATATTGAAATGTTTGTATTGTACCTTACTATATTGAAATGTTTTATTGTACCATAATATATTGAAATGTTTGTATTGTACCTTAATATATTGAAATGTTTGTATTGTACCATACATAACTGAAATGTTTTATTGTACCATAATATATTGAAATGTTTTATTGTACCATAATACATTGAAATGTTTTATTGTACCTTAATATATTGAAATGTTTGTATTGTACCATAATATATTGAAATGTTTGTATTGTATCATACATAACTGAAATGTTTTATTGTACCATAATACATTGAAATGTTTGTATTGTACCATAATATATTGAAATGTTTGTATTGTACCATACATAACTGAAATGTTTTATTGTACCATAATATATTGAAATGTTTGTATTGTACCATAATACATTGAAATGTTTTATTGTACCATAATCCATTGAAATGTTTTATTGTACCTTAATATATTGAAATGTTTGTATTGTACCATAATATATTGAAATGTTTGTATTGTACCATACTATATTGAAATGTTTTATTGTACCATAATACATTGAAATGTTTTATTGTACCATAATATATTGAAATGTTTGTATTGTACCATAATATATTGAAATGTTTGTATTGTACCTTAATCTATTGAAATGTTTGTATTGTACCATAATACATTGAAATGTTTGTATTGTACCATAATATATTGAAATGTTTTATTGTACCATAATACATTGAAATGTTCGTATTGTACCATAATATATTGAAATGTTTGTATTGTACCATAAGATATTGAAATGTTTGTATTGTACCATAATACATTGAAATGTTTGTATTGTACCATAATATATTGAAATGTTTTATTGTACCATAATACATTTAAATGTTTGTATTGTACCATAATACATTGAAATGTTTTATTGTACCATAATACATAGAAATGTTTGTATTGTACCATAATACATTGAAATGTTTTATTGTACCATAATATATTGAAATGTTTCTATTGTACCATAATATATTGAAATGTTTGTATTGTACCATAATACATTGAAATGTTTTATTGTACCATAATACATTGAAATGTTTGTATTGTACCATAATGTATTGAAATGTTTGTATTGTACCATAATATATTGAAATGTTTGTATTGTACCATAATATATTGAAATGTTTTATTGTACCATAATACATTGAAATGTTTGTATTGTACCATAATACATTGAAATGTTTTATTGTACCATAATACATTGAAATGTTTGTATTGTACCATAATACATTGAAATGTTTATATTGTACCATAATACATTGAAATGTTTTATTGTACCATAATACATTGAAATGTTTTATTGTACCATAATACATTGAAATGTTTGTATTGTGCCATAATACATTGAAATGTTTTATTGTACCATAATACATTGAAATGTTTATATTGTACCATAATATATTGAAATGTTTGTATTGTGCCATAATATACTGAAATGTTTGTATTGTACCATACATAACTGAAATGTTTTATTGTACCATAATACATTGAAATGTTTGTATTGTACCATAATATATTGAAATGTTTGTATTGTACCATAATATATTGAATTGTTTCTATTGTACCATAATATATTGAAATGTTTGTATTGTACCATAATATATTGAAATGTTTCTTTTGTACCATAAATAATTAACATGTTTCTTTTGTACGTAAATAATTAAAATAATTCGTTTGTACCGTAAATAATTAAAATGTTTCATTTGTACCATAATATATTGAAATGTCTCTATTGTACCATAATATATTTATTTACTTCTATTACACAAATGATAGATTCACATAGCTCGATTGTGTCATAATATATTCACATGTCTCCATTGTGCATATATCTCTTTTATGCAATAATATATTCATATATATCGATTCAGTGTATTTCCACTAAGAGTCATGCAATATTCGGAGTAACTACTACAGTTATGCATGATATTTGATGGCTATTTCATATCAATTTCAAGCATTCAACCGTATAGGCTTTCTTACTTTGGTCCCAGTATGAAGTCTTCAAAACATTTATATGAGGCGCTGTAGCGAACAAAAAAGCTGGTCCAATCAGAACGTTCCCGTTGCGATTTTAATGTAATATGACCACAAGTCCAATTTCACATGTTCCATCCAAAATTCTTGTCCTTAAAGTTCCATTTTCTAGGTTGAGATATTAGATTGTATCTGTTGAATCAAACGTGCACAGAAATAGAGTGCAGTCTGATAAAGAATAACAACAAAAAGGCATTCCAAATTGTGAAAGATTGCACCAGACGGAAGCAACCATGAGCCAGTACCATTCAAGACAAAAATAGAAAATGCCTCACAGAAGCAAGTGATGTTGTAGAAAGAAGAACTGAGTCTTGTAAAAAAAAAATCTATAACCATCCATCCAGATGAGACCCATATGTGTTTGAAGTTCCAAACTCCACAAATGATGATTATTTTCCCATTCTCAAAGAAGAGGTGGAGTCAGCAATAAGAGCACTGAATAATGGGAAGGCAGCTGGTGTAGACACCATCCGAGCAGAACTTATCAAGACGGGGGAGGGGATCAGTGATAGAGCTACTAACAAAAAAATGACCAACACAGTGAACCCAGTCACTGATAATAACACTCCCAAAAAAGGCAATCTCCAGATGTGCCAGAATTACAGAACTATCAGTTTGATCAGCCATTCTAGTAAGGCGATGCTGAAGATCATCTTGAACAGACTGAAACCATACGCAGAATAAATAATCGCTGAAGAACAATAAGTGTTCCTTAGTGGCAGAAGCACAACATAACAAATATTCGATTTCAGGGTTCTGTGTGAAAAGTACTCGCAACATTAACTAGACATGTATCATGTGTTCATATACTTTAAAAAGGTTTTTGACAGAGTGTGGCAAGAGGCATTGTATGCCACACTGAAGAAGTACAACATGGGTCAAAAATTGACAAATACCATCAATCAGCTGTATGGCAAGGCTACCAGTGCAGTAATTGTTCAAGGTTCTGTCGGGGACAGGATACAAAAAAAAAACCAGTTGGAATACGTCAAGGCTGCCTCCTGTCACCCACGCTTTTCAGCATCTACTTAGTGCACATTATGAGCGAAGGCCTGGAAAACTACCGTGGGACAGTCAGCATTGGAGAGCGTAACATCACCAACCTCCGCTTTACAGACGACATTGATGGGCTGGCAGACAGTGAAGACGAGCTTGCCACTTTAGTGAAGAACTTGCATGAAACTTCTTCGAGATTTGACATGGAGATAAGTGCAGAGAAGAAAAAGCTGATGACAAATAGTGGCAAACAAATCTCAGCCAAGATTAAAGTCAGAGGTGAGAACTGGAAACAGTGAACCAGTTCAAATATCTTGGTTCCATAATCACCGAAGAGGTATCAGGAGCAGACCTTTTGTCACGAGCAGCACAAATGGCAGCTATGTCAAAGCTTTATCTGTATCTATCCATCTGGAGAGACAAGAATATCTGTCTGAAAACTAAAATCAGACTATTGAGAGCACTAGTCATCTCAGTCTTTTTGTATTCATGTGAGGCCTGGACAGCACAATTACAACGAAGAATCCATGCACTTGAAATGAGATGCTACAGAACCATCCTTGGCATCTCTTATATACAAACGAAGAAGTGCGTATGACCATCAGGCACAGTGTATGCCATTATAAAGACCTCCTCACCACTGTCAATCATTCCAAGCATTTACAGTTTGAAGGTACCATTCACAAGTCGAGAATAATTACGAATTTCTTCGCTAGAGGTCGCTCTCGTGATCGAACCTCTTTATTTTTAACCAAGTAGGCTGCTTCTCGTTGCTGTGAAATTCAACAGATGAAATCTAAATGCTCGCCGTATGAAATGGAACTTTCATCACAAATAGTGCACATAGCGTATGAATTAGGGATTCTCGACATATAATATTGAAATTTCAACCACCACTGTGTAATTCAAAATATACATTGTAAAACGTTGACACATGATATAAAACTTTAAACCACTACGGTGTAATTCAAAATATACACTGTAAAACGTCGACATATGATATAGAGCTTTAAACCACTACTGTGTAATTCAAAATATACACTGTAAAACGTCGACATATGATATAGAACTTTAAACCACTACTGTGTAATTCAAAATATACACTGTAAAACGTCGACATATGATATAGAACTTTAAACCACTACTGTGTAATTCAAAATATACACTGTAAAACATCGACATATGATATAGAACTTTAAACCATTACTGTGCAATTCAACATATACACTGTAAAACGTCGACATATGATATAGACCTTTAAACCACTACTGTGCGATTCAAAATATACACTGTAAAACGTCAACATATAGAACTTTAAACCATTACTGTGCAATTCAAAATATACACTGTAAAACGTCTACATATGATATAGAACTTTAAACCACTACTGTGTAATTCAAAATATACACTGTAAAACGTCGACATATGATATAGAACTTTAAACCATTACTGTGCAATTCAAAATATACACTGTAAAACGTCGACATATGATATAGAACTTTAAACCATTACTGTGCAATTCAACATATACACTGTAAAACGTCGACATATGATATAGACCTTTAAACCATTACTGTGCAATTCAACATATACACTGTAAAACGTCGACATATGATATAGAACTTTAAACCACTACTGTGCGATTCAAAATATACACTGTAAAACGTCGACATATGGAACTTTAAACCATTACTGTGCAATTCAAAATATACACTGTTAAACGTCGACATATGATATAGAAATTTAAACCACTACTGTGTAATTCAAAATATACACTGTAAAACGTCGACATATGATATAGAACTTTAAACCACTACTGTGTAATTCAAAATATACACTGTAAAACGTCGACATATGATATAGAACTTTAAACCATTACTGTGCAATTCAAAATATACACTGTAAAACGTCGACATATGATATAGAACTTTAAACCATTACTGTGTAATTCAAAATATACACTGTAAAACGTCGACATATGATATAGAACTTTAAACCATTACTGTGCAATTCAAGATATACACTGTAAAACGTCGACATATGATATAGAACTTTAAACCATTACTGTGCAATTCAAGATATACACTGTAAAACGTCGACATATGATATAGAACTTTAAACCACTACTATGTAATTCAAAATATACACTGTAAAACGTCGACATATGATATAGAACTTTAAACCACTACTGTGTAATTCAAGATATACACTGTAAAACGTCGACATATGATATAGAACTTTAAACCACTACTGTGTAATTCAACATTCCAAATGTTAAAACTCGATCTAGAAAATGGAACTTTAAGGACATGCAATTTAATGTCATATTGAATTTCTCGACATACGACATTGCAATTTGAACTGCCCCTTTCTCATTGGACCAGCTTTTGTCCGCTACATGTCGCCTCATACACTTCTCTCTCTGATTTACTGTGAGGTCTCGGAAGCTCAGTCACAGGCTTGCTGGTTTCAAAAGACTGAATATAAGGTTGGGTCTACTGCCATGTTCTGTCCTTAGCCAAGACTTATATTACCTCACAAATTCCAGCAAAAGCCATAAGGCACAGCATCCCAAATAATGAGGACAAATCTTGTGATTATCTCATGCACACCAATATTTTCACCTGTTTTCTTTTGCATGGAAAGTAGGCTCTTATCGGCTATTGTTGTTATCAGAAAAAAATGTTGGGAGATGGTTGAATCTAAAATAATTTGACAACCAATGACTCTCTCTGTAGTATATGAATATACGGCTAGCTTTCTGTTGGTTAAGCCTGTCATAAATTATATTTTTCACTCTTAACCACCAAAGATTTTTTTAAATTTTCAACAGATATTTAAAAAGGGCAAAGTAATATATGTTTCATGCACCGTTTAGTTTCACGCCTTGGCCGAGGTGTGATTGTATTATTTTTGGGACTGCACACACATCTGTCCATGATCCTTATAGCACAGAAAAGGACAAACCTCTTTATTTGACGCCGATAGCATTGTTATAAATTAACATCGCCAAGACCTGAAAATACAGCAATGAACGAACTGCCGATGATCCTGAAGTACAGTAATGAACGAACCTCTTTCACTGTACGTATCACACTGAAAGTACAGTACTGGACGAACCTCTACTATGAACCTGGTAGTACAGTAAGAATATATCTTTCTAGGTGGGAATATAAATTATACCTGATAAAACGTATTACTTTTCTTCCTGACACCAAAAGCCAGATTTCTAATTTGGTCCTGGTATTTAACGTCTTTATCGGTAGTACCCCAAATAACAAGACCAAAATAAATATGTCATGCCAAGAACTGACGTTAGATTGATAAATGGAAGAAAGGTCTTGGCGCCAAATTTAGATTTTGAAGTTCATACAGTTTCTTTCAACAGGTTATATTTATCTGTGTGCTTAGCTAATTTGATTGATGCATTGTTTGTTAGGAGTTTAAAGCCATTGGTCACCTGACATGAAAGCTACTGGCATATGTTTAAATCAGAGGATTTTTTTTACAGTACATATATTAAGTGGCTTGGTTATCTCGCTCTCCGCTCTATAAAGCCACTTTTTCTCACCTTTCAATACAAAACACGCGTTTATGGTTTGCAAGCAAGACGTACAACACTACACCCTAAACCAAAATATTCTTGAAATAAATCTCTCTGTCATCCACTCAGGGTTTATAGAGTTAACGGCAAATGCGTGAAATTATTTTTTTTCTAAAGTCAGACATTGTGGTTTTGAGCAATGATCAGTAACTGGTTGTTGGTAATTTGCATTCTGGTCAGATTCTCGACAGTGGGACTCCGTTGTTGATAATAAAATGGCGTGTATTCAGTTTTTGACGCCACTGAATGTCCTCTTGAACTAAAAACATTTGTGCCAAGACATATGTGTTTGACTTATCACAAGGATTCAGTAATAGTTCATACTTTAATTTACAACAGCTCACTCTCAACAGCAATAAGCTACGACACGTCCTATCTCGTACTTGGCTGTGCCATGCCGAGCTCATATCGAATCTTGTTTCATAGATCTGGGAATTGTCCGAACATGAGCTATCTACCCGCACAGAAGATTGTAACCAACTTGTTTTAACCGCATTTCGGGCATTCCACTGCTGATTAGATGGATACTCTACTAACCCCGATTTCGGACTAGTAATGTACTAAAACACTCAGTTCTACTTGCAACGCCCGGTTTTGACCTAGTTATATATTTTACAAGCCCTGCAAAAGTGATAATTCCAGTCGATACACTTAAAAAAATACAGTATGCGTACAATATAATTGAATTAAATTTTAAAACATTGGGAAACCAAATGACGGATTGGAAATATTACTGTTTTCTGATTGGTCGTAAACGGCCACGTGATACTGATAGGGAGTATTTTACAAATCAGTAACTTCTGGGGCCGACTTTCTGTTTCCACCCGGTTTTCAGTTCTTTTCTGTCAAGTTTTCACTGTATGTACTCCCTACAAGATTACAATAAAAACAACCTCTCTCTCTCTCTTCCCCCACCTTCCCTTTGTGACTTTAGACCAGATTTAGAAACGGCAGACCAAGTCTCTATTACAAATTCCAACATTGCAATTGCATGTCCATCTGGCACCCAAAAGCTCACCACTGTGTTCAAACAAAAAATATGGCAGACGTTTTGACCTAAGGTGGCAGGGTCCAGTTTCGTAAATTGGCCCCTGGCAAATTTCTTAACTTAAGGGTATGGTGTGAGTTTTTGAGCTACTATTGTGTAATAATTAAAGATATGGATAAATTTGTGAACTAGGTGTTTCAGGCTTGTGTTGTTCTTGAAATTGATGTCAGACATGTACACTTTCCATAGTTACTCTGCAGTATGTTGATTGTGAAATACCAATAGTCGGCTAGGAAGAAGAGCTAGCCTCCCATAGCAGTAGACACGTGGGTTCAAGGCAAGTAGAATATCTCAAAAACGGCATGGATGACAACTATTATGAATTGCATCAAGCTATTTAGTAGACAATGTTTTTCAAAATTTTCATCTAGGAAAAGGCCTTGCGTTTGCACTGTGAGCACCACATGCTGTCAAAAATGGCCTTCGGATGTGAAAAATGCATGTATAAAATAGGGGTTGGGGTACATAAATATTTTATTCTAAGAACTTCAGTAGACTTGTCAGGTCATGTGTGTGATATGATTATGTTGCACTACATAATACCTATCCAGAAATATGTACCTTTTTGACCTCACTCGCGTATTATATTTTTAATGAATTTTTATATTAGGCAGGTGCATGCGACATTAAATTTGTACATAAAAACTGGACCCTGCCCCCTAAAGGTATCGTCATTAATGCGGCACTTTTTTTCTTATCATCTAGTTTTCCATCAGCTCTCGTTTAGTGCCATGGTCAAATGACGTAAGAGCTGCGGATCTCACTTAACCTGGGTTAATGTTGGTGGGTGTACATGGAAGTGTGTAGAAACCAAGAACAACGGATGCTAAACACATACAAAACATTTGGTCAATATATAAAAAATAGTGGTGACCCACGTTACCCCATGTGTGGAGATATTGTGCGGGTTAGATCATTCTCGTTTGTTAAGAGTGGCTGATACATTTAAATCCACACGACTATATAGGACGGTCATTGGCTAGCGAAGACCACATCTTCCTGCGCAGTGTGAATAGGCTAATAAAAGGAATCTACCAGCTACTAATTGGAATACTTTTTTTTTTAATATGTTCGATTTGAAAGCAGGAAGGAAGAAAATTTCAATTGTAAGGTTTAGATGATTTACAATTACTGACTGACATAATAACATAAGCTAATATCACAGAGTACCCAGCTCTTTTAATTAGAAAATTGCAAAATTGAAATATGTAATGTCAGAAAAGGCGTAACCAGTTAAATTCACTGTTCTGCGGTTTCACAAAATAAAATCATTCAGTATTCTCGTCATGTCATATCACATAATTTAATTTTTGTGTTCCTTCCAAATGACATTTATAAAACTTGTTGAACACTTTCATTAATTTTCACACCTTGGGCTCATAAAAGAAGTAAAGCTTTGTTTTTGATTTATAAATGTAATCGTAACGAGCATTTGTGTATTGAGAAGAATAGGAGGAGTAATTAAGACCTAATTACTGTCATCTAACTTGAAAGTTTTGATTCCATAAGGTATGCATACAGTTCAGCAATAAACAACGTCTTTATATAATGATATGGATACACCATACCTCTGGCTTCGTCAATATTCTCAAAAACTACGATGTGTACATGCTGTTTGATTTAACAGGTAATCATTTCAAAAAGAACAATAAGTGCATTACATTGCTTAGATGAACTGGCAAATCTCATGGCGCATGCTACCCATTTGTTTTTTTCAGCAATGTTTTACAACTTCTTATGACTTCCAAATGACGTCGTTTAGTGATTTTTATGTACTGATTACATATTATAATATTCAGATTATTAAATATCACGCAATAAAGCCATTCGAGGATTTGGCGTTAAAAAGAGTTGATTTTGGTGGGAAAGCTTACTCTTCCTCAGTGTCCGATAAAATGCATCGATGGCCGTTAGGTATTCTAACAGCTCATATCATTACATCGTGAGTTTCATGTATAACTTGACCTAGGGGTGGGTGTCTTCACCTAGCCACGATACAACGGATAAAAACAAACACCCAAGGAAGACCCCTCTCCAAAATTTGACATGGTGATTAACGGTCAGATTTTTAGTGACACAAATTGCGTATAATTGTATGATCTAGACATATCGTGGGGCTATCGTCTGGGATAATCGTCTGTGAGCTTGCTTGGCCACAAGCAAAGTCGTAACATCGTAACATCTATAAAATAACAATATGTTATCGTCAAATGAAATCAATATTGCGAATCGTTCCTTTGACATGAATATAAAATATAAAAATGAGCTCATCGCGAAATAAAGTTTCCTAGTTGATAAAAGTCGTGCTTTGGGCAAACATTTTTTAGTTTACCCAAAATATCACTATATTTAAGAACTTTACTCCAGGCGCAAAATTACAACATGTGCAGGAGTTACTGATTATGGTGGGTTGCTGACTAAGGTATCAGTGTGTGTGTGTGTGTGTGTGTGTGTGATTTGGATTTTTTCCAGTCATATCGCTACGATGTCTACAGCGTGGCAGTGTATAGTGATGTCTAGCGCTGGGGCATCATATTGTTGACATGTAGCATCATGCCCCACCCAGTCACAAAGCCGACTAGTCCTAATAATAACCTCTTAATTTTGTGCGCCAAGTTAGGCAGCTCCTGCTCCCATTTTTATAAGTCTTTGGTATGACTCGGCCGGGGTTCGAACCCGTGACTTCTCTAATTCGAAGCGGACGCTCTAACCACTTAGGTCACATGGTTTGTTTGTTTGATTAGGATTTTTAACGTAGCTTTAACAATTTTTCAGTCATATCGCTACGATGTCTGCATTGAGGCAGTTTATAGTGATGTCTAGCACTGAGATATCATGCCGCAGACATGAAGCATGATGTCTCACCCAGTCACATTATCCTGACACCAGGCCGACCAGTCCTAACACTAACCTCTTAATGCTGAGCGTCAAGCGAGGCAGCTGTTAGTACCATTTTTGTAAGTCTTTGGTATGACTCGGCCGGGGATCGAACCGACGACCTCCCGCTTCCGAGGCGGACGCTCTAACCACTAGGCCACCGGAGCGGTTTTAGGTCACATGGGCGGTCTAACTAAGGTGTAATCTTTCTAATATTTCAACTAATGATAGCATGCTAAGTGTGCGTGATTCTAATCTTCCTTCATTTTTGTTATGCGAAGTTCAACATTATGTACTGTTAGTTCATCAATTATATACAAAATGGCATCTTTTCAATCCACACATAACACAAAGCTCTCACGCTTTTAAAGTTAAAAATCAGAGTACATGGGTCAGGAAATAAGCTCGAGTCAAACAACACACTTGTAATTTACTTCACACCCTTTACAAAATGGCCATATAGCTAAATGGTAAGTGCTGCAATGAATAATGAATCACCAAACTGTGACGCTTTCTTTCGTTCACCTTTGAGTCAGATTCGTACCAAACGCATCGCATCAGAACATGATACTCAATTCGGGATTCGCGAACACAACGCTTCGAGTATAGCCCCTTACGATGTTTCATGCATACAAGACACTGGATAACGTCTTATTATTATCGGTTTGGATTTGTAGACGTTAGGATTAGCCTTGGTTGTTTGAGCAAAACATCCAATTGTTGCTCAGTAAGAAACAACAAGTGTTAATATACATGAGTTCTAAACTATATTAAACCATTCATTAACGTTTTGAACATTTTTGTTGAAAATTGTTAGCCGAACAACATTCAAAAAAAGTCAAGCGCATGAGGTCTAATCCTATGTGTCAGTCCATCTCAAGTACACAGGTAACGTCAAATTAATAATTTACGCTACGCTTCCCTGTACATTATGTAGTTTCTCTGTATATATTTGTTTGATCATTGTATACAATGTCCATTGGACTCGGTAGCTTTACCCGTTCTTGATAGTTTTCTAGATTATAATTTGAAACGGGAAAAATTAAAAAAAACCACTTTATAAGCAATACAGATGAGAAATCAAAATGTGTAAATATTAATGGATTTCGTTTTGCGAAACACTTTAATATTTCTAAATTGACCACATTCAAACATTTAGCAACGTTAATCTATGTCGCCACAAGTCCAAACCGATTCCAATCAAGCGACATATATTATGCATAGGATGTCATTGTTGAGAGATCTCATTGGTTGCTTTGCTCCAATCAAGATGGCGAGCAAGAACGAGAACTAAGTTCTGATGATAAGGATAACGTGCAGAGTCAACAGGCAGTTGCATGCGTAAATAGGAAGGTGTAAGTGACTATTACATTTCATTTATTTGTATAAAACCACTAATACTAACTGAAAAGGAGCTATTAGCACGTGTCTCTTGTTTCTGTAATTAAGCCAAAAAAAAAACTTATTTTTTTTTAAATCAGAGATTCTGCAGTTGAATAATGGCGCTTCCAAATAAACTGATGTTGGAAAACAATAAGCAACATAATATAGTAACAAAAATATTCAGCTGAAATTATTATCGTATTGAATATTTACGTTAAATAATGGCAGTCTTACTGTTTAATTCCCCATAATTGTTAATACATTTTCGGGTACAAACAAATAAATATAGTTTTGTTTCAAATGCATGATATTTAGATTAAATGCTGCATAAGTCTGCACATTATTTAAAAATGAATCAGTACATAAGTCATCCCCCCCCCCAAAAAAAAAACAACAAAAAATTCGGAATTGTGCACATTGTGTTCAGCACACATCATCTATTTCCTTTTCAAAGCAGCAAATATAAGAATTTTTAAACTTTTATTATCGGATTGATGCAGTTGTAATTGTCCCATACAACTCCATAAGAAAGTAAGGTGGAAACGTATAACTATTTTTTTTTAAATAGAAACAGAAATATATTTTTTAGAACCAAAACCAGTGTGGATTCCACACACATAGGTGTTTAATAGTGTCAAGAAATACAAAGATGAACAGTCAGCTACATGACCTTAATTAAAATTATGTCAATCAGAGTGCAATTTATAATTACTGATGCAACACTTAAACGTACCGAATACCATGCTGAATATAAACAGGAGTGCTAGTAAGTACAGAAAGAGGGCTTCGCGTTGAAGACAGAAGAGACGCAAACAAGGTATAGCTAGCCCCAAAGCCAACATAAGTTCTTTGTTTTAACACCAAAAATGAAGAGATGGAATCCATGCCAGCCACTAAACATTTATCGACGCTACAATCCACTCGACTAAAGAATAAAGAATGAAAATTTCCATCCATCAGTGTAGGGGAAAA